>OZ010613.1:10910636-11008136 GCA_963932145.1 Acanthosepion lycidas | reverse complement strand
AACAGAATGTCATCTGTTGAGGTAGCCGTAGATAAAGCAAATAGTTTGAGGCTAGCCATCTGCATAGACTGGCGGCCTTTCTGCTTTGTTGAAAGTCATAGTAAACCTAGGGTGAAAAAAGAACAGAAGCTGTTAGAAATCAAAGAACGGTCCAGTTGGTATTATCATAGCCTTTCAATGAATACATCTTCCGTCAAATAGCTATTTCGATTATATGAGAAGTTTTTCGATATTAGGAGACTTGCAACATAGTATTGAGGAGAAACGATGTTTCGGAAAAGCAAGATGTCATTCAAACTATAAGTTGAATCCTATGAAGATAAAAATAACTTAGTTCCAAAGTAGATACTTGGAATAAAACGGATGCTGAACAACCTCAGGGAGTCAACTGAATTTTTCAACTGCACATCCGGTGAAATCAGCTGGAAACTTATTTGTTCAATGACGTCTTTCTTTGGAGGACGAAAAGCATTTCTCACAGAGCCAATGACATTCTCAATAGTTTAAGATGTTATTATTCTTTGTGTTCTAACATTTAAAAATACTTATATCATGTTTATTCCTGAAGAATTTAAAAAAAACCTTTATAAACGTTTAGTAGTTGTCGTCAATTTCTTTTTGTTTCGCTTCCTTCCCTAGCGCCCCACCATTTAAATATATATTTAAAACTTAATTCGCACTGATGTTGGCAAATGTTAACTAAAATGTATAAAATCTTAATAAGAAATTGGGATCAGGTTCAAAATTTCACTAGATCTTCATCAAGTTCAGAATTTTCCTCCAAAAATATATTTAAGAAAATATATTAAATAACCCAAAGGAATCAATTAAACAATATATTAAGTACACCAAACCTAAATGCAACCGATGCTATTACACAGAAATGCATAACTGCTACTAATATGCAACTGCACAATTGCACTAATTAAATAAATTATAAATATTGCATCCTACTTGATTCAGTCATACCAATCAGACCAAATGACCTTCATAATAATAAATTCTATTTTATATTTAGAGGCTGAAAAGGGGGCGCTGTTATCTGAAAATAAACTTGGAACAATTAAAAACGAGCAAGCAATGTGACATTAAATAAGTCTCATCTAAATAAGTTCAAAGCGACTTGGATAGACATAACCAAGGCTTTTAATTCTGTCAGTCATCGAGTTCAGTCTTCCTTTCATCTACACCGAAGAATACAACAATTAGGTACAGTAACTAAAATTTAAATCAGTGTCATTAGTACACCATCCTCCTCCCCCACTCGACCCCTTGAATCCTGTGCATCAAGAACAAAACTTTCCTTTACAACTTTTAATCCGGAACTACGTAGCCACTGATAGGCACGGGGTTTGTCTACATCAGCTTGATTGGTACATGTAGAGTATTGACCGTGAAGCGGTTTACCTTTTCGTCTTTTATGTACCTGGTCGATTGCATTTGCTTTTGATTTCTTTTTGAAGTATTTTGCAGCTTCAGTTCGTCGCTTAACTTGTATTTCTTCTTCAATTCAGCTCAGTAATCGATACCAGACGCCCACGCCAGTAGTACCCCTTTCTTACCTTCTCCTTCATTTGGGTATGATGTATTGCATCTCCTTCCGTAAATCCAAGGTACTTATAAGCTTCATCTTCTCCCACTTCCTTAAGCTTTGTGACAAAGTCGAAATCTATTGAATGGGTTTCTGTAATTCTCTCTTTCTTGAATGTTACTTTTGCACATTTATCTAATCCGAATTCTATACCTAAGTCGTCACTGAAACAAATTAAAATTTTGATGAGGGCCTTCAACTCATTGTCGTCGTTGGCAAAGAGTTTGAGATCATCCATGTAGAGTAGGTGATTGAAATTCGGTAATCATACGGGATCCAGTGCTTCAACGTGATGTGGCTATATATTGTTTAGTTTGTAAGCAAAGCAATTCTTCATGGACCATCTGCAATGGGAATTAAGGAAAGACAAAACAGAAGGTGTAACAGAGAGCCTCCTTGAAAGATTCGGATATTCAGGTGGTTTCAGATGACAGTGCCTTTGTTGAGAGTTATGTATAATGTATTTTTCCACATTTCCATGCTGTGTTTAAAGAAAATTTACTATCAAGAAGGAGACATTTCCGAAGTCTTAAGGATCCAAGAGTGTGACACGCTATCAAAGGTAATCAATCCACGCTGCGCTAAGATTTCTACATCGTCTCTTGCAATTTTCCAGGATCATTTTGTTTATCTGTATTTGATCTTTGCAGCCGTGTGAACCTCTCCTGCGTCCCTTATCTTCCAGTGGAAGAATGTCGTTTGCTTCGTGAAAAGTGTGTAAGTACGGTTCGGCAGGACAGACATGATAAATTTATTATTATTATTTTTATTTTCTTTGCTTTCTGGCGTTTACACATTTCTTTCCGGGTCCTACCCAGGGACCTAAGGTTAGAAATGGCATCATGACACTTTTCACTGACAAAAAAAAAAAAAAAATTACAATAATATATAAAATAATTACATAGATAGAGCCCTTCGTAAAGTGTGGGCTGTACTTGTCAGAACAATTTTTTGTATCTCCTTGAGGCATGGGCTTCCAGGAATCCCTGCAATTAGTCTACTGCAATCTTTTCCAACCAGTCCTAGGGCTCCAACTACAACAGGGATTGTTGATGTTCCCATATGCCACATTTTCGAGACCTCTATTTCAAGGTCCTTGTATTTTGACAGCTTTTTGAATATCTTCAAAGATACATTGCAGTCAGCAGGAACTGCCATATCAATAAGGAGGCACCGTTTTTGTTTGTGGTCTTTAATAACAATATCTGGGCGGTTGGCCTTAATTGTTCTGTCATTGTGAATTGTGTAGTCCCATAGAGTTGTAACAGGTCCTATCTCCGTAACTGGGTCTGGGTGGTGTTGGTACCAGTTTCTTTCAGTTTCCTTCCCGTAGAAGTTGCAGATTTTCCAGTGCAGATATTGGCCCACTCTGTCATGTCGGGTTTTATATTCAGTGGGTGCCAACATCGTGCAACCTGATACAAGATGATCAATCGTTTCTGGATATTTATCACAGATGATCAATCGTTTCTGGATATTTATCACTATTATTATTATTATTATTATTATTATTATTATTATTATTATTAATTCTTTTGATTTCTATCGTATACACATTTGCTTCCAGGTCGCAACAATAGACCTGTTGTAACCTGAAAAGGTTACTGAATAGAATAATCAAACGAGGTTTGATAATGAACGATAATAATTAGGACAAGAACAACACGTATAAGATTTGCCAGCGGTGCGTAGATGAAGTAGTCAACTGCTAGAAGTGACTCAAGTCAGTTATACAATGAATCTCCCGCCGTCCCACGCAGTCAGATGTGGCACAAGGCCGAATTTAATGTGGGGTATATGAGCCCGTAGGCTCGCCCCAAAATTCCCTGTAGACCCCCTATAAAACGGGGTCAGGTAACTGTTTCCTGAGACGAGACTCCGCCCTTCGACAGAGCCTCGTATGGGGATCCTCTCTGCCCGGAGGCAGAGTTTGACCTGCACAGCTGGAGAAGAATCCCCAACTGAAGAACAACATACAGTAATCACTACTTTATTTATGTAATGGGGACCTAACAATTATCATCCGTAGGTATGCTACAACAAGACTTAAGGTCAGAAATGAATTCACGTCATTTTCCACTGATCATTTTTGTAAAAAAAAAAAAAATAACGACGGATATTTTACATAAAGTTCCATAGAAAAAAATAGCTATTATCATTATTATTATAATTATTTAATTTGATATTTTCTCGGACTCTTAGATGTTTCGGCCGGTTGATGATCCTCTATAGACATGACCCTTTCTACAGCAGCTGAACTGTTCTAAACAGTGATACCACCAATTAATGTTATGCATCCTTAAGACGTCCTGCAAAGCAGCAAGATGGCTGGCAATACTCCCGACTGCACCGACCAGAAAATGGACAACTTGAGCTTCTCCTTGGTACATTTCTTGGTTTTGTCGTGCAAGGATTTGGTACTTCTATATTTTCGTCAGTTTTGCTTTCATTACAGTCTTATACTTGGGTTATACAACGTCTCTCAGTATCCATTCATAGTGGATCTTTTCTAGGCGATTCTCAGACAAGATTTTTGTTTCCTGCATGATTATTTTGACTTGCATTTCTTTTTATAATCATATGCTGAATGACACAGAACAAGCAACCGATGTGATATTTGTTTCCACTAAGAACACACATTTACTTATAATGGACAAACATCTTCGCGTGATATGGGCTATGCTTGTTGGAACTATTTTGTGGATTTCCTGGAAGATGCTATACCAGGTATTTTGTTGAGTTGACGCTCTTCTTCTTCTGAATTTTTATTTTCTTTTTTGTGGACTTTGGTCACGATGTCTGGGCGATTAGCTTCGATTGTTCTATCTGTGTGTATTGTAAAGTTCTATAAAATTGCTCCAGGTCCTTTCTCTCTAACAGGGTATGGGGGATGTTCGTACCGGTTTCTCACAATATCCTACCCGTATGAGTTGCATATTTTCTGGTGCTAACTGATACAAGATGTTCATTTGTTTCATATTATATCACAAAATCTGCATTTCAATTTACCACATTTTGCCTGTGTGTGCTTGGTACATTCTAGTTAGCAATCATTATTACTGTGTGGCAAGAATGAAACCAGTTTAAACATTTAACCCTGCACAACTCATGAGCACGGAGTATTTCTACATGAGCGTATTTGGCGTGACCATGAAGAGGCTTATCTTGTCATTGTTTCAGCCTTTCTTTTTTTAAGTTTTTTTTTTTACGCTGTCGTATTTATATTATGGTTTATTTGCACTTCACCCACTTGAAGTTCCATTTTGTCTGCTGGCTTCCGTTATTACTGAATAAAGTTCCGTGTTTCATGTTCTTTGACAAAGATCCTCATTCAGTCTCCTGTAGTTTCCATGTACCTTTGAAGACAGATTGATGTGGTTTTGTAAGACATTTCTAGTTGAACTAGTCCTCTTTCTACTACAGATCTGGGCACATAAAGACGATGGAAATTATCGTTAGGATGATGCATGCTGTGGCAAATGAGAAACTTATCGTTTTGACATCCATTCACTTAAAGTCGACTATGGTTCAATTAAGGATGTTGAAACTTGGATCATAACTGATATTAAGTGAATTATTATTACTATTCATCTGGAGAATTGTTTTGAAATTTACTTTTCTTGCATCAAGTCGCATTCAAAACAAATCATCCTATAAGTTAAAATATTATTTTCCATAATATATATATATATATATATATATATATATATATATATATATATATATATATATATATATCGTGGCTAGTCTCTCGGTTTCGAGCGTGACCACCTCCTTTATTTCATATCCTCATCCCTCTCCCACTCTCCTCAAATTCTATGTATTTGCAGGTGACTCTTCATGCCAGCCAAACTGCGACAAATTTTGCCACAGAATTGGCATACCCGATCAGTTTTGTTTACTGTGATGTTATTCGGGTGCACACTACGGGTGCACACCAGGTTTTGCACATTTATGCAAATGGCTTTTGAAGCCGGCAAAAGATAGGCACAATTGTCCGCATATGTCACAATTAACGTGGTGAATTTGTGGACACGGTGCTGGACCCTCTTCACCTTTACGAATATATATATATATATATATATATATATATATATATATATATATATATATATATATATATATATATATTGGCTCATTCTGTAATACCGAATTCATATTAAGTTGGTGCCAATATCGTGCAGATGTACAAGATGACAAATTATTTCTGGATATTTATCACAGAATCTGCATTTTGGCCTAAGAGCTTTTTCTAGTTAGCAAGCATCGTCATCATCATTATTATTTTCTTCTTCTTCTTCTTCTTCTTCTTCTTCTTCTTCTTTTTCTTCTTCTTCTTCTTCTTCTTATTATTATTATTATTATTATTTTCGCTTGCTTTCTGCTCAGTAAAGGCAATTACCGTATCGTTAAAAGACCTGACAGTTATATTTTAAACAAGAGAAGTTTGCGTTGTCCGATGACAGAGAGAGAGATGCCGTCGGGAGTTTCATACTCCTGGTAGAACCAAACTTAGTGGCACGGTCAAAATAAATACGACCAATCCAAAACGGACAAGCGGTCTCAACGGTTGAACCAGCGGAGGAAGAGGGCTACGCATCATGGATATGCTACAGAAGGCGCTACTCGAAATTATATCTCAGTGGCAGTCAGTTTCAGTTTCATTAATGGATATTGCATGCCTCATTCCAAATGTGTCGCAGGTGAAGGTCATGAAATCAATTGTTAGGGTCACTTCCTGGCAAGTTGAATTCCACCTTAAACAAATTTACGCTGTCAAGTCTTTCTTCTACTTTGATTTTATTTCACCTCCAATAAACTCCTGCAAATCCAAACTATAAGGAATTGATAACGGGAACAGGTTTTGGTGAAAAAGGAAGCATCTAATCTTGAAACTGGATGTTGGCGGCAAATTTTGTAATCAGCGCCATCATCATAAAGAAAGCAATCACCCTTGATTAATTGTTTCGTTTTCTACGGGTTATCAACCCTTTGCAGGTTATTTAAAGGCATAAAATATTTCAGATTGTAAGAAATGTTTTGGGGTGGGGGGATAATCATTTAGTGATACACGTCTTACTAATTACCTATATGTGGGGGAGAAGGAGTGGATTCATAACTTACTTACTCATCTAATTAATCTCCAGGTTCAAAGTTGCTTAACTCCAGTGCTTCAACGTGATATGGCCATATGCCCGAGTACATAATGAGGACAGAGGGATTGGAATATATGACACTTGCGGGGCACATTGAAGGCAAGGGGGTTATTGTAAAAGAGTTTGTCAAAAAAGAAACTAGGAAAAAGACAAAAAGTACACGGAGATACAAAAGACTGGATGTTGTGGAGAGCCATGATCGCACAATTCTAAAAGGGGTATGTATAGTAGATTACGAAGAAGAAGAACATTAATAATAAGAAGAACAAGAAGAAAGTAGATACATTATTATTATTATTATTATTATTATTATTATTATTATTATTATTATTATTATTATTATCATTATTTTTATTATTATTATTAGAAAAAGAAGAATCGATAGAAGAAGAAAAAGAAAAAAGAACAAGAATAATGAGTAGAAAAAGAAGAAAAAGAAAAATAAGTAGAAAAAGAATATTATTATTATTATTATCAGAAAAGAAGAAGTCGAAGAAAAAGAACGAGAATAATTAGAAAAAAGAAGATAAATTATTATTATTATTATTATTATTATTATTATTATTATTATTATTATTATTAGAAAAAGAAGTAGAAGACGAAGAAGAAAAAAGAAGAGGATAAAAATAATTAGAAGAAGATGAAAAAGAAGATACATTATTATTATTATTATTATTATTATTATTATTAGAAAAAAGAAGTAGAAGAGAAAAAGAAGAACAAGAATAATTAGAAGATACGTTGTTGTTATTATTATTATTACAAAAAAAAATAAAAAAAGAAGAACCAGAATAATAATAAAAAGAACACGAAGAAGAAAATAAGATACATTATTATTATTATTATTATTATCAGAAAAAGAAGAAATAGGAGAAGAATTGGAAGAGGAAGTAGAAGTAGGATAAGAAGAAAAGGAAGAACAAGAATGGTAATATGAAGAACAAGAAGAAAAAGATACATTATTATTTTTATTATTATTAGACAAAGAAGTAGAAGAAAAAGAAGAACATGGATAATAAGAAAAACAAGAAGATACATTAATATTGTTATTATTTTTATTATTAGAAGAAGAAGACTCCGACAAAGAAGAAACATATTTAGTGTACTTCTTTAATTCTATATTTGACATTATTATTTTTGAATTCCAAATTATTATGTAATGAATCTCCATTAATGAGATAAATTAATTTCTCGTTCACGCTATAATTATTTCATAATTATGGACCATCATAGAAAAAGATAAAAGATTAATTTAGACGCGTTAATAGAAATTCGGAAGCTATGGAAGTTATGTCGCCATTTTGTTTTCTACAGAAGAGTGAGTTTCATCCTATTAAGTTCAGTATTTCACTCCATTAGAAATGACACAATAACACAGTTGGAAAAAGTTTTCAACTAAAAGAATATTTCTCCGCTTAGATATTGCCATTGGTTATGCATTTTCGCTATCTGGGAAAAAAAAATTGCACCGATGCAGACGATAAACACTCCATTGTCGTCGCTCACACGAAAACGTTCGCGTATTACATCTACAGATCGAGCAAATGAAATTCCGAAGGCGACATATCTGGATTACGAAGTGGATACGTTAAGACTATTTCTTTTTCATCTATTTGCCACGTCAGTTCAGGAGGTTGTCAATCATGGCTTTCTACAAATTATTCTCTTTATAGCATTTAGTAAATTTTGTCTTTTTGTTATCTCTCCTAAATCCTGTTCTACCAACCATTTAGGACATAGGCTTTTGCATGAGTATTACATGATAACGATTAATTCTTTTTACATGTACAGAGAAAATATCCTGCAGTATGCTTTTCCTTCTATGTTACTTCAGGACGTTGGCGATCATGGTTTTCCACAATTTCCTGACCTTCCTAGCTCTAAATAAATTGCCTTTTTGTTATCTATCCTAAGCCCTGTGCTGCCAAATCTACCTAGCTCGTTAGGTAGGTGATGTTTTTTGCCTTTGACCCTCTTGACTTCAATGTCATATTTTCCAAGCCCAATTTTCTCACTTTCCTCACTCTGTCTCGTAGAAGTTACAACTCTCTCTTTCTATAAGTCTTTTCGTTTCCAGTTTTTTTTTTAAACTTCGTTTTTGCTCATATGTTTAATTCAGGTAATTCTCAGAATGCAACTGTAGAACCACTTTTTTATTGCTTCAAGTCTCTTCTTCAACAGTGATTAGATCATCCAGCATCTACTGCCATATACGGGGACTGATATTACATACTAGCAGGATGGCCCGGCGTTGCCCGTGCTTGATTAAAAAATCGTACGACTCATACAGCAATCGCTATCACTTGACATAAAGTATTTTTGCCCTTCCTTGCATTGAGTTTAAGCAAGCGAATGAGCCAATTTTTCCCACTTGTGACGAATGCAGCTATCGATTTTTTGTGCATGCAAGCATGCTAGTTAACATTCGTGTCAGTCAGCTGTTGGCTCTCACGCTGGCCAATAGAATCTTCCTGCATATTCGTGGCAGCCAACTATAGGCTCTCACTCTGGCCAGTAGAAAATGGTCGCAAACTACATGAAGACTGCCGTAGAAGCATGAAAAAATTGATTATTTCCACTGTCGATGGGAGTTGGGAAATGCAAAGTCTGTCTTGGCCTTCCCGCTAACTTGGAGCATGTGCATGTAAATATTGGTGCAAATTCGTCGAAAATTGCGGCCGTGCATTCGTTACACACACACACACACACACACACACACACACACACACACACACACACACATCCTGCCTTTTATAGATAGGGATTATATATTATATTATATAGTCCCTATACATTTCGTTGTTTCTAAATAAATTTTCCAGTTTCTTAATACTTTGCTTAGGTTTTGGAAGACATCTTTCGCTATCCCAACGTGCTTTCGGATATCAATGTCACAATTACCGTCCTCTGTTAAAACAATTCCCATATATTTAAAATATTGTCTTGTTTGATTTCGTTATCTTGATTTTGTAATTACCCTTTCCTATTCATGCATTCTGTCTTTTTGCAATTTATGCTTAGTCCTTTCTTCTCGCTTTCCTTCATTACCTTCTGTAAGATTTCTTGTAGTTTTCTCTAGTTTCTATTAGCGACACCCTATCATCCGCATATAATACGTTGTTAAGATTGTGCCTGCCAATAATGACTCCTGGTAGGACTTTTAAGTAATTCTCTTTGCATTGTTTTCATTTTAAAGGCTGGCTAAATCTGATGAAAAAACACATCATTGTCTTACATCTCTTTCTATTTTTGTATATTTACCGAACTCATTTTCTGACGATTTGCTTTCAGCATTTCTTCTGGATTATTTAAATATCCTTTCCAAATACATCAAGGTTAACCCTTTGCCGTTACAACAGTTCTTTGCGAATTTATCAAGCACATTTACATTATCTATAAAAGACAAGTCAATATCTTTCTGGCCATAAATATCGCATTCCTTATTCCAGTGTCTAACGAACCCACGCTGTTCTTGTTTCTGATCAGATTACAAACCGAAAAAATTATGGGTAACTATTGGGTAGGTTCAACCTCTTCTACCATACAAGTAAAATCCATATATGGAGATTGTAATTAATACTATCATTTCCGGTCTTTCTTCTGTTAATTCGCTATTTTTCTTAATATTGTAGTTCAGAAAGAAAATATTTTCTTGCATTATTAATAACAAACGCAAGTTTTCTTGCTTTTTTAATCATGAGTCTTTATACTGGAATGAAATAAATTGTTCGGAAGGAGTTGTTTTATAGACGAAGTAGAAAAAGCGGAGGTACGTAATGAAGAAAGCAAAAGATATAATAAACGGAAGAGAAGAAGAGAAGAGGTGCATTATGGGTAGAAAAGAGGAGACAAAAGGGTGGAGAAAGAAACGCTCAGGTATAGAAGGAGAGAAAAATAAGAGAGGAGGCGGACTATGAATAAGAAAAATGAAAAAAATTGGTTGCCTGAAAAATAGAAAACGGAGAAAAACGAAGGAAAATAAAAAAAAACAGAAAACGAAAAATATAAAAATAAAAAATAATGTGTAAAATAGGAAAGGGTGGTATGAAAAATCAATTAGAACAGGGATTCTCAACTGGGGGAGGGAGCGTAAGGAATACCCTATCAAGGGAGATCTTTAATCAGAATATAATCGATTTAAATATCTCGATATTTTATTGAGACTTTTGTTTATTAAATTACGATATCCTGGTATTCTTTTGAGCTTTTAGTTTATTGAAGTATGCTTCAGTTTATTTTTTTAATAATTTATTTATGAATTAAATCATATTATCGGACATTACAAGTTTAAAAATACATCAACATTTTCTATTGCTATTAAATTTGTAAAACTCCTCTACAAAAAATAATCCGTGTCAATGCATATAAACTGATATATTGAATGAAGAATTTCAATAATGTGAGAATATTATTTGGAATGCACTTTTTGAATCGGACAATCTTGGAAGGTGGGTGGGGGTTGCCTTCTGACTTAAAGTGGAAAGGCTGCTTTGGGAAAATCGGTTGAGAAACACTGATTTAGAAGGTAAAATTGAAGGAAAATAATAATGATAATAATGATAATAATGATAATAAAAATGATAGTACTACTACTACTACTTTTACTACTACTGCTGCCGCTGCTACTGCTACTGCTACTACTACTACTAATAATAATAATGGTAATAATAATAGTAATAATGATAATAATAGTTGTAGCAGGCGTTCATCTATCACTTGAGATAATAATAGTGCATTAGTCGGTTAGTTATGTGTTGAGAGCGGAGGGTACATGTCTGGACAATGGTGCGTGGATATTTTGGGTTACCCAGACAACAGGGCCCCTAATCTCTGCCAAAACAACGAGATGCAAGGGAATTCATTACATTACGTTTTGCGCTGCCGGCTTGGCCGCAGACAAGAGATGAATGTTGATAGCCAACCATCTTCGGATATATTTTTTTGTTTAGATTTACTTGCTGGCAGTAGATTTAATTCATAGCTTATTTTTCTTCTTCTAGATTGGTTGCTACATGATACAGGAACCATTTTTATTTTATTAAAGACATCGACATTCTTTTCAAGTGACCGAAATACTTTGATTCCGTTTTTGTAAAATCACTGAAGTTAAGCAACGTCAAGCCTAGTCAGTACCTAGATGGGTGAAACGCTTGGTTATATCAGGTGTTAAATGTGCAGATGATGAAATGGATAAAGCTTCGGAATTGGAAATCGGAGAGCCGAGTTCAGATTCCACCCGTGTCCTTTATATTCACTTACTCGCAAATACACTTGGGAGAGGTATAAATCCACCTGTTCTCCCCCAGATATGGGTTAATTACTAGTACTTGTATTTGTAAATCATTATTATCGTAAAAGAATTTTTAAAATGTAAAAAATATTTCCTGGCTTTAAATAGTCTGAAAAAGGTTGATAAGCCGTAAAATTAACAAATCAATCAATTCAGCTTACCAAAAGTAATCCATCCCTATGGGGTGAAGTTAGTTGCTGGAAAATTCAAATCACTAGACTTGGATTATGATTACTTACCATTTTTTTTCACTCAGATATTTCGTCTGATAGCTTCGACCAATTTCTGGTGCGGTTTCGTGCCATCGTTCGATATGTGGACCTTACAGGAACTCTCTGGAAGATTGTACCAGATTCGTTGGGGTATTTGTGAATAACGACGGGTATTGAAGCTAGCGAACTGAATACAAGTGTGAAGTTATGTACTTCTTCATTCAGCGGCCGCCAGTGAAGAACTCCACGCCAAGTCAACCCCTGGTTTACCCGGCTTCTTTTATGGTCTTGCGTGAATCCAAAACATTGGACATAACTGTAATATTATGTAGATTGATTATCTCTGTTTAGAAAGTCAACATTGTACTCGGTTTGAAAGCCGTAGTTTGGCGTGACAAGTACTGACACCAAAAATTAGATGAATATCTTTTACCAGTTTTTGAGTATTTAGTTTTAAATATCTTTTGAAAATGTACAGAAATACCTAATTTGCTGACAAACTGACTTTAGAATTTTATTATTTCAAGACTAAATCCAAATAAAGTTAAAATATTTTGTAATAGATTCATTGAATGGAAAATATAATGCAAAGCAGAATTCTAATTATGAATCACCACAAACAAAATATGCAATTTTTAAAATTTGTTCGATCAGTAAAAACTGTGTAAAAAATTACAAAAAGATACACAATGAACAATATTTATTAGATTATATGTTACATACTGTACCTACGAACACTAAAGTTTATGGCCCTACCCTCATAAATGGTATTTATCAATCCACCCACGAGGATTGAATGTGGCACAAGGACTTTTTAATGTGGGTATCTCCGAGCCCGTAGGCCCAGCCAAAAATAAATAACCATCCAAGCCCCCACCGAGAGGGGCCAGTTCCGTCAACCTCCCCAAAAGAAACTCTACCCTTCGGCGGAGCTTCGTCAGGGTTCCTCCCTGCAAGCAGAGAGTTCGACAGACACCCGACCCGGCAGCTCACAAAGCACAGATACTACACTTTGATCCTAGCCACCGGGCCGCCTACCCTCATAAATGGTATTTATCAATCCACCCACGAGGACTGAATGTGGCACAAGGCCTTTTTAATGTGGGTATCTCCGAGCCCGTAGGCCCAGCCAAAAATAAATAACCATCAAACCCCCCGAGGGGGGCCAGTTCCGTCAACCTCCCCCAACGCAACACTACCCTTCGGCGGAGCTACGTCAGGGTTCCTCTCTGCAAGCAGAGAGTTCGACAGACACCCGACCCGGCAGCTCACAAAGCACAGATACTACACTTTGATCCTAGCCACCGGGCCGCCTACCCTCATAAATACGTTGAACACTATAATAAGTTGTAAAATGATGTCCAATTAGTCCACCACTAGCAGTGGTTTACCTATTTCACATCGCTGGTGAGTATTGTATTTTGTTGATGTTATAGAGATTACCATTTTATTTCCAACCACCGTTTTGATTATTCTTTCGTAGTAACCCTTTCTAGGTTACAACAATATGTTAGATCATTGAAAATCACCCTAAAATTACTGCACTGTATAATATGTTATATCATTATATAGTTTCACTATACAGTATAATTTCCTTTTGAAGTAAATGAAGGTTTTATTTCATAGCACAATGATTTAGTAATAATTTGCTTGGGCAATTCCTCTTGTCCAGAAACAATTTTTAAAGATTCCGTATATTATAAGATTTTACTTTCACTGGTTTTCTCTGATCACCGGAATGAAATTCTAACGCTAACTAAACGGAGTCTTTAAACTCTTTTTCTAAAACAAACGGCAAGGATTTAGAAATAATAATAGTTGCTTATGATGTTAAACTCCGACGTTCAAATTGAGTGCAATAGCAAGCTTCCAGAATCGACCTGCCCAACTGTATCATATGACACATCGAACAAACATTGGATAAAAGTTGCTGGCTCTACGCTGACATAGAGTTATTATTAGGTTGGTGCAAAAAGAATGTCGTTTTCTCACATATGTTACTATGTGATAAAACGACATTATTTTTGCACCAACCTACTACTATAGCCTATTGGTGCATCCAAATAACTGTTCTTCACTGGTTAGCCATTTGTGATCTTGTCTCCGAATAAACATCAACTGACGAGTATCTAAAATATGCCAGCAGGCTTATCTCGCAAATCTAATCCCTACTGATCCAAATTCCACCTTCACGGCTGGCAATGGTAAAATCAGCCGTTCCCTTATTAGGCATTCATGAACAAGTGGGCAGTTGAAATCTATAAAATCTTTCTATTCAGTAAAATAGGTTTCTCAAATCCAGTAACTGTTATCGATCTTTCCATTAATGATCAGCGCTTCATTTCAAAATTGTGTTCGACCTTATATGGATTATCAGCATCTGGATTATGCTATTGTTCTCTCTTCAAGTGCAACCCATTTTATCTGTTACTCTTGTTGAAAATCCTCAAGTGATGTGGTTTCTGTTATTGGTATATTATTTTAAGAATCCGTAGCATCAATCCAAGAGTTTCCAAACGAGATTGTCCTACCCCAGATATATAGGCTTCATTTGGTAGAAGCCATTTGTGATGAATGGTCGGAGAAATCGGTTGTATATAGTTGGCAGTTCATAGATTTCAGAAAGATTTTGCTACTTTGTATGTACCATTCTTTCCTTCCTGTTTCACTCATGGGCGGTAAGATGTAGTTCGCCACGTGGAAAAATGCGGGCCACACCGGGGTAAGTACGGACACACGCACACACGTACGCCAGCACCTTTCTCTTCACTTTCCATTACTAGGGCTTCCTTTTACAGAACATCACACACACACACACGCGCGCGCGATTCGTTTATTAAAATGTTTTCTTCATCTATGTTCATTATTTTGCCACACACAACAATCTGTTGTTTATGTATACTTTTGTTTTGTTAATACATACACTATCGTTTATTTATATCTATAGTTTTTTTGCTACTTTATCCTTTATTACCCGGACTCACATTTCGAGTCCGCCATTTTCGTTGTGGGAAAATACACCAGGAGACACGTGTTTTTCAACACAACCACTGTCATCTATATGTAGGTCTCAATCTGATAAGGCTATTTAACAACGTGACTGGAGTTCTTTGGACATTGTTTCGGTTTTGTAGTAACTAGCAGGGCCTACCGTAAAATGTTTATGTTCAAACCTACTGAACGTGGCCTTCTTATAGTATCATAGAAGGTAAGCAATGTTGTACTCAGCCGGTATTTATATGGGTGACCGCTCAGGGACACCAATTATTCTATCGCACTGTGCTACTCTAAATAAAATTTAATAACGAAGAATGATGAAGAAGAAAATATATTTACACCATTTGCATCGTGCTCATCTCTATTGTCATATTCCCGACGTTTCAGGAGTACGCTCCGGCCTTCTTCTGGTCATAGATGGCTCAGTGGATGAAAAGCGTTGGTTGAAGAAATCTAGTGACTTGACCCAATGAGGTGCGTGTTAATAATTGGCCAAGCAGAGGTGAACAAAAATTTGGGGAGTTAAACTACCAAGGAGAATTAACTTAAACTATGATATCCAAAAGCACGGCACGTGAAATTAGAAAATGTCCCCCTAAATAGAGGGTTTGGTTCGAAATCCCAACAAATATCATCTGAAGGCCGGAAAATACAACGGTCGTTAATATGACAATAAAGATGAGAACAATAGTCAGAACGATGTACATAGTGTAGATAGTTGCAATAACTCATCTCAGAAATATAGACAGATGTTGAAGGGGATATATATATATATATATATATATATATATATATATATATATATATATATATATATATATATAGGAAAGCATCAAAATATCAGGAATGGGGTACTGTTGCCATACTTTTGCGGAAAGAGACCATACGTCACTTTCCAGTCTTGATAGAGTTCAAAAGCGTCACCGAGTACTTGTTGGAGAAGAATTATTTTCCACCATACCAAGCGGGATGTGGCGAGTTTCTCACTGCTCTGTCTCTAGTTCTATGGAAAGTTCTCGGATGAACTACATTCCTAGGTTTCGCCAGGTCTGACACTTACGGCTAGGACCCGGCATCACACTTACATTGTAGAAAACCACAAATATTCCCTTACGAGCCACTGCTGGAACAGACTCCCAGAGGATGTTTTCCCGCGCACTACAATCTTAATCTTTTCATGTCTAGAGTCAACCGTTGTTTACCCCTTCTATTCATATAAACTACCCCTTATCTAAAGCCTCTGTCGCGAGGGGACCCGGGCCTTATACAGGGTGAACATTACTGTAATAAAAAGAACTTTCAGTATTAGCAAAATGTGAAATAATGATCCAGTATCTGAACAGAAAACTAAATTAGTCACTAGCCGTAAATAATGGCAATTCATAGAATAGAATGATCGCAAAACAGCAGTCTCTGCGGCGGCATCCGTTTCATTTATAATAATACCATTAGTATTAGTAGTGGTAGTAGCTATAGTAGTAGTTAATTGTAATTATCATTTAAATGAAAGATCTTTAGATTAAAATAAAAACAATTTGAAAGATGCTAATTGCAAAGCAATTTCATTTTCATTTATTTTTTTTCAAATATTCTTTAATAATGTTTTTCATTCTGTTAGATTTTATATGATTATGTTTGTAAATGAATTAATTTGATTTTTGAATTCGTCTTCTTTGGTAAGTGATTTCAACTCAAGTTTCATCATTAAATTGTTAAATTTTTTTTAATTACATAGAAACTTTGGAAATATTTTTAAACCTGCCTCCGTGCGGTCAGTAGGTAAGAGCGGTTTCAAATTTCGTCAGCTATCTCCACTAATTCGCTGAGAAAAGAGCATACCATGATGAATCCTAAACATGATGATCCTAAACATAATAAATACAAAGTTTTATCTTTAAAATATGTATGTAATTAAGAGGAAATACCAAAGTATTTTTAATTATTTAATTAAATCCTTTCTAGCACTTTAGAAATTTTAACTAAAAGTCTTGTCCTTCTTACATCAGCCACTTTTCTTTTTACAGTAAGTATCGAGGGATACTCGTAGTAGAGACTTACATTATGAGGTAGTTTATACGGATAGGAGGGGAAGTTAGCGCTAGACTCAAACAAGTTAAGATTGTAGTGATCAGGAATCATCCACTGAGAAGCCGGTTTCACAGAGCAGTGGTTGGCGGGAAGAAGCCGTTCGAGTGGAATTTATTTCTCACTGAGGGAATGTGTATGTTTTTCTACCATGCATGGCGGATCCTTGATTAGATTAGAACTGGCGGAACCAAGGGATGTAGTTCGTCCGAGGACTTTCCATGGAATTAGCCATAGAGACGTGAGAGGCTATCTACATCCCGTCTCTGAGAGAGAGGTTGAATCGAAGATTAGTTTAGGAAATTTTAGTGTCTTTTTATGGTAAAAACAAATAATTTTCGAATTCCCTGCAAAAAAAAAAAAAAAAAAAAAGAAAAAAAATTGTCAGATTTTAATGAAAATTTCAAGACATACACATGAATGAATTATTTTGGAAATTTGTTCTATAGAAAATTTTCGTATTTTTTCTTTTACATTTTTTGCACCACACATAGTTAATTTTATGAAATTTCCAGAAATTATTCCCCTCCCGCTAATGTCTATATTATTAAAAGCAGTACTTCTTGAAGAATTGAAATCATCAATTTGCTTTTGTCAAACAGAAACACCATTTACCGAAAATCTGCTCTGAATCGTAAAATAAAAAAAATGAAATGAAACTAAATCCTTAATTAGAAAAGCTTTCAATTGTTTTTATGAAAAAATAACTTGTCTTAAGAATTTTTTCAATAAATAATGAATTTTTACAAGAATTATTCCATTATTTTAAATTTTAAGAAAATGATTAAGTTTTAAAAAAATTAAATACTGTATTGATTTCATTCTTTTAAATAATATTACTAAGTAAAAAGTACTTTTACTAATAGTGAATGGAAAAGATTAATACAAATCATCAAATATCAATATTTTAAAATAATTTTGAATTTTTTTGTATGTGTAAAAACGTGCTGATCTTTGTAAACACTGTTGTTCATACACAACATTATCAGTAAATAAAGGCGATGATTATATTAACTTTAAATCCAAATAATCTAAAATTCAATGAAACATTACAATACGGATAATATTAACTTAAAAATTATATATAAAAGGCGCTTACTTTATATTCTTCAATTACATTTAAGAAAAACAATGGATAAACATCTGTCGTCAAGTTGTCAACACGTCAAAAATGCATGTCTGTAATATTTTAAACTTGAAGTAAATAATATTTGTTCAATATAAGATTGATTATAATTTAAATCAACCAACATTCCTCAAATAATGTTTCAGAAAATTTTAAGTGGTCAAGAATTACTGTAAAATCTACAATTTGAACAATTTCAAAATGAAAAATCCTTTCAATCAATTTAAATTAGTTTTGAAATAAAGAAAAGTATATTCGTTATTAGAAAATATTAAATATCATCTATTGGCTTGAAATTAAAACTAAAATAAAAGATACAAGAAAGAATTTTTCATTTTCAAAAGTACATTTTAAACCTTAGGTATCGGGATTCTCTAGATGCACACACACACACACACACACACACACACACACATATATATATATATATATATATATATATATATACTTCTAAATATAATGGGTTCTTATTTATTAATCTAACATATTTTATCTCTTTAAACGTTATTTTTAGTGAATGGCCGTATTTGAGAAAACGCTCCGATTGTTTTAAACAGTGTCTCATAACATCTACCGAAAGTATTTTATTGGCAGGCGTATATATATATATATATATATATATATATATATATATATATATAGATATATATATATATATATATATAATTTCCTTCTTTTAGGGGGATAAATTATATAAAAAATTTTCTTGCACCATTTTTCTTTCTTTCTAGGCGCTTTTGGCTATACGTTTAACCATTTTTAAGGTTGAGATATATTAACTGCTTACAAGCAATTGCTGTACCTATCCATTATTTCATGTTTTCATTTTCAGAACACGGTCAAGATATTGTGTCCATGTTCATAGTTGATATTATTTTTTTCTATTTATTAATAAGGCTTCCATTATTTTTCGGCTTTTTTTTTGCATGTAGATGATGATATTATATTTCTATTAAGATGTAATTTACGAATAATGTCCGGTAGGTTTCCATGAGCATATACATGAGACCTAATTGAGCTATGGTCAGGAAGGTGTAGTGTGACTCTTCGTGTGAAACAACAAAAGATCTTTCAACGAAGGTTGACACATCGTAAAATCTAATGACCAACCAATAAATAAATAAAAAGTGTCAGATCATTTTTGTATTGTGTACAGTTACCATATCTCTGCGATTTACAATCCTGAGCTATTATTCATACACCAGCCGCATATCCAAGCTTACAAGACCTGGTATTCCCAAACAATTATCCATCTGGGTACTGGCCAGGCTTGATGTTGGTTGACTTCGGTCATTTTGCGGAAACTAAATTCTAAATGGTATTATCTATAAATCTAAAAAAATTCGTTTTTTTTTACATGCTATAATAACAACAACAACAACAACAATAATAATAATAATAATAATAATAATAATAAGAAGAAGAAGAAGAAGAAGAAGAAGAAAATGAAAAACTTTACGAAGTAGCAACCATTTGACTTGAACAAGAACCACTCAAAGTTTCAACAAATGGAAATTAAAATCGATAAAATGTTGTTTTTCATAAATGACTTAATTAAACCTGTGCAATTCAGACGAACAACTGTATCGAAAATACATTTATACAATCATATTTGTTTTGCCTATTGATCTTTCAAAAAGCTATCCATGATAGATATAAACAGATAAAGATAGATATATAGATATGAACAGTATGAGATAGATAGATAGATAGATGTAAGCAGAAGATAGATAGATAGATAGATAAATAGATAGATGTAAGCAGAAGATAGATTGATAGATAGATAGATGTAAGCAGAAGATAGATAGATAGATGTAAGCAGAAGATAGATAGATAGATAGATAGATGTAAGCAGAAGATAGATAGATAGATAGATGTAAACTGAAGATAGATAGATGTAAGCAGAAGATAGATAGATAGATAGATGTAAGCAGAAGATAGATAGATAGATAGATAGATAGATAGATAGATAGATAGATAGATAGATGTAAGCAGAAGATAGATAGATAGATAGATATGAACAGTATGAGATAGATAGATAGATAGATGTAAGCAGAAGATAGATAGATAGATAGATAGATAGATAGATAGATAGATAGATAGATAGATAGATAGATGGTGGTTGTTGGCAACTCGTGTCCGAGTACGACCATTATTACATATCTTTTTGGAGAAAATCTACAGTTGTGCTGAACGAATGTGTCTCTTTAACCCAGCAAGGGACCCTACGTATTCTGGCATAAACAGGGTACTTAAGAGGTTCAACAGCGGACATTATCATGGAATTTAAAATGTCGCATGAAACCTCTTCTAGACCCGCCTGTCTTACCTCAAGTATTACATTTTATTTATTTCATTTGCAAATACATAAATAATAATCATACATACATACATACAAAAATACTGAGATAGATAGACAGATATGAACAGACTGAGATAGACAGATAGATATAAGCAAACTCAGATACATATGAATAGATTGATATATATAGTTGGATTGATGTGAGTTTGTGATTCTGGGTTTATATAGTTGCGTATATCGCTGTTTTTATAGTACTGGAAGGAAAATTGTCGGCTGAACGTCACTCATACTTGTGTAAACATACATGCACGCATGTTCGGTCATTGACGGATGTGTAACTTTTCCTATTATATTTATTTCTTATTTTTATGATACTGATTATTATTTTTTATATTTTTTTCCTCGGTTTTAAATGTTGGCATCTTTGATAAAGTTTACTATATTCAATTCACGTAAGATTATTCAGTTGTCATGATGGGGTATGTAGCGTAACAGAAAAAAATCTATTGTTTCTGCTTTTGGAAAAGAGCACTTTGTAGCATAGACGGGGTGCGATGAAATATATTGTCGTCTAAGCGACACAAAAACGAAAATAACACCGGCGTCTCATTTTAACAGATAGACAAGGGTGCGATGGATGAATTGTCGTCTAAATGACGCCAAAATTAAAATAACACTGCCATCTCATTTTAACAGATAGACGGGGTGCGATGGATAAATTGTCGTCTAAATGATGCCAAAACCAAAATAACACTGGCATCTCATTTTAACAGATAGACAGGGTGCGATGGATAAATTGTCGTCTAAATGACGCCAAAATGAAAATAATATTGGCATCTCATTTTAACAGATAGACAGAGTGCGATGGATAAATTGTCGTCTAAATGATGCCAAAATGAAAATAACATTGGCATCGCATTTTAACAGATAGACGGGGTGCGATGGATAAATTGTCGTCTAAATGATGCCAAAACCAAAATAACACTGGCATCTCATTTTAACAGATAGACAGGGTGCGATGGATAAATTGTCGTCTAAATGACGCCAAAATGAAAATAATATTGGCATCTCATTTTAGCAGATAGACAGGGTGCGATGGATAAATTGTCTAAATGACGCAAAAATGAAAATAACATTGGCATCTCATTTTAAAAGATATGTTAACAGCATTACTAAAAAGTAAATCTATTCAATAAAATCGCATCTTTAGATCCAACCACGGCCACAAGACAATTTCGGAATCTCCTGCGACTCTTCTGGACGGTCTCCTTGTTTAAGTTGGTGAATGCTGCCTTAATCATTTGCTGAAACAGTGAGATTTGCTCTACTATGCCCTGCACATAAAAATCAAGGCGGTTGCAGTCTGGGGAGTTAGCTGACCAGATGTAAAAGGTGATGTGGACGCAGAAATTGTCTGACAGCCATGACTGGGTTCTCCTAATTGATTGGCATAAGGCAGAGTCTTGTTGCCCGACATAGGGTCTTTCAGCAGCCACCCACTCAATGCACCTTGATTCAAGTTTCCCTGTTCAGTCTGAGGCTATTACTAACAAATTCGGGCATTCTTTTTTTATCAGAATGATCAGAGTCAGTCGCCCGAGCTGCCGCATGTTCGTAATGACCAATCGACTCTTTCCGAATCTTCTGCACTGTCTTTAGATTGACACCCAAACACTCCGAAATGGTCGTATTGGAGCGTCCGTCGCGAAAGCCAAGCATGTCGTTTCCAAATCTCTGGGGGGAGTGAATTGTGTCATGATTCTCTTTTTCTAACAGACGGTGCCCAACTGACCCTACTATACTGTGCAGTCGACAAAATCAAAAGCAAAAAAAAAAAAAAAAAAAAAAAACAACGCTCATACGCGAAATTAAAAACATAATGGCGACAATTAACCCATCGAACTCTGTAAATTGTGATCAACTTATCAGGTTATTTTTAGCAATTTAATATATTCTTCTTCTTCTTCTTCTTCTTCTTCTTCTTCTTCTTCTTGTACATCGTCCTTTCATAATGTTCATGGCTATCAACAATTTCATGTGCTTTGTAGCTTTTAATACTTTTTTATATATTTGTTTTCTCACTAAACAATGTTTCACCATCCATACGCTGAAGCTCTCCAGTTACGTTGTCTGTTTTTTCATCTGTCTCTTTTATATTCAATCCGTTCTGTTTGTATCAAATTTCCTAAGCCCTCCTCCCTCATTATGTAACCTTATCTCTCTATTCCTGTTGCTAATTATAAAATCCCTTTTGTTTGCATTTTATCTAAAACTTCGTCGTTACACACATGTTCGGTCCATATTATTTCCAGCATCCTTCTGTAGAACTACATTTCTTCTGCTTCAAGTCTACTCTTCATATGAGGAGATTGTCCAGCATTCACTGACATAATAGCCTAACAATGGCACTGACCCTGTTTAAACGTTTAAATGCATAAAATTATGGGATGATGATTTGAAAGGGCTACTAATTGAAGAATAATGATTAAAATTGCCAGAGGAGTAGGTCGAGAAGAAAATTAAAAAAGAAGTCCATTAAATCTGTTTTAAATTAATAACATTTATTTAAAACCAGTTTCAAGGATAATCGACCGAAGAGTAAACTAGAAAAGATTAAAAAGAACTAAGCAAATCCAAGGCACACAATCTTATCCACTTGTCGCCAATAAAAAGAAGACATGATTAATGTCGCCGATAAGAAGAAGACATGATTAATGTTTTGACCGGGATCTTTGGTCCTGAGAAATTAGATTCGAAAGTTTATTTAGATAAGGCTGTCTGTCCAACGGTGTGCTCTCACAGAGAAGTATGACGCAAATTATTCTAAACAATGTAAAAAACATCTGTTTTGTCTATATTTAGGAATATTCTAAACAAAAAAATGCCTTTTTTTTAACAAGGTCTCCTAAGATAAAGTCGGTCGGGGGGTGGGGATTGTTCATGTACAAAATGTCATATTTTGGAATGGGATTGATCTATATAAAAGACAGCGTAAGGTCGAAAGGTAGTCGAAGAAGGGACCCGACCAAAAAGGTACCCAGAAATTCGATCCGGTCGCATTTACCACGGCTAGAGGGAAAAGACACATAGAAGATAAGATAGGCTCGGTGCTACGGGGACTGGTCGTAAAACAGTCGTCACTAAAGTGCACACCCACAATTTCAGGACTAGAGCAAAAATTCGGACACACGTATGAGAAAATAATTGGGGAAATGTCGAAAGAGTGGTTATTATTTTGAAGAATTGTGGAAATGTTGACTGGTTGGAAAAGTTGGCTTTAGCGTTTGCAACTAGATTTCCCAAATCGCCATCCCGTAGTAAAGAACTTGATTTTCCTGTAGATAATAGAGACATTTTATTCAACCAGTTATTCTTTGTATTCAATAAGCCTTTTCAGCAAAGTTTAGCATTTTAATGAAGGAGTTGTTAATCTGGCATGATTAAGAAGTTGTTCTGGATGCAAAGATAGAAAAGTTCCCAAGGCTACAGTCAGGAATTAGTTAATATTGTCTGTGGGAATTAATGTTCAAAGACTTCACTGTCAGTCGCAACATCGAAGAATTTGGGAAACCCTAATCAACCCTATCGAAAAGAAACACCGGCTCCATCCAAAGAGAGAGAAAACAAAAAGCCGAAATATTGGTAATACTTATAATATTAGGTTGGTGCAAAAATATTGTCGTTTTCTCACATAGTAACATATGTGAGAAAACGACAATATTTTGCACCAACCTAATAGTTAGCGGCTCTGCATGAATAGAGAGAAAGACGATATGGAGAGACGAAGCCGGGTGAGTGTGGCTGGGAGATGAAAGCGTAATAGGGGAAGGTTACAACGATTTTTTTCCTGTTTCTTAATACTTTGCACAGCTTTTGGAAGGCATACTGAACTATTCCAATGCGTTTTCAGATTTCCGTGTTTCACTTTCCGACCTTTGTTAATACGCATCCCAGATTATCTAACTTGTCGCACCTGTTTGATTTCGTTATCGATAACATGTAATTTGCATGTTGGGCAATCCCTTTTGCTAACATACAGGCATTCAGTATTCTTGCAATTGATGTTTAGTCTTTTCTTCTTGATTTCCTTCATTACATTCTTTAGGAACTCAATGCATTAGTGGATCGTCATAATTCGTTTGATTTAAAGAATTCGTATTTACTTAAAAGAAGTAATTCATTAAGGTCAAAATGAATTGAAAGTGCTTTAATTACAGAGTATTCAACAATAATTTTAAGTCCAGGATCATAGAGCATTTCGCCTTACCAAACAAAACTAATAGAAAAACAGAAGCGGTAGATTGCTGAATGAGGTTATCTTAAAGATCCTGATAACTTGGACGTCATAAATTTTAATCTTAAATTTAAAATCTCGAGTTTTCTCGATGTAGAATTTTAAGCGAGATTTGTTGTATCTTGTTCCTTCCTTCTACATATGCATGATTCCATCAAAAAATTATCAACTAGTGTACGAATGAAAAATGTCGTAACATAGGATATTCCCTTTTTCTTTATACTGATATATAGAGGCGTATAGGTTCGCCTATCGTTGCGTTCAAGCTCATCTCCTGTCTTTTGAACAGAAGTAGAAGTTTATCCCTTGTTTCATATGAAGGATTGGGTTTCCGGTTGTTGCTAAAGTTTTCTCATTCACATTCACGTCCAGTAGTCGCTTGCGTCTTCATGGTATTAATGCCCTTGCTTGGTGCGAATTGATTAAAAATAAATCATATTCTCCCATAGTGCGTTTTATAACATCAAGTCATTGATGTTATAAAACTAAATTAATTAATTAATTAATAAAACTCTGATAAAAAAAAAGTTCTAGTGAAGTCCTTTCATAAAAGGAAACGCTTAAAATAACTTTCATTTCGTTATATAACTATTTTTATGAGTCTGGTAGATGGAGTCGTACATCACATTCTCACACAATGTAGCTTTGTGTCAGGCTCTGGGCATTGATGAAACCTCGATTAAAAAAAACAAAACAACATTATTTATTTTGGAGAAGTCCTTTCGAGGAACGAAAGGCAATTTTTTTTTCACGTTTTATCATTTAGTTTTATTAGTTTGAGGCTTACATTATATTCTCACACAATGTAACATCGTGTCAGACTATGGACATTGATCCAAACTCGGGCGCTCACATAGAGTAATCCACACAAATAGAAAATCACCCTTGTCTTGAACAAATAATTTAAAATCTTATCATCTTAAAACTGATCAATATTTGATAATTGCATGACACACTAATTATTATGTAATTGAAGGTGTCCCTGGGTTATAAACTGAATCGAAACTATAGGGGATAACTGGGAACATTTACTGGTAAGCGGATGGATACCAACTTTACAAAAAACCGTAACTAAAGTAGTAGAAAATCATGTTTTGTGATCGATAAGATTGGATCACTGATTTGATCAGAGATGAACTTGGTCTTCTTTGGTAAACGCTAACGAGAAAATCGTCATCTTGATTTTAGTTGATCGACTTTGGCTAAAATGGCTTCAGATCTACGAATATGTTTTCAATTTTCTAATTAGATTTGATGGCGCCAGAAGAGAATTCTCTCTTTGTACGAATAACCAAAGTTTGTTTGTAAACCCCAAGCAAGGCCGGCGTGCCACTAGCACACAAGGGGTTACAGAGAGTGGAAGTAAGAGTAAAGAGGGGTTTTTAAGGAAAGGATAAATAGAAGTACCTGGGTCAAGATCAAAGTATCAGAAGATGTCGATTGACATTACATTTGAATATTTGAATATTATATCTATCAGGAAGCAAGTAAGAGAAAGCAGTTCTACCGAAGGAAATTGTGAGGGAAGAATCTGTTGGAGTAGAAAAGGTGGTTACATTTAACACTTTCGACTGTGTAATGGTGGGACCAAGATACCAACCTACTAGCACGCTTAAATTCATGCAGTCGGGACACAATAGCTCGTCAGAACAGTTGGCATAAAAATATTTGCAGAAAAGACTGAGGGAAGCCACATCGGTTCATGTGCTCAAAAAAGGGAAATCAAACTAAATTTCCCCATAGTAAATAAAATTTTAGCTGAACAATGTTTAGGACTTAAATCAGTATATGCCTAGCAATGAACTATTTACAAGAAGATTTTATAAGTATTCAAATGTGCATGTATATATACTCAGTTTAATCATCATTAAAATCAAATTGTATCTTAGAATTAATACAGCGTGAGATGAGAAATGCCAATTTAAAGGTTAAAAAACACTGTAACTACTACTAAAAATGATTCCCTTGTTATTTAAACAAAGGGAAAAATGTTTACACAATTTATATTTTCGAATTGTTGTTTTCATCTTTATTGTCATGTTTACGACGTTTCAGCCGTTGTAAGCTCCGGCCTTCTTGGAGTAGTTTGTTCTCGCTCCACATGCCATGCCTTTTCTGGCTATCTCAGTTTCAATTATTTCTTTTTAGTAACTCAACTCTCCAAGATTTTGTTTACCTCTGCTGTATCCAGGTATTGAACTCACAATTTTGGGGGTCAAGTCAACCAAAGCTTTTATTCACTGGGACATGTATTTCTAAATGGATAAAAGTTACAGTACGTCATCTCAGAAATATAGATGGAGGTTAAAAGGCTAAATTCTGGCCTCTGTTCGCCATGCATAGGAATTTCTAAAGTTCTCCATCCTCTGGAAGTTCGAACGGTTCAAGGTCTTTCTGGTGGCTTTCTTTTAAGCGCTGGACTTGTGACCCTGAAATTTTAAACCTACAACTGTATCAATTTTCTCTCCGGAACAACGTCATTGCGACGTAACATGAAATATGCATGAAATATACGTTGCAATTACAGATTTGCTAGACTAAAAAAATAACTTTTCAGAAACAAATGCACGATGTCCACCAGTCCTAGCTATGTAACTGATGGTATCGGAAAAGAATATGGTAAGACAATAGCTAGATGAAAACATCATTGTTACTTGCCTATGTTCCCTGGTACTGGAGAGGTTAGAGGTTAAAATGTGGGAGGTATTTGCATTCTAACAAGAAATTCGAGATATTACTTAAATTGACGATTGCTCTCTTAAAATATTTGGGAAGTTTTTCGGGGAAGATTTTTATAGATTAGCATTCATTTGACCGTTCTTGTTTGTTTGTTTGTTTGGGTTTTATGGCATATCAACCACTGTGGGTTATTTAATGCCAAATCCAGTTTATATGAATTTTAAATGTCTATTTTTTATGGAATAAAAAATGTATAGCTGGAAACATTATTGCTTTAAAAACGTATAGCTGGCAACATTATTGTTTCAAAAAACGTATAGCTGGCAATATTATTTCTTACAAAAAACGTATAGCTGGCAACATTATTTCTTGCAAAAAACGTATAGCTGGCAACATTATCCTTTACAAAAAACGTATAACTGGCAACATTATTTTTTACAAAAAACGTATAGCTGGCAACACTGTTTCAAAAACTTATAGCTGGCAAAATTATTGTTTCAAAAACGTATAGCTGGCAACATTATTTTTCCGAAAACATTATCTGAGACCTTGCTGTTGGATGTAGTTTATCGCCGTACCCAGGACGCGGATGTAGTTTATCGTCATACCCAGGACGCGGATGTAGTTAATCGTCTTACCCAGGACGCGGATGTAGTTTATCGTCATACCCAGGACGCGGATGTAGTTAATCGTCTTACCCAGGACGCGGATGTAGTTTATCGTCATACCCAGGACGCGGATGTAGTTTATCGTCATACCCAGGACGCGGATGTAGTTTACCGTCATACCCAGGACGTTTGACCGTTCTGTTGTATTGCTTTTTATTATTTTAGAAAGAGGTCCCGTTCATGATAAAAAATACAATGTCGAATCGATCCTGGCTTACTCGAATCGTTCGACCTTCAGGGGGATGGGAAACTTTAGAAATCCTTTGCATGTCGAACAGAGGCCACCATTTAGCCTTTTAACATCTATCTATATTTCTGAGATGAGGTACTGTAACTTTCATCCAATTACATGGCCCAGTAAATAAAAGATTTGGATGACTTGACCCCAAAAGTTGGGAGTTTATTTACAAATTTCAAGTTTGAAATTGTATTTATATCATTTGATAATTGCATACTGCTGATATTGTTGTTTTTTTTATTCCTAACAGGGTGTAGGTATAAATATTGCTTAACATAATAAGATATTGTATAATATGGTTGAAATTATAAATACACTTGCAAAGGTTTCCCTGTTTTGTGCATGTACCTTTGTCTATCTCAGTTATTATCAAGAACTGGGTGTTGAAATTGTATGCGTACGTTATAAGAGCCAACATTCTTCCCACTATAATCATACAAGGTACAGCCTTAGGTAAAAGAAGAACATACAGCCTGGGAGGAAAACGGATATCACATAGTGGACTGGTAAATAATTGTCACAGTCTCGGACATTGGCACGCAACCGAGATATGTGAAGGCAGCTGGTCATGTGCTCAACTTCGCAGACACCTTATGGCCATATCCTGTTACTGGGTTGATAAGGATGATGATGATGATTGTCGATACACATACACACACAAAATGAGATTTTCACTTAGAATATTTCATACTGAGATAGTGAATGGTGCCTATTCTTTGTCGTTGGTTACGTTAAATAAATGATTTACACCTTTAAAAGCTTTAAATAATATTTCTATCAGGAATGACAAGGACGCTTGTCTGAAGTTAAAGATGTTACATGCAGAATCCTACTCAATTTTTCTGTGCCCTTGCGAACCATGTCCTTTAAAAATAAATACGGCAAAGCAAGCAAACATTAGAAATTAGATGCTATAGAACGGTTCCTGGAATCTCTCTGTTGACGCAATCAAATTAACACAGTGATAAAGACCAATGAACAAGACAGAAACCTATCATGGAGGAAAAAGCTGAAATGCTATGGAGATGATATAATTATCAACAATTTCTTACGCAAAAGAAGAAGAGACAGACAGTAGAAAAAATGTGTTTACAACATCATGGAGTCGACTGAATTGATTGGCTCATTTGTTTTTTACGGTTATCTAAACATTACATTGCTTTGTAAAAATAATTCCATGTTTTACCATTGATTATTGCCTTAAGAAACATTTGATAATAACAGAGGCAGTTACTCTTATGTAGCCCAGAGTTGGGGGACAAGACCGATTCATGCCTTCCGAAAGGGTATTTGCGAATAAATGAATGTAACAAACCCGACATGAATTCGAACTCAGCTCTACAATAAATAAAAACTTCAATATGATTTATGACTAGGATAATAAGATCCTGTAAAAGAAACATCATCCAAAAATTACAATTTGAATGAAAGTACAACTCCTCTCACAAAACAGACAATAGGAAGCAACAATAAAATAGACTAACCCCGAAAATTACAAACATAACTTAGAAATATGGTCCTCAGATGAGCCAATCTGTGTTGTCCTCAATCCTAATAAACAGTAATATAATATTTGCTCCCAGTGTCACCTTAAAACGTCAATATAGTTAGGCGTATGAGAGGTATGACATAAAAGGTACTCTCATAGCCGCCAGGGGCAGAATCGGTCTCAGTGATGATGATGATGATAATGATGATAATTGCCGATAATGATTGTTAAACACACACAGACACACACACACACACACACACACACACACACACACACACACACACAGAAACAAATTTTCACCTAGAATATATCATGCTGAAATTGTAAATGAGGCCGTTAGACGTCAGCGCTTTTTTTAAAACTTACAATACGGTAAATTTAAAATTCCTTCATTGGTGAAGAAGTCAACTCGACTAAATTTAAGACACACACGCAATCGCGCACGCATACACACATAAACACACACACACAGACACGAAAACACACGCAAAGGCACGCACGCATACACATACAAAAACACAGGCACACACAAGCGCACACACACTGACACACACACACACACACACACGCAAAAAAAAAAAAAAAAAAACACAAACAGAAACAGACACGACAACCAGAAGAAAAGAAGCAAAAAAAAATGCCTGAACTACGAGGGAAAATTTCGTGTCATTCTCATCCTCTCATTCTCAAGATAAAATTAAAAAAAAATGGATGATTCGAACGTTCATTATAAAAAACACCCGATCCATCTTCATGCTGACTTTACTTTGACGGAATCCAGAAGTGAATAAACAATATGTTTTCTTGTATTCTTATTAGACGATATCTTAATAACGTTGAATCCTATTTTTCATCTGCTTGGTCAAGGAACGTCACTGTTAACGGCAAGGAGATAACATCTCTAAAAATTACATACTACACCGTTTAGTATGAGTTCCGACTTCTAACTGTACCAAGCCACTTAAAATGTAACAGAAAAAAAATTAGGTATTCATTTGACGCAGATGGAATGGATAAAATCTAAATTGTATTTTCGGTACGGTGTCTGGATGATGTTGAAAATCAGGCAATATTGTATGTCAAGAAACAGTGAATGGAGCCATTACTGTCAGAGGAGGACAGTATTCGTAATTCATTAATTCCTCGGTTAAACATTCGAACTAATCATAGTATATTTAATATATTAGCAATGCATAGGATCAAATTCGGTTCGCTCAGTGTGTCTGTCAATAATCGACATTAGATTGATAACGTTGCACACATCCAAAGTCGAATCTGGCAGAGCAACTCAACTTCATTTGCCTTTCATTCTAAAAACGTCAATCAGTTTTACGTTCAATGGTGAAAAAGAGAAATCGAAGAAACGTGTTCAAATCCTAGCTAAGTTTGTTTCATTCACTTCGGAAAAAATGCTGATGGGTTGGTTGATTTCTCTCTTCAACGGTATATCAACTCATTTTATTTTGAATCATTTCACTCCAAGCAAGGCGAGAATGCTACCAGTACGCAGAATATTACAGGGAGTGAAATTGAGAGAAAACATCGAATTATAGGTAGGATTGAAGAAAGGACAAAAGATGATCAAGATTCCTCAACATAGATTTTTGAAGCTTGTTGGTATCAAAGGAAACAAGTAAACAGAAGATAGCTCCACAGGCAGGAAGTGATAGTAAATAAAGTGTTGGAGTAAAAGAGGCAGTAACATTTAACTATTTCAACAGTAAGCGAATGGCACGTAGATGCCAGTCTAGTAGCACGCTTAAATTCATGTAGTCCGGTCATCAGGGAAAAAATTTCTCAGAATATTTGCAACGAAAATATTTGTAGAAAAGGCAGAGGGAAGCCACACCACATCGTTGAGAAAGTAACTAAAATTGAGATGCCAATCAGAATCGATTAAACTGCAGTGCCTTCTTTGGACTTTTTCAAGAACCTCGAGATAAATAGCAGGAGCACCCGAGTTGATATGGCAACAGTATTCAATGCACAGACGAATGGTAGATTTTTAAATGGGGTCTGACAAGAAAAAAATCTTCTGGCACGTCACAGTGACCCACCTTTTCTTGCAGTAGATGCAGCAATTCATTCGAAATAGTTGCTCCATCTAGTGGAGTAGATAATGGGAAAACACTTTGCTATTTTTCGAAAAAACAGATTTGGCAATTCACAGAAAATCAAGTGGAGGAACCTGTGGAGAGCCATGATCGCCTATGTGTTAAAAGGACATAACATTTATTTTATTTTATATTTTGAAAGAAGATACTAAATTTAAGTAAATACGTTTTCATAAATCTTTACCAGCCATGATATTTTCCAGTTATTTTCGAGAAGACCAGTTTACGGGGCCGGGGCGCGGCAAAAAAATGCCCTTTTTATTCATTAACTTATACTGAACAAAAAAAAATTAGAGTGATTTAAAATGGCTTAAAATTAACTCTGATGAGATTGTTTAAATCCTAATTTTGAGCTGAGGTGGATATGACGTCGTGGGTCTATTAAGAGGCCACCATAATCACCAAACTTAACATCATCTTGTTTACAGGTTTTAACCGAAAACAATTCCTGGATTAAAACAAGCAATTTCTGCAAAATATTCTGAAATTAATGTGTCAAATGGTTTATAGAAGTGTTGCCGGTAGTATTCAGAGTCGTATTGACCATCAAGATCATGTTAAATAGTTTGTTAATCATAACAAATTGCTTTGATGCAACAATACTTATAAAGTTTATTAAACTACTGTAATATATCATTGTTGAATAAGAGTTAATCAATAAAAAAAAAGATTGTAATGAAAAAGGAGCAAGTGTAGGTTTATTCTGCTTAGATATTTATTATTATAAATATACAATAATTGCGTTAGAAGGCCAAAAGAAGAAGTGAGATGAAGCTGGTCATCATTAACTATCCTATACCTAGCTAATCCGATTCATTCATAACCGGTTCATTCATAACCACTAACACATATACCAAAAGAAGACACCCTTCATTTTTTTACTCTTACATATATGAAAATAACCCATACACAAAGGAAACCTAAAAAAACAAAAAAAAACATGATTTAATAATTCTTATATACAAATGTTCATATATATATATATATATATATATATATAATATTATAAATTAATAGACTTAAAATATGGTTTTTCGCTACACAGTTCCAACCATGTTACAAAAATGGAAGCTAAATAGACATATTGAACACCCAGACACCCCTAGTCTAGCAAAATAGATTTATCTGTAACCTTGGAAACATGAATTTTTTTTTAGCTGTGTATTGAAAACCCAGTAATTTTTAAAGTTACTCCAAAATTTGCTTGAGGATGAAATGGAACTGTCTTTAATTTAATTACAAAATTAAATTCGGGGCTTTTAGCTTCCATTTTTGAAACATGGTTGGAACTGTGTAGCGAAAAACTATATTTTAAGTCTATTAATTTATAATATTAATGCTCTGTAAATTTACATTGAGGACTATTTTGTAAAAATAAAAATATCTATAAGAACACCGGATTATATATCTTACTGTTCTTTCTTTTTATTAATATACATACATATATATATATATATATATATATATATATATATATATATATATATATATATATATATATATATATAGGTAACTATACTCGTTTCGAAAAACCTTCGAATTTTTGATTTGGCAATAATCAAATCAATTACGAAGGAAAAAAAGGTTTTAAAAAAAGAAAGTCTGTCGAAAAAAATCGCACAGATACAGGTTTAAAGCCCAAAGAAAAAAACCTCGACACGAGTAAACAACTAACTAAAGGAGCTCAATACAACCGTAGAGCAGACCTAAATAAACCTAGTGAGCCAGACAAACCTACCCAGGTTTCAACTAAGCGGAAGTCAGGGAAAGCTGGCTAAAGAGGCAAAAGAGAAAGAGTTTCTGGTTCACTAGGTTAATATATATATATATATATATATATATAACAAAATTTAATATATATATATATATAATAACAAAATTTTTTTTCAGACATCGAATTTTCTATCAAACATTGTAAACTATCTTTTACATAATTTTGTTAAAACAAAATTATAACAACTCCATCTCTATTTCCCCCTCCCCCTATCTCTCTCTTTACCATAAGACTCACTTGTATACATTTTCTACAATTCATTTCCGTTTTATTAACCATCTAAAGAGGTCAAGGTTCTGTCACTCCTCCTACTCCAATATAAAACATACTTAAGAGAGATATAAAATTAACCCCTCCCTATACTTTATATTGTCTGTTTAACTACCACTCTCAACCCCCTCTATTAAATTACAAAAATTACACTACTCACCAATTTCTAATCCCATTTTTTTCTCAATTCGTTGTTGGAAGTTTTACCTGATGATCCTGAATCCTTAAAAAAGGATTTAGGTGAAATAAATTATCGTAATGGTACATTAAAGTGGTTTGTTTTTCATTACATATTAGCTCTGTCCTAACATTGAGCTCTCAGGATTTCATCCTCTTTGGATTTACCAATTCGGTTTACCAAGTTCCTTATAACTTAACTATTTATATATATATATATATATATATATATATATATATATATATATATATTTAAGGTTGGTATGAAATGAGCGGACGAGGTTACGAATCCCCAATTACAAACTAAAGATAAAAAATGATAAACAATAGTAGAAGAAGGTTGATTATTTTTCTTTAGTGGTATAGCAACACCTTTATGTGTTAGTTAATACCGAAATTTAAATATTTTGAACACAATTTTATGTATTAGGAATGCAATTGTAGGCCATCAGCTACATTAAAATGTATTCTTAGCTAGTTTGCTATAAAATGTATTGTGGGTAATTTTACTATAAGTATGTATTGTTGGTAATTTTTTAATAAGAGTAAATTGATGGTATTTTTACTATAAAAAAAAATATTTTTACTTTCATAGTTTTGTTTTTGTTTGGCGAGGTTCATAATTTGACCATAGCTAGAACCCTAGCAGGTTCTACCATTCTGGGTTCAGGATAAACCTTCGAGCAACAGTGAGTAAGAGGTGGTTCCACGCTTCTCAAAACCACCAATCTCTCGATCAGAGGCCTTTACTGCCGGATGTCCTTTATCGTCATGCCACGGAATGAATAAAAGAGGAACAAAAACATCATAGAATATTAAATGATGATGATGATAAATCTATTTTATCAAAAAAATATAAATATTATTTGAAAGTTCAACCTTGAAGTCTATCGATGAAATAATGTCTAACAGGAATCAACAGCATATGTTCCAGACGGCATTTTCCAGAGGAGAATAAAGGGGGTCTGCTAGTCAGTCAGTGATAACCAGATGTTTATGTCAGAGAAAAACCTGTGTTCCTATTTTGATCTTTCCGGCAATTCACTAGCAAATAACTGGAAAATAATCATATATTTTTTTTTATCAATGGGCTACGAAAAATTCTTTTGAGACCAAGGAGAATTCTTCCCTCATTTACAGAGGACGTCAAAGCGATAAACCTCCTGTATTTAGCGATGTATAAGACGCACTTTGACAACTATCGTGATGTCAAGATATAAACAATATACACAGAGAAGAAGCTAAATAACACAAAACAAAGGGAAGCGGGATATAGTGTTTCAATTAATATATATATATATATATATATATATATATATATATATATATATATATATATATATATATATATCGTGATCCAATTATCTCTCCTCATACGCTATTTCAGCAACTGTGTCTACTATTTTTTGTTATATTCGTCCAATATTTGATAGTCTTGGACGAAATGGTTTCCTTCAAGGTAAAAAAGTAAAATGAAATCCTCTCTCTCACTTACTCATTATCTTTCTGTCTCTCTCTATCTCACTATATATATATATATATATATATATATATATATATGTGTGTGTGTGTGTATGTGTGTTTGTGGAAGGTTTGTCTGTATTTGGGTACCAATCTGAGGACAGTGCAGAGGATACAGAAAGAGTTGGATGAATCCAAGGGTGATCATGAAGGTGATAGTGTGATCACTAGTGAAGGAGATGTTAAGCCTCCATTCATCAGGGCCTTAGACTCAACAAGGAAAAATAAATCAAGTTCCTTGAGGAACTTGATTTTTGGTGGTGTTGCCTTGGGTAAATAGCGTCGCTACTGGGAGACCCTTTGTCTGGCAACAGGACTCTGCACCATGCCACACAAGCAGGAGAACCCAGTCATGGTTGTCAGACAATTTCTGCAACCACATCATCTCTTACATCTGGCGACCTAACTCCCAAGACTTCAAACTCCTTGTTTATTTTGTGTGGGGCGCAGTTGAGCGAGTGACCAACAAAACTCCTTGTAATATCAAAGATCAACTGAATGCAATGATTATGATAGCATTCACCAGCTTACCCAAGGAGACGATCCTGAAGATTTGCAGGAGATGCCGTGGTTGAAGCCAATGGCGATTTTCTTGAATACATTTACTTTTAAGTATTTCAAGATGTGTAATTTTGGTAAATATATTTGTTAAAATGAGGTGTCAGTGTTATTTTCATTTTTGCTTAATGTAGACGAAAATATATTCGTCATAGCCTGTATCCTTGTCAAAAATTTTAACAGAAAATTGTCCAATTGCTAGATTAAGATTTCAACTGTACTATCTTAGAAATGAATAAATATATCTTACTGGAATTTTCTGAGAGTTTTATAACACTATTGGACTCTATTTTGAGCAATAATGATGCACAATTGCTCTCTAAGCTAAACAGAAGAATCCTGATGAAATCGATTATAAATGAAAATGACATGTTCATCATTAATTAATCATAGCTAAGGATTGGAATCTCATGAATGATTGAAGTTCATATATATATATATATATATATATATATATATATATATATATATATATATATAATTCCAGGATCATTTTCCAACTTATTCACGATGACTTTCGCCTTCTCTAACCTTCTAAGTTTCTGCCCTAACAAGTTGCCTCACAGGTTTCACATTACATTTTCATATCTTTTTTCACTTCTCTTTCGACTGCCATAGCTGAAACTGCTCTCTCACGTGCCAAACGTTTTATGGATTGAGTTGGATATTTTTAATTGATATCTTTAGATCTAAGTTGAAATGATGATCCCTCTTCGTGTTGTGACCTCCTGGTCCAGTTTTCCTCTCTACTTTCCCCATTTTTCAAACTTATTCTCCGTTATCTTGATGGTTCTTGAATGGACTTTGAAGATGGAGGCCAGAGTATGAATGTTGGTACCATTACTGAAGGCCTGAATGTTTTTTTCCTCTCACCATTGGTTTGTTGGGAAAACAGGAGGGCTGACATAAAAGTATTTTAACTTGTTTTATTTCTAGCTAAATAATTCAAATGGTTTTTCAGGGATTCTTACGACAAACGATATCAAGTTGGATAAACGTCTTATCTGGGGATTTGTATCAGTTAATCATTATAATCTCCAAAAATATTAAAAATTGCAGTCGTGTTCGTTACATTTATTTTTGCGCATGTGCCGTTAGGAAAGGCATGAATCGATATTCTGTATCTTCATCTTTGGGTTAAAATAGTTAGACTTGTATCTGAAAATCATTATTATCTGCGAAAAATTGTTAATTCGCTCGCAAAAAAAAAAAGAAAGAATTATCCTTATAATCCCAAAATATGTTTCGGATTTAAATAATCCCAAAAAAGTCGATAGACCATAAAAATTAAATTAAGCAAGCAAGCAAATTGCTAAACTTCGTATTCCACTAGATGCATGGATATGTTGTCGGCATTTATGTAATAATGGCTGTAGAAATGTTCAATAAAAAATAACTGCACAGCTAATAAGGAAGGCAGAACCCGCCTCACACTGGCTAAATTGTTAATTAGATGTCAATCAACAAATGTTATTTTGCTGGTTTTAACATTTTTTCCAATAGCAATCAGTCTGCTAGATTTGCGCTCAATAATTCGGCGTAATATGGATGCGTCTGAAAAACAAAATGAAATTTCAGAAAACACTTGTCATCAATCTACTTTGAGAAAGGTGAATGACTCGATCGATTACAGAAAAAAAAGATGTAAGCCACTTCTTGATTATGTATAAGAATATTTTATTGTCTGTTTTCTAAACTTTAACACTTTTGCACAAAATAGATGAAGAACCCGTTAACTTTGGGTGAACGACCAAGTCTGTTATAATGCAACTTGTAATCTGAGTTAATAATCTCGAATTTTAACCTTTATTCAATAGATTAAACAAATTACATACAAAAATCATTTACCCATCAAAATATATCCCACCATATTCTGTAGCCTGCTGGGGGCACCTGACCTGGTGTAATGGTTAACAAGTTTTTGGCTAGTTTTTTTTTTTTTTTTTTTTTTTAAATCTACTTGCATTCGTTTTAAAAATTGTCCGCACAGGTAATGAGCCATGGCTAGGAAAAGGCAGAAAATACTTTTAAATTGATTTTTTGGGGGCGACAATATTTTTTTTTCTGATAAAGGTTCTACTAATTAACCTATATCTGGAGGGAAATAAGTAGATTCATTCCATTCTCAAGTATATTTGCACGCAATAGAATATAACGAACCCGACAGGCTCTCCGATTTCTAATTCCGAGCCGTTATCCATTACACCACCCTCACATCCCAGCTTACATAATCTACATACTGACCAGGTTCGACATTGATTACTTCGGAATCTGGTTTTCAACGTCATAAGGTCTGTTTTTGTATATTAAAAAGGCGTAGAGAATCAATGATGTGCACAGAAAAATTAAGTTTCAGCCTTAACGGTTTGAACTCAGGAACACTGTCAACAAATTCAGGAAGCAACCCGTTTATCCATTAAACTGCTGTCCCATGTATAACCGTGAAAACAGGGTAAGCAATACCTGAGCAGTAGTAGAGTAAGACAATACGAGATGTCCCTAGTTCGGGAGAAAACAATATATCCCTGAAAATTTAGTAGAGGATACAGCTCGAAACTCCCGGGTTGACAAACTTTTAATGGAAACTGGAGAGTACAACGATCGAAACACTATCTTAGTGTGAATAATGTAAATAAAGATAATTTCTCATCGTAGATAAGCAGAGAGAAACAGCTGTAAGATGTAAGAAAATTAACTGTGTGAATGAATGATCACCTTATAACGGTAATAATACCCGTATACATTCTTAAAATATAATCATGTTGTTATATCATTCGGTCACGGAACATTTCAAAGGCATTCATATATATTCATGTATGATTTATAAACAGATAATTGCATTAGTGTGATTATGAATGTATGAGTAGAGAGCGAAGTGGAAGAACTCTGCCTAAGAATGTTTGAAAATCCGTACAGCTGTGACAGGCTGAGTCGAAGTTTGTGTCTTCAATCTGACGATAGCGTATTGTGGTATAACACAATGCCGACCTTTGACATGACATGTGCGCAACCTTCTACACAAGATACTCACTATACGTCTGGCCGAATCCATCGAGACGGAAATAATAATTCTGGTTGCACAGCAGCTGGAGTTGAAGAATGACTCCTCATGAAAAAGGTTATGACACGATCCATGAACACAGAGCATATCATGAATTGATTTACACTCTTTCTGTTTTGTGAGTGTAAATTTTCAGACTTTGAGAACTGCCTCTTTTCTTTCTTATATGTGTGTTGCACTCAATATCAGGAAATTTTATTTCAGTTTACTTAATTTGTCTCTTTTTCTTTTTCCCCGATATGAAAGAATAGAATAGGACTGGATGTTTCGCCATTGTCTATTTCTTTTGCTAATTTCCGTTTTAAAACTTATTTTCGAATTTTCGGGGAAAGGTGATTTCTTGTAACATCTTTCAAAACATCACAGATCTTGTGTATTCCATTTATTCATTTTTAAAAATCAATTTCGATGAATTTTCTGTCTTGCTATTCCAAATAAAAGTTTTAAGCTAAGTTAAAATTTTTGCAAATCTGTACTTGTGTAGAGTAAAACCTAACTTTTTTACCTTTAATTTACATTCAACATTTCTCGTAATTTACACAAGAAACATACGGTATAAACTTATAATTAATACAAGAGTTTAATTTTTATGATTAATACTAACATGATATTAATTTAAGGTTTATTGATTCCCTGCCACCTACAATATTGTAAAATCTAAAAGCAACTTCAATCGCCATTTTCTTTCTTCCTGGAGCCTTTCCTTTATTTTTATGTTTCTCAGGTTTGTCCTTGTGTTTCCCATGTCGATAATATGGGTATAAAATAGAATTGTGTATTATACTAGCAGCATGGCCCGGCGTTGCCCGTGCTTGATTAAAAAATCGTACGACTCATACAGCAATCGCTATCACTTGACTTAAAATATTTTTGATCTTCCTTGCCTTTACAGGAGTGCCCTTTGCCGTTGCTACATGCCTTACTTCTTGCATATCTCACACTGCGAATTTTTTCTAAGCTCTATACTAAACATTAAATCTGTTACGAAAAATGAACTAAACAAAATGAACACAAAACGATCAGCTTTAAAAAAGGACTCGTAACTGAAAAAAACCGAATGAAAAAAGAATGTTAACACCAAATACTTTTTCACACCGAACCCAGTTCTGCGGAATCAGAATCAACGTTGAGTTTAAGCAAGCGAATGAGCCAATTGGAGTAAAGTGCCATGCAGATTTAAATTTTTCCCACTTGTGACGAATGCAGCAAACGATATTTTTTTGCATGCTAGGATGCTAGTTAACATTCGTGTCAGTCAGCTGTGGGCTCTCGTGCTGGCCAATAGAATCTTTCTACCTATTCGTGGCCGCCAGCTATAGTCTCTCACTCTGGCCAGTAGAAAATGGCTGCAAACTACATTAAAACTGCCGCAGAAGCATGAAAAAATCGATTATTTCCACTATCGATGGGAGTTGGGAAATGCAAAGTTGGTCTTGACCTTTTCGCTAACTTGGAGCATGCGCATGTAAAATTTGGTGCAAATCCGTCGAAAATTCCGGCCGTGCATTCGTTACGCACACATGCTGCCTTATATATATATATATATATATATATATATATATATATATATATATATAGCTGGCCACTCGTATTTAGCCAATACTTAATACAGACGCTTGCTCAGGCGCATTTTTATCACAGAGCCCACCTGTGATTTGTACCGTAACTATGTTGAACAGACCTTAGTTACAGTTTCTGGGAAAAAGCATGTTATCTAGTATGACCAACACGCTCAATACTTGTGAATTCGTGCTACATAGCTATCGCCGGCCTCACAAGAGTTGGGTCAATATATAATATGTATACATATATACATATATATATAAAATTTAATATTTAAAAATGTCTATTGGTATCTCATCAAATTGATAGCGTTTCCAGCGTGTTTGTATGTTATAGAGCTTTTTGTCCGAAACTCTCCTGTTCTCTGCTTTGGCTATTAAGAATAATTACAAGTGTAGGCTGAAGTCTTATACTGCTTAAAGTGTAGCAAATTTTCTTTTCAAATTATTACGGCCAAGGTGGATTCCATTTCAGCAGAAAACTCAGTTACCATCGCTCATTGTCAGGGAACATGCAGTGTCTGTTTTTCATTCAGTTTATATATATTTATGTGTTTCTATAACTTGGACCGATTTTAAATGTTAATAGAAGTTTAAGCGTCTAATAATGTTTGTTCTTTTTCTTTCAGATTTGGCAGGGTTACGGTTTTGGCAATATTATTTTCCACACATAATTGACATGACTTAAATAACATTATCCAATAGAGAGATTAATCAATTTTCCTCAATAACACTGATTTATTTACTGTTGACTTTGATCCGTCTTAATGAAACACCCTATACATATTTTTGCCATTTTTACAGTCTGAAACATTTTAAGATATTTCAAATTTTGCCGGATTTTCATTTTCTTCATTTGGAAACATTTTATAAAATGAATTTAACTGTCAGTTCTATTGTAAGAGTTTCATTTCTTGCACGTCTCACTTGAAAAATTAATTTCCGTTTTCTCGCCTCCCTGCCACCTACAATCTTGTAAAATATAAAAGCAAAATCAATCGCCATCTTCTTTTTTCCTGGATTCATGTTCCTTTATTTTCCTTCTCCTCATTTCTTCCCGCTAAAACCTACTCAATTTCTTTTACACCTTGTAATCACATGCGCCCTAGTGGAATTATCACCTTGCTTGGGGTGAAATGATTAAAAAAGATTATGCTATGAGAAATGCTCCGAAAGTAATACCTCTTATTTATTTCCACGGCAACTATAATATATACAAGGAGTAGAATGGTTTCTTTGGATAAAAAAAGTCTTCACTTCGAAAAACACGAGTTTTACATATTATTAAAGAAGAGAACAGAACCGGATGTTCCGCCATTGCATTTTTCTTCTGTTAATTTCCATTTCTAAACTTATTTTCTTCTAACATTAATATTTTCAAAACATAACAGATCTTGTGTATTGACTTTATTAATTTTTTTAATCAGTTTCGTCTTTGAAATTCCTGTCTTTGAGACAAAAGACATTTAATTCTGCTGATTCTAAAAGAACAAATATTGTCAAAATATCAAATACCTTTTGTCAACATCGTGTTTCATTGCCCATTACAATGTTTCTCAATCTTTTTAAGCAACAGAACACCAAGATACACGTATTTCGGCACATTAGCAAAATCTTTAAAGCATATAAATTTAAATGATATGAACCAAAACCAGGGATTGAAATACAAATACGCACACAAATACGAACTTACTTTATTTCAATATTTCTATTCAACTAATTATATATATATATATATATATATATATATATATATATATATATATATATATATGTGTGTGTGTGTGTGTGTGTGTGTGTGTGTGTGTGTATTCTTTTTACCTTTACTATTATCAAAAAGCAAAACATCTTATTACGCTGAATCAATTCATATTAAATTCTTTTGAATTCATACTCGCCATATCGTCGATATATATATATATATATATATGGAAAAAAATAATCATTTTGTTTTTGAATAATTGTATGAAAATTAATTGTTCCACTCAACTGTGAAGATGCATTTGGAGATAAAGAATTGCAAATTTCAAATTGCTAGAAGTATTTTTATTGTCGTTTATTTTTTACACATAATAATTACTTATTGCTCATGGTGATTTCACTCACGCTTCTACTAGACGTTGTTTGCATATTATTGAAAAAAATTTGTTTTGCTCGGTTGTAATTCGACTTAGTCTAGCAGAAACGACTTCTGTAATGACAAGATTTTGGGTTTCCATGCAATAAACGTTTGGCATTAACCAAACAGTGCTGGTGCTGGTTGAATTTTATATAATCATCCTCTTAAAAAAAAATAAAAAAATGAGGAAATAAAGCTTCTTAAGTCCACTCAGTGTTATCACTGTAAAATTGATTAAGTTTCCCGTCCTAATATCATAGCATGAACAGCAGTCGGGAAATATCGCGATATTGAAGCAGCTTGTTCGAGGTTTTTCCGCCATTAAGGTGGCTTGTACGGATCCGATTCATATCGCCGATTAAGTCAAGCCTGTGTGAATAATGCTGTGAGTGAACACACCGCCAGGAATTAATTCAAGAAGTTTCCCTTGAGAGGTCTGTCTATTTGTGATTAACCCTGCAGGCACCGTCCACAGGTCCTGGAAGATGAGAGCCTGAAGGCCGCCATAGATGAGCCAAACCTGTGGTAAGCATTCAGTTCTAGGTTTCTGATGAAACAATCACCCTTCCTCTGCGCCGTGTATAAGGAAGCCATACAAGCTGAGCAAGTGGGTTCCCCACACACTGTCGGAAGTCAACAAACAAAAACGCGTAACATTCTGTTTCACTTTGCTTTCTTAACACCTCACCGTACCCTTATTTGATCGATTTCTCACCAACTGACGGAAAAAGGGTACTGTATTATATTCCCAAGCCTGCCAAATTTTTTTAAATGACATTCTCAGTTGCATTACGTTATTTTTATTTTTTATTTACAAAAAATTATTAAGAGCTACAAAAGATAAGAAAATGTGTAGAGACATGACCACCAACATCCTGAAGGGTCCCAGCATATAGAAGTAAAATGGATAAATGATAGTATAGTAAAAAAAGATATAGAAAAAAAGATGACGTCAGAAATTTCTTGGACACATATTAGAAAATTTGATACTCACAGGAGAGGCTGAAGGAAAGAGAGACAGATAAAAACAACGCATAATATACTTAATGAACTTGAGTAAATGGATGGCGGAACAAGTTTTAGGAGAGATAACAAAAATATTTATTAAGAAATGCGAAGGACAGGAAAGTATGAAGAGCAACGATAACCGATCACCTGAAGGGACATGGCACATAGAAGAAGAATGAGCTTGTTTAAATGGATGGCGAAACAAGTTTTAGGAGATATGTAGTAGATGGAGCATAGCTACGGATGATAATTGGTATGAACCGATTCGTATAAATACAGTAGTAAATACTGTATGTTGGTCTGCAGTTGGAAATTTGTCTCCAGCCGTGCTGCTCTGCAAAGGATCTCCAGACGAGGCTATGTCGAAGGGCAGAGTCTCCTCTCAGGAAGCAGCTACCCGACCCCATTTTTTTGGCCGAGCCAACGGACTCGAATACCCCAAATTATATTTAGCCTTCTGCCACATCTGACCGCGTGGGGCGGTTGATAGTTATCCTGTAGTTGGAGATTTGTCTCCAGCAGTGCTGGTCAAACTCACTGCGTCCGAGCAGAGAGGATCCAAAGACGAGGCTATGTCAAAGGACAGAGTCTCGTCTCGGGAAACAGCTACCTGACCCCGTTTTATATGAGGTCTACAGGGAATTTTTGGCCGAGCCTACGGGCACGGATACTCCATATTAAATTCGGCCTTGTGACACATCTGACCGCTTGGGTCGATTGGTAGATAACCTGGAGTTGGAGATTCATTTGGGAATTCACTTGTCTCATATCTAGCAGTTGACTACTACTTCTACGCGCCGCTGGCGAATCTTATATGTGTTGTTCTTGTCCTAAATATTATCGTTCATTATCAGCCTTTGTGTGATTATTGTATTCAGTAACCTTCGCTAGGTTACAACATTTAGGCGACGAGGATTAGCCAGAATTCCAAAAGAGATATAACCAAAGGACAATGTTTATATAGTGCTACGAAGGACAATAAATTGTGGAGAGCTGGCATCGCCTACGTCCTGAATGGACCCGGCATATCGAAAAAGAACGTATCATAATTCTACTTGTTCTTTCATTCCTTCGTTTCAGGTATATTATACTGGTTATTATGAGAATTCAACGATCTGAAATGTTTATGATGGATTCTCTACGCTCATTCCAATTTTCAGATCATAGTTTCTGTTTTTGAAAGGTATGAATTAGTAAAATAAACATTTTCCTTTTTGACTTATTGTTACATTGCCAAAATTGGCCGCAGAGCGTTGGCGTGCTAATTGCTGTAAATATTGATAGCTTGAGTCTCATATTTTCACTTGCGCTTCGACAAGCCGTTGTGTGCATATTGTCTTTGTAATAAGGTTAGTAAAATAAACATTTTCCTTTTTGGTTCAGTGTCCCATTGCCGAAATTGTTTGCAGAGGTTTGGCGCGCGAGTCAGGGTAACGAAACCGAAATCGTTTAGCATCAATAGAGAAATTATAGATCGAAAAATGCAGGAAAAGCAGTCGCGGTGGTCTCAACAAATTCGGTTGCGGAAACGAAGTTGTATTCAAAGAGATATATAATGGTCGAACTGGGAGTTTTTCAGAAAGTCTCGTTATTCTGGCTTGTGCTAACAAGTCTTGGAGCAAAGCCATCCGTTGTCCTCATTCCAAGAATCCAACGGTGCCAAGAACGGCAACGTCCCCTGTGTAGATTTACCCAGTAGGAATTTAGGCTCATTTTCTTGTTCGATTTTATCTTTTTACTTTTTTCAAAATTTCCTTTAGTTGTTGATTTCTTTCTATGATTTCTTTTATTTTGCCTCTATTCTAAGATTTTAACTCTTTTTATTTCTTTTTTTATACTTATCCGCTATTTTATATCTTGTATGGTGGTGATATTTCTGAACATTGCTTGGATATGGCGCAAGGCTGAAAGTATGGGACAGCCATTTAGGATCGAACTCTCTACTAAGTCGTAAATGATCTGGCGAGATAAGGTTGCTTAGCCTTACAACAGAGCGAGATGCGCTTTTGATTTTCGATCCGTAGCTTAGATTTTGCTGAAAGCTGAAATTGTGTAGCACCCGGTGAGGATCGAACTCTCTACTAAGTCGTAAATGATCTGGCGAGATAAGGTTGCTTAGCCTTACAACAGAGCGAGATGCGCTTTTGATTTTCGATCCGTAGCTTAGATTTTGCTGAAAGCTGTAATTGTGTAGCACCCGGTGAGGATCGAACTCTCTACTAAGTCGTAAATGATCTGGCGAGATAAGGTTGCTAAGCCTTACAACAGAACGAGATGCGCTTTTGATTTTCGAACCGTAGCTTAGATGTTACTGAAAGCTGAAATTGTGTAGCATCCGGTGAGGATCGAACTCTCTACTAAGTCGTAAATGATCTGGCGAGATAAGGTTGCTAAGCCTTACAACAGAACGAGATGCGCTTTTGATTTTCGATCCGTAGCTTAGATTTTGCTGAAAGCTGAAATTGTGTAGCACCCGGTGAGGATCGAACTCTCTACTAAGTCGTAAATGATCTGGCGAGATAAGGTTGCTAAGCCTTACAACAGAACGAGATGCGCTTTTGATTTTCGAACCGTAGCTTAGATGTTGCTGAAAGCTGAAATTGTGTAGCACCCGGTGAGGATCGAACTCTCGACAAAGTCGTACATTGATCTATTGAGAAAAAGCTTACTAATCATTACACCACGTTGAGGTGTCCTTTTCATTTTCTAAACGTAGCTTAGATCTGGCACAAGGTCAAAAGCATGACGCACCCAGTGAGGATCGAACTCATTACTCAGACGTAACGAATCTAGGAAGACAGACTTGCTAACCATTAGACCATATCGGAGTGCAACTTTAAGTTTGTAACCGTAGCTTAGATGTGGCGCAAAGCCGAAAGTATGGAGGACCCAGTGAGGACCGAACTCACTACGTAACTGAGCCGTAACTGATCTAGATAGACAAACTTTTTGACCATTACAGCACGTCGAGGTGCACTTATAATTTTTAAGCGTAGCTTAGATGTGTACTGAGCACCTGTTGAGCATCGAACTCACTATTAAGTTTTAACTGATCGAGCGAGACAAGCTTGCTAAGCATTACACCGCTTCGAAGTGCCTAACAATTTTTTAAGAATAGTTTAGATGAGGCACAAGGCCGAATGTATTGAGCGTCTAGTAACATTTGAACTCACTACTAGGATACGTAATGGATCTAGGGAAACAAGCTTGCTAACCAATGCACAACGACGATGAGGCCTTTTGAATTTCTAAGAGAAGTTAGATGTGACACAAGGCCAAATCTATGCTCCAGTGAGGATCGAACTCTCTAAGAAGTCGTAAATCATATAGCGAAGCAGGGTTAGTTAACCATTACACCTTGTCGAGTGTTCATCGAATAAATATTTTTTAAGCTTCTTATTATTTTCTCTATTTTTCTTCTTCTTGACGTCTTCCTTCATATCTTATTTTTTGCTTGCTTCTTCCTTAGATTTCTTAATTCATTTTACATTGATTTCAGCAAAAGGTGAGTGCGAATTGCGAGCCTAGTTCACGTGAATCGGGCCAAACCTAATTTCCTGTTTGAGTCCCCTAACGTCACGACATGGCAAATGAGTGTCATAACCAACATGGTCTCTTTTTATTCGCTTAATTAATGTACGTTCTCGTCTTTTCCGGCTTGATTCCGACGGTATTATATTTTGTTATGGTCATTATCCAAGTTTCCCAATCTCACCAGTTTTTATCCTCGCTTTTTTATCTTATCTTCGTTGGATCCGCCATATATATTTTTTAATTCTCAAATTGATTTGTTCCTCTCCCGTCATTATGTAGTGAACTTCTTGATTCTGCTATTCGGCTGAATACAGCGGCCGCTTTTATTTTTGTGGGTTGGGCCGATAACACTAATACAGTTTTTATTTAAATCTGAATAATTAGTTTGTTTTATTTTTTTTATTGAGTTCAAAAGTTCCTCCTTTATTCCCTGTGTAAAGTTTAATAAGTTTTTGTAATAAATGTAAAAAGAAAAAAGAAAGAAACCTTTAACATCATGGGCGTTTTATTAGGATCCCTGCGATGATGTAGTATTGTGAAAAATGTTGGATTGGAAGGAGAAGGATGTGTTTTTGACATGTTTGAGGAAATATTTAGAGTGGATGGGTAGTAAGTTAGATTAACTAGGTGTAGGATAGATAGTGTTGACCAGTCTTTTCTCATTTCCCCTTCTGCCACAAATTACTGTATCCATATCAATTCAATAAACAGTTTACATTAATATCATCTGTATTTCTTCACCTTTCTCTCTTCATTCTTCTATTTCGCTCCTTCATAGCCTTTCCTCTTCTATTATTTTCTGTTTCTTCACTTTTTCTTATTATCCTTCTCTTTCAGTTGCTCACTTATTATTTCCTTCTCTTCCTTTTTTTTTCTATCTTTTCTCTATCATTCTCTCCATCTTTATAATGTCGATGTAACAGGAGCGCTTGGAAGAAAGATTTATTCTCCCATTTACGTTTCTTCCGTTATTTGCATTCTTACATCCGGGATATAATAACACCGATATTTCACGAACGTATCGGAATAGCTGAATGGAAGAAGAATGACAAACATGCTTTATTCTCAGAGAGACGTTTATATTACTAAAAACATATATGCAAAGCTAAATATACACATGTCCCACGCGGAGAATAATATATCAGATATATCTACACACCAAAGGAAATTATAAGGAAAAACAAAAATGAAAGGTCTTACATATAATATATATATATATATATATATATATATATATATATATATATATATATATATAACATGGAGATACTCCCGTAAATGGAGAAGCCATTTTCAGAGCTCCGGATTCAAATGGGCCGGATTCATCTATGTCCCAGTCGTGTACATATTACACGAACGGCAAACAGTGAGCCTTTGTTTTTCCCAAATTGAAGGCTGCTAGCTGGAGTTTCATTCTATATATGAAAGATATATACCCTCTGGAAACGTCAGCATGGACATGTAAGCTTCTGGGGAGGCATATTTAGCCTCAGCCCAGGCCATGGTGTGTGTGTGGGCGGGGAGATAATGAAAGCAACCTTACCGTTTGGTTGCTGTCAAAGAATGCAAGTATGGCCAGCCCTTTCGTCGCTGTATGGAGTGACGTTATTATTCTGCCATCAAGTGACCCATGTGACTTATGTCCACCAAAATGACACAAGAGCTTTCTGTCTATAGGGAATGAGGTGCAGATCAATTTTCTTAAATCTGTATTTAAATGTAAATCAAATGTAATAGCGACATCCCTGCCACTTTTGCCTTATAAAAAATCAAGTTAAATCTACACATAAATGTCTCTAAAAATATTGTTTTTTTTTTTATTGAGGTGAAAGCGCTAAATATGAGAAATTCATGTACAAGTACTATTTTAAAATTTCAACAATCCGTAACTAAAAGAAAACATAGTGATTGTTTTTGGTTCCATAAGTTAAATGACTACACCATGTTTGGGAATTTGAGAGTAGACAGTTTAATAGCACCACCGTTATTAGAATTATTCATCTCGAGCAAGGCTAAATGCCACTAAGACGCAAGAGGCTACGAAGAGTGAAAGAGAACAAAACTTTAGAAGGAACCGGGAACCCAATCGTAAACAGTAAACAAGGGATAAATCTTTACTCCTGTTCAAATGAGGGGGCGTCCTAGGTATGACGATAAACTACATCCACAGAAACGCGTCTGTTCGGGAGATTGGGGTTTTTGAGAAGCTTGGAACCATTTGCAGTTGTTCCCAGATACACACTGACCCGGGGTGGTAGCACTTGTTAGGGCTCCAGCTATGGGCAAATAGTAAACCTTCAAACAAAAATCAACAGTAATTTTTTTTATAAAATGGCCAACAATACATTTTTATAAGAAATCTTTAGATTTCGATTTCAAGATCCTTGTATTTTGATAGTTTTTTGAAGATCTTCGTTACGATCGGTAGGGCTGCCATTTCAGTAAGAAAGCACGTTCTGTTCTTGCGGTCTTTGATCACTACATCTGAATGATTAGCTTTGATTGTTCTGTCTGTGTGTATTGTAACGTCCCATAAAATTGCTCGAGGTTGTTTTTCTCTAACAGCGTATGGGGGATGTTTGAACCGGTTTTTCACAATATTCTTCCCGCATATGTTGTATATTTTCCAGTGCAGATATTAGCCAACTCCGAGTTATTCCGAGTTTTATATTCAGTGGGTGCTAACTTATACAAGATGATCAATTGTTTGATATTTATCACAGAATCTGCATTTCGGGTTTCCACATTTTTTCAGTATGTATGTTTGGTACAAATTAGCAATCATTATTACACTGTGGCAAGAATGAAAGCTTCAGTTTCATCTTTTAACCCTACACAACTTAACAACACATAAGTAGGGAGTTTTTCTACGTCAATTTGTTTCGAACGTGGCTTATCTCGCTATTGTTTCTGCATTTGGTACAATGCATTTGCTTTTGCATTTTTTTTTAAGTTCTTTACCGCTGTAGTAGATGCATTATGGTTTATTTGCACTTCTTCACCTACTAGAAGTTCCATTTTGTATCTGTTGGCTTCCTTTATTACTGAATAAAGTTCCTTATTTCTTTCATGTTCTTTGACACAGATCCTCATCCAGTCTCCTGTAGTTTCTAGGTATCGTTGAAGACAGATTGATGTGGTTTTGTAAGAGAGTTCTAGTTGAACTAATACTCTGCCTCCTACAGATCTGGGCACATTCGAACGACCGAAATTATTATTAGTATGATGCATGCAGTGGCAAATGAGAAGCTTTCTCGTTTTGAGATCCATTCGCTTAATGTTACTTATGGTCCAATTAAGGATGTTGAAACTTGGATCATAGCTGACATTAAGCGAATTATTATTATTATTATCATTTTTATTTTCTTTGCTTTCTGGCGTTTACACATTTCTTTCCGGGTCCCACCCAGGGACCTAAGGTTAGAAATGGCATCATGACACTTTTCACTGACAAAAAAAAAAATAAAAATAAAATAAAATAAAATAATTACATAGATAGAGCCCTTCGTAAAGTGTGGGCTGTACTTGTCAGAACAATTTGTTGTATCTCCTTGAGGCATGGGCTTCCAGGAATCCCTGCAATTAGTCTACTGCAATCTTTTCCAACCAGTCCTAGGGCTCCAACTACAACAGGGATTGTTGATGTTCCCATATGCCACATTTTCGAGACCTCTATTTCAAGGTCCTTGTATTTTGACAGCTTTATTATTATTATTATTATTATTATTATTATTATTATTATTATTATTATTATTATTCATTTAGAGAAATGTTTTGAAATTAACTTTACTTTTCTTGTGTCAATTCGCATTCAAAAACAAATTATCCAGCTCATTATACTTTTTATATTTTCGGATTTGCTTACATTTGTTTTTCGAAATCAATTTTTGCCCTTCGGTTAAATTAACGGCTTTTTAGCACAATATTTTAAAAATATTTTTTTTTAAATATTTGCTTCAAATATTATGCTAAAAGTACAAGTTTGCGCATATATTTATCCAGAACTATGCAAAATATTCGACATAGACAACAGTAATGTGCACATCATTTAAAGGTATTTTCATTGAATGCAAAAAAGACAAGAATTTATTAAAAGTTAACTATTTTCCGGAATGGAACAAATAAATTACAAATTATTATTCGTAAAATACCCGAGGAGAAAAATTATGCAAATTCGATATGTTTGTCGTTAATTTTTTTTAAGATAAGATTTTAAATGTAGATAAATACAAGATGCTAACAATTTGGATTTAAGGGCTTCTTTTCGATCTGTAATTTTTTAACAATTGTTTTTAAAAATAAGAATCGCGCAATTTTTGATTGTTATTCATGAAAAGTTTTGTTTTATTAATTTTTTCAGCATTTCTTCTTCTTCTTCTTCTTCTTCTTCTTCTTCTTCTTCTTCTTATTATTATTATTATTATTATTATACGACTCTTTGTTGTGGTTGTTGTTTTCTTCTTTTTCTTCTTCTAGAGCTAGTTCTCTTTCATCTTCAATTTTAAACTTCTTCGTGTTTTTCTTCTTCTTCTTCTAATCTTTTTCTTGCTCTTATACTTCTAATTATTTTACTTCTTTTAAATTTTTCTTAATTCCTTCGGCTCCTTCTTCTATTTTTACTTATTTTTCTTTCTCTTCTTCATCTTCAACGTCGTCTTCTACTTTTTCTTCTCCATCTTCTTCTTCTTCTTCTTGTATCTGTAATTTTCTATGCCTTCTTATTTTTCTTACTATACTCTTTCTTCCTTTTCTTATACCTCTATGCTTTTATATCTTTTCTTGTATCTCTTCTTCATCTTTTAGTTTTTTTCTACTTCTTCTACTAATACTTCTACGTTTAGTTCTCTTTTTACTTTTTCTTCTTTACTTTAACTTTTTCTTCGAATTCTTCTTCTGCATGTACTTTTTTCTTCTTCCTCTATTTTTTCAACGTCGTCTTCTTCTTCTTCTTCTTCTTCCTCTTCTTTTATTCTTCTTCTAGTTCTTTTTCTTCTAATTATTCTTCTATTATTTTAGTTTCTTCTACCGCTTCTACGTTTTCTTCTTCTAAGCTTCTTTTTCATTCCTTTTCTTCTTTAGCGTCTTCCTCTTCTACTTCTTCTGGTTCTTTTTTTATTTTCTTCCTTTTCTTCAACAACGTCTTCTTCACGTCTTCTTCTTCTACTTCCAGTTACCCATCTTTTTTTCTTCAGCTTCTCTTCGTTCTACTTCTAATTCTTCTTCTTCTTCCTCCTCCTCCTCCTCCTCTTCTTCTTCTTCTTCTTCTTGTTTTGTTTTACCTCAATGTATTATTTTATACGACAAGATTTTTATAGCTTCTTCTTCTAGTTCTCCTTTCTTTTCTTTTTTCCACGCTTTCTTCTTCTGCATTTTCTTGAACGTTTCTTCTTCTTTTCCTCTCCTCCTCCTCCTCCTCTTTCTTTTTCTTTTATTTCTTCTTCTACTACTTCCACTTCTATTTCTCCTTTTTCTACATCTTTTTCACTTTCTTCTACTCTTCTTTTTTTCTACATCTATTTGTAATTATGCAACTTCTTTTCCTACATTTTTTCTTCCGCTTCTTCCTCAACGTTTTTCGCTACTACCTTTTTTTTCTACTTTTACATCTTATTTTTCTTCTTCCTCTTCTTCTTTAGTGTCTTCTACTTTTTCTTCAACATCTTCTTCTTCACCTTCTTCTTCCTCTTCTCCTACGCCTTCGTGTTATTCTTTTTCTTCAACTATTATTTGTAATTCTTCTTTTTTCTTTCTTCTTCTTCAACGTTTTCTTCAACATCTAATTCTTCTTCTTCTTCTTTTTCTTATTCTTATTCTTCTTCTTCTAAGTCTAATTCTTCTTTTTTCTTCTTCTTCTTCTAATTCTAATTCTTCTTCTTCTAATTCTAATTCTAATTCTTCTTCTAATTCTTCTTCTAATTCTAATTCTTCTAATTCTTCTTCTTCTTCTTCTTTTTCTTCTTCCAATTCTAATTCTTCTTCTTCTTCTTCTAATTCTAATTCTTCTTCTTCTTCTACTTCTTCTCTTATATAGACATTTTCTTCTTCTCGTACTACGTTTAGTCTCCTTCTTCTACTTTTTATACGTCTTTTTCTGCTACGTCTTCTTTTTCTTCTTCCCTTCTTTCTTTCGTTCATTTTCTCACTGAAACCAACTAGCATCTCTGGTATGTCTTTTCAGATTTTTACGCGATCAAAACGGAATAGTCCACTAGTTTTAAGGTATTGGTAGGGCGTAACGTATGTGCCAACGAAGGAACTAAGTAACAGAGACCAAAAGAATTATAATAAGATGTTTGTCTTGTCAATAATTCTGTTGTTTAATCTGCTGATAGCCCGGTCGGTCTTGAAACTTCGTTAAATAACCGGCATAAATTGGAAGGTTTCCGGTGGGATTTTTCTAATATCTCGATTTTTTTCCATTTATCTCATTTTGGAGAAAATCTCAAAGACATTTTATTCGATGGTTCTTATTTCATTCTGTTCCAGCTCGTAGAATATAGACATGAAAAAATTCGATGAAAAATTCAGTACAAAGGACATAAAAGAAATACCCGTAAAAATAATCCAGTTAACATATTAAAACGCTGTCCTTTTCTTATACGTTATTTATATTCTGTCTAATGTCTTCTTTTTTGCCAAACCTTTCGGCGATCTGGGTAACCATCAAAAAATTTTGATTTGAACACTTTATTTAATCTAAAGCTTAGATTGTTCTCTTTCTAATGTTTATATCTAGACAGCAAAAATAGCAAGATTTCAGCGGTATCAGAAAAAAATGAAAAAGCAGTGATGACGAAGCTTATCATAACAACAGCAGCAGAATCAGCATGCAGACAATAATTACAATAGGGTATAAGGCTTAAAGCTGTAGATTCCGGATTCTCACTACGGACAATAGCATAGTGAATTAATACGTTATTGCTTGAAATTGGTAACATATAATTTATTTAGTGGATATTAAAACCAGTGTAACTAGTTGAGGGTACTAAGTTATCAGACTCAATGTAAACAAGGGGATAAAATTAGAATAAAACAAGAAGTGATCAAGAATTCAAAATATACATAAAAATAAAAGTTTCAGTTAAAAATTAACAGACAGACACCTCAAGAAGATACAGCATCCGAAATGATTTTATATAGACAACAAAGATAAGGACATTAGGCCGTGTGTAAATTATGAAAATTATCATAACTCCTCATACAATGTAAAACTGATAGCTGCTCTAAAATAAATGAACTCTTATCAGTTGTTAACTGTGGCAAGAAATGGCTTGTAAATTTTAACGCCTGCAAAACGAAATTGATAACATTTTACCATCATAAAGAATCATGTTTCTGCTCTATCAGCATGGATAATGCAAAACATTGCAACTTCTTTTTCCTACGTTTGTCTGTTGGCATAATCTAAGGGGATTATATTGAACCAATTACTAGGTCTGCTGCTATGAATGTTTTTTTTTTTTGTTTTTTGTTTTTTTTCACTGTGTCGTGTCAGAACAGGTCTTGCACAAATATAGGTCAAGCATTTATCCGTGAATTTAATATTGCTGTCATATCAGATCTGGTTGCCTGATTGTATCAGATGTAACCGAAAAAATTGTCCAAATCGTCTCCATCCCACAAAAATGTTTAAAATGTAAAAAAAAAAGCTAATTGAGTTTCTTTATTCAAGGCTTTCAAATAAGACATTTAACCACGTTGACACCATTTGTCGGAAGAATCAGTGGAAAAGCCTTTGAGTTAGAACAAGAGCAGGTTAAAATCATTTTGTGTCAGCCCCACTGTCAGCCCCACTGTCTTCCCATCTAAGCAATGATAAAAGGAAAACACAATTCAGGCTTTCCGAAATAGAACCAACATTCATTTTTGGTTTCCATCTTCAAAGTCCATTCAAAAATCATCGAAAGGACGGTGAATAAGTTTAAAATGAAGCGAACAGTAGAGCTGAAAACGGGATCAGGAGGTCACAACAGGAAGAGGGATCATTATTTCAACTCAGAGCTAAGGAGATCAATTAGAAAAGATCCAACTCAATCCATGAGACATTTGACACGTGAGAGATGGGTTTCAAGTATGACATCCAAATGGCAGTGAAAAATGACTTCAAAACGAAATGTGAAACCCGTGAGGCACATTGTTACTCCAGGACAGAAAGTTAGTAGGTTAGAGAGGGCGAAGATTATCTTGAAATAGTTGGAATATTATCCAGGAATTATAAATATATATATATATATATATATATATATATATATATATATATAATCCAGGAATTATATATATATATATATATATATATATATATATATATATATATATATATATATATGTATATATATTTGAACTTCATTTCGTGTTATTTTTGTTTATGATCGATTTCATTAAGATTTTTCTATTAAGCGTGCAGACTAATTATACATGTTGATTGCTCAAAGTAGAATCCAAGTGTGTTATAAAAATATCGTAGAATTCCAATTGATATACATTTATCATTCCTAAGAAACTACAGTTGAAAACTTAATCTAACAAATGGACAATTTTGCTTTTACACGATTTGGACAATTTTGCTGTTACCCCCGCCCCACCGATATATCTGGAGAATATCGTCAAAGTCCAAAGGTCTGTAATGTTATCGGTCGAGACCTAACATCTAGACGTCAGTCATATTTCTACCGTTTTCCCTCTGTCTCTCCTCCTTGCTATCTTGACCGTATGAATTTCTGCTTACTACAGGATTGGTTAGTTGGTCTAATTATTTACTGCAGTACCGTTTAGTTCTAGTCTGCCATTTTCTTTACTCGCATTTCTAGCCTCTTCTGGTTTCTTGCTTCACTGCCATCTGCAATCTTAACCATTTTAAATGCAACATCAATATCCTTCCTGAAATTTGTTCTTTTATTGTTTTGTTTCTCCCCGTTAAAGTCTTATTAATATCTTCTGGTCTAAGTAAACCTTTGCAGCTTAGGGATATTGCCGCTTTACTTGGGAATACCATTGGGACCTGAAGGTATTTTTGAAGTTGCTTATGCAAGAATGTTTTTTGATACACCGGACATAAACACTTCAGTAACTGATGAAGCAGTTTAAGGACGACAGAGTGTCGGTGAGAGATGATAAAAGATATAGAAAGGGGAAGGACGTTAGAACATTAGAACTAGCTGAGAATTGTCGAACATTTCTGGGTGAAGAACGTCGTGTTTTTACAAGGACAATTAGGATAGAGTTTTGTGTTGTTCTGGCAACTGTACACAATTAATCATGAAGATCCGAACACACGCAAAATATGGAGATAGTTTGTTCCGAAGGTACCCTGATGAACAGTAGGAGAAACGCATTGATGACAGCAGGGTGATGGCTGATTGGCATCAAAATATTCTCCCTTACTTTCCAAATCTCAGTCCTTGCCCTTGCTCCATATGTCTTTTGGTTGATCCCTAAGGTGAAGGACAGCTTCAAAATCAGTCATATTGAAGATATTGAGAAGATAAAAGAGAATGTAACAAAAGGTCCTGGATATGTTTACTTTGGATGATTCAAATGGGGCCTTCACGATGTGAATGGAGCGCTACAGCAAATGCATTGAAGTCAGATGATACCACTCTGACGACGATTAGATGTTTGTATTTCTTTGAAATGTTTCTCTAGATCTTGTCTGTTAATTCGCCTCAAATAATGTAAAGTTACTTATCGCAAATATCGTCCCAGCAAATTATAAATTTTAAATAAAATTTGTTTTGTTTTTTATTACAATTTTGGCACTCTTTTGAAATTAAAAATTTTAAATCAAAATTACAACTCCCGCAAACCCTCAGAATTAAAAATTACCGCAAATCAGGGAGTTCTTCATATTCCGTAAGTGCGGATGATACTCTAGATATTTGCAAAATTTTTAAAAAATTTTAAAAAATATAAAAAGAATCTGTTTTTGGCTTGTTTATCGTAGTGAGCGCGAACAAAATAAACCCACACTTAGAAATAGCGCACCTGAGTCCCCCACATATGTGGAGATGGCAATGGTCATCGGAAACAGAGTAAAATTGAAGGGCATCGGTCTTGGACAATTTAGTGTTAATTTTAGTAAATATAAATTCTTTTTATTTGGGGGTGAATTAATATTTAATGTGAATTAACAGCAAAGATCCATTTCTTCAGAAAAAAATGTGCTTACTTCTGAAATTCCCATCATAAGGAATGTCATTGACCACAGATCGAAGATACAAACTGAAGGCACAAACTGAGGTCAAAAGGTTGCAAAAGCAGACATGGAAAACGTCTAAATGTCTAAAGATACTAGAACTAATAATATCATAATTCCGCAACATGTTTGTTGGGTATGACGTCCCAATGCATCGAAACCTCTATAACATATTTATTTGGTATGAATTTGTTAGGTTCTTTTTCTCGTTTTCTTCGACGTCAATCCGTGGTGCTTTCAAGGGTTGTATATTAACACTAAATAACGTCAATTGTAATATTTTGTCTAAGAGGTTTCGTTAGTCATTTCGTCTCATCGGTAATTCATCACCCACTAGTTCCACTGTGTCGCATGTACAACAATTTCGGCGACAACGTTATGTTAAAATAGAGTTTTCAAGCAGCCACTCTCTTGACCCAGGGCAGCACTACATTCTCAAGGCAATTGATACAGGCCTCCGTGTTGAGTTAGAGGCCTCTTGGGAAGATGAATAGCGGCATAACTCCGTCATCATTCGTAATCACCATGATGCTGACTGGATATATCTGAATTCTTTGAACTGTTCTAAGTTTGACACCAAAACACTCTGAAAAGTTCTTATTGGGGCTTCCGGCATGAATGTCATGCAGTACATCATGCTCTTTCCAAATTTATAGCAGAGTGAATTGCGTCATGGTGCTCTTTTTCTCAAAAAAATATAATTTGCAGGTAATGAAATAAGAAATAAATAAAGCGCATGCGCAAAATTAAAAATATAAAATGGCGACAATTTAACCATTGTATCGTGTATTTGAAGGCATGTTTTTTCTGGTGCACAAAAAAAATTTTATAAATTATTTAATTCATGAGAGAATATAATTTGGGAAAAATCCGTATATCTATACTACTGGAAATACCTCGGTTTATGGCTCAGTTTATAATCAGTTTAATAATGAACACACTCTAGTTTGAGCAGGCTGTAATGTCGAAGATGCTACAAAACCAAAATATTAAATGACCCCTCTTTCGTGTTCTTAAATAAACTAGTTAGATCTTCATATGCCTTTAATTATCCATTTCGATTATAATTTATTTCGTGAACACTGAGGTGTTCAACTCTTCAGACCGAAATCTCCTCCGTAAATGGAGAAAATACATAGGACGGATACATTAGACTGGCAGTGGGATGGAAGGTCAAATAGAAGGGATGTGTAAAGAGAAGGCTAAGGGATTAGTGGTTGGTAGTAGTCGCTTCACCTAGCCGAGATTTTATTCTATAATTTTGAGATTTTTATATTGACTCATATTTTATTTTGACCGATACGATTCGTTGTTTTTTTTACGCAGGACAAATCGGGTCGATTCAAATTAATTTAATGAAAGAGATCTTAATTCAAATAAAGGTCAGTAATAATATATTAATACTTCAGCATTTGTTTTTTATGCCGAAGTGTAATAGTCAGTACAGACATTAAGCAGAAGGGAACGCAAGAGGGTGATATAGAAGGACTTCAAGGCTCCGTGAAGGGTAGGTTGGATGGGTGTTTTTTGGGGGGAAGAAGAGGGTGAGAGGTAAAAGGAGGTATAGTACTATCTTTAGCAGACTGACAGGCCTAGATTTTTCTTAATTTTTGGACTATGTAAATTGGATTATGCAGGGAGTTAACTGGTGGTTGGTTTCTTGAAATATTCCCTTGTGCAAATAATAATTAGAAATCACAATACTATTGTTAGATACAATTTAGAGAATTAAGAGTTCGAATAAAAATTCAAATCAAAATGCCAAAAATAAAGGAATAAGAATAAAATAAATATTGAACTTTATCTTAAAAGAACGTTTGGGTAATTAAAACAGTTTAAATTAAAACAATATTAATTTGCTTTACGTTGAAATTACGAATATTCACTTTTGCAGTGATCAATCAACGGCATTTTCTAACACCTTTCGTCAAGCGATAAGAAACGTTTTTAATGTTTTTAATTAAAATAAAAATATCTCCATCTCGTTGAAATAGAAACTGTTAATTTATTTTATCTCGTAACCTATAACGGTATCCATCGTCACCAGGGTATTAGTAATGTGGGGGTGACATCTAGTCCAGTGGAGAAAGATATCAGGTCCGAAGCGGACCCTGTTGGTAGAAGTGTATTTTCGTACATTAAAATAAGGTTACATCAAATCATATCGTTGTGCAGGGAAGAGGAAAATAATTTCCGGGGCGTAGTGTGACGTTCTCCTTTTCCCACTCCACATTGGCGATTAGCCTGCGTAATGGACTTGCATGCCCTGGTTCCTAAGTGACCCTTCTCCACTAATATAGTTTTCATAGATCAATGATTAGAAATGGCTTCAAACGAATAAATCCTTTAGGTCTTCTATAAGATCATTCTTCCTTAGACCGTATAGAATGGCGCTATAAAATCATATAGATAGGAAAGAAAATAAGAATATAATCAGGTTGTTGACTCTCCGCAATTCCTTAAAGAAAAGGTTAGGAACAAAGACACAATCAAAACTACAGAGATCGATACTATTGAATTTATAAGTCTATTTTCCCGAAAAACGGTTTTAGGCGAATGATTTTATAAATTTCCACCGAGAATAACAGTAAGTGTTCGATCAATGAATGCCGATGTTTCCTGTATGGAAACGGCTATTTTTCTCTATTGACATTATCCATTAATGATTTCTAGCAAATGTTGAAACGATTTGTGTTTGTTTTTTTTTTTTAACGTCTAACAATTTTTTCATTGTTTGCTATATTGATCACATTGTACTCCAACAACTGATAAATACGGTGTTATTCTAAAAAGTGCGCCATCCGTACCACTTCCCAAAATCTGACTGAATTAACATACATAATTTTTTTTTTTGTTTTTTTTAGTACCTATTTTCTTGAGTAAGGAACAGTTCAGCGCGCCATGGTTTCAATGTCACTAACATTTTAAAGTTCGATTATGAATTTAAAATCCATATCCGTGTTGTTCTACTCTCCGCACCTGTTCTTAGTCTTAGAAGTGGAATTTTATTGCGAGATAATGTGCCAATACCATGTAAATTTGAAGACTTGCTAAATCTAGAACTCATAAAGGTGCTCAATTCTAGGCTTGGACTACTGAACAAGCTATTTTTGTTTTGTTTTTACTACTGTTCATACAATACAAAGCCCAAAAGCCACTCATGGTAGAGTGTTAGTGCGTGGAGTTGTATTAGCGTAAGAAAGGGGTAGATTATGGCCATCAACAATGAATCTTGGCAGGAATTCTGATTCTCAAAGAATCTCCCCACTGTAAAGGTTAAATAAAGACAGATTCCTTTCTTAGAACTCATTCTATTTTGGTATATTCACTTAATTCATTTTCGCTCCGCATGCAGGTGGTTTGATTTACTATTATTTTACTGTTACCTTGCTTTAATTCAAACATCGCGTCTGTCTGAAAACTAATGAGCTGGTGTCAGAAAACAATTTATTTCAATTCCAAACAATAAATTACATGTTATCCCCTTCAAGTAAATCCCTCTGGAGTCTAATAGTTTTTACTATCTTTCTCTATCATTCATCTATGCACTGCCGGAAGGATTATTCTTGGACACCCCTCGGCTCCGTTATTAACGCCCTCTTGAGGGCATCCTCGCCTTCAATACAGCTCCCCTTGATGCTCCCCTTGAATTTGGGGAGAAGAAAAAAGTCACAGGTGCAAGATCAAGTGAATAGGAAGGTTACGGCGATGTTATTCTCGGTCGGAGACTGCCGGATGGTTAGGCCATTATGAGCAGGTGAAGTAACCACGATTTGTCCAGCCAAAAACTATTATCTTTTGCGCAGGATCTTTTTGGAGAATTGCTGATTGATTGTTTTGTCCTGTGGCAAGAACTCACTGTGTACGGTGCCTATAGCTCACAAAGCACATCCGGTTCCATTATTTTTCAGATATACCTCAGTTCTTCGCTAGATCCACATTTCTCAACCTCAGCTGATCTCTTGTCGTAAGTAGGATTGCTATTAGAGAGCATTTCTATACTCTTTGCTTTTTCTTTTATTTCTAATGAATTACAGAGGAAAATGTTTTATATTTCTTGAATTTCTCAGACGAGAAGTTGTCACAGTTTTTCAATTTTGAGAATTCTATCTTTCATATTAATAAGAGCTTTCACATGTCCCCGACATTGTCACCTTCTTTTACGGCCACATCAGGCGAAAACACCGATTTCCCTGTTTGCTGACAATTTGGTTGCTATAACCTTGGATGTGTGTTGGGTATAATGGTTGATTATAATTGTTTAATCGGATTTGGGTTGGTTATATTGACTTCCGCTCAAATACTTATCGGACATGTATGAATCCATCTCTTCTCCAACCAGCTATGGGTTAAATAGTAGGGGTTGCATCACAATATCATTATTATCTAGAAAAATCTCTAAAAATATTTTTCTGGCTTTAAATATGTTGCAAAGGTTGATAACCTTAAAAAACAAATCAATCAATCAATCGATAATCTTCTTTTCAGAACTAGAGATTGAAAATACAGAAAGAATTTATATATTGGAGTTTTCAGCGCCCCCACCGAGTGTTATACAAAGTGGGCATTTAATACCGTGGGAAAATTGCTCAAGCCACCGTTTTGGGAACGCTTCCGGCGCCGGGTAATCACTCTAACCTCCTCTCGAAAGAGAAGTACTGCCTGGTGAGACGGCACCCTAGAGCTTGAGCTTAATAAGATTTTGAATGTACCCCAACCGAAGTCGAGGGTGTATATGCTTGAAATTTTTACACATATCCAATATTTTTAATCTTTCATCTCAACTTTCATATTTTAAAACCGTTAAGAAAATGACTTACACTATTTACATTATTCTGACTGTTATCCTAATCTTCATTGCCATATTCAGAACGTTTCGACCGTTGTACGCTCCGGCATTCTTCGCTTGACTGGAATTTCGACCAAACCCTTTATCCAGTCCACCGGGATGGATTGTTCTAGTTTCCCATGTCATGCCTCTTTCGGATGTCTCAGTTGTTTCCTTTTAACACAACCCTCCAAGTTTGTGTTCACCACTGCTGTAGCCATGTATTGAACACACAACTCTTTAATTGTACTCACTAGATTTCTCTGTCCATTATTTCAACCTGATCCAACGGGGTGGGGCAATGATCTCCTCCCTTTTCCCTCTATATGTGGTCAGCTACTGCCATATTGGAGGACCGATATTACAGGAAAGTTAATTACTCTTTTCTTTGTTTCTTAAACAAATTGATGGAGAACTTATGCAACCGTTAGAAAAGAGCGGGAAACTTTTGCACAAATCAAATATTTCTTCATATTTCAAACCTACAATTATTTTTACGGGCTCTGTATATGCAAATATACAGTTATATTTGCATATACTTATTGTTTTCTTCTAAGATCGTTTTTATATTGTACAACCGTTAAACAAACGTATGATTGAATATAACGAATAAGCCTTGGATAGTGCTTGAACTGATATCACTCACCGTTGGAAGTTTGTCTAAGTATGACACACCGAACTAATTGGGTTATGAAAGCTGAACAGACTTATAGCTCCATCATTTCTTTTCCTGTTTTCACTCAACAGCAAATCGACTGAAATGTTGCGATTAAAAGAAAGATAACAAGAGAAACAGAAGCTAAAAAAATAATGTCATTGTTAATACGACGCCCAGGAAACACGAACAATGCTGCTTGTGTTAACAAACAATATGGCTGGAATTAAAAGCCAGAGAACAAAAGAATGGTTATTTTATATACATTTAATTCTATTTCTTTGGCTTTATTAAATATTCATCAGGAACGCCTGCCATTCAGAAAATGCTCATAAACCCGTACGCAAGTGTATTATTCGAAAGATCGATGGCTGTTTGCTTGACCGACTAATATAGACTGGTACCCAACGAAGCCAAACTTGGCAAATATTTACTTTAATCACCTCGGTTTCTCTATTTCTTCATTATCCAAACCTTTCAGCCATATTTAACGTCTTCTCTGAGCCTTCATATATTCAAGCTACAGAAAAAGAAATCCTGGCTTTAAGAAAGATTTCCAATGTTTAGTAAAAGTTTTGAAAAATGGACTGTATTTATATTTATTATTCTTTTATCATCGTCGTCGTCGTCGTCATCATTTCGATATTTGCTATGGTCACACTACTTAAAATGACTGCGCGATAAACTTAGGCAGGTTGTAGTGTGTCGTCATGGCTACATTCCTTGATTAGTTTTTCTAACTCCCATAAAATCGACAGCGTTACATGGAGAAAGTTCTTCTTTGTGTGTTGGTTGTACCTATCAAGAAAATTTTTGTATTTCTCTCAAGCTGTGATATCCAGAAATGTTTTCAACGTGTTATTTTGTTCTATTTTTATCGTATCCAAGCACACTTCTTATGACTGGTACTAATCTTGTAGTCAATTTCCACATACTACTATTTCCTTTGATTTCTGTTATATACTAATTTCTTCCCGGCTCCCAACCAGAAATCTAAGGCTAGAAATGGCATTATGACATTTTCCACTGGTCATAATTTAACCGAAGAACACACACATTTAACTTCGTAACTGTAACTGTGAGAACGATTTGTTGTTATTTTAACGCATGGATTACCAGGGATCTATTCACAGCGTCTATCGAACCTTTTCCAATCAATCCGAGTGCTCCAAATACTACAGGAATTATTGATATCCTTATGTGCCACACTTTATGAGATATTCCCTTCAATGATACTTATATTTTGATAGTTTTTGAAGATCTGCAATGTCAATAAGAAAGCTCATTTTATTTTTGTGGTCCTTGATCACAAAAATAAAATGGGTGTTCACAATGTCTGGGTGATTACAATGTCTGGGTGATCACAATGTCTGGGTGATTAGATTTGATTCTGTTGGTCTGTTTTGTAAAGTTCTATAAATTTTTTACAGTTCCTATCACTGTAACGGTGTCTGGGTGATGTTCATACAAGTTTCTTACAGTTTTCTTTCTGTAAATATTGCATATTTTCATTGCATATATTTTCCGGTGCAGATAATGGCTTACTCAGTCATGCCGGGTTTTATATTCAGTGGATGCTAGTACCGTGCAACCAAATACAAGATGGCTAATTGTTTCTGGTAATGTATCACAGAAACTGAATTTGGGGTCACCACCATTTTTCAGTTTGGGTACTTCGTAATTTCCAGTTAAGAAAAGAATAAAACCTTCGGATTGTTATTATCATTATTATTTATATAATAATAAAACTGTGTGCATGTCTGTGTTCCTGAGAATGATACATATATACTCCAACCAATTTAGAATCATATGCCTTAAACCCCTGTCAGGTGCATCGTCCATTCATTTATTTTTTAAGGTTTGTCTAACATTTTCAGGATATTTAAAATAAATTCATAAAACATTTTAAATTGTAAAATGATTTAATCTGCGCTTACAGCATCTGCTTCTTACCTGACTCGACGTTGCTTAACTTTGGTAATTATACGGTAACAGGTGTTTCAATGTGATGTTTTCATAAGCCATTTTTTGAATGCAGTCGATTGCAGTGCTAAATTTTATTAAAATTAGACAGGACCGTTTTTCTGTTTTTACGGCATGTTTAATAGGAAATTCACTATTTGTTTTCGATAGCCATTTTTATGTCTATCCGCGTCTATAAAAAACACTTGCATATTATATTTCAACTATTATGCTTGTGAAAAGTAATAAATGCTCATAATAGAATACTACAATATTATTAAATAATTTTATATGTTCATAACACAACACATATTTATAAAATTCACATTAGAACATTATTAAACTTCTTGAAAGGTCAGAAGGCCTGATGGTAAATAAATAAATAGACGCACGCTGATTTGCAGCCGTCACATATTTTGTAATAGATGTAAGGAAATAACATATGTATAATAAAATATATTTATTACTCTGAAAAATACTACACCTACTATATGTTATTTACTTCAAATTTTCACGCAGTGTATTAGCTATAAACCCCCGTAGAACAATAAACCTTCTCTTAATGTAATTTGTATTAAATATTAATTTTGTATTCAAAATAAATTTTATACGAAGAAATTTATCTTTCAATGTAAAGAAGTAAAACATATATCTGTTGATATCGTAAACATAATTAATTTTCATATTTTAAATCAGTATATAATTTCTTTAAGGCGTCATTGGGGCCTTTCATTCTTTTAGAGTTTGGAATATATTTTAACCAGTAATTAATAAAAAATATACAAGTGATTTTGGAAAAGACTACACCTGTCTGAAGACGATTTCTTCAAATTTAACGTAATGTGTTAACTATGAATTCCATAAGAATAAATCTTTAGAAACGTCGTTGAATCCCAATTAAGATATATAAATAATAATAAAAATGATAGTATTTTTACCTAATCATTTTTTACCGGGAACTGCTTTTAAAAGTAACTTAATGTGGTTATGGATGGTCTAAAATACATACATACATTTTTGTAATTGTTTATATCACAAGCCATTAATATTTATCACTTGTGTTTTAACAGTCATGTTTGTAAAAGAGATGATTTTTCATTCAGGTATCCTTAATTCTAGAGGCACGGCGGAGTAATGGTTAAATAAGTTTTCTTGGAAGAGGTATTCATCCATTATTTCTCTCCCAGCTATGAGTTAATTAGCAAGATTTATTATCTAAAATATTTTTCTTCCATCCTGGCTCTTTGGCGTGACTGTTTTACTCATTCTTACTTTCGGCTAGTAAATATTTATTTTACTTAAGTATTTTATCCCAAGCAAGGCAATAAAGCAACTAAGACGCAATAGGTTACTGAGTATGAGGTGATATCAGAAAAAGAAAAAAATTATTAAGAAGAGAGAACATAAAAAGAACAGGAATTAAGAAAACATAAGTTAACGTTTCACATTGCATTTGCATATCTGATGATCAAAGATGAGCGTGAAGAAAAGCGAAAGTAGTAAGTTTAGGCCTAGAACTGATGGATACATGTAACTATTTTAACTGTAAAATGATGAGACTTTGCCTCCAATCTAGTAATGAACTTCATAATGTTAATAGGTTGATTGTTTTTTTTAGTTTAGCGGTATATCAATCTTTTTGGGTTAATTAATGCCAAAATCTAATTGTGTCTTAGTGGATTTACCGCCTTTGCAGGGGATATATATGGTAAAAATGGACCTCGAACTGATTTAATGAAAATAGGTGCTCACGATTGTTTTATAATAATAAGAACAGGGTGATTGAAAAGTAACTTCCTATTTGATGTACAATGCAATTTGCAGTCAAAATATATTCCTTAAAAGACGAGAGATTCAGTAATACATAAAATAGGGATTTACTTTTCAATCACTTTGTAGTAGGTTGGTGCAAATATAATGTCGTTTTCTCACATAGTAACATATGTGAGAAAACGACATTATTTTAGTACCAAGCTAATAGTTGCCGCTGACACTTTTCTCGATGAATAAAAAAGTAGTTTCAAATCTTCCTGTAGGCTTATTATTTTATTCGAGTTGATTCTGTATACAAAATATCCTGAAGAAGAGGCTGTAGTGGTGAAATAAAGCGATATATATATATATATATATATATATATATATATATATATATATATATATATATATAACATGAAAGAAATACAAAATAAAACTGATAATAACTGGTAATAATTTATTTAAAAAATGTAATGAGATTCAAGATGAAGAGTTATTTCTTCCATTTCTGGATGACTAACTTGTTTTGCTAAACTTTTCAATTCGCCCTTTTCGTATTGCTCTCTCCCTCTATTTTACCTATTGTCAAATTTCTTTACCGACCTATTCTCCTATTCTTTTCTTTACCGACCACTTCTCCTATTCTTTTCTTTACCTACCACTTCTTTTCTTTTCTTACCTACCTCATCTCCTATTCTATTCTTTACCTACCTCTTCTCTTATTCTTTTCTTTACCTACCTCATCTCCTATTCTTTTCCTTACCTACCACTTCTCTTCTTTTCTTTACCTACCAATTCTCTTCTATTCTTTACCTACCACTTCTCCTATTCTTTAATTTACCTACCACTTCTCCGATACTTTTCTTTATTTACCACTTCACCTATTCTTATCTTTACCTACCACTTCTCTTCTTTTCTTTACCTACCCTTTCACATATTCTTTTTTTACCTACCACTTCTCTTCTTTTCTTTAACTACCTCTTCTCTAATTTATTTCTTTACCTACCACTTCTCTAATTTTCTTTACCTACCTCTTCTGCTATTCTTTTCTTTACCTACCTATCCTCCATTTCTTTTCTTTACCTACTACTTTTCTACTTTTCTTTACGTACCTCTTCTCCTATTCTTTGCTTTACCTACCACTTCTCTTCTTTTCTTTACCAACCTCATCTCTTATTCTTTTCATTACCTACATCTACTCATATTCTTTTCTTCACCTACCTCTTCTCCTATTCTTTTTTTTACGTAACACTTCTCTTATTTTCTTTACCTACCTCTTCTCCTATTCTTTTCTTTACCTACCACTTCTCCTATTCTTTTCTTTACCTACCTCTTCTCCTATTCTTTTCTTTACCTACCACTTCTTTTCTTTACCTACCACTTCTATTCTTTTCTTTAGCTACCTCTTCTTCTATTCTTATCTTTACCTGCCACTTCTCTTCTTTATCTACCTACTCTCCTATTCTTTTCTTTACCTACCACTTCTCTTATTCTTTTCTTTACCTACCTTTTCGCCTATTTTTTTCTTTACCTACCACTTCTCTTCTTTTCTTTACCTACCTCATCTCCTATTCTTTTCTTGACCTACCACTTCTCTTTTTACGGGACCTACCTCTTCTATTCTTTTCTTTATCTACCTCATCTCCTGTTTTTTTCTTTACCTACCACTTCTCTTCTTATCTTTACTTACCACTTCTCTTTTTTTCTTTACCTACCACTTCTCTTCGTTTCTTTACCTACCTCTTCTCTTATTCTTATCTTTACCTACTACTTTTCTTCTTTTCTTTAACTACCTCCTCTCCTATTCTTTTCTTTACCTACCACTTCACTTCTTTTGTTTACCTACCACTTCTCTTCTTTTCTTTATCTACCTCTTCTCCTATTCTTATCTTTACCTACCACTTGTCTTTTTTTCTTTACCTACCTCTTCTCCTATTCTTTTCTTTAACTACCACTTCTTTTCTTTTTTTTTACCTACCTCTTCTCTTCTTTTCTTTACCTACCACTTCTCCTATTCTTTTCTTTACCTACCACTTCTTCTATTCTTTTCTTTATCTACCTCTTCTATTTTTTTTCGTCCATATTTTTGGCTCTTTTCCTTTTAATTTCCTCTAGGTTCTATTTCCATTTTTCTTCGAGGAAACTCCATTGCCAACCAGTTTTCTTTGCCAACTGACATAAAAGCGGATATGTCTTGCATCTTTATCTTACATGAGTATATCTTGCCAGTAGTTAGATTCTCCATTATAATGGAGTGCTAGTCAGTTCAATTCCTACCAATAGCATGTATTCTCCCGAAAAATAATTCCCTACATCGGCACATGTAGGATACGTAATTTTATGCTTTCAACTATAGATAGTTTGTAAATAATTTTATACTTTCAAGGTAAAAATATCTTTTCTAGATATATAGTTTGGTGATCATGAAATGTATATTTGGTAATTTTACTAATGTTGCATATGTTTCTAACAACATTGGTCGTAAATATTTTTATTGTAGGGAAACTTACATCGGGAAATTTCGCCGTCGAAAACTTTACCGTATAGCATTTTTTCCGTAAGACAAATTCGCCGCATTTTTTTTTAATATGCGAAGAACCTTGTTATCAAATATATCTAGCTGACACTGTTGCTACTTGGATTTAAACATTAAAATAAACGAAGTTATAGGATCAAAATTCTATATTATTCATCCTCGTTAGTGTTGGAACGTAAAAATTTCAACTTGACACTGGAACCTGCGTTACACACTTTCATATTTCAGATGCAGTATAAATGAAGAAAATATATATTGATATCAATGCAAGACATCAGCGCATAATGCTTCATTACAGTACAACGAAAAAGACGCATTATTTTAAAAGCATTGCTTGGAATATGCACACATTTTAAATTATGTCTTTGTTAAGTTGACATATTTTGAGTCCTTTATTTTTTCAAATAAATGTTTACTTTTTAATTTAATTTCTAATGTTTCACCCTGGAAAAAAGATATCCATATATACTTGATATCAAATTTTGCATATTAAATTGAACATTACTCCAAAAGGACATTCAAGATAAGGGTATCGAAAAACAATGCGGCGAAATTGTCTCAAGACAAAAAGCCTATATGGCGAAGTTTCCTACAGCGAAAATTCCTGAGGCGAGTTTTCTTACGGCTAAAATGTTTACGGCGAATGTTCCGGGTACGGTTACATATATTCGTTCGTGCTTTTCTGATCTTGTGCGAATGTTCTCAAAGAATAATCTTTCATAGCATTTTTTTGCTTCTTAGTATATCTGATTTGTGCCATGTACGACAGAATGGTACAGAAATGGTTTTCCCGTTTCATGGTTGTTCGAATTCACATATTCTCCGCCTTCTGACTGATCTGCTCAGTTTGTTGGGAAAAATTGCTCGTACTTATTAAAGAACCGCTCCAGAACATTATAAAATTATCTGAGAAGATGGTAAGCTATCTCGTTATTGTTTCATGTCATCTTCACTCAGTGGGTAAGGTCTGGAATCACTGAGCATGTAGGAAACACACATTGACTGGAAGAAACAGACTCCAGCGCTCCCACATTGACAGCAGTTTACTTGATTGACACCTCGCAACTCGTGGATATTAAAAAGTTGTTTCTATTGTCAAGGCATTGAACAGTTAATAAATCGTTGAGAGGAGGTTGTAAACAACAGAGGCAAATATATTGTTTAATGATATATCAGAACAATTAATAAATAAAAAGCAATAAAATAAATGATACAAAGCGAATGAATTTAACCTTAGAGGAATTTAAAATTTTTTATTAATTCCAAAATAAACTGATTTTTCTGCTTAACTTTATTTATTAAATTATTGAACCTATTGCTAGGTCTACTGAATTGTGCTAGCTCTAAAAATCTTGTCGGCATAAAATAACACATTGAGGTAAAACAAAACAAGAAGAAGAAGAAGACGAGGAAGAAGAAAAGGACGAAGAAGAAGAAGAAAAGGAAGAAGAAAAAGAAGAAGAAAGAGGAAGAAGAAGAAGAAGAAAAGGAAGAAGAAGAAAGAAGAAGAAGAAGAAGAGGAAGAGGAAGAAAAAGAAGAAGAGGAGAAGGAAGAAGAAGAAGAACAAGAACAAGAACAAGAAGAGGAGGAGGGAGAAGAAGAAGAAGAAGAAGAAGAAGAATAAGATTGTAGTAAAATGATGTCGCATCGTATACGATTTTATTTAGCTGACCTCTCCAATAACGATAGAATACGTTTTAAAATAAATGATTAAAAAGAAGCGATTGATTCAAATTTGGTTAAAACAGTAAGTGAAGACGAGAAAAAGGAATTGCCGAGGCAGGGTGCGATGGATAAATTGTCGTCAAAATGATGCCAAAATGAAAACAACACTGACGCGTCTCATTTTAATACATATAATTACCAAAATTACACAGAGATCTCTTGCAATGCTCAAGAATACAGGATGGTCGGAAAGTCTGGTCAGATCCTATCAAAAAGTAATGAGAACAATAGAACTATACAAGTACAAGTAATACAGACATATGCACTGGATTCAGTTTACTCATTTTCATTGACGCTCTCACACATCGAGAAGCTCTATTCCTGGCACAAATTGAAGCGGCGCTATGCCCTGTGTTTATTTTTTACAAAGCTGTGCTGCAAACGGCGTCCTCCAAATGATGGGCATTCTGCTATTGTTTACCCCTTGATAATATCCCACAGATCATTGAAATAGAAAACATTATGATATATATATATATATATATATATATATATATATATATATATATATATATATATAAAGGTGACAAGACATTCGGACCACCCTGTACATTTAATGAAATTGCCATTGGTTTCAACCATGCGCTTCAGACAACATCGGATTATCCTCCATCACTTTAGAACGGACTCTAATTTGTGGTTACTGTCATAATCATTGCCTTTAGCTCATCGTTTTTGGTCGCACGCTCAACCTCGCGCCAGACATAATAATCAAGGGAGTTGCAGTCTAGGGAGTTACGTGGCAAGATATAAGGAGTGAGTGGCAATTGAAAATGTCTGACAACGAAGACTGGGTTCTCTTGATTGTGTGGCATGTTGCATAGTCCTGTTGCCACATACAGGTTCATCCAGGAACCACTCTGTTGGCTCAAGGCAGTACCGCCTCCTCAATGCAGGCATCTGTGTCGAGTCTGAGACCCTGTGGAAAGATAGAAGGATGCATAGTGTCGCCATCCCTAGTGACCACCCCAAACACCATCGTAATTATCATCAGACTCATCCAAATCTTTCTGAATCCTCTGCACTCTCTTCAGATTGATACACAAACACTCTGAAATGTTTGTATTGAAGCTTCCGGCACGAATGTTAGGCAGTACAGCATGCCATTTCCAAATTTCTGACGAAGAGAATTATGTCATGGTGCATTTATTTTTGTGCCCAACTGTACCTACTATACTGTGCAGCCTACAACTAGGAAAAAAAAAACAAAAAAAAACAAAAAAAAAACGCGCATGCGCGAATTTAAAAATATAATATGGCCACAATTTACCCATCGCACCCTGTATCACTATTCATTTTCTAACATATAGGCTTGTGTTGATAGCTTATAGAATAAACCTTCTAAAATGATTAAATCAATAAATCAATTAGTCTGCGTATCCGGCTAATTGTCTCAATCTTATAGGATTTATGTGAACTCAGGATTCCTGATTTAATTATGCAAGTCAATGTTTTCACAATAAATTTGATATTAACGTAACAATTCTTGTACTATTCTTACGTTATATTAATGCGATAAATATGCAATGTGAAATTCAACATATCTATAGGATTTCTTTAAAAGCATTTCAACCATGCATGGCAACAAAACCACTAGAATGCTGGGAGTTACTGAGTGTGAAAAAATATAATAAAAAATAAAAACATTATTAGAGAGAACAATAAAAGAACAACCTTAATGAAGACAAAATAATGATTGACATTGCATTTTAATTTTTGAAGATCAAAGTTGACTGGAAAGCAAAAAACGGAAAAGATTTTCACAAACGAAAAGTGCGAGAGAAGAAACTCTTAGCATAGAATTTACGGTTGCTTCTAGCCATTTCAACTGTAAAATGACGAGACATTGCAGCCAATCTAGTAATATATAACTATATTGAATATATGATAAAAATATTTTTGTCGGCTCATGTTTATGAAACCTATTGACGGAGTTAAAACTCCCAGAACACCAAAAAACCTCTGGCATACAAACCGCGACGGATCGAGGAGAATGGTGGACAGTTCAGCATGTCGGTGCCTTAATAACTTCTTCCGGGGTGAGGGGACGAATGAAGAAAAGAAGAAGAAGCGTCTTGGTCAAGACGATAAACTATATCAGACACAAGGCCTCTGATCATGAGGTCTTAAGGAGCGTGGAACTACCTCTTAATTGATGTTGTTCTCAGGTCCACCCTGACTCCGGGGTGGTAATACATGTTAGGGTCCCAGAAATGGGCAAAATGTTGACAGCCAAACTGAGTTAGAACACAATGACGGTGTAAAAATAGGTTTTAGTACCAGCAATTATCATCGTCATCCTTCTCGTCACCCCCTTGACTTTTTTAATCGTAGGACGGATCCGAATGCAGAAACCACTCTAGATCTTCCCCATCTATATGAAAGGCAACTATCAGAACTTCTGATTTAGTCATAACTGTCCATTGTCCATTGTATGATAGTATCCAACCAGTTTTTACGATGGTATCCTCCCCCACGTCCAACTTCAATGGTACCTTACATAATGATCTTGCACAGGTTGTCGTGCCATTTTGATCCCTTTGATAGTGGCGAGAAGAGTGGCCTACACAATTTTCAAGCCTTTTCCACACAGACTCATTTGTTTGATTTTCCCAATAGAAGATGCTAAAGAGTTCTCTCATGCATTTGTACTCAAACGCTTGAATCCTTCTCTCTGTTTCTGCCAAAAGTGGCAGGTACCATCTTTAGACAAGATTGCCCCTAAGTATTTAAAACTAGACACTTCCTCAGGTGAATTACCGTTCATGTTAATGTTGACACAGGTGTTACTGTTTGTGCTTTTTTATAGAGCAATACAATTTTGAAAAAAATATTATCTAAATTTTATCCGCATTAAATAACACATTGAGGTAAAACAAAACAAAAAGAAGAAGAGGAGGAGGAGGAAGAAGAAGGATGAGGAGGAAGAAGAAAAAGAGGAGGAGGAGGAGGAAGAAGAAGATGAGGAGGAGGAGGAAGAAGAAGGAGGAGGAGGAAGAAGAAGAGGAGGTGGAGGAAGAAAAAGAATAGGAGTAGGAGAAAGACGAAGGAGTAGGAGGAGGAAGAATAAGAGAAGGAGCAGGAAAAAGAAGAAAAGGAGGAGGAGGAAGAAGAAGAGGAGGAGGAGGAAAAAGAAGGAGGATGAGGAAGAAGAAGAAGAGTAGGAAGAAGAAGAGGATGGGGAGGAAGAAGAAGAGGAGGAGGAGGAAGAAGAAGAGAAGGAGGAGGAGGAAGAAGAAGAAGAGTAGGAGGAGCAGGAAAAAGAAGAAAAGGATGAGGAGGAAGAAGAAGAGGAGGAGGAGGAAGAAGAAGAAGAAGAAGAAGAAGAAGAAGAAGAAGAAGAAGAAGAAGAAGAAGAACTTGGTAAAATGTTGTATCGTATACGATTTTATTTACCTGACCTTTCCAAAATCAATACAATGCCCTTTTTAGGAGGGAAGCTCCAACTGAAATTGAAGAAAGATTGTTTAATCCAGGTAACCCCTGCCAGTCTGGAGTCGATTTCACTTCTCTTAGTTCAATAAGAGAGGTGATGCTTCAGAATTCGAGTACCTGGAACCAGGAGCCTTCTCACATCTAAAAGGAGAAAAATAGTTACTACGATTTGATCCCGGTCCGATATACGTATATTTAAATTAGAAGTGTAACATTTTTAAAAATTAAAAACATGAAGCTAATAAAACTAAATTCTCTATGGTTGTGATAGCATTCACTTTTCTGTTAAAGGCGGGACATGCTTGGAAGTCTAAAGACAAAGACAGTTCATCTAGAAATATGATCCGGGTTGAATACAACTTGCAGAAAAATTGAAAATAATGTAAAAAATAATTAAACACGCAGGGCTGGTCAGTCGATTTCGATAAAACATTTATGAATGAATACTAAATTAACCCAAAATAAAAATAACACTAACATCTCATTTTAACAGATATATTTACCAAAGTTACTCTAAAGTATCTTGCAATACGAAAGAGTTAATTTAAAACACAAACTAATACAGCCGTGTATTACTCCGTCTAATACCATTCGCGCGGCCATATGAAAAAATCATATCTGCCTGCTCGCGATATGAATATCCTGCCATTGCTAAACGGAGCACTTCTCAGTTAACTCACTACTACAAAAGTTAAACGCTGAAGACACGTTTGCCACAAATTTACACGAATGACAAATGTAACCTAGTCCTAATGGCAACCCAGGGCCATCTTCCGTAAACTTTCTTTAGATTGAAAACGAAGGATTTGTGGACATATGTGTGTGTAGACTTTTATGGAACCCGCACCAAAAAGGCAGGATGTGTGTGTGTGTGTGTGTGTGTGTGTGTGTAACGAATGCACGGCTACAATTTTCAGCGGATTTTCACTAAATTTTACATGCACATGGTCCAAGTTAGCGGAAAGGACAAGTCCGACGTTGCATTTCCCAAAAAACATCGATAGTGCAAATAATCGATTATTTCTTGTTTCTACGGCAGTTTTCATGTAGTTTGCAGCCATTTTCTACTGGCCAGAGTGAGAGCCTATAGCTGGCGGCAACGAATAGGCAGGAAGATTCTATTGGCCAGCGTGAGAGCCAACAGCTGACTGATACGAATGTTAACTAGCATGCCAGCATGCAAAAAAAAAAAAAATCGATAGCTGCATTCGTTACAAGTAGGAAAAATTTAAATCTGCATGGCACTTTACTCCAATTGGTTCATTCGCTTGCTTAAACTCAACGTTGATTCTGATTCCGCAGAACTGGGTTAGGTGCGAAAAAGTATTTGTTGTTAACATTCTTTTTTCATTCGGTTTTTCTAGTTACGAGTCCTTTTTTTAAAGTTGATCGTTTTGTGTTCATTTTGTTTAGTTCTTTTTTCGTAACAGATTTAATGTTTAGTATAGAGCTTAGAAAAAATTGGCAGTGTGAGATAGGCAAGAAGTAAGGCATGTAGCAACATCAGCACGGAAAAGGGCACTCCTTTAAAGGCAAGGAAGAGCAAAAATATTTTAAGTCAAATGATAGCGATTGCTGTATCAGTCGTACATTTTTTTAATCAAGCACGGGCAACGCCGGGCCATTCTGCTAGTATATATATATATATATATATATATATATATATATATATATATATATATATATATATCGCTCAATCTCTCTCTCTCTCTCTCTCTCTCTATATATATATATATATATATATATATATATATATATATATATCAACACCTACTCGCAGTTCTAGGCATGACGGTAAATTGCATCCCGAAGGAAGGCCGCTGATCAGGAGATTTTGAGGGGCGTGTAACCACATTTTAATTTAATTATTGTCCACCGTGAACCACGGTGGTAGGACCTGTTAGGGTTTGAACTGTGTGCAAGTAGTTAACACCTAAACTGCGGTCAAACTTTTATGAAAATATAAAAATACATTTTATAGTAAAAACAGCAACAGTAAATTTTCATACTAAAATAAATACCAGGAATAGATTTTTGTAAAAAATAAAATAAAAGCAATATATTTTTACTAAAAATAAAAATTACGAGCAATACATTTTTTGGAAAAACTATCACCTTCAATAAATTAAAATTAAATTTCGGCATCAAATAACCCATAGGAAGTTTTTAATCCGCAAACATACAAAATCATCCTGTCACTTTAGTCTGTTAGACATTGAATTGTATCACTAGTTGTCCTCCATAAACTGCCTGACTTTATCATTAACTATATAAAGTTTCACCAATATATCCACTATTAGGAGATAAGGTGCAGAATAAATAGTAGATTATGTTATGGCTATCACAGGTGAGGTGATTTGAGGTGAGGTTGGTGTATCTTGATATTGGTGTTGGGTACAGAAAATACATTATCTATGATTAAGTGTTTGCAAACTAAGCAACGAGGTTTGTTACATTTGTAATTTCCTGATTGGTTTGTATTGTTTAGATATTTGTTAGAGGTGAGGATAGCTGATAGGTTAGGTGATTGTTTCTTTGCAATTATGGGTGGTTTATCGAAAATGTCTTTGATCTTTTTGTCTAACTGGAGGTTCTTGTAATCCTTTTTTAAATTGTGAATAGGTGTGTGGGAATATTGATTGTGGTTAAAAACCATAGGAATCCGATTGTTGTTTTTACTTTTCTTGTATGTGAGAAGTGTGTTACGATTTATGTGCATGGTTTTATTTAGTGCTTCTTTTATTATTTTTATTGAGTATTTACATTTTAGGAATTGTTTTGATAAGTTATTAATGTTGTATAGAAAATCTAGATGGTTGGGGCATATGCATTTGATTCTTAGAAATTAGCTGTATACAGTAGATATTTTTTTAATTTAAGGGGATGACAGTTGTTAAAGTGCAGGAATTTATGTTGGTTTGTGGGTTTGTTGTATAGACTGGTAGAAAGTGTATGTTTGTTTAATTTTATCATAACGTCTCAGAAAGGGATGGATGTCTATGAGTGCTCCATGGTAAATTTAATTGTATCGTGGAAGTTGTTGCAGAAAGTGAAAAAGTTTTTTATTTTTTATGATCCATGAGTCCATAGTAAGAAAATGTCATCGATATATCTGAAATAATGTAATGGTTTAAATTCTGAATTGTCTAGGTATCTTCCTTTCTAGAATGTGCATAAAGATATTAGCATAACTGGGTGCCATTTTAGTGCCCATTGCTGTGCCACTAATCTGTAAATAGTGTTTGTTGTTGAATTTAAAATTATTATGTGTTAAAATGAAATTTATTAATTGGCATATATCTGTAATTTGGTTGTTAGGTAATTTTTTTGGTTACTAAGGAACTCATAGCAAGCTGAAACTCCTTCAACATGTGGAATGTTCGCGTAAAGGGACGAAACATCCATCGTTACTACGATTGTATCATGGTGGACTAAGTTAATTTTTTTGTAATTTGTTGAGAAAGTGAGTAGTGTCTCTAATATAAGTAGGTATGTCAGGCAATATAGGTTTTAGGATCCTGTTTATGTACCCATATATATATATATATATATATATATATATATATATATATATATATATATATATGTGTGTGTGTGTGTGTGTGTTTAAAATAGGATATAGAATCTGGTAATATTTTTAAAGAATTTGACAAATGTAAAAAGTTTCATTGAAACTAGATTTGATTACGCATTTCGCCTTTCTAAGCTTCATCAGATCCAAAATCGGAAGAAAAAAATGGGCGAATGGGTATTTGTGTGAATTCTTAAATAATGAATCATTGTATTAGGTTGGTGCAAAAATAATGACGTAATAATGTCGTTTTCTGACGTTAAAAATTACGTCAAAAAACGACATTATTACGTCATTATTTTTGCACCAACCTAATACTTTTTCTCTTAGCCAACGTTTCTCGTGACTAAAGAAGAAAGAGAATGAGTTACTTTCAAAAATCCGTTCATATTTATTCTCTATATTTTTATAATTTTTACTTCGTGTCGAAAGTTGTTCATATATTTTCCTCGGCTTTTTTTTTGCATCGAATTAAAGATAAATCCTCATCTCATTTTCAGAATGACTCGAAAGCAAGAAATTCATATAAACTTTTTCTGAAATGAATCCAAGGAAAATCCTCATCTAATCTTTCAGAATGGCTTGAAAGTAAAAGAGTATATATTCTTTTAGGTCTATCTATCTATCTATCTATCTATCTATCTATCTATCTATCTATCTATCTATCTATCTATCTATCTATGTTTGAATTATTTACCTGTGTTTTCAGAATCTATCATTCTGTGCTTGCATTATCTATCTATCTATCTATCTATCTATCTATCTATCTATCTATCTATCTATCATCTCTTTACAGCTATCTATCTATCTATCTATCTATCTATCTATCTATCTATCTATCTATCTATCTATCTATCTATCTATCTATCCTCTCTTTACAGCTATCTATCTATCTATCTATCTATCTATCTATCTATCATCTCTTTACAGCTATCTATCTATCTATCTATCTATCTATCTATCCTCTCTTTACAGCTATCTATCTATCTATCTATCTATCTATCTATCTATCTATCTATCTATCTATCTATGTGTTTGCATTATTTACCTGTGTTTTCATTATCTATCATTCTATGCTTGCATTATCTATCTATCTATCTATCTATCTATCTATCTATCTATCTATCTATCTATCTATCTATCTATCTATCTATCTATCTATGTTTTTTCATTGTCTATCTTTCTATCCTTTCATTGTCTACTATCTATCTATCTATCTATCTATCTATCTATCTATCTATCTATCTATAGGTTTACATTATCAAACTTTTTATGCGTTTGCATTTCTGTCTATCTATCTATCTATCTATCTATCTATCTATCTATCTATCTATCTATCTATCTATCTATCTATCTTCTCTTTACAGCAATCTATCTATCTATCTATCTATCTATATATCTATCTATCTATCTATCTCTCAATATGTCTATCTATCTATGTTTTTTTATTGTCTATCTTTCTATCCTTTCATTGTCTACTATCTATCTATCTATCTATCTATCTATCTATCTATCTATCTATCTATCTATCTTCTCTTTACAGCAATCAATCAATCTATCTATCTATCTATCTGTCTATCTATCTATCTATCTATCTATCCTCTCTTTACAGCAGTCTATCTATCTATCTGTCTATCTATCTATCTATCTATCTATCCTCTCTTTACAGCAGTCTATCTATCTATCTATCTATCTATCTATCTATCTATCTATCTATCTATCTATCTATGGGGGAGTCGATAGTGAGAGAGAATAACAGGGAGAAAGAGAAAATAGTGTCTTAGGAGTAAGGTTGCCATAAAGTGGCAATCGTTTACACCTGAGAACTTTGTTTTTCAGCGGACTAATATATCTTCTGCCGAAAAGCTCCTCATCCGTAACCAAATTAGATAGTCTGAACACCTTACTAGAATGGGAGATGACAGGTTACTTAAGCAGCTATTTTACGGAGAGTTACCACGTGATAGACAACCGAAACAGACAAACAAAAAAACATCGTTTTAAAGGTGCTGCCGAAAAGCAATAATAAAATGTTGGTATTGATACAGGAGGGCAATCAAACTTTGACAGAAAATCGATCTTTGTGGGGGAAAATGGTTAACAATGGTTGTATGCCATTCTATGAAGACAGGGTTGATCACGCAATCTTACAACGGGCTCTTACAAAACAGGATATGACTTCAATCTTAGATAGTTTTTAGCTTCAGTAACTGTTTGCAGACGGGTGTCTTTTATCCACACAGGACATTGTCTAAGAATTTCTCAGTGTAAGGAATCTAAACCAGACAATCTCGAGATACATCCACAGCGACATACATGTCATTTGTTAGAGTTTTGACAAATTAAGTGCGTCAGCAGCATAAATGTAAAGGTCACATAAGAATGCATATGGCGATTTTAAACTCAAAGGCCTTTCACAAGTCTTTCGTCTACACAGATTGGCTTTGTAATCCGTCCAGTGGCGTAGCTGGGGGAGGCGAGGGGGCGAACCGCCCCGGGTACCAGCATAGGAGGGGTGACACAATGTCACCCCCAACAAAATTTTTCAACCAGGCTAAGGTGCCAAAAATAGTCTGAAAACAGTGGTGGAGACATAGGGTTTCACAGGCGGGCATATGACCTCCCAGAAATAATTTATGAAGTTTTGACCCCCCTTCAGAAATTTTCTAAGAAATTGTCGGGAAATTTGTGAGTAGGAAAAATAGCAATGTTTTCAGCTTTCATGTGTTTCAGTTGCTACAATCTTGGTTACTAACAAGAGACATTGTTGTAACATTTTATCGGATGATATGGTGTTTTAACTCTGCATCATTAATAACAACAAAGCGAAATACGAAGCCAAAAGTGCAACAATTTCAGTCTTGCCTGTGTATCAATTCGCTGAGATACAATTTTCCATTGAGTGAGGGATATACTTTTGAATATATCTACTAGTGTTGGGACGATTAATCGGAATCGGAATCGAGAATCGGAAAAATCGGAATTTTTTGGGGTACCGGAAACAGTATCGGAATCGGAAAAATTTGTGCCTATTTTCTGATTCCAAAAACGATTCTTTTAAATTTTTAACTTAATTTTCCATTATTGGTACTAATGATAAATATTTATTGTTTTTAAATTATCACTAAAACTAAAATCATAATAACACCAAAATACGATGTAAATTTATTTTACTTGTATGAAGAAAAACAAAAAAATAAACTTTGCTTAAATTCTCTGGATAACCTTTAAAAGAATGCAGTTGATTTAGAATGTTCCGAAAATGCTTAAAAATTAAATAGAACATTTTTGTCAAGAAAAATACTTTCAAGCATCATTGATAATTAAATGGTACCCAGAAAATGATGCAACGGAAAATTGGACACCGTAAAATTACCAACAGAAAATTACGTCTACTATGAGCCAGTCGAGACTGTCGGATCTGGCTGTGCTGTCCACTGAAAACGAGCTTACAAGACAAACAGATTTTGACGATGTCATTGACCAGTTTGCCACAATTAAAGCAAGAAATCATTCATTCTAAGACCATAGTATCGAATGTCATTCTTTTGTGTATTGCAGTGTTTTGTATTTAGTTGTTCTGCAAGCTAGAACAATTACGAATGAGTAGTGAGTTCGATGCTCGCTCGGTGCCCCTTACTTTCGGCCTTGTACCACACCCAAGCTACGCTTGGAAAATCACTATATATAGTCGTTGCTTGTCATGATAGTTGGCTTGCGCGTCTCTGAGAAGCGAAGCCGACTGTAGTTCCAAATCCTGTATGATCATTCATGGCGGTAACTTCGTGGAGGCTTTTACATTTCTTTGATATAATGAGCGAGTTATGTCTCTTTTTCATGATGAAATTTGCTCTCTCAGTCTTTCTAAAACCCCGTCCTTTCCTTTGTCGAATAAGACAATGGAGATCTTATTTGTCTAACCATTAACACAGATAGGCTTTGCAATATGTCTGCATGTGGAATTGTCCTATAACTAAACAGTAACTTGGTAAGTAACCATCTATATTATCTCTACCTAGAAAAATGCTTCTAATTTCATTTTCACTGTCCGCAACCTCATTAGATTATGAGTAGTACGGTGGTGTTTTGTAAGGGAAGCAGCTAATCCGCCTCAACCAATTGCATAGATCTTCATTGCAGAACTCTGCTGCGTTGTTTGATATCAATGTTTGAAGTATCCCATTTCTGGAAATGATCACTCTTAGTACTTGTTTTATTGTAGTCGTTTCCGCTATATATATATATATATATATATATAGATACGTCGAATCTCGAAGGGAGCGTCGATCATATATATATATATATATATATATATATATATATATATGATCGACTCTCCCGTCGAGATTCGACGTATGAGGGTCAAGCAGATCAGTTTCCAGGAAACCGACAGCCCGACACCGGCACATGAGATTTGATTATAGTGGTGAAGGCCTCGTGCAGGACCATCCACACTTTTTGGAGGGACGAATACAGAGACCTGGTGCACCGAATGCCACAAGGTTCCCAAACGACCCTCCGCAGGTTTTGAATTCAGAGTTGTCCTTCTCCTAGACCAGTTGCCATCCAAGGCTATAGAACCCAGTCTGTCCTGCTATTTTACCCATAGCTGGAGGGACAAGAGGATTCATACCTTTCCCAAGGGTATTAGCACGTAAGTGAATGCAATGGATTCGACTGGAATTCGAACTCAGCTCTCCGATTGCTCAATCCAAGCCGATATCCATTACTCCTCTGTGTGTATGTATATATATATATATATATATATATATATATATATATATATATATATATATATATATATATATATATATATATATATATATATATATATATATAATCATAATTCAATATGGCTTTTATTTTGATGATAGATTATCTGATGTGAATCTTTACAAGTTTAGACAAGTGTTCGTACATGTACCAAAGGAAAAGTTTCCATGTTATTTTATATGCTGTTGTGGGATCCGGATTGAAATCCGGTAACAATAAATAGGAAACGCCAAGAATGATTATAGGAAAATAATGTATTAACGTAATAATACAAACTGGTAATGCAGGTTAGTAGTTCCAGGAATACGGGTTAGTAGCAAAATATCTATACAGTCTTTGGTATTGAAGTATCGCTGTATGACTTCTTACTGAGGCAACATGCTCGCTCACTGTGACTCTTGCTGTCTACGTTCGTTCTGTCTGTCTGTTACTTTACTCTCACACTTCCGGTTAGCTACAACCTTTCACTCTCCCTCTCTTCCGGCCTTGCTGTATTTATCGATCCACCCATGAGGACTGAATGTGGCACAAGGTCGGTTTAATGTGGGTATCTCCGAGCCCGTAGGCTCGGCCAAACATATAGCCTTTGAACCCGCCTAGACGGGTCAGGCCCTGTCTACCTCCCCGGCCGAAACCTTGCCTTCAGCAAAGCTTCGTCCGGGTTCCTCTCTGCTAACGCAGAGAGTCCGACAGACGTCGCTTACAATCAAAGACTGTATCACGACTCAGCTAGACTCGGAGGTCTTGCTGTATTTATCGATCCACCCACGAGGACTGAATGTGGCACAAGGCCGGTTTAATGCGTGTATCTGCGAGCCCGTAGGCTCGGACAAAAATATAGCCTTTGAACCCGCCTAGACGGGTTCAGGCCCTGTCTACCTCCCCGGACGAAACCTTGCCCTTCGGCAAAGCTTCGTCCGGGTTCTTCTCTGCTAACGCAGAGAGTCCGACAGACGAGAGCAAGACCTCCGAGTCTAGCTGTCGTGATACAGTCTTTGACTGTAAGCGACTTACAGTCAAAGACTGTATCACGACAGCTAGACTCGGAGGTCTTGCTCTCGGGTCTTCACGTAGCCGTAGTATATGTATACACTGGGTGAGTCCATTTGTGTAAAAAGGGGAGAACCCCTCAACATATGCTATAACCATTGCTGATGTTGACACTCCGTCCCCAAAACAGATACACACATATGTTCAATTGTCGCTATAAGAATTTTAACAACCGAACTTTGGGCCTGTTTTCCCTCCTGTCCAAGAGCGTTTCGATATTGGTGAACAAAAACAAGGAAGAATAAATACGAATGAGGTTGGAATCATGCTGACAGATAAAATTGAATTTCATGAAAAATAAGTTAATTGAAATTAGAAAAAAAAAAAAATTGAAATTAGAGAAAAGTTTTTGGTTTTTTTGTAAGGAAAGAATCTTTATATCGTGTAGAATCTAGAATCAGTCTTGTCAGAGGTTTCATTCCATAGAACAATCTCTCGGAAATAGTTACAATGGTAAGCGGAATCATTTTATTTCCGAAGTTTCCACATGGAGCTTAGTTAATTTCGATCTATTCTGTGTTCCAAGGATTTTTTTCACGTGACTATTGTCTCTCTCTTTCTCTCTCTCTCCATTCACTCATTCGTTTCTCTTTCTTATTTAGCTATTATATATCTATTTTATATTTATTAGATCTTATGGCTATCTTATGTCTATCTTCAATCATAAATATGCATTTTCATTTATGCCGATGAAAGACATTTTCTTCTTCTTCTTCTTCTTCTTCTTCTTCTTCATCTTCTTCTTCTTCTTCTACTACTACTACTACTACTACTACTACTACTAACAACTCTCCTTTTTCCATGGCGAGTCTTGTCACTACCTTAGACGGGTGACTGATTAGTACTGGAAGCTTGGATATGACAGTGGTGTAATGGATAATTGCTCGGAGAGTCGAGTTTCAATTCCGGTTGGGTTCATTATATTAACTTACGCAAAAATAAGCTTAGGAAAGATATGAATCCACCTATATATATATATATATATATATATATATATATATATATATATATATATATATATATATATATATATATGTATATAATAAGAGTATAATATATATATATATATATATGTATATAATAAGAGTATAATATATATATATATATATATATATATATATATATATATATATATATATATATATATATATATATATATAGTTCCAATTCCAGGTGAGGTCGTTATACAAACTTACGCAAAAATAAGTTTAGGAAAGATATGAATACACCCATATCGTATGTATATAATAAAAATATATCTATATCTATCTATCTATCTATCTATATATATATATATATATATATATATATATATATATATATATATATAAATGACAGTAGGAACTACAGTTTTCCTATTGTCATTTATATTTATAAATATTGTCTTTTCTACAGGTGAGCTCTGAAAAACTTTCATATATATATATATATATATATATATATATATATATATATATATAACTGTAAGTAAATAGTACATTTCATAACGAACTGCTCCCTACGACATCCAGTGTAAAATATACAGGGATTAAGTGATACATGCGTTGAGTAAATTGTCGCCATTTTATATTTTTCATTTCGCGCATGCACCTTGTTTGTTTCTGATTTGGTTGAGTGCAGATTATAGAGGGGTCAGTTGGGCAGCGTCTGTGAGAAAAAAAAAACAGCATGGCGCAATTTACTCCGCTAGAAACGGCATGCTGTACTGCTTGGCATTCATTCTGGTAGCTCCAATTTCAGGGTGATTAGGTGTCAAACTGACGACAATGTAGAGGATTGCCAAAGAGTGGAATGAGTCTAATGCCTCTATCTATGGCCAACTAATTCCCCAGACTGCAACCTCTTGATTATTATGTGCGGGTTGCAGTTGAGTGAGAGACCATCAAGACTCTTTGTAACACCAAAGATGAGCAAGGATTATGTAAGCATTCACCAACTTAAACAAAGAGACCATCCAGAAGAGATGCAGGAGATTGTTTGAAGACAATGTCGATTTTATTGAAGTGTAATCCAGAAAATGAATTTGCTCGGAGTGTATAATGTAATTTTGCCTTGAAAAAATATTGTGTTATCCGCGATTGCATCAGATTTTTATCGCGTCCAGACACTATTGTTTCGACAGTGGATTAATTGTCCTACGGCCAGTGTCTGCGATGAACGTTACTCCAACGAAAATTGTAACGCTGTACGAATACACTGGCAATCCCTACCAGTGAGCAGTTCAAAGTACTAGAAACTGGCCCGAAAACACTCCTGATTAAAATCCAATCGAGAATCGGTAGTCAATCTGCAAGGACCGACTTCGTGGAATATATATATATATATATATATATATATATATATAATGATTTTCAGATAGATAGATCGATCGATCGATCGATAGCCATAATAGAGAAATGATTTTGATAATATAGATAAGAATCATATTGAAATAGATAGATAAATAATGATTATATTGAATAGGTCTATTCACAGAAAAGAGCATAGCATGACTAAAATGGCCTTAAACTTGATGAAAATATTTTTTGTCTAAATGTTTGTTATTATTAAGAGGAAAAATCAAAAATATTCGAAATTTTCTTTAGAAATCTTGTTTATTTTTGAGTCTACAAAATTGTCCATGTCAACAATTTTCTCAAATTGTAAACATAAGTGAAATTCTTCGTTTAAAAAATCTTTCAAAATTCAATTCGATTTATTTAAGAGAATTAGAAATTAAAAACTTTTATTTAATATATTTTGAAACAAACATTACTTAACTTCTGCACTGAAAAAATGTAGTTTAAAATAAAAGCATGTCTGAACAACGGTGACGATTGACAAGTGACCAGTGATGATTTCATTACGTATTGACTTCTTACGTGAGGGAAGGTTATCGTACGGAAGTATGGAAGTGGTCTAATTATTTAGTTTTAAGTGAACCAACTTATTTACCTTGTTATTTTTTTAGGAAAACTTTCAGCGCTCTAATTTTTTTTAGTATTTAGAGTTAACCCTTACGTTTACGATGCTTTATGGAAAATATATTATAAAAAAATAAAATAAGACTATAAAGATTGAGATAAAATTTCATAAGAATTATATCTAATTAATTATAGGCACCTATCTTATGAAATTTACATAAAATACTATAATTTTATGTATATTTATTACATTTTACGGTGTTATTTGCATTTGCATTCATTTTATTATTAATTTTGATATTGCATTTATGGAAAAATCTCATAACTGAGATAATATAGAAATAAGATGATACAAATTTCATAAAATACGTCCCTAATACTTGTAGGTTCGCTTCTCAGTTGAAATTGAAAAATCAAATTAACTTCCCCACACGTCTTTTATACGAACAATTCACAAAATTAAAGACCGTAACAGCGGGGAACAACGCTCGTATAGTGATGTTTTATTGTGTTCATGCTGATTCCAGTCTTCCATACATTTGAATTACAGCCGTTTTACGGACACAAAAGCCATGTTATATTTGATTTTTTATAGATTGAGAGTCTGCTGGTTGTAATCATCGTTACAATTCATAATCTATAAAGAAAGATCTACTTAATAACACCATTGACTAAACTGTCCACCATTTTCAATAATTTTACAATATTTAACAACTTTAATGTAAAAATAATAAAATGATGTAAGAAATTACAAATAATTGTTTTAAAATTACATTTTTCGTCGAAAAAGGTTTTTGATTTTGGACAATATTATCCATATTCAGACAAACAACGAAAAGAATTTGAAGTTAAATAATTTCTTTGTTTTATTGATTTTTGAATATTACAATTCAGAGCTGATTTTAAGCTAGCGGTGTTCCGATTAAAAGAAAAAAAAGAAGGAAAACATGATTTGCTTCCCTCAAACCCTAATATAACTAAATTATACAGTATTGAATTTCTAGAGCTTTCATAAAATTAATTGGAAGCGAGTAATTAAAATGTACATAATACAAATATTTTTGCCATGAATTTAAAAAGAAAACACGTTAATAATAATTTCCATCATTTGTGAATAGTTTCTGAATATTTCATTTAAATCCGTAATTTTTTTTAAATTTTCGCAAGGTTTTCCAAATTAATGTCCAAATTTCATAAAAAAATTCGCTGAAATTTGTAATAGTTATTTAGTACTTCCGCTGACACAACGAGAAACAAGTTTTTTTCATTCAAAAAATAGAATGTTCGAAAAAGAAGGAAAATTAAAAAAAAAATAATAATAAAAAATGTTTCGTTATTTCTCTTAATAATAATATGAAGATTTCGACGATAAAATTTAGTTTTAGTCACGTTTTGGGGGCTTTTTCATCATGCTATATATATATATATATATATATATATATATATATATATATATTAAAAAGAACTCTGAAAATAATAAGCAAAATATAGTATAATATATATTTTAAAATAAAAAATTCCACATTTCAAACAAAAATGTGTGCGGATTATCTTTTTTTTTTAAATATACACTCTCTCGTTGGAACAACTATAATTTCTCCCCCCCCCTCTCTCTCTCTCTCTCTCTATATATATATATATATATATATATATATATATATGTCGAGAGAGAGAGAGAGAGAGAGAGAGAAACTGGCAGACAGACAAACAGAGAAAGAGAGACAGACAGATATATATATATATATATATATATATATATATATATATATATATATATATATATATATATATATATATATATATATATGTCGAGAGAGAGAGAGTGAGATCGATGGATAGATAGATAGATAGATAGATCTAATTTTAGATTTATATATTTTCTTTTGCCATTTTACTTATTTTTTTTGATCATTTTTCATATTTCCATATTTATTTTAGCGGTTCCTTCATTTCCCAACCGAAGTTAATCGGCTATATAATTTGCAAATCGAATAGGTTTCTGAATTTTTAAATATTTTTCTTTTCATTGTTAGACATGTGATAATATTTGTCACCCAAATAACATTTCCTCATCTTTTATCATTTCCCGCCGAGAATCAGTCACGTTTTCGCCCCAATCGCCATATTCCTTTCCTTACTTTCCTTTCCCGCTTTCTTCATATTTCACACATATCCCCTGGGCATACTCAACCAACAACATTTACATTTTCTTCCTTCATTCTCTTTTGACTCTTTAGAGGTCAAAGGTTAAGAGTTCAAATCAATGCCCCAACTTTTCGAAATGACGCATAAAATGTAAAACCAAAAGCAATAAAATGAAAAACATTTTATATTTATGATCAAGAAAATGAATTTGCTTCAATGTAAACAAATATCTTGACCTTGAATCAAAGTTCTGTGAAGGAAGAACACTTTGTTTCAAGATATATGCTGTTCTCAATAATGGCGTTGTATAGTATATATTTATTTGGAAAAATAAAATTATCGTTACCGCCTAACAAAAGACGTCGACCATTAAATGACTGAGATGAGAGATGGTGGCGTAATGGATATGAGGAATCACTTCGAATCCCAGTTGGACCTTTTACATTAACTTACATGAAAAGTATGAATCTTCTTTTTTCCACGCAACTATGTGCAAAATAGCAGGACAGATTGACTTGGATGGCAACCGGTCTAAAAGAAAGTAACTCTGAATTCAAAAACTGTAAATAGCCCTGTCGTAGGGCTGTTCAAAGGATCCTTCTCAGTGGCTAGATGATCCCGAATCCGGTGGACCTGGAAATGACTGGAGTTTAAGGGAAGCACGTTATTTTTAAACATCTCACCTTAAAGCTTCAGTTTTTGTAACGGAAACATAAACATTATTTTATTTAAAGTATTTATTATCAGTCATTATTTCTTCTTTCTACAAACATTATGTTTTTATTTTAAATTGAAAGCGAGGTTAGGTTTAATGTGTGGAGCCTGAGCCATTAAACCCGGGCTAGGAACAAAAATTCCCCGAGACCCCGCAACCGTCGGTTTCGCTGGCTTCGGTACGTGCACCGATCCCTCTCACTAGTGCAATGAGAGAGCGCGGCCTCCGGCTGCTGTTCCCCAGGGCTTGCAAATCTCAGTAATAATTTTACTCAGTTTCGACCCTGTCTTATGACGGAGTCGCCCCTGAGTGCACTTTGCGTAGGGACAGAGACGCAACTGTGAGAGGATAAGTAATATGTTACAAACCACGAGAAAGATATATATATATATATATATATATATATATATATATATATATATATATATGTGTGTGTGTGTGTGTGTGTGTGTGTGTGTGTGTGTGTGTGAAAATATTGTAGAAAATAGGAAAGAAACTGGTTTGGTAAATAATCCAAAGTTCCTTAGTATTTTTGTAATTATTTTTAAAAAATAGTGCTCGATACGAAAGTAGAGCATAAATATAATTATTTATTTAAATACAAGTTGGAATCATATTTTTAAATAAATAATTATATATATATATATATATATATTCGTTATCGAGCTTTTTGAATTTTCCTGTACTTGTGTTCTGATTGGTCCATCTAGCCTTTGTAACAACGTTTTCCCCTTGCGTAGAATATTAATTAATTTGACACTTTTAAAACCATTTATTTTACATTCAACGTCATCACTTGATAAGACACCGAAGGTGTTGAAACAAAATGGCTATTTTTGTAGGGATTTTATAACATATTTATGTTATAAATTTTTTTTCTTTAAAAATAAATAATTATATATATATATATATATATATATATATATATATATATATATATATATATATATACGTTAAGAATACGTCAAAAAACGACATTATTACGTCATTATTTTTTGCACCAACCTAATATATATATATATATATATATATATATATATATATATATATATATAGAAAGAGAGAGAGAGAGAGAGAGAGAGTAATTTACACACCTTTTCTAAGCGTAGTGGCACACGACCGAGAGTGTGAGGCACCCAATGAGGATCGAAAAATTCAGTCGTAACTGTTTTAACGAGAAAAGGTTGCTAACTATTACACCATGCCAAGGTGCCCCAAATTTTCCTTAAATAGTGGATGCAAATCACGCTCTTACAAATTGTTTTCTATAAACCTTATTTTGGATGCTTAGAACTGTTTGAATTTAAACCAAAGCTGGCATATAGATGTTAATATCATACCAACGAGAAATGTAGTTTCAGTAAACTAATTCAAATTGAGTTCTGATGTGTTGGCTTCCGTGTCCAAATTGTTAGAGGCAAACTTTTTCTAGAAATTTCGTTTCCCTGATCGAAAAATAGCGATGGAGGTTCGATTCCTGCCAGGTGTAAAAACTTTCTTTAGCAGGACTTCTCAATTTAGACTTGCTATTAAATTCAGTGTTTAATAAAAAAAATAAAAAATAAAAAAAAAACAGGAATACAACTGCATACCCAAAAGTAACGTTTAAATTAATGAAAACAACACACACACACACATATATATATATAAAAAGAAATATAGTTTTAAGGTATGCTATGTCAATATAAAAGTAAACATTGAAGTGTTCCCATCACCCTAACATCATTTCCCCTATGTCTTTCCTATAAGTATTTTCATGGCAATGAACTGACCTCCTTGGTACGTCGACCACATTACTATATTGACTGGTAGGGTTCAATTTTTTTCTGTTGAAATATCTACAGTGTAACCCGGATATAAGAGAAAACCGGATATAAGAGAGATTTTATCTGGTCCCAAATTAGAACCATACTTACCTAAACAAAATAGACCAAGCCCAGATATAAGAGAAACCCTGATATAAGAGACTTCTTCTCCGGTACCAACAACTCCGGGTTACACTGTACAAAGAAATATTGTTCTATTGAAACAGTCTCTTTAATCACTTTACTCACACTTTTAATCTGTATAGATCTCTTTTGATTTCTGACCGCCCTGTCGCCTACAATCTTCAAACATTTACCTGAAACGTCAAAAGCCATCATCTGTCTTGCTGAATTCTTTTCTTTTACTGCATAAAATCTTTTTTTTATAAATCTACCATTCGTTCATGCATTAAATATTTCCGCCATTTATGTTTTGGTACTCTGGCTATATATCTCCAGATTCTAGACAAAATCCAAAGAATGCTTTGTAACCATATCGTTTCTGATGGGTCATCTCGACTCGATTCAGTTTCCCACACTCTTGACGTGGCCTCTCTTTGTTTTACAAATAATTTATTGGCATTCGTTCCAATGAGCTTTAGTACCTCAATCATATTAATTTAAGGGTACCACTAGAGTGGATAATAGGTATCACAGTTTTCCCTTAAAAGATTTAAATGCAATTTCAATCGTGATATTCTGACTTCCTGAATTCTGTTCTTTTATTGTCCTTTTTTCTCACTAAAGTCGGCTAATTCTCTTTCACTCTCAGTAATTGTGGTGAACGCGCGTCAGTAAAGATTCAAACGAATCTCCGAGTCGCGTGAGGACATATCTGTCAAAACTAGTTACATCCAGGTTTTCCCTTTGGTAGGATAATATTTTGGCATGTCTTGATACATGGGTTTCTGCAACTTATCCAGATCCAGGTTCTTTGTCAGCTGTGTCATGGCTATCAAGCGAGGGGAAAACCAACAGTTAGCTGTGGGTATTTGTCGAAACCCGGTGTCTTGTCAAGTTGTTACCTTGAGCCTTTTATTCCTAAGGCTGCCTTGCTGTGAATTTCTTTTATAAGGCAGTGTTAATTCGTTTCCTCCCGTCTCTTTCCCTACTCTGTGAGTCGGCAGCTCTGGAGAGACCAATTGGTTAGGTGTTTCCCTTAACCTCAATATTCACTTGCCGTATTTTTACAACAGTAACCCATGGCGAATTAGTGACTTTATCGCATTGCTTGGAATGAAATGATTAAAAATAAAAATAAATAAACGAGAACGTTCTATCAAAGACAATATTCAAAAGAAAACTCATAAATGTTGAAAGCATTCTTGCGAGAAATCTCTGTGAAAAGAATTTGTTGAAGCGATGTATCTTGTTTTATTTTGTCCATATATGCACTGTATTTTTTGCACATGTCGCCATAACTAACGCATACTCCTTTTACAAAATTTACTGCCTTTTTCGCGTAGCAACAGGATGAATTGAACACAAAGATGGCAGCAGTTATGATGTCGGAAATATGTGTAAAGTGTTCGTGTTGACTTAATGTTCCGTGACATTTATGAAAGTTCTGGCACTAAAGCTGCAAAGAGATGCAGGCTTTTGATTGGACGTCAGTCTTGAAACATAATTATAATAAGTGCACTTTGAAGGCAAAGGCCACTTCTTTATTTTCATTTGGTTTCGTTTGTTTTACAGCTTATAAACCTCAATGGGTTATTTAATGCCGACAAGATTTTTATGGATTGTAATATTTTTTTTCAAAAATATATTGTTGTTAATATTGTTTTTAAATGTATTGCTGGTAATATTTTTTTCCAAAATAAATTGCTGGTAATATTTTTTTCAAAAATGTTTTGTTGGTAGTATTTTGTTTTTCAAAAATGTTTTTTTGGTAGTATTTTGTTTTTCAAAAATGTATTCCTGGTGATATTTTATTTTTCAAAAAGTATTTCTGGTAATATTTTTTTTTTCAAAAAACTATTGCTGCTAATATTTTATTTTTTTTAAAAAAATATATGGTTGGTAATATTTTTTCCAAAAATGTATTGCTGGTAAAATTTTTTTCCAAAAGGTATTGGTGATATTAAAACCTATTTTTTTTACTTTCACAGTATTTTCGACACTTTTGCGATGCGGGGGGGGGTAACTATTTGTACATGATTGGGACCCCAACCGGTGCTACCACCCCGGATCAATGAAGCACCTGGGAACACCAGGAATTATGTGGTGGTTCTACGCTCCTCAAAACCTTCTGATCAAAGGTCTTTATGTGAGATGTAGTTTACCGTCTTACCCAGAACGCCTTCTTTGTGGTTTAATAACATATGGGTATAGTTCTGAGTAGCTTACGAAGATTTAAGGCTTAGGTTTTAAAACTATGGTCTGCTGGCCGAGTATTCAGAAGCCAACATATATTAGGTAAGAATCATTTAGTCGCTTTATTTAACCCAACGAGATTTCATATTAATTTTGCACATATATTTATCAGCTTTCAGGACATAATTCTCAGTATACTGTAGCCGATTTTTACTAAGAATTCTTTTAAATATTTTCTCGTAATGTTCTTATATTTATCATCTCAGTTTTTCTTTCCAGTGAAAATGAAAATATAAACTGGGACACAAATATGAATGCAGATACAGACATTGCAATACGCTGACTAAATGCGTGAGTTGCTAAAAGTTTTTCATTCAGATCTATTTCCTAAATGACCAATGATAAGTGTTTTTTTTTTTTTCGGAAGGGCTTCTATGTTGGGTTGGAAATATGCAACCCTTCGGGCATATATTTAATTTCCATTTAAACATCTTTTCATAATTTGATCGGGCAGAGAAAACCTACAATATATATATATATATATATATATATATATATATATGTAATCGAATAAAAGCTTAAGATTAAGCTCTGAACCGTTATATCTTAGAACTGATTAAAGATATCTTATTGAAATTCTCAGAGATTTTATAACACTATTGGACTTTACTTTGAGCAATAATTACTCTCCAAGCTTAGCATCGTGATGAAATCGATCATAAACGAAAATAACATGTTCATCATTAATTAATTATAGCTAAGGATCGGAAGATCAGGAAGGATTGAAATGAAGTTCAAATAATATATATATATATATATATATATATATATATATATATATATATGTATTATAAGTTAATAGACTTAAAATATGTTTTTTCGCTACACAGTACCAACCATGTTTCAAAAATGGAAGCTAAAAGCCCCGAATTTAGTTTTGTACTTAAATTAAAGATATTAGTTCTATTTCATACTCAAGCGAATTTTTGAGGATGAAACTTGGTTGGAACTGTGTAGCGAAAAACCATATTTTAAGTCTATTAACTTATAATATTAATGCTCTGTAAATTTACATTGAGCACTATTTTGTAAAAATAAAAATATCTATAAGAACACCGGATTATATATCTTACTGTTCTTTCTTTTTATTAATATATATATATATATATATATATATATATATATATATATATATATATATATATATATATATTATTCCAGGATAATTTTCCAACTTATTCCAGATTATCTCCGCCCTCTAACTTTCTAAACTTCTGTTCTGGAGTACGATTTCACTTTTTTTTACTGTTCTTTGGACTGCTATAGGTGAAAATCTTCTCTCACATTCCAAACGTCTTATAAATTAAGTTAGATCTTTTCTAATTGATTTCTTCAGCTCGAACTTATGACCCCACTTTCTGTTGGGACCTTCAGATCCAGTTTTCCTCTCTACATTTCCCTCTCTTTTAAACTTATTCACTGTTCTCTTGATGGTTCTTAAATTAAAGTTTAAGTTGGAAGCCAGTGTATGAATGTTGCTACCCTTACTGAAGGCCTGATATTTTCCTCTCACCATTGCTCAGCTGAGATGACAGTTGATCTAACACAAAACAACTTAAACTACACTTTTTTAGCTGAATAACTCAAAGGGTTTTTCAGTGTTTCACACGCAAAATGGTTTCAAGATGCCTCAACTTATCTGAAAACGTGGGAAAAAAGGAACTCAATTAGTTTAGTGGTTTTTTAGTTATCAAAAAATTTCTATGATGGATAATTATGCTGTATTTTTCTGTTACAGTTTATATATATATATATATATATATATATATATATATATATATATATATATATTAACTGATTTGAAATATGTCTTTTTTGCTACAAACTTCTAATCATGTTTCATAAATGGAAGCTAAAAGCTTCGAATTTAATTTTGTAACTAAATTAATTACAAAATTAAATTCGAAGCTTTTAGCTTCCATTTTTGAAACATGGTTTGAACTGTGTAGCGAAAAAACATATATTAAATCAGTTAATTTATAATATTAATGCTCCATAAAGCACTATTTTCTAAAAATAAAGATATCTATTAGAAGACCGGATTATATATCTTACTATTCTTTCTTTTTATTTATACATACATACATACATACATACATACATATTGTTAAAAAGTCCAACTATGATAAAAAGTAATAATAAAAAAGTGCTCAAAAGAATTTAAAAAAATTAAGATGCAGATCAATTTTCAGTATCGAGGCAGAAATGATTTTAAAAGTGATCCAATACATCGATATTGAATTACATTTCATAAATAAAAGTGTCACCACTGACATGAACCCATTTTAAAATGGAGCTTTTCACGAAGAAGTGTCAAAAGCCACATTGGTGTTTATACCAGTCATAACTAACGGAGAACCAGAAAAGAAAAATAATTAAAACATTATTGAGTAAACATTTCCCTATAAATTCTATGTTACATGAAGTTTTTGATAAAAACACCGTAAAGATTAGTTACAGTTCTATGTGAAGTATAGACAAATAATCAAATGGAAGAATAGTAACACGGTAGACATCGGTAAGAGAGACTGCGAAAGCAGCCAGGAAAAAATGAAATGGGATACGGCAAACTGCCCGTTAAACGACAACTGTCTAGTAGAGAGTGTTGTTTACAGATCTACGATAGAGCCTAAAAAGGACCAGGGAAAAGTGTACATTGCTTCCACAGATGGTTTTATAACGACAGATCAATCTTTAAGCTATCAAGGTACAAAAACAACACCAAACTGACTGGTTAAGTAATAGCATATATAGAAATATCTGTGATGGAACATACAATTTTACTGCCTGATGATAGCCGACTGGATAAAAAGTTACTGAACGGGTGGTATTCGAAATTATTTTATGTCTGTTGATTTTGTCGACTAAACAGTATAATAGGGACAGTTCACACCATCAGAAATTTGGAAACGACATGATGTACTGGTTGGCATTCATGCCGGAATCTCGAATAAAAACATTTCTGAATCTTTGGGTTTAAATTTGAGGACAGTGCAGAAAATTCAGAAAGAGTTGGAAGATATATACAGTCAACGTCATGATATTTGGAGTGACCATGGCTGCCAGACAATTTCTGTGACCACTTCACCCCTTACATCAGGTTACCTAAATCCCGAAATTGAAACCCCCTTGATTATTATGCGTGAGATGCATTGATCGAGATAACAACAAAACTCCTTGTAACACCAAAGATGAACTGAGGGAAGGATTATGGCAGCATTCACCAACTTAATCATGGAGACCGC
>OZ010613.1:10830636-10908136 GCA_963932145.1 Acanthosepion lycidas | reverse complement strand
CCCATATTAAATCGTCAAATTTAAGTTAAAGAGATTCCGTTTTTCTCATCAGATTTATTTAACATGTAGATCAAGAGAACTCTTCTTTTTCTATAAGCCATGTACCTTGAGGACATAGAAAGTCGTGGAGAGCTATGATCGACTATCTTTTGTGGCTCTTAATAGTTTTTTTCCCTTCGCTAAAGACCCGCCTGTTCAACCATCCATTCACACAAACTCATCAAATTCGTGACTAGCTGTCTCCATCTGTCTCTCTGGTCCTCAATATATTCCGTGAGGTTTAAGTTTTCCAAGACTTCCTTCTTTATTATGTGTACAGGGAATAAGTGAGTTCGTTCTGTTGCCATTTTTTGAAAGACATCTTTGTTGCTTGCTTGCTCCGTCCATAGAATTTTGGTTATCCTTTGGTAGAATCAAATTTCTGCTGGTTCCAGTTTTTCGTAATCCATTTGAAAACTGTACAAAAGCTGCTATAAAAAAGGAAGGATATTATATAGTAATCCAGAATTATTTTCTTTCTAACGATTTTTTTCGCTTCTTTGCATAGATTTTGGGATGCTACTTTCGCTAGTCCAGTGCCTGTTCATATCTCGGTATCGCTTTTTCGATCCTTTGTTAAAACGCTTCCTATATATGTAAAATTCTTCACTAGCTTGATGCTTACATATTGAATTCGTAACTCAAACCTGGGGCGTTTTGTCATGCTTATAATCATTATCTCTGATTTATTGCAGTTGATGCTATGTTTTTTTTCTGACGTTAGATAAATACTAAAAAAAATTGTTTAGATTATAGTTTCATTCAGATTTAATAAATATTAAACAATCTACTAGCAGAGTATTGATTTTTAGAGTAAGTCTATCTCTGTTCCGACTTCCTGAGACTGACCGTAGGGATCAGATACAAGACATAATAAGGGAGTCGATTTTGATTAGCAAAGTTACCGTGGAAATGATAAAAAAAGAAAGGGTTTTAATGAGTTGGTTCTTACACTTCAAGCAATGTCGACGTGTTCACTTTCGTGTCTTAAACGGCTCCCCAGTGAGGGAAAACAACCTCTACTGGAGAGTCAGTACATGTCGACAGGAAACTTAATAAAATAATTAAATTAAAATTCTCTGTGTTGACGAGAGTGAAGATACAACATAAATAATAATACTTACTCAAGAAACACCACGGGAGAACTTAAATTACAAAATCATGTCCACTGAATACATTTTCTACACGGACGTCGTATGCAATTATACAAAAAAAAAATGATAAACCAATCGACTCAAAGGCTGAGATGTCATAAGCCCTGAAATATAAATAAATGGTGCGAAGAAGAAATTCTCGCCACAATATAGTCTTAATTTTGCGCATATGCGTTTTTGTTTTTGTTTTTTTATTTAGGCGACTGAACAGTATAGTAGGGTCAGTTGGGCACCGTCTGTTAGAAAAGAGCAACAGAGCGTTCAGGGCAGTGCAGAGGATTCAGAAATAGTTGGATGTGTCTAATTGTCATTACGGAGGTACGGCACATCAGAAAACTCACCCTGATCGTTCTGATAAGAAAAGAACCCCGGAATGTGTTGCTGATGGCCTCAGGCTCAACATGGAAGTCTACAAGTAAATTGAGGAGGTAGTGCTGCCCTGTGTCAAGAGAGTGGCTGCTGGAAGACCTTATGTCTGGCAGCAGGAATGTGAACCATGCCACACAAGCAGGTGAAACCGGAAATAGCTATTAATTTCTGCGACCACATCGCCCCTTATATCTCCCCATAGAGGTAGAACGAGAGACCAAAAATTCCTGGTAACACGAAAGGTAAGGATTATGACAGCATTCACCCACTTAAACAAGGGGTTGGTCTTAAAGAGTTAAGCAACGTCGAGCATGTTAAGTGACGACATGGGTTACCGCCTGGGAAGACCAGATGCTGTGAGATGAGATGTGCGGATGTTTTTCTTTTTCTAATATTCTTTCACTCACAGCAATCACGTGTATCTTACTAGCTTTATTGCTTTGCTGGTTCGGTTCCGCAACCTTTCTGAAATTGGACACACACACACACACACACACACACACACACATATATATATATATATATATATATATATATATATATATATATATATATATATATAACTATATATGTATATATTTTAAGCATTTCACCCCAAGCAAGGCGGGAAGCCATTAGTACGCAAGTGGTTGCAGAGGATTTGGAGCAAAAGCAGATAGTAATGAAAGAGGAAAGAATGAGGAGAAGGATAATGGATAGATCAAAGGCAACTGGAGATGTCGATTGACATTACATTTGAATAATTGGAGATTATAGCGCTCAGGGAAACAGGAGTAGGGAAGCGGGGTTCCACAGGCGAGAAGTGCGATATATGAAGCTATTGGAGTAGAAGAGGCGGCTACATTTAACAGTTTCAACGGTGAAAGGGTGAAAGCGGGATCCCAGCCTCGTAGGACGCTTGAATTCGCGAAGTCTGGGAACCAGCGAAAGCAGCTAACGCCAAAAATTTCTAATCTGTCGTGCAGCAAAATATAGTTAACAATGGTAATTTATGCAAATGTAGAAATGAGAATAGATGTCCATTAGATGGAGCTTATAAATCAGAATCAATAATCTATAAAACAGAACTTATAGATATTAATGGTCACAATAAAACGTACATACGATGTACAGAAGTTACTTTCAAACGTAGATGGTACAATCATATATCATTATTCAAACTAATACGCCTTCTACCAAATTTTCTGACCCATGTGTGGAATTTAAAAGACAAGAAACAGCAGGGATCCGATTGAAAACTTGAAAATTGTAAAAAGGCGAAGCTTTACAACGAGTACATTTGGAATCTCTGCCAACAGGAAAAATTAATAATGACTTTTCCGGATCCCCCCAAAAAACTTTTTGAACCAGAGATCTGAAATCATCTAACGTTGCATACATACAAAAAAAAATCCGTTTAAGCTCATATAAGACTGGGTAAAAAAGTATATAACTTTTAATTAACTCCCACCATTTATAATACCCTTGCTTTTCTTCTTCTTCTTCTTCTTCTTCTTCTTCTTCTTCTTCTTCTTTTTTCTCATCCTCCTCTTCCCTTTCTATCACATCTAAAGTCTGCGTGTGTTTAATTATTTTAAAAAATTTATAGTTCCTTTTTTTAAAAAAAAAATAAAAAAATAAAAAAGCTTTAAGAGGTCAATCGATAAAAAATCGCCTGAGGATATCGTAATGTTGAACCAAAGTAGCCGAATCAACTGACATCCTAATTTTAAAGTTAAAACCTCTACATGTGTATTGAACACTTTCTAATAGTACTCTTTCCTTGTCTACTTCAACTGTGACCATATATATATATATATATATATATATATAAGATAATGATAAGAGTTGAATTAGACCAGGGAACAGTAATATTAAAAAGGGCTCAATACACATAAAGGGATACAAAATTAACATGTAGAGCTTTTAAGTATAGGAAATTAGCCGATTCCGCTACCTTGGTTTCAACCTTTCGGTATCTTCAGGGGTTTTTGATCGAAATTGTCTGAACATGCTGAAAGAGGGAGATAGACATAGACAAAGAGAGAGAAAGAGAGACAGACAGACAGAGACAGACTGATATAGTGATAAAGAGAGAGAGAGAGAAAGAGAGTGAGTGTGAGATATTGTATGTTTATTAAAAGTTCTCAGCCTCACACATATCCTCAATTCTAAGCAAATGTTTGATGATCACATATCTGTGCGAAATCCTTTTTGGGTGGTCTAGGAAATTTCATCACCCACATGTATGAACACGAAAGTTTAATCGGTATTTGCATTTCTGGAATGGCTACAGTCAATACAGATTAGCGCCATTTTGTGCATCAAAACCATCGATAAAAATGGCGTCAAATAAAAGAAGATTCAGCTAAAAATTGAAAACATTTTGCAAATCAAACAAAAATTCTGTTTTTTGAAAGGATTCTTTTTTCGATAACTTGATAAAACGTCTAACAATTAAATCATCGGTTACTTAAAAGAAGAGGAAAGAAATTCTAAGGAAAACTGATTTATAATAAAAATAAGAATACCAACTGGTAGTTTATTCCCATCATAAAAAAAAAAAAAAAACATTTCATTAAAAATATGAAGTATGGAAGAAGGCACTACAAGACTGTAATACATAAACACAACCATTTTCCCAGTGGTTTAAGTCACGCTAACGAATTTGAAAGACCAAAATCAAAACTTACAAAGAATTGGTGTTTTAAAATATGATGGAATGTGCGCCACTGAAATCCGAAGGAGAATTGGAATAGCCAAAGGTGCCTTCCAAAATCTAAGCAGACTATTAAGAAACAGAAACAAAGAAAAGTATGCTGAACGGTTACGTGATATCAGTCCTCCCAAACACCAGAGAATGCTGGACATCCTTTTCTTTTTTTAGTTGGTTTCAACTCATACAATGGAGTTAAGTCACTAAAACACAAGGGTTTACAGCAAGGATGGCCAACCTGTGGCGCATACGCCACTTATGGCGCATGCGCCATAAGTGGCGCATTGGATGCTTACAAGTGGCGCATTGCATCCTTTTGATGAAAAGAAAATAAGCCACTTCTACTCATTCTGAAGAGAAAAAAAATGTCAAAGCATTGATTGATCCCCCCCCCCTTTCAGAACTCCTGGATACGCCCCTGGTCATAAGCAAAAATAATGTCGTTTTTTGACGATTTTTTTATTATCGTTCACCCATTTATCCAACTTTTTTGACTCCCCTATTTGCTTTAAATGGCGAACGACTGTTGAGTGGCCGACCTCGAGTTCAACAGCAACTTCTCGTGTGGTTATGCGAGGATCGGATTCAATTAAGGCTTTCAAATGTTCGTTATCAACCGCAGTTGGCCGGCCGCGACCGTCTTCATCTTCGAGGCTCTCGTCACCATTGCGAAATTTCTTGAACCACCGTTGTGCCACACGTTCGTTAGTGGTTCCTGGGCCAAACGCATCATTGATATCACGAGCTGTCTCGGCAGGTTTTCGGCCTAGTTTGAACTGCAACAAGAAAATCGTGCGGATTTGAATTTTGTCCATGCTGTCGAAAAGCCTGCCAAAAAATAAATGAAGAGATTGAGAACGGTAACGAATTACACGATTCGATAGAGCGAAAAACGCGCTTCAAAATGATATATAACATGGCTATATATATATCAATGAATTAATTCAGAAATCATATATAAAAGTAACATATGTGAGAAAACGAGATTATTTTTGCACCAACCTAATATTGTAACTTTAAAATGTGTCCATATTACAACACGTACTGAAAGGAAGTGAATGTTTGTGTGGCGCATTTAAATTCATCGTACAAAATATTGGCGCATGGAATCAAAAGGTTGGCCACCCCTGGTTTACAGTGTGTATAAGAATTAGGAAGAAAAAAATCAATGAGAAAAGAATAATCAAGAGGACAGTAGATATTGATTCACATTGCATTAAATTTTTGCAGCTTAAAGCTCGCTGGAATGCATGAAACCGGAAGAGAGTTCCACTGTTAATGTAGAATTTACGGCTCCATCTAGCCAGCTCAATCGTAATTGATGGGATTTCGAGGCCAGTCTTGTGCTGGCTTAAATTCAAAGAGTCTATGTACCATAGCAAAGAGATCAGCCGAAAGATTAAGGGACAAGGAGGCAACCTTACGGCGGTGGGAAAGTGATTGAAGCCGAGCAGCCAGATCAAGACCAATAATATTGCTGATAATTCTTTGGATTTTATCAAGGAGCTCAAGGTAAATAGCATATGTGAAGAATGGCAAACTTATAGATGTATAAGATCCAACTTACATAGCAGCGAGATGAAAAATGAAGAAGAGACTTGAGGCAACAAGAACGATGTCGTGTTACTATGAACAGAACTTATGAGAAACGATGAAGCCTTAGAGAAAATGGAAACAAAATGGATGCTTATTATTAAGAGAAAGAGACAGTGGCAATTTCTAGGGAAATGAGGAAAGGTGGATTAGAAAATTTGATACTCACATGATTGATTGAAAGCAAGAGGGGCAGAGGAAAAAACTACGCATGACATAATTAGCGAGCTTGAGTAAATGTTATGGTCCAGGTTAGAACCAAGGAAGAACAACACGAGCACAAGAGTAGAAATAACGAAGGTATATTACACGAAATAATAATGCAAGATGTAGAAGGTGTTAGTATGACTGTCAGTCTGGTTTGAACTGATTCGGTATCAGTCCAAACCAGACTGACAGTCATACTAACACCTTCTACATCTTGCATTATTATTTCGTGTAATATACCTTCGACTTGATTCGGTATCTAGCCACCCACACACGAGGGTTGCATGTGGCACAAGGCCGAGTTTAACGTCGGTTTCCCGAGCCCGTAGGCTCGGCCAAAAAATGCCCGTAGAACCCGTATAAACTGGATCGGGTTGGTCAACCTCCCCGAACGAGACTCTACCCTTCGGCGGAGCCTCGTCCGGGTTCCTCTCTGCTCAGATGCAGAGAGTTCGACCGTCAAGCCGAGAAGCTCGGCTTGATTCGTTCCTCTCTCTAGAGAGGCGTAGTATATATAGTGTTAGGAAGAGTACATTCTGTAGTTATAGGTAAGGACCCATGGCAGTAAATGTATGGGGAAACGAGTTTTAGGAGAAATAACAAAAAGACAAAATTCATTTAGATCTATAATGGACAGAAAATTGTGGCGCAACACAATCGCCTCCATTCTGAAGAGACACAACATATAAAAGAAGAAGAAATCACTAAGGAGATATATTAAGAGATGTTTCCGTGAAAGAAAAGAAAATCTTTATCGACCTTGGGTCTCACGTGAAAGATTTGGTGAACGATTGTATCAAATAGAAAATCGAAATAGGAATATAATAAATAACGTCTACTCTCAAGTGGATTCGGACAAGTGTAGAAAAAATCGCACAAGGCAGACGACTAAAGGAAATGAAAATTCCAAGAAAAATAGCCAAAAAACAAAACAAAAAAACGTCAGAAGAAAAAGTTAAGGAATTTTTAGTCAGAAGATATATTAAAATTGTTATAGGATCTTACCCATAATAATAATAATGAACTATTCTATACTTAATAAATACTGCGCCTCAGTCAGTAGGCGAGAGAGAGTCAGTAGTTCAAGTCGAGTCAAGAGTCGAGTCAGAGGCAGTCTGAAACAGAGTCGCGTTCAGACAATTACTACAAGACATTGGAATAGTGATACTGGTCGAGACTACATTGTTCTCCCTACTAAACCTGATTGTTCGTATTAACACTTTCTACTTCTCTGTATATATTCCTGTTTGTAATATATCTGTGTTATTCCATACCTGTGTTCGAGTTCTTCTTTATTGGTTCTACCTTGGACTATCACCGTCGTACAAGGAACCGGACCATAACACTAACACTTTCTACTTCTCTGTATATATTCCGGTTTGTAATATATCTGTGTTATTCCATAACTGTGTTCGAGTTCTTCTTTATTGGTTCTACCTTGGACTATCAACGTGGTACAAGTAACCGGACCATAACTGTGTTCGCGTTCTTCTTTATTGGTTCTACCTTGGCCTATCACCGTGGTACAAGGAACCGGACCGTAACAAAAATATACAGGGTGAAGTAAACGTAATGCCCTTTCTTTGGAAGTCGATTTGGATAGGACAACATAGACCAAATAAGTAGCCATCAAGATCATCAAACCTAACAGCAGCAGACATTTCCGCCAATGCCAATAGAACGATGGACATTACAGGAAGTGAAAATGAAATGAGAAGATTAAAAATGGGGAGGATTGCGGAAAGGGCAAAAAAAAAAACAGGTTTCAAGAAGACAGAAGAGGAAGATTGGAAAAGATGGGTTGGAAAGTTTCATAGATAATTTTTTCTTTTATGAGAAATACATTAAATCTTTAGGTATTCGAATATTTGGAGATACATACTTTTATATTCAAGAAACTAAACAAAATAATTTCAGTAATAAGCCCCCTTCCGCAATCAGTTAAGTGGACAAAGTTACTGTGGGACTAGAGAAGGAAGAAGAAATATTCGACCTAACACTATTTCGAACACACACACACACACACACACACACACATCCAGATACAAAAAAAAAAAAACAAATACGTAAAACCACACTCAAAAAAGTGAAAGGGGACCCGCATCCACCACAGAACTGATATCTCTGGTTACTTAATGAGGGGTAAGAGGGGTAATTAAAATAAAGTAAATAGGCCAAAAAAATACGAGGGGCTAATGAACATACATCCTCTAGCTGTTAACAGGAAAACAGAAACTAAGGATTTTGGGGGCGAGGTTGCCAGTTTTCAACGTAGAGATCCCAATATCCTAAGCTGTACACATGTACTTTTATTCGACACAGACGTGCAAGTCTCACCCACCTTTTGCCAAATTCTGATGGATAGATTTGTCTTCATTCCCTTCTAATGTTGACTTTAAGCTGATGCTTAAAGTACAAGATCAAATTTGGAAGGAGGCAAACTTCTTGTCCCATAGAATTTATTCTGTCGAGTCGTCCATATCATGACTCTCATAACACCTAGCAAGCAGAACACATAAGGCTCAGGTTTAATCAATGGCGGTACCACATTGCTCCAAACAGAACTGTGTTCAAGGACAAAGAAATTTCCGCGCAGCATGCGAACCATGATATCTAAAACTGCACAACAGGACTAGCATCCTGTAGTGGAATAAGACGTTTTCCAGTTTTTTCACCGACTCTCTGCAACGAACGCAGGTTGGAGAAATATCCACGCCCTTTACTGAAGCATTTCAAATCTGGCGTCGATAAAGACTAGAAAGAGCTTCACATCCGGGTTGTCAGTATCCAATCTTGCCCTATACAATCTATGGCGGGATCAAGGACGGCATTGCAATCGACCGCTAAAACTACCAGACAAGTTGTCAAAAACAATTCGATGCGCTGAAACAAATCAGGCTGCTCTGCGTGGCTATTGGGTACATAAAGCCCAATGATCCCAAGAGACTTATCCTTTATGGTAGCACCCAGCACAGAAAGCCTGCCCGCCGGATCTGTGAAAACAATATCACACGCCGCATTCAAAGACATGCTCACTCGCCAGCAAACACTTCTTGAGCATCCATCAAAGCAGACTGAATAGAAGACAAACCTCTTAGACAGTATTCATGATTGCGAGTTGAAAACTGGTTCTCCTGTTGACAACATCTATTCACCCAGAGACATTGAAGATCGAGCGAGCTTCACCCTTCACCAATCTCAGGCATTTACACTAGCTAACCAGAGTGCCATTATCAGTCCGATTTGGTTTGGGTATCTGCATCGAACATAGCCAGGCTGAGGACACCGTTGGTCTGTCCCATTGAATCTGTGTTTTTCTCAGTCTTGATGATGCCATCAAGAGACAGACCGCCTCAGAAATTTTAGATTGAAATACCTATAAAGGGATGGGTGAACGAAAACGGAGAGCCTCCCTGAACAAAATTGCTTCATTTTCTTAATTCCATACGTCATACATTTATGCCGCTGGGGGCAATAATTTAAGAGCAGCGTTCGCCTTCTCTATCATGCCCCAATATTCCGCGTACCCGGTTCCGAGTGCACAATTATCAGCAGTGTCCTTGCCCCCTGGAAATACTTATCTAACAGATTATAATTACTATCGAGATAGAAGTAAATGTTTATTCCATCAACGTAGATACCAAATTGAGAGTTGATGCTATCGGGAAGGTAATTAATGAAAATTAAAACAAAATAGGTCCAATAAAGATTTCATTGCATGGCTATATGTAGTATTTTGTTAACTTTTCTTTTTTCTTTTTTTTTCTTACTTGATTTTTTTCTTCTAACGGCTTTTTAATCTTTTCATTTTTGCCGGCTCCTATATGTCACTTCCTTTTTTCTCCTTCCGGTTTTATTTATCGCCATAGTTATCCTCTTTTTCTCTCTTCCCTTCCCATCTGTTTGATTTACTTTTGATAGTCATTTTACACATCGTATTGTTCTTGTTTCACTAACTTCCTTCTTCATTTTTCATATCTACTTCTTTGACTAGATTTTATGTTATCTACATTTCATTTTCCTTTCTTTTATATTATTCATCCCCTTTTCTCTTTTCAAACTATTTTTTTCTTCTGCCATCTTTACATCAATCTTACTGCATCTCTCTTTCTGCGGGTTATTTTCACTTTCAATTTTTCACTTCATTTATTTTCACTTTCTTTCTTTTTCTTTTTTTTTTACTTTCCGTTTCTCTGTTTCTATTACATTCACTCTCTATCCTTCTTTTTATATTCAATTTCAGCGCTTCTATTTTCACTTTCACTTTCTCGACTTCATTTATTTTCCCTTCCTTCCCTCTTTTTACTTTTCGCTTCTCTGTTTCTTACTTCTCTATCTTTATTTCTACATTCAATTTCAACGCTTCCATTTCCACTTTCACTTTCTCTATTCATTTATTTTCACCTTCCTTCCATTTTTTTTCCATTCCGTTTCTCTGTTTCTGTTAAATTCACTCTCAATCCTTCTTTCTACATTCATTTTTTCTCTTCCATTTCTACTTTTACTTTCACTAAATCCAGACTTTTCGCAATTAGCACCCATAGATTCTAACATCAATGCCTCCTTCCTCATTTTAATGTCTTCTCCAATCTTTAGATCAATTCAATTGTCAAGCAGCCAGCATCATTTCGATGCGCAAATCGAACAAATGTAAGATGGCGGAAACAAAGCCATACGACATTCTACCAGACGTAGGTATCTGCTAGCTTTTCACGCTGTTTGGTGAATAGGACACCACACCACAGGGACCGAATTTATATTTAAATTTGCAAAGTTCAAGGTAAACCGATCATTCTAGATTTAGACTCAGCGATTAATTAGTTAATTCATCGTATGACACGCGGAGCGTAACTCCGTAAGATTTAACAGAAGAGTCGGTTATTGTTAGAATAAATCAATTATTATTGCTTGCTAATTTGCAGAGAATTTAATCACTTGAAATTTATCACAAATCTATGATTATATAAAGTCAGGAAATTAACTTTATTTTGAAGCAGTTACGAACCAGTGTGACAATATAACCTTTTATAGTTTAGGTTAATACAGTAATATATCGGTGTGTAATTTGAGATAACCTAGTTTATATACCAGGGCATGAAAGCACTATTCTAAACTACACGTCGTGGACGACTTTCACCATATTCAACTTACAAGTGTCTGACTTAAGGTCGACGGCCTGGGCAAGACTTCCGCGTCTAGCAGCGTGAGAGTTTCCCGACTTTGTGTACAACGATTTTCGCCCCAACTTCTAATATCGCTAGCATTCCCTAGCACGCATTATAATTCATTGATAGATTCGTTTTCTATGGCTTATCAACAAAGAAGAAATTATAACTTAGGATATAAAGTGGGGTATCAATTGTATATTACAATCGATATATAATGTAACCCCTCACTTTGTGGCCACGGTAGTTTCTATACATTTCTATTCTAGAGAATGTACATAAATCTAAAAGACATGTCTGTGTAGCTAATCAGTGTTTCATTGATTGATTGATTCGTTTTCTATGGCTTATCAACAAACAAGAAATTATAATGTGGATATAAAGTGGGGATTCAATTCTATATTAAAATCAATATATAAACTGAACCCTCATTTGTGGCCACATTAGTTGCAATACATTTTGTATTCCAGAGAATATAAATAAATCTAAAAGACATGCCTTTGTAGCTTATCAGTATTTCATTGATTGATTGATTCGTTTTTTTATGGCTTATCAACAATTGGCAGGTTATTTGGTGATAATGATTTAGTGAGACAACTTTTAATAATTAACCCATACCTGGGAGAATAAATGGATTCATACCTTTTCTCAAAGATATTTGAACGTAAGTGAATCTAATGAACCCAACTAAAATTGGAACTCGGGTTTCCGATTAACAATTCCGAGCCATTATCCACTTGACCACAAAGTACCGCTTACATCTGCTGGTCTTACAAAGCCGTCACACATCTACGTACTGACATTACTTAACTTCGGTGATCGTATGGGATCCGGTATTTCGTCGTGATATGGCCGTAAGCTATCGCGCGTCTCAAGTACAAAGGCAGGGCAGGCTCAGTACAACACACTTTCCACCGAGTCCGTTTGTGTCTTTGAAATTTTTCTGTAAATATTCCCAAGATGCCTAGCAACAGGAAAGTGACTTTGTCTAAATGTCAACCTGCCAAGAAGGAAAGACAGGCCGTTGATGCCGACACAAACAGCACAAAAGAGGAAAGAAAGTAAATGAAATCGTCCGTGATTTGGAGTTGCCGTAATCTACTGTCGACGATTTTGAAGTGATACAATCTTACTAATTAACGTATAGATGGGGGAAGTTATGGTGTATTCCTTCCTAAAGGTAATTTGATAAACAAGTAACATTATGTGTATATAAAGCGGGGTGGGGTCAATATATATTACAATCAATATATAAAATGATCCCTCACTTTGTGGTCACTATAGCTTCCATACATTTATATTCCAGAGAATTCTAGAATTGATATTTTTATGAATCCGAAAGATTTTTTAATTAATTTAACTTCTTTAGTGGGTACTTCTATTTGAGTAGATGTCCAGTTTATTTATTAAACAGTATATTTATTTTCGTCTGCCGGGCTGAATGTTTTATTAAAGAAAACAATTATGTTCTCTGGCAGGATTTGAACCTGCGTCCCTCATGGCAAAGGAAGTTACGTTACCCACCGACGGGCTTTAAACAATTTAACCACGAAGAGCAGCCGATGAGTTGAGACTAAAATTTATATCTCTAAGGGAAATTTCGTCCGTCATAGAATCTCTCAAAGCTTTTCGTATCCAAATATAAACAAAGATAATTTTTAATGGATTTTTTATTAACTTGACAAATTTTTGTTACTTTAAACGTTATTTGTAGTTCATACTCGTAATTGAGTAGGCGCTTCAAGTATTATTAAATATATCGAGTACTTATAAAATAAATATTATTATCTTCCTGGCTAAGTTGTTTAAGGCGTACCGGACTTAACGGTAGCTCGCTCTATGGAGTCATTATCCATTACACCACCCGCGTTTACATCACCTGTTATTCTAAAACACTCATCCATCTAGGTACTGACCAGATTCGACGTTGCTTAACTTCAGTGAATGTACGGTAACCGATGTTTCAACTTGATGTGGCCATAAGCCTACTAGAATTATGGATGAGCATCGTTTCGTACATCTGCTACAAATGTCAGGTACATCTTACTTATTATAAAACGCAGATTGTGTGTGTGTGTGTGTGTGTGTCTGTAACGTTTATATATTGGATCGGATTTCCTACACTTTTCAACCAATTTCGACAAAACTTCACAGCACTACGTAAAGTTAGCTTGCGGTGGTTCTAACAGCGCCAAAATGTGGAAAAAACAATTATTTTTGCACAAAATCAATATGAAAACACGATTAAGCGGTATTAATGAAAGGGGGACAACTCACTTCGAGTTATACTTCTTATAAAATCCAGGTTGGTTGTTTGTGTTTGTATGTGTGTCTGTATTCGTTTATATATGGGATCGGATTTCCTACATTTTTCAACCGATTTCAACAAAACTTCAATTTTTTGTTTGGCAGGTAGTGTTTCTTATTGTCTTGCACACTTTTTCTTTATTTTTACATTCAGAATGCTTTAAAAATTCCATTTACAAGACAATTGTTTATAATAAAATTCTATTCAATCGGTAGGCTCAAAACGATTGAAAACAATGTTTTTGTTTGAGTTTGGGTTTGACCAATTCGTAAAAAAAAAAAAAAAAAAAATAATAATTAAGACATGCGTGTCCGTCAATCTTAAACAAATAATCTTTGTCAATTTTATTTTTCAGTCTTTATGATGGTCGATACTTGATCAATCTCTTACTGTTACATCCCCGGGCAAGGCCGGGCTCTCCTGCTAGTTGTAAATAAAATTCAGTATCAAATTAAAAAATATAAACTAGAAACTCTCGTTTTAATTCAGTAGCTAGTTTAAGAACTTCTAAAATACAAATAAATTTCATTTTGGTATATATATATATATATATATATATATATATATATATATATATATATATTATCTAATTGTGAGAAAAATTCATTCGATAGAAGAAGCATTTTGGTATATATATATATATATATATATATATATATATATATATATATATATATATATATATATATTATCTGATTGTGAGAAAAATTCATTCGATTGAAGAAGCATTTTGGTATATATATATATATATATATATATATATATATATATATATATATATATATATTATCTGATTGTGAGAAAAATTCATTCGATAGAAGGAGCATTTTGGTATATATATATATATATATATATATATATATATATATATATATTATCTGATTGTGAGAAAAATTCATTCGATAGAAGAAGTATTTTGGTATATATATATATATATATATATATATATATATATATATATATATATATATATATATATATGTATATATATATTATCTGATTGTGAGGAAAATTCATTCGATAGAAGAAACATTTTGTTATCGCATTTGATGTGAGGAAATGTAACGTACCTAGACATACATATCAAACATCGATTTTGCCAATAGATGTCGGTGTAGGCATTCGTGTGCGCGATAATTAAAAAGATGTCGTTAAGTAATGTCAAAGGTTATAATGCAAATGAATATTTTACCAATAATTTTGCAGTTTTCGAGCTGATATTCGAAAAAAGGTTCAGAATCCGTTTATATTTATATGGTAAATACACCATGTGAATTTCAACCTATAATATATAACTTAAATAGAAATATTTATAATTACATTATGGTTAATTGAGATTGTATTATACAACTACATTGTAATTGACTAGATATAACCATAATTTTTTTTTTCTTTTTCTTTCTTCTTCATTCTCTTGCTTGCTTCTTTTGGTGTCTTCTTTCTTTATTCTCTTTTTTCTTTTTGTCTACTTCGCCTTTCTTCTTCTTCTTTCTTCTGCTTTTTTTTTCTTCTTCTTTTTTCTCCTTCGCTTTCCTTTTCTTCTTTCCTCTTCTTCGTTTTTCTCTTCTTTTTTCGTCTTTTACTTCTTTTTCTCATATTTTCATCCTCTCTTTCTTCTGCTTTTTTCTTCTGCTTCTTTCTCCTACTTTTTTCTTCTCTTTGTTGTTCTTCATTTTTTTTTCTTCTTCTTTGATTTGACTTTGAATAAAATGAAAAGCCAATTCCAAAATATTCATTTCAACTCATCAAATACTTCTAAGTCGGGACATGGAAAAACGTAAAAAAAGTAAAAATGGAAATAAAAAGGAGATTTATACTTAACTTCGGGAAGGGGTAGTTGCGGGCACTTAATGAGGAGGAAGGGCTTGGAAAATTTGATACTCACAGGACAGATTGAAACCAAGAGAGACGGAGGAAAACAATGGATGGCGAAACAGTTTTTCGGAGATATTACAAGGAAAAATCTTTATCAAGAACTACAAAAAAATATGGAATGGTCGCACACGTCCTGAAAGGACACGGCAGAAGAATTAACACATATCTGGGGGAGAGGAGCTGGATTCGTACATTTTCTGAGGATATTTACGTGTAATTGATTGTAACGAACCCGACTGGGAATTGTGGAAATATCCGATTAGAAAGACAACATTTTATAAAAGCTGCAATAGACAAACAGTTTATCTCAAAGAAAATATTGGAAATTCGAAATCCAGGCCCAAATCGAAAAAAAAACAAAAACTTTATGGTTGGCCATCTGTTTTTTCTAACAGGGTTTTCTTTGTTCGAGAAGCTGATTAATCATACCCATTTCCAATCTAGATGGCTGTATAATCGAAATACGCATGCGCGGAAATCAGAGAGAGAGAGAGAGAGAGAGAGATCCACCCAAGCCGAATGGTAGTACTAAGTTAGATGGTACCGGTAGTATTTTCATTTAGAAACATGCTAACATGCCAAATAAAACTGATTTGATTTGAAAATATAAAAATAACTTATTAATAACGTAATAAGAGCCTTTTTTTAATAAAATATATTTGGAAACTTACGGATATTCAGGAATATTGCCCCCACACCCCCAGCTACTTACAACAGTAAATCTTCATTATCTCCAAAAAAATTTTATAATCTAAAATATTTACTAGATAACCTGAAAATGAATGGTAAGCCGTAAAAAATACTAATCAATCAATCAGTCCTTAAATCAAATTTATTTTAATTCGGTTTCAGATATATCAATTATCATTGGCATGAAGCGCTCTGTCATGACACAGATTGCATAATTATCGATTGCTAGGTCAGCTAAGAAAGGTGGTTCAGTGTCTCGTGCCAGAGAATTTTTCTGTCCAGAATCTATCGTACGTATAGATATGTAATATACATTCTGGAGAGAAATATTCGTTCATGCTTCGAATTTTGCTACTAAATATGTTCCTGTGCTTCTGCTATTTACTTTGAGCTTCTTGATAAAATCCAAGGGGAACAATCAGCAATATTATCAGTCCTGATCTGGCGACTCGTCTTCAGTCAGTTTCCCACCGCCGTAAGGTTGTCCCTCTGTGTCGTTTCATCCAAGGGAATTTGCGTGTACATGAATATTACGAACCCGACTGGAATTCGAACCCGGCTCTACAATCTCCAGCTTAGAGCCGTTATTCATTTTTCTCGCATATCCCTGCTTACACCACCTGATATTTCCAAGTGGTCACGCATCTAGATACTGACCAAGCTCGACGTTGCTTAACATTGGTGGTCGCATCAGGACCAGTGTTTCATACGTAAGCCGCGAAGAGTAGGAAATTGCTTACAGTAACCAGTGTTAAAATGCTACCCCATCTAAGTACTGACTGGGTTCGACGCTGTTTAGCTTCAGTGAACCTGTATTCTCAGCGTTATTTGACTATGACATGGAAATAGGGGACTTGTAAATATAATATAGTATTAGCACCATTTTAAAACATTTTTTAATATTTGTCTATGCTTAGAATATTGCTGTCATATATGATCCGGTGCCCCTGATATTTAGGTCCTTGATAAAATCCAGAGAAGAATCAGCAATATTATTGGTCCTGATCTGGCAGCTCGACTTCAGTCACATTCCAACCGCCGTATGGTTACCTCTGTGTGACTTTTCTATAAATAGTTTCTAAATAGAAAAAAAATAAGGAAATACCAAAAAGAATCGTAAACAAATACACGAAAATAAAAGACAAATTTAACGAGACAAACGCAAAATAGAAACGAAAGATTAACGCAAACATGTTTAAAAGGTTAGACGTGAAAACGTAAGTTAACTTAAAAATTTACACGTACTAAAACACAGGAAAATAATATCTGTCTATATTTCTGAGATGAGGTATTATGTAAACTGTTTACATTGCCCGGACTATCATTCTTATCTTTGTTGTGATAAATATGGCAATAAAGATGAGGATGATAGTCCGAGCAAAGTAAATAGGAAAATAATAAATTTAACAATGTAGAAACAATAACAAAAAATGGCAGACGAAAAATGTTCGATTTGTAAACTAAAAAGAAAAAAAAATCACTCAAATGACAATTAGGCAAAATTAAATAAAACGACGTAAGTAAAATAAGACAAATTATGTAAACAAAATCCTACAAAAGAAAAATTAAAAGAAACTCGTGAAAAAATTTAACAATTCTTTCCACTTCAAAAAATGGACGACGTAAGACGAAAATAAAATAAACCAGTCTTACCGAAACAAAAAATGTCCCACCTAATACGAAAATAAAAACAATAACAAAGAAATTAAATAATAAATAGAATGAAAAGAAAAGTTAACCTAGAAACAAGGACAAAATAGCCTTTCCACCTCTCGTTGATAAAAACAAAAAAAATAAACAAAAAAAAAAAAAACAAGGAAACAGACTTGGTTACTTAGGACAACAAAAACAATGAACGAAGTAAAGAAAATCAAGACACAAATATTAAAAACCAAAAAAAGAAAAAAAATATATAGAAGAATAATTCGTCGGATGTAATGCTCATTATATTTTAGCACGACTTATATTAAATTAAACGCAGTACGAGGCTGGTTTCGTGATCTCATCAATTTACAGTTGACCTGATTAGATGTAGATTTAGGTTCTATCCTCACAGTTTCTTTTCTCGTACTTCTCGCTTGTGGAACTCCGTTCCGTTTCCATGCTTTCCAGCCAAGTTTAATCTGCTGTAAATTTAATTGCCATGTGAATTTCTGTTCCCAATTCTTCCAAACCCTGCAACACTTTGATCTTCCTGGTTTTACTGCCGTGCATGAAAAAAATATGTGGAAAGTAATATTTCTTTATCGAGTAAACACAGTAAAATTTCAATATCTCTTGAAATAAATTCAAGATAAATGTATTAGGTAGGGTCATACGAAATTCTTGCTTTGGAAACCATTTGAAATGAGGACTGTAACACCCAAACAAACCTTTTCTTAAAAATATATCATAACTTCTCACAGACGTGCAGACGTTTTTTTCTGTTATTTCTACAAATATTTTCACGGTAACTGCTCCGACGAGCTACTTTCGCTGGTTCCCAAACTGCATGAATTTAAGCGTGCTACTAGGCTGGCATCTCAGTCCTACCATTTCACTGTCGAAACAGTTAAATGTAACCCGCCTCTTCTATTCCAACAGCTTCTTCTCTTGCCCTTCCCGTCTCTTTTCCTCCTTGCTTCCCTGATAGCTATAATCTTCAAATGTAATGTCAATCGACATCTTCAGAGGCTTTGATCTAATTCCCCTTCTGTTCATTCTTTCCTCTATCACGCCTCTTTACACGTGCTTACACTCTTTGTAATCCCTTGTGTGCAAGTAGCACTCCTGACTTGCTTGGGTTGGGGAATACTTAAAAATAATAACGGGTAATGAAAAGTGGGTTGCATATGACAATGTTTAACGTAAAAGACAGTTGATTGAGGATAAATCTCCATAGCCGGCCCCATGGAAGAAGTTTATGTTGTGCGAGGTGGTGGGGATCATCATTGTTAGTTTAGAGATTGAAAAATGCAATGAAACACTAAATGCACAATTATACGTACAGCAGCTGTAACATGTCGACAAATGTTTGGTTGATAAGTTCCCTGCGCTCGACAATAGGAATGCGAAGTGAATAGCCGCTGTCAAATGCAAACATAAATAAAGGAATTATCCAACAAACAGAATTGCAATAAAGAGATGAAGGATCAGAGAATAAAGAATATAAAGCTAACAGTCAATATATGCGAGTAAAATCAACAGGAATAAGGCAAAATTTCACAAACTAAGAATTGGCGTCGATGCACAACAACGGACAATCGAACGTAACATTCTGACTTCAAGACAAGACAGATCGGGACTGAGGCTATTTATGTTAGCCTCCCTACAAGGCAGGATGTGGCACAAGGCCGTTTTTAACGTGGAGTGAATACGAGCAAGTAGGCTTGGGCAGAAATTCTCCAGAGACTAGGCATACACTTCCCCAGACGTGACTCTGACTTTTGGCACAGACTCGTCTGGCTTAGTCTCTGCCCGAAGACCGCCTGAAACGTCAGATCTGGACCGAGTCAAATAAACACTAGAACCGGCCTTCTTTATTGGCTAGGAAAAAGAGAGAGAGGGACAAGAGTTTTGCGGTATTTCACAACGATTGGAATCATTCCTACTTGGATTGTTTTTCTTAGACTCGTCCACATTAGCATTTGAAAAAAGCAAGTGATCGATTTAGTCCTCGTTCGTCTACTAATACTGTCCTATACATCTGTCTGTATTATTTTTTGTGTTTGTAGCATTGTTTTTTTATTGCAATTTTTTCTTTACGTCTACGTGGGAACCCCACAAATATAGAGGCGTCTGTGCAACAGCCTGAAAAACCATCTCCCGCTACTTCATTGACATGAGACCAGAAAGAGACCCGAGATTTTCTTCTTAAAATGGGGAAAAGGGAAAGAGGAGGAAAATACGAAAAAAAGAGAAATGTCTGACCAAATCTGGTCGAAGAGGGCCACGTAAAATTCCAAATCCCAATACGCGCCTGCTTCGACAAACTGAAAACGGCACTTATGCTGACAAAGCCAGTAGCCTCTCTTCTGCCTTCACTAAGGACTCGACATCTCCCTTCCACATAACAACCTCCAAACCAACCCACTGAAAAAAAGATCTCCCTTCCATAAGGAGGTGGCTATCTGCCAGATAGAGAGAAAGTCGGTCAAGAGGGATCTCTCCTCGCAGAGGAAAGCCCTCTTGAGTCCATTATTCAAGTGTATCCGGAACTTTCCTCACACTCCTGGGATAATAACTTTAATCAGGAATGTAGGCGGCAATGTGAAGGTATGGGAACTTTTGGAGGCCGGCTAAAAATCTTTCTCCAATATAAAGATGTCTCAGGAGGTGTTTGAGGTCTTGAAGTGCTTCCCCATCATTCACAACATAAGGCCCTAAAGCTAATGTTCCCTATGGACGTCGCCGGTATTGTCCTGGATGGACAAATAACGTCCGCGATAAGCTCATGCAGTCTAGGACAATCCGTCGGGGTTCTTTTCCTCGCAGATTTCCCTCCGGTCTGCATTTAAGAGAAAAAAATTTCAAATTCCTATCACATTAGCCAGCTTGATCCTCATGTACTGTCTTGCGACTTTGTTGTCTATTCAGCATAGTGGAATCAGCTGGCCAGATGTGATTCCTTGCTAGTTTAATGTGCCCTGGGTGCAAAGGTGGACCTTGTCCGTGTCGTTGTTAAGCGCCGTTGTTTGTAGCGGACATTGCCGTGAACAGTAGTTAATTTCAGATCGTTGAAGTTTATGCGCTAAACGATCAGACGGAGCGTGTCTACTTTTTCCATCGGTTGAAGCCGTTTCTGGTGGATTCGTCGTGCATAGTCTGAATGGGGGTCACGAATGCCGGCTTGGTCGCGCAAAATAGACGGGCGTGTAGCTAACGGGATATCGGGTGGTCGTAGCTTGGTTGATCTGATCTGTTATTTTTTCTCGTCGATAGATACCAGGTCGAACATCCGTGAAGGGAGATGTGGCTAGGGACTCGTAAGTGGTCGTCTAAAATGTTTGACGAGAGTCTATCTAGATTTGCTAGTGTCCCACGTTCCATTGATTAGGTTATTCGGACAATAGACTTTTCTGTGCCGGATGGCCTTAGTGGCTCGGCCCAGAATAGATGAACACTGGAAGTCCAATCTGTCTTTACTGGACAGGAAGGACTTCCGGCAACAGCTACCTATATAAGTGCAGCTGGGATGTAGTGGATGGTTATTGGGAATAAGTGCTAGCATAAAAATAGCATTAAAAATAGCATTAAAAATAGCATTAAGTCTTTCCCCACTGAACAGCTCGTCCTCGATGAGGCTAAAAAGTTAAAGACGTTCGAGGACTGTGTGTCCCAGGACGAGGCTGGGGTATTCCTTAGATAGAGATTTACCTAGGCAAACTGTGGTGCGTGCGGCTAGCGGCTAGCGAGCGCTATCAGGTCAGGAAGTGAGACATATGTTAAAAAGATTTTTATCGATGGCACAGATCTGCGCGAGTAATAGTTCCGTCGAGATTCCGATAGTTACATTCGGGAGGTCGATGTCCAGGAGTTCATAAGAGTTCTACCAAATACATATAGGTGTTTCGGCGGCATTTTGAGAGACGGTTTACCACGGAGCCTTGTCTCTGTAGGGAAGAGCACTTGGGCAACAGTTGTCAGTATTCCTAATCTGCAAGAAAAAAGGAAGGCGGTCAAACACTCTCCACCCTCTTGTGAAAACCATCAGGTGTGCAGCGATGTCTGTGGCCAGCGTTCGTCTCACGTGAGCTGGGAATGCCACATATGGTGCGTCATCGACACGCCTCGAGCTTCGCTTTCCTATGCCGTGCGTTGACAGAGGATTCGATCTTGGAGTGGGGTGGTAGGGACGCTTTCCCTAGCCTTATTATCACTCCTCTCCTTTCTAGGGCCGAGCGCCGTCGTAAACCTCGAAATCAGTCGAGATTCTTCGGAGGGTGTCAAGGGGCTTATGGGGATATTGACTGGTCCAGTGACCTTTCATAACCTATCGGGTATTAGTGGTCGGGGTCTGGAAGGATCCACTAGGCGGCTCGGCTTTTTGTGGACCAGCGGCGGATTACCTCAGCAATCCTGACTTTTCGCTTACCTAGCGATTGATTCGGACCGTGCAATCACTCAATGGCATATTTTCAGAGCGGGCTAGGCGGATTTGCCCAACTGTCATCGGCGTGAGAAATATGGTTAATATATTCTTAAAATACATTTATAAAACGGTAGAGGTCATCAGTGATGTTACCCTGGCTTCATTACGGATTTAGGGTAGGGCAACATCAAATACGTTTTGCCAGGTACCCTGACATGTTAACAGGCCGCCTCTCCGTATAATTCACTCCACGATGTGATTTTAGCAACAGAAAATGTATCAAGGGGTAGATTTTTTTTTTCATAATGGCAACGAGACTTGTATTAGCCAAAATCAAAATGTGTTAGTCTGTTGTCTAGAGGGCGCGCTTTCTAATTTTGCCTCTCTTGTGCGTTTTTTTTTTTCTTTTACATTTACTTGAGAACAAACACTAACCAAAAAACCGTTTTATCAAACGAACGGACTTATTCATTATTTAATCCGCGGGTCATTCTTTTTCAGCCAAATTCACCGGGATCCTTCTTCAGTTGCATTCTGACCTTTCTTTCGGTACTTTCTTTTTTACGCCTCCTACGATTCTAATTTTCTCTAATGCTTTGCTTAGTGAGTGTCCCATAAAACCTTTGCACCCCATTTCTATCGGATCAAAGTAAGTTTCCAACCATTTTGCTGGCACCTTTTGACCAATTCCTGGTATTTCTCACGTATTCTTCCGTTGTCCAGCACGATATTTTCTTCCAAAGCAACCGACAATTCCTAAATTAATAACTTCCTTGTGCTATTCGTACGAATTAATAGAAAGGTTGTCTGTGCTATATGACTTGGGAATTTCAATTGTTTTTATAATCTAATAAAATCTAATCGTTTTTTTGTATTTTGTTTTCTTCTTTTAATCCTTTCATCCCAAGCAAGGCAATAATGCCACTGGGACGCAGATAGTTACACGGAGTTGCGAAAGAGAATGAGAATAGTAATTGGAACTGAGAAGAATGACAATGACAGAATAGGAATCAAGAAGACAGAAAATGGCGATTGACATTAAAAACCGAAATAAGGAAATTTGGAATTCTTACTCAATTATAATCATTTATATTGTGGGGCTTGTCCACAAGATGGACTCGTCCAAATTATACTTAGACTACGGAGAGATAGCGTGACAAAAGCGTCGAGACATGGTGTTCACCCAGAGTTATACGAGAGTCCAGAAAGAGAGATCACTACCGCTTCACTTACAGAGACTTGTACATATACTTTTCTACTAACCCGCATTCCTGGACTACTAATCTTCACTTCAAGTCTGTATTCTTACGTTTAATACACTTATTTGTCTATCTTAATTACTGGCGTTGTTTATTTATTTGTGCAGAATTCCATCCCCGGAATCCACAGCAATTTAAAAATTAGCTTAAGTGTAGGTTTTGACTGTGTAACTTCAACTTACATCAATAGTATAAAACATCCGAATATCCTATCCTAGTGATAGCTGTGAGTCAATTTCTGCGACCACATCAATCCTTACTTCTGGTCCCCTAACTCACCAGACTGAAACCCCCCTGATTATTATGTATGGGTGCAGTTGACCGATGGACCAACAAAACCATGGTAACACCAAAGGTCAAGGTTTATAGCAGCATTGACCAGCTTAAAGAAGGAGACTGTCCAAAAGAGATGCATATGTGAGTGTGTGCTTGTGTTTTTGTGTGTATGTGTGAGTGTCTGATATGATATAATGCTGTATATTTTATATATCAAGAAGATTATTAATTGTGTCGTATTTAATCCGCTAGGACTTCATCAAACTGAGTTTGTTGACGTTTTTATAATTACACATGCGCATGAATCATAGACGCTGGTAGTTTCAATATTTTTAAAATAATTTTTGCAATCTATCTAAACTGATAATTTTCTTCTTCTTCTTCCCATAATATTTGTTTTTAAATTTCCCACATTATGATAAATCTGTCAAAAATGGTGATACTGTGCGAAACAAAAGGCTCATAAAATATTCCAAAATAGAAAAAACTCTCCTTCCTGACAAATCCAACGAATCTAAAAATATATATTATTTTACCCAGGAACTCTATCACAACTACAATCGAAAAGAATCTATCTTAACTCCACATAAAATTTGTCACAACTTCATCTAAAGCAATAAAAGAGTTAATCGATACAAAACAAGACAAGCCAAAACCTGAGGAGGAATTTAAATTTATCAACAGCAATGATTGCCAGAAATAATATACTGGAAATAAACTTAAGAATTTTAAACAAAAGTATAAAATATAAAATATAAAATATATAAATATAAAATAAATATAAATATAAATATAAATATAAAATAAATATAAATATAAATATAAATATAAATATAAAATAAATATAAATATAAATATAAAATATAAAATATAAATATAAAATATAAAATATAAAAGAAACATTTTAAAAAACATCAAAACGCATTGGCTGTCCGACGTAACGAAACTGACCTCACTTTTGACATAAAATATACAATGCTGTTCGATAAATGTGATTCACCTGATTTTTTTTACTAAATGCTCTCTTCTCCGATGAAACGAAAGTTGAGTTAAATTCAAAGGATAAGCGATCTAAAATCCGAAGAAGAAGCTTTGAAAGCTCTTTGAATTAAGCATCAATATAATGTTCTGGGGATGCTTTTCTTTTCATGGAACTGGTTTCTTAAAACCTATTGAAAAGACCCTCAGGAACGAGCAGTACAAGTTAATTTTAGAGTCTTGTCTGCTCCCTTCTGCTGAAAGGGTGCAAATCGACCCCACCAAGTTCATTTTTATGCAGAATAAGGCTCCCTGTTACAAATCAAAATTGATGAAGTATTACTTTGATGAGTAGCAGGTGAGTGTTATGACATAGACGCCCCAATCTCCTGACCTCAACCCCATAGAAAACTTATGGCGCATTATAAGGTATAGGCTGTCGAGAAAGCAGTTGAACAACAAAGAAGATTTGATTGTGAATTTCATATCCGAATGGAATTCAATGCTTGGAGATGAGATTTGGACTTGTTTGCAAATCATGTGCAAATCTCATACGAAGCATAAACACAAAAACTAAACTGAAAGACACTCATACGTCGAAAACAACTGTAGAGTTCATCATCATATATAGGTATAAATCCGTGGGTAAGTAATCCAAGTAGATCCTATTAATATAATATATTAAAACTGATCCACAATATATGTATTATAGATCATATAAGTGAATTACAAAATGAAACCCAAATGACCCCATTCAGATAGTCATTTAGTCCCCGGGAGATTCTCACTGTCGCTTGTCAATGCGGTATACGCACACACACACACACACACACACATATATACATATATATATATATATATATATATATATATATATATATATATTATATTTAAGGTTCGATTATAAAAATTTATTTCACCAGACTACCCATACAGATTACCAAGTTTTTCATAACTTCTATATATATATATATATATATATATATATATATATATATATATATATATATATATGAAAAAATATAATCTTAAGGTGTGCTATATTTATGGGATAAATTGCTCAATATCAGAGATAGATCGTGTGTAAATATAAAAGTGAACATAGTGACCACGTTCGTAAATCATTATTATTCCATAATGAAGAAGCATGGATAAAGAAACATGGGATATTTGACAGTACAATGGGAAGCTTTGACGGTGCCAGCATGCGAGATCATAGGTATTTACTTACTACATGAACTGAGAAAAATAATAGATAGAAATGACACAGGACTCTACACGGACGACAGTCTCATAATCTTAAGAAACTGTCACAAACAAAACACAGACAAAACTAGAAAAGCAATAATAAAGATTTTTAAAAATAACGGATTCGACATAGATATAAAAACTAACCTAAACGAAGTAGATTTTCTAGATGTTACCTTCAACCTAAGAAAAGGCACATATAAACCATATAGAAAACCTAATGATTAACCACTCTACATACACACATCTTCCAATCTTCCGCCTTCTATAATCAAACAGATACCAAAATCGATTAACCGCAGGCTTTCCAACAATTCCTCCAATGAATCCATATTTAACAAAGCTAAGAAAGACTATGAAACAGCCCTAAAAGATAGCGGATTCACAGCAACACTCACATACTCACCACAGAACACAAAAAAGGCCAACAGGAGAAGAAATATCATATGGTTCAACCCGCTGTACAGCAAAAACGTAAAAACAAACGTAGGAAAAATATTCTTCAAACTCTTACACAAACACTTCCCGGAATCAAGCACTCTACACAAAATGTTCAACAGAAACACAGTAAAAATCAGCTGCAGCTGCACCGAGAACATAGCACAAATAATAAAAAAGCACAACAAGAAAATTATCAACAAACCACACGAACAAATTAAACCCACGTGCAACTGCAGAATAAAGAACGAATGTCCCTTAAACGGAAATTGTTTACAAAACAACGTAATATACGAAGCCACGATTTAAATCACCAGATAATGAAGAAAAAGTATACATAGGAGTAACTGAAGGACCCTGGAAACAAAGATGTTATACACACAAAACATCTTTCACAAATAGTAAATATACGAACAGTACAATGCTTTCTAAGTATATCTGGGGAATTAAAGACAAAACGCACATCACACAAAAAATATCTTGGAAAATAAGGAAAAGATCATCTGCCTACAACAATCAATCAAAAACTTGCAAACTTTCCTTGGAGGAAAAAATAGCTCTCATTACTTTCCCAGACCAAAATAAATTATTAAATAAAAGATCCGAGCTAATCTCAAAATGCAGACATGAAAACAAATTTTTACTACGTTACTTAAAAATAGAAAACGGAAAAAACAAAATAAAAACAACTAAATAAACAAATAAACAAAATAAAAAAATAACAATAAAATAAGCAAAATGAATTAATCCAAACAAATTACCAAATCACACCTGTTAGAATAGACGAAATAGAATAATAATAATAACAAAACAAAATCCAAAAAAAAAACGAACCCAAATAAAGAAAGTAAATAATAAACAAATTAGCTAACCATTATGATATTAGACTAAAAAATCGAACCAAAAAATCGGACGAAAAAAAAATACCTATAACTATTATACAACGATAAAAAAAATAAATTTAAAAAAATAATAATAAAAATAAAAAAATAAATACTACGTTACTTAAAAATCGAAAAACCGAAAAAAAAAAATATACAAGTAAAATAAATTGACCTAAATCCATGCAAATAAATAAATAAACAAACTAATCCCAATAAAGTTACCGTTAGAAAAAACAAATAAAGATAATCAACCCAAATAAACAAAAATTAAAAACTGTTCCTGCCAAAATAATAATTAGAACAAACTACAACAATCAACCCCAAAATCGAATAAATAGCTTTAATGAAATTCTCAATCCAAAACAAAACTAATAAATAAGTGATATAAAAATTTTTTTACTACGTTAATAAAATTATTTAAAAATTTTTTTTTTTAATCGGTGTGATTAAATAAATAAATAAATAAATAAATAAATAAAATAAGAAAAAATAAAAACAAATAAAAGCAAGCAAAATAATTTAACCCAAATAAATAAATAAACGACTTCCGGTAAAATAACCGCCATAATAGACTACCCACAATGCAGCACTGACCCGTATATATATAAATAGCCGAAAAATAACAGCACACGTGGCCTGACGATTGCATATAGCATGAAACAGACTGTCGCCTCTAAGTGTTGACTTCTATGTTCACTTTTATATATATATATATATATATATATATATATATATATATATATATAGACAAAGAAATAATCACGCATAGAATCAATCAGCAATATTAATGCTATTATTGGCGATATCCCATCGCTAGTAGAATATAATGTATGCATTAAAATACTGTTAATCCATAGAATGATGTGATCCTCATTTATAAAACTGTTGTCTGTTGTTTCCAGTTCATATATCTTTTTTAAATGCTAGTACTTTCGAATAATCCTTTATTCATCCTCAGGCATATTTTTTTTTCCTTTTAAAATTAAAACTTGGAGACGAACTAATTGTTTGTAGACCGAAAGATGTTTTTTTTTTGAGAATGTGCAATTATTGATGGTTGTGTACAATATCGGAACATGCAAAAACGCAACCCTAAGTTTTTGAAAAATTTAAGTGAGAATTTTATTTGAACTTTTCTTGCGATGTAGTAAATCCACGTGATCTATTTTTACAAGTGTTTTCAGTTAATATGTCATGAACTAAGTATATAGTTCAATTAATATAGTGTTATGTCTTAGTAGTTTTTTAGCAATTTTTTTGTACTGCGGATCGATAGTTTTTTTATAAATATAAAACATTAGGCAGCATATAATTTATATACAAAGAAAAATCACGCATAGAATCATATATATATATATATATATATATATATATATATATATATATATATATATATATAATCATATATATATATATATATGATTATATATATAATTAACGAAATATTATATTAACGAAACGGCCGTCCAGTGCTTCCTGAGATTTAATCAGACTCGATGAATCAGTTAATATAATTATCAAATCCTCCTCATTACTATGTGTGTTTATCTTCGCTTGAACCAGCTTCTAATGCTCCAGTTGGAGCGGCTTGGTGAGAGTAGTCGTGGCTCCAGGAGGCTCAGTCCTATGGCCAGAGAGAATTTCAGTTGAGTTCCACCACGGAATGTGGGAGTGAGCGGCGCTTCTTAGAGTCTGATTTGCAATCTCTTCGTCACCGAGGCGGAGCAGTTGGTATAGTGTTCGCTTGCCAACCTAACTGTCGGGGTTTCGATTCCCTCGGTAGTGGATGCGCACTGCTGATGAGTCCCAAATATAGGACGAAACGGCCGTCCAGTGCTTCCTGAGGTTTCTATCAGAATAATTATCAAATCCTCCTCATTACTATATATATATAAGATTCTATGCGTGATTATTTCTTTGTATATAAATTATATGCTGCCTAATATTCTATGTTTATAAAAAACCATATATATATAGCTGATTAAGCATTTCAGATTATCTTATGTTGCATTTTAACTTTTTACATATTTTAAAAATCAGATGATACAGGGATATTTTGTTTTGACTTCCGTAGGGGAAATTTTACATAACAAACTGGACCCACTACTTACTACCTTCATTCCTTTGTCAATGTTTATTTTGTTAATAAGCGATGAGTAGAATTTTAATAAAATCCAAACGTACGAAAGATAATTTATACATTTCCTTTGTATTAAGTATTGACAACGAAAATAATATACACTATATAATAATTTGATTTGTATTTACAAGAGTAATTTTATATTCATAACATTCTAAAAAACGAAGCAAATTATACAATGAATTTTTTTTCATTTATCAATTTATAAAGAAATAATTATGAATTTTCCTTATTCTTAAGTTCATAAAAATATATTAATTATAAAAATATGTGAACCAACTTTATTGACATCTTCATTAGATACCCTTTTATTAAGTTCGAATCGATCCGTGGATGATTTGGCAATCATTGCAAAGAATACATTGCGCCAGCCAAGGTGCTTAGTGTCCACTCTTCATTTACTATTTCATCATCAGTTACGTATTGGCTGACAAGATATACACTCTTGTGCAAATTAATTGAAACAAAACAAATAATTCCGTTATTATTTACTGTTTTTGTATTTTCCCAATGAATATGGCCCAGTGTACATGTTAGTACTTCGTATCTCCATTCCACGAAGTCGTTCCTTGCAGATTGGCCACAGATTCTCGATTGGATTTAAATCAGCCAGACTATAGTACTTTCATTTTTGTCATTAGTAGGGCTTGCTACTGTGTTACAATTTCTGTGTGCTTCCTTGGAGTAACGTTCATCGCACACAATGTCTGTAGGACAACTAATCGACAGTCGAGACAATAGTGTCTGGGCGTGATTCAAATCTGATGCAAGGCCAAACAAATTTCCTCATACACCCCGAAAATAAATTTAATATTACGGCACACCACTGCAAATGACGTAATCAGAAGAAAAAATCTGATGCAAGGTCAAACAAATTTCCTCATATACCCCGAAAATAAATTTAATATCACGGCACACCACTGCAAATGACGTAATCAGAAGAAAAAATAAAACTAAATTACACCATGTCACTCTAGTGGGCCTAAAACGGAAGGTACGTTGAAAGAAAGGAAAATAAAATATTTTTTTCAATTAATTTGCACAAGGGTGTCACCAATTTGCAGAGTTTGTAGGCATTTTTAGAAGAATTAGGAACGATTTTACTTTTTTTTTCAAAATTGTTTTATTTTTAAAATAGAAGCTGGATCGGGTAACCTATAATTGCTGGAGTTACAACTCTCGGATTTCTGTTGATTACAATTATAACAAGATAATTGGAAAGTTAATAAAAAAGTAACCTGAGATATTTTTTAAAAACATTTCACCGAAGCAAGGCAGGCGTGCAACTAGCACGCAAAGGGTTAACAGAGAAATGAGAGCAAAATAAATGCAATTATGTTTCAGGCTCTTCTTCAGACGATGGTGGCCAACGCATTTTTTTTTTTTCAATATAAAATAATTTGAACGGAAAACTTATAATATTCGGAAATATACTTATTTAAATTTTGTAAACTTTTATATATATATTAATAAAAAGATTTATTTTTAAATTTATTTCTTTATAAATATTGCCATTAAAGCAATCGGTTATCTCCACCGTATGCATTTGAACACACATCTTTCTAAAAAGAAACGGAGTTATTTGCTTCTAAAATATAGAAGCATGAGCAGAGAGACACGTCGGTGTCGTGTAATGATTAGCAAGCTTGTCTCGTTAAAACAGTTACGATGGAATAGTGAGTTCGTCCCTCATAGGGTGCCCCATATTTTAGACCTTGTGCCACATCTAAGCTTCATTTAGAAAATCAATATATACGCTTCAGCATCATAACTTTTCGATTCGGCCCTATTTGATGCGAAACAAAAATACTGATAAGTATCTAACCAACTTTTAATTGCTTTTGAAGACAACACCCAAAGGACACACTATTACAAGTGTTCATGTCCTAATGACAATATCTACATCTTTGGGGATTTAATGATATATGACGATCTTACAACATTGCCTGGACGTTACATTTTAATTTATTAGCTCAGTGGAATTCGGCGTGGATAGACCTTATCTTATAATTAACACAGTAAAAGATTAATTAATTATCCCGCCATTGAAAGCCTTGAGTGTGTTTCCTTCAATGTAACTTTGTTCATTATTTCTCGAAAGGAATAACAATTTCCCAGGGACATCACACACTAAGGAAGGTCATTGAAAGTACCTTGTTTATCCCTGTGCTGAAGGAAAGTGATAGAAAGGACTCAACATCAATTGCAAGAAGACAGATTGCATGGTTGTTAGCAAAAAAAGTAGCCAAAATTACAATCGGGGATAACAAAATCAACCAACTAGAAAAATTTAAATATTAAGGAAGTGTTTTGACAGAAGACGAACAGTGCGGCACTGAAATCCGAAGGCGTGTTTAGAGAACCAAAGATGTCTTCCAGAAGTTAAGCAATGTATTAAGAGACAGAAAAACATCGTTAGAAACAAAGAAAAAAATTCTGAACTCTTACGTGATGTCTAACCTCTTATATGTCTACGAGTGCTGCTTATTCTACTCAGTGATGTTGAAGAGACTTGAAGCAGCAGAAATGTGGTTCTGAAGAGGGAGGGATTGGAAAATCAGATACTCAAATGGCAAATTGAACGTAAGAGAGACAAAGAAAATCAACGCATAATATGGTTAAGGAACATGACTAAATGGAAAAGGGTTTAAGATTAATAAAAAAAAGGACAAAATATATTAAGAGCTACAAGGGACAGGAAATTGTGGAGAGCCATGACCGCCAATGTCCTGAATTGACAGATCGCATAGAAGAAGAATGAGCTTGTGCAAATGAATGGAAGAACAGCGTTTAGGAGAAATAACAAGAAAACAGAATTTATTAAATGCTACAAAGGTCAGGAAATTGTGGAGAGCGATGATCGCCTACGTCCTGAGTTGACAGAGCACATAGAAGGAGAAAAATGAGCTTGTGTAAATGGAATTCGGAACAGGGTTTAGGAGAGATAACAAAAAGAAAACATTTATTGAAAGCTCCAAAAGACAAGAAATTGTGGAGAGCCATATTAATAGAAACAAATCCCTCCAGATAGTGCTATGTGTTCTTTGAGCTCCCCGCTTATATTTAGAATAATCAAGTAAAAACCAAATAAAATGAGTTTGTTTATAAACAGAGAACAACAACCATTACTACGATATTTCAAATGGATAGGGTTTTATTTATTTAGGTGGGCACAAGAGCACACATAATGAGCGCCAGATGAGGATGAAACTCACTACAATTGATCTTAAAATCTGGTCTTGTGTTCTTTACTACTGGCCGAAATAATCTAATTGAATGGGCGTATAATCTTTGAAAGAGTTTTTAAAGAAAGAGAATGACCGAAGGAAAACGAGAAGGAAAAAAAGAATGAAAGTAAGGAAAATGAAAGACAGCGTGTAAGAACGAAAGAAAACAAGAATGAATGAGCGAAAGAAAAAAGAAAAATTCTGAAAGATAAATACCAAGTTAGGAAGAAATAAACTTTCAGCAAGAAGAAAAAATAAAGATGCAAAAAATAACTATTTAATTAAATGAATGAAGAAGAACGAAAAAAGACAAAAAGAGAAAGAACGAACAACAATAGAAATAATGTTATAGAAGAAAGAGAAAACAGATAATGATGTAATAGAAATAAACAACGAAAGAAAGAAAGAAAGAAAAAAGAAAGAAGGGCAGAATGACGGCGAGGGAGTAGTACAATCGACGACAAAGCTTTTGAAGAAAGAAAGAAAGAAAGAAAGAAAGAAAGAAAGAAAGAAAGAAAGAAAGAAAGAAAGAAAGAAAAAGAAAAACGAAATAAATGAGGAAAGAAAGAAAAGGTAGAAAGAAAGAAAGAAAGAAAGAAAATCGAAAGAAAGAAAATAAGAAAGAAAGAAAATAAGAAAGAAAGAAAGAAAATAAGACAACGCTTTTGAAGAAAGAAAGAAAGAAAGAAAAACGAAATAAAGGAAGAAAGAAAGAAAGAAAGACAGAAAGAAAAACGAAATAAAGGAAAAAGAAAGAAAGAAAGAAAATAAGAAAGAAAGAAAATAAGACAACACATTTGAAGAAAGAAAGAAAGAAAAACGAAATAAAGGAAGAAAGAAAGAAAGAAAGAAAGAAAGAAAGAAAGAAAGAAAGACAGAAAGAAAGAAAATTGAAAGAAAGAAAATAAGGAAGAAAGAAAAAAGAAAGAAGGGCAGAATGACGGCGAGGGAGTAGTACAATCGACGATAACGCTTTTGAAGAAAGAAAGAAAGAAAGAAAGAAAGAAAGAAAGAAAGAAGAAAGAAATAAAGAAAAATGAAATAAAAGAAAAAAGAAAGAAAAGGTAGAAAGAAAGAAAGAAAGAAAGAAAGAAAGAAAATAAGAAAGAAAAAAGAAAGAAGGGCAGAATGACGGCGAGGGAGTAGTACAATCGACGACAACGCTTTTGAAGAAAGAAAGAAAGGAAAAAAGAAAGAAAGAAATAAAAACGAAATAAAGGAAGAAAGAAAGAAAAGGTAGAAAGAAAGAACGAAAGAAAATCGAAAGAAGAAAGAAAGAAAATAAGAAAGAAAGAAAAGGAAGAAAGAAGGGTAGAATGATGGCGAGGAAGTAGTACAATCGACGACAACGCCTTTGAAGAAAGAAAGAAAGAAAAACGAAATAAAGGACGAAAGAAAGTAAGAAAGACAGAAAGAAAGAAAAACGACATAAAGGAAGAAAGAAAGAAAAGGTAGAAAGAAAGAAAGAAATCTATAATAATTTAGATTTGTATATTACACTTGCATTTAAGAGAAATGTTTCAAATATTTAAAAGAAATCCAGACGAATAGCAAAAAATAACTTGTAAAATTGACGTGAAACATTTGATCTTAAACTTTATAAAAATAGAATCGATCGAAAAGAACCCACTGAAAATATGTCGGCCAAAGACAGACATTTAAAGAGGTTATTTTCAAATTTCAAAAAGAGATAAATCATTGAATCTTTTTTGTTCAATAAGGAGGGTAACTTCATCTCACGCAAATTTCTATTTTGAGTCTTGTCTGCAGCCTATATATATATATATATATATATATATATATATATATATATATATATATATATATATATATATATATATATATATATATACACGTTTTTATAGACATATGTATAAGAAGTCGAGTTGCTGGGAAAAGGCAGACGGTAGAAGATAACAAGAATCCAAAGATTCAGAAGCATACAATAAAGTGGAGGTTTTGAGAACGTCTAAAACATTTTGGCTTTCACCATTGGAAGAACTAGACTGTTTCTTGCGGAAGAAGTATGAAGGAACCAAAGAAAGAAGCAGAAGTTATATGAAACCAGAAAAGTGAAAAGTTTCGTAAATTAATAATCGAACTGCGTTTACAAAAACAACAAAAAAAACAAAAAAAAAAACAAAACAAAAATCAATTAAGGTCCCAGCAACAATTTGTGAACATTCTCACTTTCGATTTTCAAATAATTAAGCGAATCATTTTTTAAGAATATATATTGAGAGCCATTTTTCGAAAGGAATTGTATTGTATGTTCCCAAAAGATTTATCGATTGGTTGAAAAATGTGTATCTCTTTTTTATGAGATATAGTTCAATATTTTGAACTATTTATCTTCCAATACCTGTCTCCAGTTCTGAGATGAGATATTTACTCTATTTACATTGTTCGGAATGTTGTCCTCATCTTCGTCGCTGTATTCACGACGTTTCGGTCATCGTACGCTCCAGCCTACTTCAGTATTTGTCTATATTTCGTAGATGAGGTATTTTAATTATTTACTCTATTTACATTGTTCGGAATGTTGTCCTCATCTTCATCGTCGTATTCATGACGTTTCGGTCTTCGTACGCCCCGGCCTCCTTCAGGATCTGTTTATATTTCGTAGATGAGGTATTTTAATTATTTAAACTAGTTTTAGAGGAGGACGGATGAAATAAGTGTAATGACATTCAATGATTTTCCAAAATAAAGCATACAATGATGAAAAAAGGACCCACACTTGATAAAAACAAAATTCTATCGTCAAAATGTTTATGTTATTATTAAGAGAAAAGACCAAAGTATTTTTTTAAATTATTTTATTAAATTTTTTAACTCGTTCTGAATTTCGGTTAAAATTCTTGTTTTTCTTCCGTTACTAGTGAGCCAAAAATTACTACAGGGATTTTTAGCGTTAAAAAATCAGTGTTTTCGAAATTCTTGCAAAAATCAAATAATTTTCTTTAAATTTTCGCCATTTTCTTAAATTATATTTATCATACAAAATTCTCCATCAAACATTAGACCTGTCATCAGGCTGTTAACACAGCTTTAAAAAACACAGATTTCTACGATATTAAACTTAAAATAAATAACTTAAAGTATCTAATAATTGTTTCAAATCAGATAATTTATACTTTAAATCGGCTAATATTCGTCAAATAATGTTTCAGAAAAAGTACATTTTATTCCTTGAAGGTTTTTTTTAAAACAGAGAATTACATTGTGATGAAAGATGAGAGAAAAGGCTGCTAATCATCTATTGTAGTCAAAAGTAACTCCTTCCAATTAATTTAAATTAGTTTTTAAAATTCAAAAAAGTATTTAGTTTATTGAAAATATAAAATTTAATCTATCAGCTTGTAAGTAAAACTAAAATAAAAGCTTCAAGAAAGGTTTTTTTCATTTTTTTAAATTTCATTTTAAATCTTAGGTATAGTTTTTTGCTTTTCTTTCCTTTTTTGAGGTAACTAAATGAATGAAAAAGAAAAGTATTTTTCAGGAACCTTAAAAACATATAATTTAGACATTTAATGACTCTTTCCTTGGCGTTGGCCTTGCAGAGGCTAATATAAGACATTTTGCTCGAAGTCAAAAAGTTTATAAAAATATAGTATTAGAAATAATTTTTTTTATATATAAAATTGTATTGCTAGTAATTTCAGTATAAAAATAGTGTCGGTATATTTTTAATAAAACTGTATGGCTGGTATATTTAATATAAACGCGTTTTGATTTTTGTTTGGGAGAAGGGAGATAGAATACAATTAATATATTGAAGAGATTAAGATATTACCTTTCGGGGAAGCACCTACGCGGGAATCTGTATTTGGCTTACTCTACCCAACAATATGATAGGGGAAATTCTACGGATATTTTATTGTCGTAGAACTCGCCATGAGCTTATTCAATTATTAACTGAAGAATTAAGATTCATAAGAATATTCAAATAGGAAAACCGTGAAATTATCACGGGTCTTTCTAGTTTTGTTAAGGTTGTTAAGCTCAAATATTTAACGATGCGATAGGGGAATTTCTACGGATATTTTATTGTCGTAGAACTCGCCATGAGCTTATTCAATCATGAACTGAAGAATTAAGATTCAGGAAAAAATTCAAATAGGAAAACCGTGAAATTATCACGAGTCTTTCTAGTTTCGTTAAGGTTGTTAAGCTCAAATATTTAACGATGCGATAGGGGAATTTCTACGGATATTTTATTGTCGTAGAACTCGCCACGAGCTTATTCAATCATGAACTGAAGAATTAAGATTCAGGAGAAAATTCAAATAGGAAAACCGTGAAATTATCACGAGTCTTTCTAGTTTCGTTAAGGTTGTTAAGCTCAAATATTTAACGATGCGATAGGGGAATTTCTACGGATATTTTATTGTCGTAGAACTCGCCATGAGCTTATTCAATCATGAACTGAAGAATTAAGATTCAGGAGAAAATTCAAATAGGAAAACCGTGAAATTATCACGAGTCTTTCTAGTTTCGTTAAGGTTGTTAAGCTCAAATATTTAACGATGCGATAGGGGAATTTCTACGGATATTTTATTGTCGTAGAACTCGCCATCAGCTTATTCAATCATTAACTGAAGAATTAAGATTCATGAGAAAATTCAAATAGAAAAACTGTGAAATTATCACGGGTCTTTCTAGTTTTTTTAAGGTTGTTAAGCTCAAATATTTAACGATGTGATAGGGGAATTTCTACGGATATTTTATTGTCGTAGAACTCCCCATGAGCTTATTCAATCATTAACTGAAGAATTAAGATTCATGAGAAAATTCAAATAGGGAAATTGTGAAAATTTCACTGTTGGAGGAAGAGAATTCTCGCTTGTGACGCAAATCTAACGTCGTTTACTTCAGCACAATGGTCCGTATATAGGTATTTTTAATCAGAGTGCCTGCTATTATACATTTACCAAAGTATTTATGAATATCAAAATATTTCTGGTAAACTTTGATCTTTATGCCCGAAAAAAAAAAAAAACGAAGTGTCAAAAGGACATTTTTCTATTGACACCTCAAGTGATAAATATTTTGCTCTAAATTCTCAAGTACAAAGAAAATGTATGAATTCATTTTCATTATATGTTTAGGATTTATTGCAATTCTAATTCTTTTTAAAACAATAAAATTTTCTGAGGAGTGACGGTAGTTAAAACAATAGCGGTGTCAAAGGAAAAGCTGTCCTTCTGAAAGTTAATTTGCGGGCACGAACGTTGTTGTTTACGCTGTTTCTTTTAAACAGTAAATAGAATGTGTTCCATTATGACGGATTATATATAAGTGTATTTCATTAAGACAGATCAAAGTCATTAGCAAATAAATCAGTGTTATTAGTGAAAATTGATTAATTTCTCTGTAGGATCATTTTATTTTAGTCATGGTAATTATGTGTGAAAAATAATATCGCCCAAATCTAAAAGTATAAGAAATAAAATAATTAGACGCTTAAACTTAATTCACATTTAAAATCGGTCCAAGTTATTGGAACACCCTTTATAAATAAGGAGAAAAATTGTTGAAATATTTTGTCGATCCTTTTTGGAAGAGATGATTAATTTAAATGCACTGCTTCCCAGTAGATACGCCAGCAATAAGTGAAAATCAAAATGAAAATTGTTTTTATGCCCGGTAAGTCTTCGTGCGTTTTCTGAAAATAACCTTCTGGGTACTCCATTAAGAAAAAGAGAATATCCGCTTACATAAAAAGTGTCAGCCGGTGTGATAATGCAAACACACCCAATGACACAGCTGATCGCATCTCAGAGCTTAATCGATATTCCCGGAGAGACATCTAAGCCAATCCTTTCTCTGCTAATCATAAAACTAGATAATCACTTCCCACTGTTTATTTTTTGAGGAATCTCTATTTTTTTTTTTTTTGGTACCAACGAGGCAAGTTATTCTGTGAATCTGTTTTCGAGAAGTGATACGTTCTGGAACCAGATAAGGATTCTTCCCCAAGTTATATTAGGAATGCAAAGATGCCGTGGAATTGAAACATTAAAAGGCAGTGTCATTTTGTATTCGCTCCAAGTACTTTTAAAGTAAGGATGCCAAAAGGCGAGTAATAAATAATTGATTTTCTCATATTATTATAAATATTTGCACTTCAAGAGACAGATACAGGCTTACAAATATAGGAAACCTAATGCAGCCACCATGACACTCAGACTATATATTGTGCATGTGCATCACAGACTGCGTAAAATGTTAATGATAATTTTAATATTAGCCTTTTCCCTATGAGGAAACATTTAGCATCCATTGTCCGAGCTGCCAGTTCTGGTTTGGGTGAAATTTATAAAATATTTTTTCTTAAAACAAGTATTTTAGAAAAAACAGGTTTCAGAATCCCTGTAACCATTATCGCTCTTTCCAGTATTGATGCTGCTTCCTAAGGAAACATTTGACATTCATTGACCGAGCAGCCAGTATAGCTTTCAATTGAAATTTATAAACTCTTTCTCTTAAAAAGCGTATTTTAGGAAAACAGGTTTCTCAAGTCCAGTAGCTGTTTCCAATATTGATAAGGGTTTCCTTTCTTACAATTTTATTTGAAGTAGTGTGGTATGTTAATATCTTGGTTATATCATTATTTTCTCTTCTAATTAATGTACTATCCATTTTGGCTGTTGCTGGTGCTGGTAGTCCTCAAGTGATTTGGTTTGTATTATTTCCTGTAGTTCTTTGTCCGTGAATATGTAGCGTCAGTCCATAATGGTCAAAGTTGAATGATCATTGCCAAGACTTTATTGCTTCAAAGCCTTTTATCCCTAATGATCTGAGGAAGTGGTTGTATACAGCTGGCAGTTTAAATATGTTCTGAACGTCTTTCGCGACATTCATGATCGATATATGATAGTTTCGTTCTGACGAGGCTATTAAAGAATCCGGCTCGAGATTTCATGTTAATGTTTGGGCTTCGTAGCAATTTGCAGTGTTGCGTGAAACTACCACTGGCGTAGTCTATTCTATGTTCAATTTCTTTTTATACTTAACTTACTATAACTGATCCATATGTCGAGGTATCTAAAGGGTTTATTAATTACTAATCTACATGCTTTATTTTAAGATGGGTTTTCAAATTAATATTTACGTAGGGTCTTCTACAAAGTCATACTATAAGGAATGAGGATGTTTTAATTTATACAAATTTTGGGGAACAAATCCGATGACTAAATCCTGTCCCATTTGAAAATAATCTAGTGTAGCATTTCCCAACCGGTTGGCCTAGGCTGACAACTACGCCCTGAAAGGATGTCATGTGCGACCCAAGATAACAAAAGAGTTTATTATATTTAGAAAATAAAATTAAAAAATATTTATGTTTAATAAAGATCCAGTTAAACTATTTAATCATTCTATTAGCGGATCATTTAATAACTAGGCGTGCGTCTATATCACGTTGAAACACCGTTTCCGCTACTATCAACGATGGTAAGCAACGTCGAGCCAGGTCAGTACTTAGAGGGGTGACCGCTTGTGAACAGAACCAGGCTTAGTAGAAATATGACTTGCAATAACAGATTCGAATATGCTCCTGGGAATGGATAAAGAATGATATACAAACAGCGAGGTCGAATAGAGCCAAGGTTAGGAGAAAAGGCGCCAAATGTGTGAGGACTTACAATCACGTTACACTGAAACACCGGTTCCCGTAAGATGACCGAAGATGAGTGACCGCTTGGTAACAAACTCTTGCTCACTGGAAATATTGCTTCCAATAACTGATTCGAACATTCTCTAGGAAATTGATAAATATTGATCTGTTCGATTAGAGTCAAGCTTGGCAGCAAAGACATCAGTTTTTTTTTTTTTTTGGAGGGTGGGACTGAAAAACCATATCACATTGAAACATGTTTCCCTAACGATCCCCGAAGTTAAGCAAAGTCGTGACTGGTCGGTTCGCCTCTTGGGAATATCAGGTGGTGTAGCTGATAATAGCTGGGGATTGTTAATTGAAGAGCCGAGTTCGAATTCGATTTGTATTGGGTATATTTACTTGGGTGCAAATATCTTTGGGGAATGAATTAATCCTCCTCTTCAGCCCCAAATTATGGGTTAATTATTACTAAATTAAGTACTAAAGCAATATTGTCTCCAAAACAAATAAATAAAATACAATTGTGTACGAAAGATTTAGCTTTCGGTATTAAATATCGCATAAAGTTTGATATGACGCTAAACAATAGCCAATCACAAAGCAAAGTTCCATTTTTTAAGTAAGGATTTTGAAAAGGAAATGTAGTTTTGATTGTTTGGAAATATGAGTAATAATATCCCATGTTATTATATGAACACAAAAGAAACATTTTACAAAACAATACATCAAATGTATTAGTTGCTCAACGTAAAGAGACTGACCACTATTTTGGCACAAATATGTTACTCTGATCAAACGAGGAAAGAAATCACTAAGATGAAAATGTCTAGAGACTACCTCGATCGCATAGTCATCCACAGTAATTTTTTTCTCTGGTTCTTACTACATTTTATAATTCCTGGCATATCTTGTCTTATCGCAGTATGAGATATCTAATAACAAAACTATTTTTTTCCCACCACTTGATGGATTTTCTTGTGTAGTAATTATTTACTCTGTAATAATAAATACATTGAGCTTTTTTTGCGGATCAGTTTTAATATTTTATGTTACTAGGATCCACTTTTATTATATACTAAACAGGTTTATTATCTTTACTATATATATATATATATATATATATATATATATATATATATATATATATATATATATAAAGAAAAATATACGGAAAAAACAAACAAAAATCCTTATATGCAATAATGCTGCTTTTTATGTTAATATGTCAACGTCGGATGTTTCGGTTTAATAAACCATCTTCAGGACATATTCATAAAATATAATTAACATCAATTGAACATGACAATATGTCCTGAAGATGGTTTATTAAACCGAAACGTCCGACGTTGACATATTAACATTAAAACAGCATAATTGCATATAAGGATTTTTGTTTGTTTTTTCCGTATATTTTTCTTCATACTGTCGGATCTATATCCATATATTTGTTTACATATATATATATATATATATATATATATATATATATATATATACCAGCTTCTCTCGTTCGTTCACATGTGTAATCGCGCCAACGAAACAAATTTAGTCCGATGAAAATTCTACATGAGAAAACGCGTCACATGATTTTTTTCAACTTTGTCATACGTTTTTCCTCTAATGTTCCATCTATAAACACTAAACGATATGATTGTATTGGCAACTCTTTCATTGACGTTTCAGCTGATGAGCTTGATCTGTCGTTTAACTGAAAAGGAAGAGCTGGTCACTAGATTTGATGATTGTGGCTTACAAATCAAGCATAAAAATGTATCCATTAATCAATTTTTGATTTCCATTTAAGAAGGATATCCTCTAATAAAGCGTTGAATGTTTTATCGCAATTTTCCATATCATACCTCTGTGAATTGGGACTTTCTACACTTACCAACATTAAATGCAAGTATATCTCGAATATTAAATGCAGTGATGAGGAAATGGGAGTATATTAGGTATATTAGTATTTTTTTAACGTCAAAAACCGTCATTATTTTTGCACCAACCTAATATTTATCAGATATACGGTCTAGCCTTCAAAACATTGCATCGGCACATCAAGCAAGTGTTTCAAACAGGCACACTTAAATATACAAAGTGATGATTTTCTTAAATCTTTTAAACGTTATTTTTAGTAGATTCTCGTAATTAAGTAGAAGCCCCATTTGTTTTTTAAGCAGTATATTTATTTATTTTCTTCAACCGTCCTGAATATTCGAGAGATTTATCAAAGAAAAAAATGCGCTCTCCAGCATGATTCGAAGTTGCGTCTCGTTTGGCAGAGAGAACCGTTGTTAGAGCCGACGTGCTTAAGGCCGACTGAGCTATGAAGAATTTAGCCGATGAGCGTCTACTCAAGGTTTGTTCGATTAATAAAACAAAACTTCATTACTTCTTTAGAAAATTGCTTTATTTTCTTTGGGATACGAAACGGAATAGATATGAAAATTTTCGAGAATCTATGACAAGAAAAATCTCGCTTAAAGATACTATTTAGCGTCAGTTCATCGCCTAGGTTCTTTTAGAGAATGTCTGATCTACAGACGGTTCCCTCTGCCCGGCTGTCCTGGGTATGACGATAAACTACATCCGTGTCCTGGGTAAGACGATAAACTACGTCAAACTGCAAGGCCTCTTATCGGGAGGATCTGAGGAGCGTGGAACCACCTCTTAATTATTGGTGTTCCTAGATTCACCCTGACCCGAGGTGCTAGCACCTGTTAGGGTTCCAGCTATGGGCAAATAGTTAACCCCCAAACTGGGGCCAAACCACTATAAAAGCGTAAAAATAGGTTTTAGTACCAGAAATACATTGTAAAAAAAATTATTACCAGCAACAAATTTTTGATGAAAAGTTATTACCAGCAATATATTTTTAAAAAATATATTACCAACAATACATTTTTAAAAAAATATATTACCAGTAATACATTTTTGAAAAAAAGTATTACCAGCTATACATTTTTGAAAAAAAAATTATCAGATATATATTTTAAAAAAATTACCAGCAATACGACATTGAGGTAGATATGCCGTAAAAAAAAAAAAAACAACCAAAAAAAGAAAAAAAGACTGAACCTCTGCCTGGTGGCACTATTTCTAGTCCTGTTAGAGAGCGTATAATTTCTTTAATACGATTTCTCGAATATTCAAGTTGGTAAACAAAAATAAATATACTATTTAATAAACAAACGAGGCGTCTACTCAAATATGAGCATCCGCTAAAATATCTTTTAAATGAATAAATAAAACCCCATTAATTTCTGTAAGAAATTCCAGGGTAATGTCTTCAAAATGCATGCTTATTTCCGAAGAGCTTTTAATTATTATTTTCTCGTTCTTAAATTTAATGACTAATTTTTCCTTATAGAAATTTAAAGTGCTTTCTAGAGTCTTAATTATTCTACAAGTGTTCCAGGAAGTAAAAAAGAAAAAAAATCGTTGAAACACTAAGGTTTAAGGTATTTATTAATATATAATAATTGTGATTTCAATCCTTAAACCAGATAAAAGTGACATATCCATGGGGACTAAGTCTATGTAGCTCCAGACATGGATAGCGGAAAGAAATCAGTCTAGTATCATTTATTATATAATGATTTCTGTTTGAAATATCATTAGCATGATCTATAGATACCAGAAGAAGGCTGGAGGGTATATCAGTCGAAACGTTGTGATATTAACTACAAACACGAGGTCATTAGGCCGACTATGAATAACTAACGAAATTTGACTCTTTTTCTCTCTTGCGACTGGGGATTTGCATCATCACAAAAGACAAATTAACCAATCTCCATGGAGATGTGATTAAATACCTAAACTCTGGATTAATGATTTCTTACTGGGTCTGTATTTGTACCCTTTAGCCATATTTATTTACGCATTACTACTTTAAGTGCTATTAAAACTTTTGCTACGATCGCGTGGAAATTTCATTACCATTCTGATAAAGAATGATAATAAGATTCATAATTAGTCTGACAAAAATAAATTTGCAAGAATGAAACGATTCTTAAGTAAACATAAAATAGCAAAGCTTTGTCAGTATTTCTCTAGCCACATATCTATCTATCTATCTATCTATATATATATATATATATATATATATATATATATATATATATATATATATAATATTTTTCTTAATGAATCATTTAAATGACATTTTCACCTTGATTCCTTCTGTGTCACTCAAGTCTGGACAGTTAGGGGGACGACAAACTAAATCCGGGAGCAAGGTCACTGTTCTGGAGGTTAGACATTTTGAGGAGTGTGTAACACAGTTGCTATTATTCCTAGGTTCACCCTGACCCGTGGTGGTAGCATCGCAATGGACAAATAATTATCTCACACCAAAAAATAAAAAAGTACTAGAAAAGTATAACAGTTCATTATTGCCGTAAAAATGTCATAACATAAATAAGAATAATACAGTTTTATTGCAAAAGTACAGCAATACTTATTGATACTTATTGATATAATCGAATATGCATACACCTGTGTTTCTCCTCACTGGAATATGGTTGGCTGGTGTCCGCTATAAATACCGAAGGACGTGTAGGAGAGTCAGAGCCTTAGACTGAGAACTAAGACTTTAACGATGCCCATTGGACTACACCATTGATCTACACTTCTTACCTGCGACTACGACGCGTACCAGTCGATTACTGCTACCATATTCTATTTGGTTATAGTAGCCAAAACCACTTAGCTACTTCGTTCAAATATATCCTTTTCCGGGACATATCACTTATTTAGAACAATGACCTGCAATAGACGGTTATAGTAAAATGATCAACAATATATATTTATAGCAAAATAACGAACAATATATTTTAAATATTAAAAAAATCAGCATTATATTTTATAGTAAAATAACCAGCAGTACATTTTTATAGTAGAATTATCAGCAATATCATTTTATTAACTAACAAACAATAGATTTTGATCGTAAAATCACCAACAATACATTGTTATAGCAAAATGACCAAGAATACATTCTAATACTAAAATTATCAGCAAATATATATTATATTAAAATAGAGAATACAGAATTTATACCGAAATGACCAACAGTACATTTTTATCTGAAAATCCCACAAAATAGATTTTATATTAAAATGGCCATTTTTATAGCAAAATGACCAATCGCCATGTTGTAATTCATTTAGAGTTCTTTAAACTCATTAGAAGTTCTGTCAAAGAGCATCCAGTGTCCGTCAATATTGAAATTGTTTCTTATTTTTTACAACAACGCAAGAAAGAACGATGTACGAAATAATTTTGGGAAACTGTTGATATCTTTCCCTACTATATTCATGCAACATTGCACCAACCGATTGTGGCTTTTTCGATCGCTTCAAAGCGCTTTGATGCGAAATACATTTGCTAATTAAAAGAATATTTAGGAGTTCGCCAAAAAAAACGTTTATTGCATCAATGTATGTTGAATTTAAGAGAAAAGCTATCGAAAATCTGTTTGATATGTAGCAACAAGTCATTGCAAATAACACAAAATATATAACTGAATAAAATCTAATTGTACTTTATTTATTTGGAATAAATTTACAAAACTAAAACGTTTATGAATCGACCCACATTAAGCATTTGGAATAATGTTTATATTTACAACACACAGAACAAAAAAGCTATAAGTTCAAATATTATTTTCATGCCAAAAATTTTCTTTCAGGTTCTGAAAAGCTGGCTATTAACCATTTTACCAAAAGATATTTCAAAGATACCTAATTAATGGAATGGATCCCTGAGTATAAAATTTAATAGAGTAGAAACCGTTGTTCGTTATTAAAAGAGGTATACAGGAGACTGGAAAACATTATTCAGCCAAATACTATCTTGGGTTGCCAAAAGAAATCGATGCAATTAATGCTAAAGTCAAAACAATGCAATCAAGTATATATATATATATATATATATATATATATATATATAGAGAGAGAGAGAGAGAGAGAGAGAGAGAGTATCGGGAAAATATATATGTATGACGGACTATCACGTGGTATTCGACGTATGAGGGTCAAGCAACTCTGTTCGTAGAAACCGTCAGCCAGGCACCAGTACATAAAATTTAATTATAGTAGTGAAGCCTTTGTGCAGAGCCAACCACCCTTTTTCAAGGGCCGACTACATAGACCTGGTACACTACGTGCCACAAGGTCCCCAAATGAATTCAGAGTTGTTATTCTTCTAGACCAGTTACCATCCAAAGCTACAGAACGTGATATTTACCCATAGCTGGAGGGAGAAGAACGGGACTCATGCATTTCCCAAGGTTATTAGCACGTTAGTGAATGTAATGGACTCGACTGGAATCAGATTCCTCAACCCAAACCGCTATGCACTACTCCACTGGGACGCCTATCTATCTATCTATCTAGCTATCTATCTATCTATCTAGCTAGCTAGCTAGCTAACTAGATATCTAGCTCTGTGTGTGTGTGAGTGTGTGTATTTGAGTCTATATTCTATAATATATTGTCTTTCCGATATTCTATAATACAATATATATATATATATATATATATATATATATATATATATATATATATATATATATATATATATATATATGTCTCTTGAAGTAAAAAATTACAAAGCTTAACATTTTAAGTTTTGTCTATACTAGTTGCAAAATAAAATCCTCACATTTGCCTTGATAATGGCCGTCAGAGGACGGAACGCGTTGAATAATATACGTTTCCCTTTTATTTTATTCACACATACACACACACACACACAGACATATATATATATATATATATATATATATATATATATATATATATTCACACACACACACACACACCGCAAGAACAAACCTTCAGATATTGAAGGCCATCTACATTAAAACAAAGCAACCTACACTCAACAAAATTACATTTCAAACTAGTCACAACACATTACATTGAATCTAGACATATGGTTCTGTTGTCATACTTCGGTCTATCGCGTGGTATGACGTCATAGAACTACATCTTGAATTGTCGTCGCATAGCAATTTTCTACGCGAAAATAACAAAATATAATCTTTGACGGTGGGTATCTTTGTTTCATGCCTGTATAGCCGCTCTGAGGATGGCTCACGTGATAAAAAACATCCAAATGTTGGACAATTTTTGTCTATATTTTCACCAGAAATTAAAGCAAGAACGGCTCATGATCAGACATAATAGACATTGATTTTCTGTTATATTTAATAATATATGTTTGAATATCTATCTATCTATCTATCTATCTATCTATCTATCTATCTCTCTCTCTCTATATATATATATATATATGGAGAGAGAGAGAGAGAGAGAGAGAAAGAGAAAGAGAGAGAGACCTCCACAAAAAACGCGATACTTAATGTTTACAATGAATTTTGGAAAATTAAAAGTCTTTTAATTTCAATCTAATAGGTTAGATTTCATATTTTCAATAAGAAAAATATTTTGCTTTATTTCAAAGACTAATTTAAATTGACCGGAAGGAATTTTCTTTTTACAAAATGGCTGATTAGCATCCTTTTTAGTCGTCTGTCATCGCAATGTATTCCTCTTTATAAAAAAAAAAAAAAAAAATCTTCCAAAAATAAAATATACTTTCCGGAAACAATATTTGAGTGATATTTCTTTTCTTTTTATGTGCTGTGTTCATTCAGGACGTAGGCGCTCATGGATCTCCACTTGTCCCTATCACTTTTGGCTCTCAATAAGTTTCATGTCTCTACCAACTCCCCCAGACCATGTTCTGTCTTCTACTTGCTTAAGTCCGCCTGATATGGCATGCATTGTTTTTTCTTGTCTTTCTTTCACATTATTAGATCTAGGAGTATCATATTCTCCAAGCCCTCCTTTCTCATTACGTGTCCCAGAAATTTCAGCTGCCTCTTCCTAATGTTAAGTATAAGCTTCCTCCTTGTTTGCATCCTCTCCTGAACTTCATCGTTGCTCATGTGATCGATCCATGGTATCCTTAGCATCCTTTTATAGAACCATACCTCCGCTGCTTCGAATCACTTATTCATCTTTGAGGAGACCGTCAAACACCCACTGCCGTAAAGAAGGACAGATGTCACATAGCAGTTCAGTAATATTTTCTTAGTCACCAAAGAAAACTTCATTGCTGATTTAAATTAAAAGTAATCCAATTTGAATCAAATATTATTTACTTTATGTTTAAAATATCGCAGACATATATTTTAACTTGGCAGTACACGTGTTTTTAAACCGACTGCAGCTGTCTGACAGATCTAATGTTGTCCTACGTAAACTTTATCTATAAAATATAAATGTAAAATAAAATGTCGCGGGCGCCTTTTTTTATTTCATTTTTAAGTACACAGAGATGTTAGCAATTTAGGAAAATATTCTGGGTTATCTAATGTTGAATTTTATAAATGTTGACTTTCAATTTACTATAGTTATCGCTCTTATTTCTGATAATTTCGTCTATGGACTTCGTACATAGACAAATGTGCACGTTTGTACACGTACAAAGAAAATCAAAATTGGTCTTTGTTGATTTGTATTAAGCTTGTCAATTTATGATTAGTAAATAATTTTCACTTAATAATAACTAGCAGTCGTACTCAGCTGGTCGATTAGAAAAAAGCGTTCAATTAGAATGGAGCAAAAACAACATCATGTTTTAATGTAACAGAGTCTTTCTTGTTTAATTATCTTAAAGTACTTTCATTAAAAAAACAAAACATTTTGAATTAATGCAGTTACTGATATAAAAGTGGACTGTATTTATTCAATCGAAGTTAGCCGAGGACATGAAAGAGTAAAACAGGCAACATGAAGACACACTTCACATCACAATTATTTTGAAGTTTTAAATATATAAGTAAAATAAAAACAGTAAAAATCGCCATTTTTAGCTATTTGCGCGAGTTTTTACTATATGAGTGGATGAAATTATCATGTTAAATGACTGTTAAACAAACAACTTATTGTTGGCTACAATTGAGTGAAGTTTGTATTAGCTTGCTTGAAAATTGAGGGAGGTCTTAGTTTAAAATTTTTATTGAAATCGATTAGTGTTGAAATCGATTTTTCGCGAAAATATCTCTTACAGTGTACAATATAGGGAACAAATTTGGTCAAAATTGGTTGGATGGATCTCAAGTGAAAAGATATCAAACGGACACACATTCATCCAGTTTTGTATATATATATATATATATATATATATATATATATATATATATATATATAAATTTTAATTATTAAATTTTATTAAGTTTTTAATAATTTAAAATACAGTATTCAACCTTTTAGATGATACATACACATACATACGCACACACACACACACACACACACACACACACATATATATATATATATATATATATATATATATTTATCATCTAAAAGGCTGAATACAGAATTTTAAATGATTAAAAACTTAATAAAATTTAATAATAAAAATTTGAAAAGAATCAAACTAATTCTTGGAATAATTCCTTACTAATCGAATTTATTTTCAATTGTGCCTTTTATATATTTTATTTAAAAATGCTTTTCTAATGAAATAATGTCATAATTTTATTGCATTCTTTATTTTACAATTAGGAGCAGAATTTCGAAAAATACCGTTTATGCTTGACAAAAACAAATTGATGAGTTAAATTCACGAAAGATTCTTGCTTTTAAATAAATATGAATATAGTTGTATTTTAATTTTTTCCAAACAATACAAAGTTAAGTAAGTGGATGAGCATATGTAAAAACATTATTAAAATCCGAGATTTATTTGATTTTTTGCAAGAATTTCCAAAACAATGTGTTTCTAAAGACGAATGAGACGCTATAAATCCATATATTAATCTTAGTACCAGTCGCTAACGTCAGAAAAACAAGATTTTTATCCAAAATTTCGAACGTGTTAGAAAGAATTAAAAATTTTATAAGATAATCAAAAAATAATTTGATCTTTCCTCTTAATAATAACAGATTTTTTACGATAAAATTTCGTTTTTATCAAGTTCAGAACGTTTTTCTTCATGCTATGCTCTTTTAAAAATCATTCGGATTTATCTATCTATCTATCTATCTATCTATCTATCTATCTATCTATCTATCTATCTGTCTCTGTCTCTCTCTCTCTCTCTATATATATATATATATATATATATATATATAATAAAGAGAGTAACAGTAAGACATATAATCCGGTGTTCTTATTAATATTTCTATTTTTACAAAACAGTGTTCAAATCAAATCTAAGCATAAATATTATAAATTTACTAATTTAAAAATATGGTTCCATCGCTACACAGGAATTACCATGTTTCAAAAACAGAAACTAAAACTTCAAATTCAGTTATAGAATTAAATTAAAGTCCCTAGTCATGTATCATTTTTAAGCGAATTTTGGAAAAAAATTATTTTGAAATTTATTGAGTTTTATAAGCACGTATATTCATAATATATGTTTGTAAGGCTACGGTGAAATCCAATCTTTTTAAAAAGGGGCGATAGGGTATTCGTTTTCACTGGCAACTATTGTATCAAAATATAAGTTACTTTCGAAAAGAGGTTAAGTCAAGGTAGGATAGGGGTACCTTTTCCAACGAATGATGATATCCGTTCAACGCATGTCGTCTGGTTTTTACAACGACAAAAGTGTTTTCGGGACTTTTGTTTCGCCATTATATTTTTACTTGTATGCATCAATATTTTTTCTAAAATAGTTGTTTATATATCAATAATTCGTATTGAACTACAATTTTAAGATAATATTCTTAATTATAATTCCTAATAGACTATAATTCTTTAAAACAAATAAATGTAATAGAATTACTTAAATTATTTAAAAAATATTTTAAATTAATAAATTTAATATATATATATATATATATATATATATATATATATATATATATATATATATATATATATATATTTATATATGTATGTATGAGTGTGTCTGTGCGTGTGTGTGTGCGCGCTCGTGTGTAAGTATACATACAAGTTGCGACAATGATAACACACTTTTGCTTTTATTAAATTTTATTAAACACAAATAAATGACAGTAGTTGAAGATGGTTTAAAAATTATGACATTCACATTCGGTAATAGTTATATTTTAATTTCGAGATGAGGTGGATAAGGAGGACGCGTAGCAATGAGTAAAACAAAAGAGTTACTTCACTTATAAGGGGAAAAAAAACAAAAAAACAACAGGTGAACTTTGAACTTTGCAATCTAGAACGTGTCACAAGCAGTAAAAAACAAACAGTTGAAATTCTGTGAATTCACATATTCACAGACAAAACTTACACACTGAAGATGGTGTCAGATGAGATTGAAAGTACTTGGGAAAATAAAAACTATGCGAAAGAAAATTTTGTTATTTTTCTTACTCAATATTCTAAATCTACCAAAAAATTAATCCTTGAAATTTAAAGGAATAAAACAAAAAGCAATGTCTAAATTATATAGCCAAACCTATTTTGTGTGAATGAAAGCTATGTATACATATATATATATATATATATATATATATATATATATATATATATATAAATTGCGTGAATTTTTCTTGTTTTCGTCGACTGGAGTGGTATAAACAAGTATTGTTACATTCCTTTTTGGCTGTCGGATCAGATAATTTAATTATAGTAGATTTGGTTAGCAAAACCTCTCTTATGCAATTATGATAAAATATATTCTTAAGATGTGCGATAAAAGAAATCGATATCAGGTATGGCGCGTATGTAATATAAAAGTGAACACTAAGGCTAGCAGAATGTTGATACAATATATATATATACATATATATATATATATAAATAACATGGTAAAAATATAGTTTTAATTTATGATATATTTATGGGTAAAAGTGCTGTATTTAAAGGTTAGAGCGCATGTAAATATAAGAGTGGTCTTCATACTGAGCGGCGTCAGATGGTTTCAGGCTTGAATATTCGTTCAAGCATGAAACAGACTGTCGCCTCTCGGTATTGACTTCATTATCAAATTTGTATACCTATATACATACACACACACACACATACACACACACACACACACACACACACATATATATATATATATATATATATATATATATATATATATATATATATATATGTACAGAGTGGTCCAAAAGTAGGTGGACAATAAATGTATCTTTTATATACATTTACTGTGCATCTAATTTTGGACCACTGTGTACACACATATATATATATATATATATATATATATATATATATATATATATATATATGTATATATATGTATATATATGTATATATATATATATATATATATATGTATATATATATATATATGTATATATATATATATATATATATATGTATATATATATATATATATATATATATATATATATATATATGTGTGTGTGTGTGTGTGTGTGTGTGTCTGTGTGTAAATATACGGGCTGCAATGAATAAATTGCCGTCTGAATTACTTAAAAATGAAAATAACACTGAAGTCTCATTTTAACAGATACCAAAATTACACAAACTTGTTTTGAAATACTAGAGTAAATGTACTTAATATAGTCGCCACGGCCTCCAGATGACTTCAGAATCTCCTGCATCTTTTCTGGACAGTATCCTTGTTTAAGTTAGTGAATGCTGCTTTAATCCTTGACTTGAGTTCATCTTTGGTGTGGCAAGGAATGTTGTTGCTCTCCTGCTCAACTGCACCCCACACGGGGTATGCAGTCTGGAGAGTTAGGGTTTTACATAAGAAACTGTTTAAATTGAAGTAGTCGGGGTATCAGGTGAAAAAAGCTTTCTAGAAGAATTGTCACAGAAATATTTTTCGAAAAGACAGAGGGAAGCCAAACTACATCGTTGAGAAAGTCGAGTGGCCAATTCAGGATCGATTACATTACAGATCCTTCTTTTATCAAGAATGTCTGTAGGCGATAAATGGACAAGCCATTTCTTGCACCAGTTAACAATTCCTTTTGATTTTAATATTTGTTATATTGAAGTATTTGCCAATGTAACATTTCTTACGGGGCTTACTTCATAAGACGTCTACTCAGCAGAGCGAATGTAAGTTTTGTTGCATTTGTTTACTTAATCCAACTCATGATATGAGAGCCGAGATAAAAGAATCAGTGAAATAAAATTCTCTAGTGAAATATTTGTCCGAGACTTTGCTGTATTTCAATAATCACGAGATAATTATTTGTAAATAGAAATTCCCTGGACTACCTGAGATTGAGTGCTAAGAAAGAGAAGATTAAAATGGAGAATGATGAAGCAGGAAAAAGAAGAAAACGGAGCCGAAAGAAAAGGAAAAACGGAAGAAAACGGAAGATAAAGAAAATAGAAAAGAGAAGAAAAAAGAAGGCAAAGAAAAGGAAAAAAAGAATAAAAAAGAAATAAAACTAAACAATGGAGAATAAAGGGAAAAAAGGAAGAGAAAAACTGAAAATAATGAATAAGAAAAAAAGGAAGAAAGAAAAAAAAAAGTAGAAGTAAATGGAAAATTAAGAAAAATAAAGAAAAGAAGAAAATGAAGAGGAAAGAAAAAGAAAAAGAAAAGGGAGAATAACAAAAAAGAAAACTAAGAAGTTGGTGAAAAAATTAAAAGAAGAAAACAGATGAATAAAGAAAAATAAAAAAAAACAAAAAGGGAGAATAAAGACAAAACGGTGAATGTGGAATAAAAAACGAAAGAAAAAGAAAATGGAGAAGGAAAAAGAAAAGACGAAGAAAGTAGAGAAGAAGAAGAAAGAAAAAGAAGAAAATGAAGAAGAAAGAATAATGAATAGGAGGAAGAAAGCGGAGAAGAAAAAACAGGTAAAAAATGGGAAAGAGAGAGAGCCAAAATAAGTAAATGATCAAGAAGAAAAATGAACAAACAAAAGAGAATAGGAAAGAGAATAGGGAAAGAGAATATGAGAGAGAAGAGGAAAGAGAAGAGGAGAGATAAGTGGAAATACTAGAGGAAAGAGAAGAGGAAAGAGAAGAGGAAAAATAATAGTAGAGCGAAGAGGAAAGACAAGAGGAAAGAAAAGTGGAAAGAGAAGAGGAAAGAGAAGAGGAAAGAGAATGGGAAAGGGAAGAGGAATTAGAAAAGAGAAAGAGAATAAGACAGAGAAGAGGAATGAGAAGAGAAAAGACAATAGGAAAGAGAATAGGAAAGAGAATAGGAAAGATAAGTGGAAAGAGAATATGAAAGAGAAGAGGAAAGGGAATAGGAAAGACAAGAAGAAAGAGAATAGGAAAGAGAAGAGGAAAGAGAAGAGGAAAGAGAATAGGAAAGAGAAGTGGAAAGAGAATAGGAAAGAGAAGAGGAAAGAGAAGAGAAAAGCCGAGAGAAAAGAGAATAGGAAAGAGAAGAGGAAAGACAGATGGAAAGAGAATAGGAAAGAGAACAGGAAAGAGAATAGGAAAGAGAATAGGAAAGACAAGAAGAAAGTGAACAGGAAAGAGAATTAAAAATAGAAGAGGAAAGAGAATAGGAAATAGAAAAGGGAAAGAAAATATAAGAGAGAAGAGGAAATACAAGAGGAAAGACAATAGGAAAGATAAGTGGAAAGAGAATATGAAAGAGAAGAGGAAAGACAAGAAGAAAGAGAATAGGAAAGAGAAGAGGAAAGAGAATAGGAAAGATAAGTGGAAAGAGAATAGGAAAGAGAAGAGGAAAGACAAGAAGAAAGAGAATAGGAAAGAGAATAGGAAAGAGAAGAGGTAAGAGAAGAGGAAAGAGAATAGGATAGACAAGAGGAAATATTAGAGGAAAGAGAAGAGGAAAAAGAATAGGATATAGAAAAGGGAAAGAGAATATGATAGTGTTGAAACTTGACTAATGCATGGAATAATAATGCAACACAAAATGTACTTAGAACAAAATGTATTGAAACAAGAAAGTGTACACAATATTTACATATAGTCTTTTGTATATTCCTGGGAAGACCGTTCTTAGAGAATGTGTTGACGGAGTCGCAGTCGGGCAGAGTCTCTGGTTGGATCTCCTCTCCATCCTCCCTGGTACCAACCATATTTATATGGTCGGTACTCCACTATGCAAATTAGGTGGATCCTACGACAACACCCCCCTCCCAAGCCTTGGAATCCGTTTTGGATTTCAAACTGGCTTCCTATATGGGTTGCTGATTATGGCTATTTCTTGTAGATCCATCTGCATAATTTTAATATTTTTTCCGTTTTGGATTCACGTCCAATGGTTCCGTGAACTTTCGTTTCCTACCGGATCTTCTCGGTTCAGGAATATTTTGCGGAGGTTCTACTTGAAACATATCATACATTACAACAATGGGATCTTCCTCCTCATCCGGTATACTCTCTTCATGCTCTAGAACGTAGCATTTTTTAAGTTGGTTCTGGCGCCTTTTATGAGTATTCTTTGGCCCTTTAATTATGTAAATCAGGTCACCGATTCTCTTGTCCACTATGCCTCGCTCCCAGAACTCAACGTTGTTTTTGTAGCACTTGAAAAACACCTTCTCTCCGGAAGTGTATCTTTTTCTCGCTGTATACATAGTATTCTTTACTCTATTTTTCCCTGGCAAAAGCTTGTCAAACACTGACTTAACTTTCCTAGCGAACATTAGTTCAGCTGGTGCCATGTTTGAGTATGTTCTCTGGTTTGGCGTAATTCTGTATACCTGTAGGAATTGCTGAAGCGCCTTTTCCGTTGGAACTCCTGAGGCTTTCTTCAGCGCGCGCTTTAAAGTATCGACAAATCTTTCTGCGAGTCCATTGGACCTCGGATGATACAGCAGCGTCGTTATGTGGTTAATTTGATATAACTCAAAAAATTCCTTAAAATCTTCAGAAGTGAATTGTGTACCATTGTCACTCACAATACACTCTGGCACACCGAACCGTGCAAATAGTTCATGCAAAAAAGTTGTTGTGGTATTGGACGTAGGCTTTTTGCAGCGTAGTACTTCCGGCCATTTTGTAAAACTATCTACCACTATTAAGTAGTAATAATCTTCCACTGGACCATCGAAATCAATGTGTAATCTTGTCCACGGATGATCCGTCTTGGGCCATGGTTTGTGTACTATAGGTGGTGCCTTAGCTGCTAACGCACACACTTTACATCGATGAACCATGTTTTCGATATCCACATCCATTCCTTTCCAATATACAAAGCTTCGCATTAAGCTTTTTGTTCTATTAACCCCCGGGTGACTCATATGGAAGTCCCGTAGTATTCTTTTCTGCAACTTTTTTGGTACTACTACTCTCTCACCATATAATAAAAATCCGTCACAAATTGAATAAATCTCCTGCACTTTTTTGTCATTTGCTACCATTTTGCTTTTTATTTTTAAAATGAAATCATCGCTTTCAGCTTCTTTTTTGATTTCCTTTGACGTAACCGGTAGCTCCCTTAAAATGTTGTTTACCATGCTTTTCACCTCATAATCTGCTCTGATATTTGCAATAATTGATTCTTCGAATCTTTCTTCTTGACTCGGTACGAGTCTTGATAAGCTATCCGCATGAATTATATTTTTGGATGATAGGTGCTTTATGTGAAAATCATAATTGAGAAGAATGGTTCCCCATCTCAACAGACGATTTGCCGTATAAACGGGTAACCCTTTCTTCGAACCAAAAATAGGGATCAGCGGTTTATGATCCGTTTCAAGAATAAAATGTCTGCCGTGGATGTATCTGTGAAATTTTGTTATGGCAAAAATGATACTCAGCGCCTCTTTTTCTATCTGTCAGTAACTTCTTTCTCCTGGGAGTAAAGTTCTCGAAGCATGTGCAATTGGTTTTCTAGAACCATTTGGCATTATGTGTTGAATACACGCTCCTATCCCGTATGAACTGGCGTCACTTGCCACTACAATATCAAGTTTTGGATTGTAATGGGTTAAAAAGAGGTCTGATGTAAGCATTTTGTTTATTTCACCAAAGGCTTCCTGACATTCTACCGTCCATTCCCATATGATAGAGAAGAGGAAAGAGAAGAGGAAAGAGAAGAGGAAAGATAAGTGGAAAGATTAGAGGAAAGAGAATAGGAAAGAGAAGAGGAAAGACAAGAGGAAAGAGAAGAGGAAAGAGAAGAACAAAGAGAAGAGGAAAGAGAATAGGAAATAGAACAGGGAAATGGAAAGAGAATAAGAGAGAGAAGAGGAAAGAGAAGAGGAAAGACTAGTGGAAAGAGAAGAGGAAAGAGAATAGTAAATACAAGTGGAATAACAATAAGAAATAGAAAAGGGAAGGAGAATCTGAGAGAGAAGAGGAAAGAGAAGAGGAAAGACAAGAGGAAAGATAAGTGGAAAGAGAATAAGAAATAGAAAAGGGAAAGAGAATAAGAGAGAGAAGAGGAAAGAGAAGAGGAAAGACAAGAGGAAAGAGAATAGGAAATAGAAAAGGGAAAGAGAATAAGAGAGAGAAGAGAAAAGAGAAGAGGAAAGAGAAGAGGAAAGATAGGAGGAAATTGAAGATGTAAAATAATAGGAGAGCGAAGAGGAAAGAGAAGAGGAAAGATAAGAGGAAAGAGAAGAAGAAAGAGAAGAGGAAAAAGAAGAGGAAAGGCTAGTGGAGAGAGAACAGGAAAGAGAATAGAAAAGATAAGTGTAAAGAGAAGAGGAAAGACAAGTGGAAAGAGAATAGATAAGACAAGTGGAAACAGAATAGGAATGAGAAGAAGAAGAGTATAGGAAAGAGAAGAGGAAAAAGAAAAGGGAAATAGAATACGAGAGAGAAGAGGAAAGAAAAGAGGAAAAAAGTGGAAAGAGAAGAGGAAAGAGAATATGAACGATAAGAGGAAAGGGAAGAAGAAAGAGAAGAGGAAAAAGAAGAGGAATGACACTAGAAAGAGAATAGGAAAGAGAAGAGCAAAGAGAATAGGAAAGAGAATAGGAAAAAGAAAAGGGAAAGAAAATATGAGAAGGAAGAGGAAAGATAAGAGGAAAAAGAATAGGAAAGAGAAGAGGAAAGAGAATAGGAAATAGAAAAGGGAAAGAGATTATGAGAGTGAAGAGGAAAAAGAAGAGGAAAGAGAAGAGGAAAGGTAATTGGAAAGAGAAGAGGAAAGAGAAGAGATAAGACAAGTGGAAAGAGAATAGGAAAGAGAATAAGAAAGAGAAGAGGACAGAGAATAGAAAATAGAAAACGGAAAGAGTCTACGAGAGAGAAGAGGAAAGAGAAGAGGAAAATGAGTGAAAAGAGAATAGGAAAGATAAGATTAAAGAGAAGAAGAAACAGAAGAGGAAAGATAAGTTGAAAGAGAAGAGGAAATACAGGTGGAAAGAGAATATGAAAGAGAAGAGGAAAGAGAATAGGAAAGAGAAGTAGAAAGAGAAGAGGAAAGACAGGTGGAAAGAGAAGAGGAAAGACAGGTGGAAAGAGAATAGGAAAGAGAAGAAGAATGAGAATAGGAAAGAGAATAGGAAAGAGAAGAAGAAAGAGAATACGAGAGAGAAGAGGAAAGGAAAGAGGAAAAAAAGTGGAAAGAGAAGAGGAAAGAGAAGAGGAAAGTGAATAGGAGAGATAAGAGGAAAGGGAAGAAGAAAGAGAAGAGGAAAAAGAAGAGGAAAGACACTAGAAAGAGAATAGGAAAGAGAAGAGCAAAGAGAATAGGAAAGAGAAGAGGAAAGAGAATAAGAAATAGAAAAGGGAATCAGAATACGAGTGAGAAGATGAAAGAGAAGAGGAAAGAGAATAGGAAAGAGAAGAGGAAAAAAATACGGAAAGAGTCTACGAGAGAGAAGAGGAAAGAGAAGAGGAAAAAAAGTGGAAAGAGAAGAGGTAAGAGAAGAGGATAGAGAATAGGAAATAGAAAAGGGAAAGAGAATCCGAGAGAGAAGAGGAAAGATAAGTGGAAAGAGAATAGGAAAGAGAAGAAAAAAGAATAGGAAATAGAAAACGAAAAGACAGTACGAGAGAGAAGAGTAAAACAGAAGATGAAGTATATGTGGAAAGAGAAGGGGAAAGAGAAGAGGAAAGAGAATACGAAAGAGAAGAGGAAAAAGAATAGGAATGATAAGAGGAAAGGGAAGAAGAAAGAGAAGAGGAAAAAGAAGAGGAATGACAGTAGAAAGAGAATAGGAAAGAGAAGAGCAAAGAGAATAGGAAAGAGAATAGGAAAGAGAAAAGGAAAGATAATAGGAAAAAGAAAAGGGAAAGAAAATATGAGAAGGAAGAGGAAAGAGAAGAGGAAAAAGAATAGGAAAGACAAGAGGAAAGAGAATAGGAAAGAGAAGAGGAAAGAGAATAGGAAATAGGAAAGGGAAAGAGGATATGAGAGTGAAGAGGAAAAAGAAGGCGAAAGAGAAGAGGAAAGGTAAGTGGAAAGAGAAGAGGAAAGAGAAGAGATAAGACAAGTGGAAAGAGAATAGGAAAGAGAAGAAGAAAGAGAATAGGAAAGAGAATAAGAAAGAGAAGAGGACAGAGAATAGAAAATAGAAAACGGAAAGAGTCTACGAGAGAGAAGAGGAAAGAGAAGAGGAAAAATGAGTCGAAAGAGAATAGGAAAGATAAGATTAAAGAGAAGAAGAAACAGAAGAGGAAAGATAAGTTGAAAGAGAAGAGAAAGACAGGTGGAAAGAGAATATGAAAGAGAAGAGGAAAGAGATTAGGAAAGAGAAGAAGAATGAGAATAGGAAAGAGAATAGGAAAGAGAAGAAGAAAGAGAATACGAGAGAGAAGAGGAAAGAAAAGAGGAAAGAGAAGAAGAAAGAGAATACGAGAGAGAAGAGGAAAGAAAAGAGGAAAAAAAGTGGAAAGAGAAGAGGAAAGAGAAGAGGAAAGAGAAGAGGAAAGAGAATAGGAGAGATAAGAAGAAAGGGAAGAAGAAAGAGAAGGGGAAAAAGAAGAGGAAATACACTAGAAAGAGAATAGGAAAGAGATAAGCAAAGAGAATAGGAAAGAGAAGAGGAAAGAGAATAAGAAATAGAAAAGGGAAACAGAATACGAGTGAGAAGATGAAAGAGAAGAGGAAAGAGAAGAGGAAAGAGAATAGGAAAGAGAAGAGGAAAGAGAATAAAAAAAATACGGAAAGAGTCTACGAGAGAGAAGAGGAAAGAGAAGAGGAAAAAAGTGGAAAGAGAAGAGGAAAGAGAAGAGGAAAGAGAATAGGAAATAGAAAAGGGAAAGACAGTACGAGAGAGAAGAGTAAAACAGAAGATGAAGTATATGTGGAAAGAGAAGGGGAAAGAAAAGAGGAAAGAGAATACGAAAGAGAAGAGGAAATAGAATACGAATGATAAGTGGAAAGAGAAGAGAAAAGAAAATAGGAAAGATAAGAGGAAAGAATGAGGAAAAATAATAAGAGAGCGAAGAGGAAAGAGAAGAGGAAAGAGAATAGGAAAGAAAAGACGAAAGAGAATAGGAAAGATACTAGGAAAGAGAAGAGGAAAAATAATAGGAGAGCGAAGAGGAAAGAGAAGAGGAAAGAGAAGAGGAAAGACAACTGGAAAGAGAATAGGAAAGAGAAGAGGAAAGATAAGAGGAAAGAGAAGGGGAAAGAGAATAGGAAAGATGAGCGGAAAGAGAAGAGGAAAAATAATAGGAGAGCGAAGAGGAAAGTGAATAAAAAAGAGAAGAGGAAAGAGAAGAAGAAAAATTATAGGAGAGCGAAGAGGAAAGAGAAGTGGAAAGACAAGAGGAAAGAGAATTGGAAAGAGAAGTGGAAAGAGAAGAGGAAAAATTATAGGAGAGTGAAGAGGAAAGACAAGTGGAAAAAGAATAGGAAAGGGAACAGGAAAGAAAAGAAGAAAGAGAAGAGGAAAGACAAGAGGAAAGCGAAGAGGAAAGAGAATAAAAAAGAGAAGAGGAAAGAGAAGAAGAAAGAGAATCGAAAATAGAAAAGTGAAAGAGAATATGAGACAGAAGAGGAAAGAAATGTGGAAAGGGAAGAGGAACGAGAAGACATAGCAAAAGAGGAGAGCGAAGAGGAAAATGAAGAGGAAAGAGAATAGGAAAGATAAGTATAAAGAGAAGAGGAAAGACAAGTGGAAAGAAAAAAGGAAAGATAAGTGGAAAGAGAAGAGGAAAGAGAATAGGAAAGATAAGTGTAAAGAGAAGAGGAAAGACAAGTGGAAAGATAATAAGAAACAGAAGAAGAAAGATAATAGAAAAGAAAATAGGAAAGAGAAGAGGAAAGAAAAAAGGAAATAGAAAAGAGAAAGAGAATACCAGAGAAAAGAGGAAAGAGAAGAGGAAAATAAGTGGAAAGAGAAGAGGAAAGAGAATAGGAAAGATAAGAGGAAAGATAAGAAGAAAGAGAAGAGGAAAAAGAAGAGGAAAGACACTAGAAAGAGAAGAGGAAAGAGAGGAGTAAATAGAATAGGAAAGAGAAGAGGAAAGAGAATAGGAAATAGGAAAGGGAAAGACAATACGAGAGAGAAGAGGAAAGAGATGAGGAAAGAGAAGAGGTGAGAGAACAGGAAAGATAAGAGAAAAGAAAAGAAGAAAGAGAATAGGAAAGAGAATAGGAAAGAGAATATCAAAGAGAAGAGGTAAGAGAATAGGAAAGAGAAGATGAAAGAGAATAGGAAATAGAAAAGGGAAAGAGAATACGAGAGAGAAATGATAAGAGAAGAGGTAAATTAAGTGGAAAGAGATTAGGAAAGAGAAGAGGAAATAGAAGAGGTAAGAGAATAGGAAAGAGAAGTGGAAAGACAATAGGAAAGAGAAGAGGTAAGACAAGAGGAAAGACAAGAGGAAAGAGAATAGGAAAGAGAAGAGGAAAAAGAATAGTAAAGGGAAGAGGTAAGAAAATAGGAAACAGAAGAAGGAAGAGAATGGGAAATAGAAAAGGGAAACAGAATACGAGAGAGAAGTGGAAAGAGAAGAGGAAAGATAAGAAGAAAGAGAATAGGATAGAGAAGAGGAAAGAGAATGGGAAATAGAAAAGGGAAAGAGAATACGAGAGAAGAGGAAAGAGATGAGGAAAAAGAATAGGAAAGGTAAGTGGCAAGAGAAGCGGAAAGAGAAGAGGAAAATTAATAGGAGAGCGAAGAGGAAAGAGAAGAGGAAAGAGAATAGGAAAGATGAGAGGAAAGAGAAGAGGAAAAATAATAGGAGAGCGAAGAGGAAAAAGAAGGGGAAAGAGAAGAGGACAGAGAAGAGGAAAGAGAAGAGGAAAGATAGGAGGAAATTGAAGAGGTAATATAATAGGAGAGCGAAGAGGAAAGAGTAGAGGAAAGAAAAGAGGATCGAGAAGAGGAAAGAGAGTGAGAAAGAGAAGAGGAAAGAGAAGAGGAAAGAGAATCGAAAATAGAAACGGGAAAGAGATTATGAGAGAGAAGAGGAAAGAGAAGTGAAAGAAAATTGGAAAGGGAACAGGAATGAGAAGAGGAAAAAATAGTAAAGAGAAGAGGGAAGAGAATAGGAAAGAGAAGAGGATAGACTAGTGGAAAGAGAATAGGAAAGAGAATAGGAAAGATAAGTGGAAAGAGAATAGGAAGAAGAAAAGGAAAGAGAAGAGAAAAAAGAATAGGAAAGAGAAGAGGAAAGAGAAGAGGAAAGAGAAGAGGGAAAGAGAATATGAGAGTGAAGAGGAAAGAGAAGAGGAAAGAGAAGAGGAAAGATAGGAGGAAATTGAAGAGGTAAAATAATAGGAGAGCGAAGAGGAAAGAGAAGAAGAAAGAGAAGAGGAAATAGAAGAGGAAATACACTTGAAAGAGAAGAGGAAAGAGAAGAGTAAAGAGAAGAGGAAAGAGAAGAGGAAAGAGAATATGAAATAGAAAAGGGTAAGAGAATACGATAAAGAAGAGGAAAGAGATGAGGAAAATATGTGGAAAGAGAAGAGGAAAGAGAAGAGGTGAGACAATAGGAAAGATAAGAGAAAAGAAAAGAAGAAAGAGAATAGGAAAGAGAAGAGGAAAGAGAAGCGGAAAGAGAAGAGGAAATAGACAAAGGAAACAGAATACGACAGTGAAGATGAAAGAGAATAGGAAAGAGAATATGAAAGAGAATAGGAAAGAGAAGAGGTAAGAGAATAGGAAAGAGAAGAGGAAAGAGTATAGGAAATAGAAAAGGGAAAGAGAATACGAGAGAGAAGTGGAAAGAGAAGAGGAAAGTGAAATGAAAGAGATGAGGAAAGAGAATAGGAAAGAGAAGAGGAAAGAGAATAGGAAATAGAAAAGGGAAAGAGAATCCAAGAGAGAAGAGGAAAGAGAAGTGGAAAGAGAAAAGAAAAGAGAAGAGGAAAGTGAATAGGAAATAGAAAAGGGAAAGAGAATACGAGAGAGAAGAGGAAAGAGAAGAGGAAATATATGTGGAAAGAGAAGAGGAAAGAGAAGAGGAAAGCGAATTGAAAAGAGAAGAGGAAAGACAAGAGGAAAGTGAATATGAAAGAAAAGAGGAAAGTCAGAGGAAAGAGAAGAGGAAAGAAAGAGGAAAAATAATAGGAGAGTGAAGAAGAAAGAGAAGAGGAAAGAGAAGAGGAAAGACAACTGGAAAGAGAAGAGGAAAGAGAAGAAGAAAATGATGTCGAAGAATAATCTGTAGATGATGAATATAAAGAATGAAGAAAAACACGAAGCGAAGAAAAAGAATTACAGAAGAAAAGTAGAGAAATTAGGATTAAAATGTTTTAGTGCTACAAATCCTACTAATTAACCCATAGGCAGGGGAGAAATGATGGTTTTGCGCGTAAGTAAATATGAAAAAAACCGACTGGAATTGGAATTCGGTTCTTCGATTTTCTATTCCAACTCATTAATCATAACACTTGCTGAACATTCAAACTTACAACTTCAAGCGGTCACCTATCTAGATAATGACCAGGTTCGACGTTGCTTAATTTCTGTGATCGTACGAGAAACGGCATCTCAACGTGATGTGAGGGTAAGCCGTGAAAAAAGTACAAGCAAGAAAGAGTAGGGAAAGAAACTGAAGAATTAATATAATATTTACAACGTTTATAGGAATGAGGAAATGGTGAAGAAAAAAGAAACAGAATTGAATTGTAAAAAGGAAAATATGAGAAAAGCTATGAAGAAATAAGAGAAAAAAGAAAAAAACGAAAAAAAAAAAAGATTTAGTCAGCTTATGCTTTCAAGCAGGCTTTCCTGAGGCAGAATGAACGTAAATTGAATCCCCCCAAAAGATAATCCTTTATACTTGATTTTGCGCTGCTAATTGACTCAGCGTTGTAGGTCATCGACCAGAATCAAATTTACCGGAACGTGTAACTGAAACAAAGATGAAAGTAACCACTAGTCAAAAATTAATAATAATGGATTACGTTATCCTATTGTGGAATATTATTAATATTTATATACACATAATCTCATTTTAAATTGTCCATCAGACATCGGTGTATATTACCGTTAGAGTTATGCAGGTACATTAACATATATCAACATGAAAAGAATACCGGGCTACACTATGGCGTTGAATTTCGTAGAAGAAAGGTCTGGCTCATTTTCTCTCAACTCTGGCTTAAAGTAGAAGAACGTAAGCAATTTTGAAGAAATCCCAAATGCGCTCTCCTAACACAGTCTGGCAAGCAGAACATTTTAATCGCTTTTATCTGTGGCAGATCTACCATGAAACTAATGAATTTTAACCCTCAGTGCCTATAATCCCAGAGGAAACCCTGAAGCAACTCTTTTGTAAAGGTGTGAATTTTTCATCAATATATATATACAGGGTGTTTCAAATAGAATACGCCAAAATTAGTACGCTGTTTTTTCAGGTCTGTAGCATTGTAATGGACTGAATCAGTGGTTATTTGATAAAGTAGTTATCAAATTTTGATTGGGTGTCAGCTTCATCGCTCTCGTTAGTATAACTTCCAGTGCAGCTGAATTGTGGGAAGATCAATCAAAATGGCGACTCCTCAGCAGAAGGCGTTTTGCATGCTTGAGTTCGCGAAAACAAACGCCATTGTCACGGTGCAGCGTGCTTTCAGAACAGAATTCGGCATTGATCCGCCCCATCGTGAGAGCATTCGACGGTGGGTTTAGACAGTTTAAAGAGAGTGGTTGCCTGTGCAAAGGAAAGAGTCCTGGAAGCCCACGTGTTACAGAGGAGCAAGTGGAGAGGATTCATGATGCATTTGAGAGCAGCCCACGTAAGTCCGTACGTCGAGCAAGTCTTCAGCTTGCCATCCCTCATACCACTGTCTGGCGTGTGTTAAAGAGACGATTATACATGAAACCATACAAACTAAGCCTCGCCCAGGCACTTACTAATGATGACAAGGTGATGCGGAGGACATTCTGTGAGTCAATGCTGGAGATGGGGGAAGGTGATGAAACTCTCTTTTCATGTTTAGTTTTTAGTGACGAAGCGAATTTCCATTTGAGAGGCACAGTCAATCGTCACAATGTGTGCATTTGGGGAACAGAGCACCAAAAACTGGCTATTCACTTTACTGCAAGCAGATTCGAATGACTTCATTTTTCAGCAAGATGGAGCACCACCCCATTGGCATCTCGGGGATAGAGCTTATCTGAATGAAAACATGCCTCAGCGATGGATTGGGAGGAGAGGTGCTAAAGACCTTGCTCTCTGTGCTTGGCCTGCCAGATCCCCGGACCTCACTGGGTGTGACTTTTTCTTGTGGGGGTATGTTAAAGACCAAGTTTATGTTCCAGCACTGCCAGCAAGTATCGATGACTTGAAAAATCGATTAACAGCTGCAATCAACATGGTGGACCATGATATGCTGAGGTGCATTTGGGAGGAATTCTCATATTGGCTTGATGTTGTCCCCGCTGGTGGTGGCCATATTGAGCACTTATAAAACATGAAATGAAACTTGAATGTATATACAACACAGGTGTTCATGCTAGGGGTTTGTAATTTTTTTCGTTTTTGACACATCACGTGATGATTTTGGCGTATTCTTTTTGTTGAAACACCCTGTATATATATATATATATATATATATATATATATATATATATATATATATATATATATATATATATATATATATTAAATTATTAAAATAGTCATTTTAGCGATAGAATCATAAACCGATGGTTTGAAGTAATTTACCTTAGAATATGCTGTAATTCTTTTCTTTTTTATGTACCATATTTTTTCAGGACGTAGGCGATCATGGCTCACCACCTCTTCTATCCCTTGCAGCTCTCAAGTTCCTTCCCTCTTCTTCTTCCCCCAGGCCACGTTCTGTAATCCACTTGCTTAAGACTGCCAGGTATGTCATGCATTGTTTTCCCGTGTCTCTCTCTCCCTCTATTCGACCCATGAGTGTCAGATTTGCCAGGCCCTCCTTCCTCATTATGTGCCCCAGAAACTTCAGCTGCCTCTTCCTGATGTTAAGTTTCAGCCTCCTCTTTGTTTGCAAACTCTCTAAGACCTCATCCTTGCTCTCACGCTCGGTCCATGATATCTTTAGCATCCTTCTGTAGTTACCTTGAGTCTCTTATTCATCTTTGAAAAAATCGTCCAACATTCGCTGCCATAAAGAAGGAAAAATATCACGTAACAGCTCAGTATTCTTTTCTTTGTAACCAAAGAAATCCTCCTGTCTTGCAATACTCTGCCCAGCTTTTGGAATGTATCCTTGACCATCCCAATATGTCTATGGATCTCAGCGTCGCACATACCGTTCCCTGTCAAAACGCTTCCCAGGTACTTAAACTCCCGCGTCTGCTTGATTCTAGTTTTCCCGGCCTTCAAACCGCATTTCGGATTGTAATTGGTCAAAGGCACGGTGGAGTAATGGATAGAAGCTCGGATTGAGGAATCGGAGAGTCGAGTTCGAATTCCAGTCGAATCCATTACATTCACTTACGTGCTAATACTCTTGGGAAAGGTATGGATCCTCTTCTCCTCCCCAGCTATGGGGGTGGAGAAGAAGTAAATAGCAGGACAGACCGAGTTTTATAGCCTTGGATGGCAAATGGTCTACCGCAGAAATAAATGAAAACCCACCGCGATGGCAAATGGTCTACCGCAGAAATAAATGAAAACCCACCGCGGAAAAATTCTGCCTCGTCAGTCATTTATCGAAAGATACATGATCGCATACGCGTGTATCCCTTTCTAAAAGGTTTTCAGAACCTGTAGCTCCAGTTTACAATCTGGGAGTTAGTTCCTCAAATCGATTGTTGCTGGTTGCGAGGTGTTGGGCTACCGTATCTGTCCAAGCTTCATGGTCCGAAATTATAGTTAGGTCCGCCACTAGCTTTTATAGCAGTTTTCTGGACATTTATAATTTTCTGTTCGTGGAATAGCCTATTCTTCTACGCAATCCATTCCACTCAGTGAGACTTGAACTTGGTTAAAAGTGGCTCATTTACATGAACTTTCTGACTTCTTTAAGTGGGGAGGCATTTCTTTCTTTTTTCTTCAAAAACAGCAGCGCGACATAACAGCGATTTAGACTTCCAGTTCCATTTTGCCAATTCAAATGTAAATTGATGAGTCCTTTGAAGAGAACTCGTACTCCGCTTAAATTAATAAATACTGGACACCCTAGCGAAGAACTCATTCGAACAAAAAACCCCTTTTTTTTTCATCTCGGCGATCAGCTTTCTTTTTTCCTCATGGCCGTATTTATTTTCTTTTTTCCCTCTCCCTTAGCGAGAGAGCTTCTTGATTTTATTCTAAAGGCATAATACAGCGGCCTCTCTGAATTCTTTTGCGCCAAAGCAAACCAATTTAAACCAAACCAAGCCAAACCTAAACAATCCAAACCAAACTAATCTAAACCTATTAATACCGACGCAGAACAAAGGCAACCGAAGCAAGTATTAATGCAAAAAACAGACAGGACAATAAAGAATAGTAGATATCGTTTGTCCGGAGAGAGAGGCTAATAATTTCAATTATAATAATAAGTGAATGGATCATCAGAGGGTAGAAATACATCTGTGAAAGAATATCAATTCAGTGGGAAGTGTGAAAACGCTTAATATTTGAATATGATGCAAATTGATAAAGGTACAAATCAGAAAAAATTAGTCGCACAAAACAGTGACATTTAAAAAGAATGAAAAAGAGAGAATTTATGTAGACATGATCAGATAATGTTTTTTAAGTGATTTCATCCCAACCAATCAATAAAGCCAATAAGGCAAAAAGTGTTTACTGGGTGTGAAAAAGTTAGAAATAGAGACATTGCTAATCAAGATCAAAAGTAGTGTAATCGAGTGAACTGTAGAGAGCGATTGACACTGCATTTAAATTTTTGCAGATTAAACTTAGCTGAAAAGCATGGAGCCAGAAGGGAGTTCCACAAGCGAGAAGTGCGAGAAAAGAAACTATTAGCAAGGATCTACGATTACCTCTAGCCAATTCCACTGTAAGCTGATGAAACCTCGTCGCCAGTCTCGTAATGCAACCTACGAAAAATTGAGTATGAAATTTGTATCTCGCATTATCGACTTCAGCACAAGTTGTGAGAAAATATGAAAATCCTAGAGAAAATCTTACAAGTTCTGTAACTTAATTGGTACTTTTGGGAGCACTTGCACATGCATCACAGATACGATAACCTGATGTCGCCCATTATTTGGTGTGGTTTAAAACTCAGAGTAGCCCTATTATGCTAATTGTCCCCAAGGGAGGTAAATATATATTCTTACCTTCGCCATGGGTATTTTTGTGTAAGAGAACGTAACATCTACAGCCGAAAATTAAATCTTGCACTCTGTTATCCGCTAGGCGCTCATCGTAAATCTAGTATCAAAAAGTGGGAGAGACTGAAGATGCTTTTATCACTTAATCTCCAGCGAAAGAGAGAAGAAAGGACTGTTGCAAAGAGTTGGCTTTCACAGAAGAATAGCAGATATTTCGAAAAAGAGGAAATAAGACAAATACAAAGAAAGAATCGATTCCTTCTCAAATTACGCTCGGACAATTCACTGTTGACAATTGACGTTTATCCTTAAAAGACGACACGATCTTGCTCGGGTTTCGGTTTTGCTAAATTTCCAAAATGGCGTCTTTGTTTTTGCCTGACATATGACATATCACTCAATTTCTTTTTTTAGCTCCTGAAGCTATTTCAAAAGATTAAACTTCCACTTCCGCATTTTAAAGTTTATTTTCAGTTGAAGAATAAATGAACCAGTACTGTTAGAGACACAATGCTCATTGAGTATCGGATTACTTTATTAAAATATAATTATCATGAAAGAAAAGCAAAACTGAACAGTATCTTTACAAATAAAGGACATTTTTAAAGGACACACCAACGGAAAAGATACTGTAAACGAAATTATTTTGTTTTAAATAAGTTTTTTTAAGTTTCGAATGTCAGGGAACAAAATGAAAGATATTTTTCTTTTACAAACAGAATTAAAATGTTTTTGTTCTTTTTTTTTATGTTTCTTGTTTTCAATTCTTGCTCTTTGACACTTTCTTTCGATTTTGTTCTGGTATTATTTCATGATTTCACGATTTCATTTCTTTCTACAAAATGGAATTGTTTTCAAAGGAAAAAAAAAGAAAGATGTATATCAAAAATCGTATTTATCAAGAGAAAGACCGAATCAGTAATTGCTGAAAGGAAATCGCCCTTTTTTTTTCTAATAAAGACATCTTTTAGTAACTAAGTATTGATTTGGAACAAATGTTAGAAGCCTTTTTCAACAGGTGTCACTTATCTAAATGATTTCATTTCACACGTGACTGAAATTTATGATTTATGTATACATTTATTTAATCGGATTTACAAGCAAGACAGTAAAGCTACTAGGATAAAAGGCATGAAAGAAGAAGAAAACAAACAGTTACGAAAGAGCGAGGACAATAGAAGAGTAATTAGGAAGATAGCGATTGACATTGCATTTAAATTTATGAAGATCAAATTTGTTCTGAAAGCATAGAGTCGGAAGAGAGTTGTAAAGCGAGATGCGCGTGAAAAGAAACGGTTAATATAGAACTTACGATTATATATATTAAATTCGACTGCGAATTGACGAGACCTAGCTGCCAATCTAGTACTGCACTTAAATTCATAAACACTAGGTAACACAGTGAAGAGTCATATTTCGCTGATATACGGAAATGTGGCACAAGGCCAAAATGGGGAATAGGGAAAAGGACAGTCTTCTATCTTAATGTTCAATTTGGCTAGACACAAACACTTCCCCAAACATACAACAATATTCTTTACACCAAAAACATCGCATTCTTACTTACATTTCTTACTTCATCCACCATAATAACTCAGAATCACCCTGAAGTCCTAACTAGTCCCCTTATCTACAATTCATTGTTCTTGTTGGGAGCGGATTAAAACAACAACACAATGAAGAGTTCATCCGAACAATTATCAGGAATGTATTTATAGGAAAGGCAGAGGGAAACAACATTCTGGAGGTCCATTGTGACTGAATACGAGACCCTTACTAAGAGCAATCAAATAGTTTGGACAATTCTTATGGAATTCCCCTGTCAGTTTGTTTTTCAGCCGGATTCGGACGTTAGAATGTTTCAATTAAAACGCATTAAGATAATTACGTAACCGATTTCATACGTAACATGATATGACTTCATCCCTAATCTAATACTACGAAGAAATTAATTAGATATCAAAGAGCAAAGAATATCACAACAATTGTCACGGAAATATTTATAGAAAAGGCAGAGGGAAGCTACGTTATCGCGACAGAAAATTGATTGAAGCCGAAATGCCAGATCATGACTGATAACATTGCATATTCTTCTTTGGATATTATTAAGAACTCTACATAAATAGCACAAACATCAGACCATATGTGGCAGCAATATTCTAAAGAAATAGGTATTCTTATACATATATTCTTAAAGATCAGGTTTCAACGATTCTTTCGTTACTGTTCGTCTGTAGATCGTGAATTTTAAATATATATTATTTAGCAATTGCAGAATTTAAATAGTGATTTTAAAGTTTATTTAATGTGAAAAAAATAGGAAAATGTGTTTAATTTTCTTTATTTTTTGATATTTACCCTTCGGAAAGAAAGAAAAACCCTATACAAGAAGAAAAAAAGATATTTGCTGTTTATAGGGATGGTATCGAGAAAACCTCACCCCCACAATATCTAGATGCCCACGCAGAAGAAAATTGAAGTTGCGATTTATTAACGCGGGCCTCTGCCTCTAACACATTTTTTTTGAAGAGCTAAAAACTGTCTACACAGAGAGTTCGTCCTCCAAACGAGCGACATCTAGATTTGCCCTGATCTTCGATCGCAAAAGAGAAATACTTCTTACTAATCCGTCGCTACTATTATCTATAACAGATACGTGAGAGATTCTTATTCCATAAAATGTTCAGAAAATATCAACCCCCAAAATTCTAGAGACGGTTCAGGCCGAGGAAAAGAAGCAAAACTAAATTCCGAAGTAAGATTTGTTTGTTTGTTTGTTTGGGTTTTATGGCATATCAACCACTGTGGGTTATTTAATGCCAAATCCAGTTTATATGAATTTAAATGCCTATTTTGTATGGAATAAAAAACGTATAGCTGGCAACATTATTCCTTTACAAAAAAAACGTATAGCTGGAAACATTATTCCTTTACACAAAAACGTATAGCTGGAAACATTATTCCTTTACAAAAAAACGTATAGCTGGCAACATTATTCCTTTACAAAAAAACGTATAGCTGGCAACATTATTCCTTTACAAAAAAAACGTATAGCTGGAAACATTACTTTTTTACAAAAAAACTTAGAGCTGGCAACATTATTGTTTCAAAAACTTAGAGCTGGCAACATTATTGTTTCAAAAACTTAGAGCTGGCAACATTATTTTTCTGAAAACATTATCTGAGACCTTGCTGTTGGATGCAGTTTATCGTCATACCCAGGACGCGGATGTAGTTTACCGTCATACCCAGGACGCGAAGTAAGATTTCTTTTCGCGATATAACGTGACCGCGTAACAACGTGCACTAATTAAATTCGAAAAAAAGAAAAAAAAAAGATTTCCTTTAATCACTTCATGAATCACGTCAAGTGAGCCCTGTAACTATAAAATGTCAGTAAAAATATAACCACTTCTAGTTAGTAAGCATCAACTACCCAGGTAAATACATTGATTTTCTTCTTTCTGAACAGTCAAATTCTCTACAATGTTGCCATATTTTATACTAATGCAGGTACGTGTTTCGCTTGGATCAGCTGAAGACATTTTATATAGAGTAATGAAAACATTTCGTTGGGCCTTCTGTAGCTGATGATAAAGAAAGCGAAATACTTATTAAAGATAATCCAGATCAAACATCCTCGCAGACATACACCATAAAAGACATATGACCGTTATAAAGTCGGTGAAAACTCTTGCAAAACGTGGATAGTTGTATATTTGTCATTTATATTTAAATAAGCAAGCATTGACTTGGTTCGGTAGTGCGTGGTAAATTTGAATTGAAGATGGAAGCTTTGCGTCGAAGAGGTGTAAATATTTCTCGTTTATATACGCCAAAACGAAACTGTTTTCTTTTAATCGACTTAGAGAATAGTTTTCGCCTTCGATCAGAATGGCTGATGTTAACCTCCATCATTCTGATTCATTGCGTCTTCCTTTCCGCTGACACGAAGTGGAAATATAATATTGAATCAATTAGTAGGTCTGATACTAGGAAAGTCGGTTCATTGTCTCGTGCTAGTCATTATTTTATTCAAATCTATGTTTCACACGTCCTTAATCCTGGGTATGACGATAAACTACATCCGGCACCAACGTCTCTAATTGGGAGATTGGAGGTTTTGAGGAGCATAAAAATGCTTTTTAATTGTTGTTGTTCTCAGTTCCAACATGACCTGGGTGGTAGCAACTGTTAGGATCCAATCTATGGGCAAACAGTTAAATCTCAAAACAAAAATAAAACACTGTGAATGTATGAAAATATATTTTTGTAGTAAAAGTAAAAGCAATAGATTTTTATATTAAAAAAGAAAAAAAAACATCACCAAGAATATCTATTTAAAGCAAAAAATATATATGCCTTCAAACATAGATAAAATGCATTGTTGCCAAATTTACTATAAATATGTATTTTCATACTTTCATAGTGTATTTTTTTTCAGCGAGTCACTATTTGCCTCTATCTGGGACCTTAACAGGTGTTACGACCATAACTGCCGAAAGGTTAGACCTCGGAACAACAGCATTTAAGAGGTTGTTCCACAGTCCTCAAAACCTCCAATCTCCCGATCTAAGGCCTTTCATTCCCGAAGGTTGGACCTCAGAAGACCAGCAGTTAAGATGTGGTTCGAAGATCCACAAAACCTCCAATCTCCCGATCTAAGGCTTTTCATTCCCGAAGGTTGGACCTCAGAAGACCAGCAGTTAAGATGTGGTTCGAAGATCCACAAAACCTCCAATCTCCCGATCTAAGGCTTTTCATTCCCGAAGGTTGGACCTCAGAAGACCAGCAGTTAAGATGTGGTTCGAAGATCCACAAAACCTCCAATCTCCCGATCTAAGGCTTTTCATTCCCGAAGGTTGGACCTCAGAAGACCAGCAGTTAAGATGTGGTTCGAAGATCCACAAAACCTCCAATCTCCCGATCTAAGGCTTTTCATTCCCGAAGGTTGGACCTCAGAAGACCAGCAGTTAAGATGTGGTTCGAAGATCCACAAAACCTCCAATCTCCCGATCTAAGGCCTTTCATTCCCGAAGGTTGGACCTCAGAAGACCAGGAGTTAAGATGTGGTTCGAAGATCCACAAAACCTCCAATCTCCCGATCTAAGGCTTTTCATTCCCGAAGGTTGGACCTCAGAAGACCAGCAGTTAAGATGTGGTTCGAAGATCCACAAAACCTCCAATCTCCCGATCTAAGGCCTTTCATTCCCGAAGGTTGGACCTCAGAAGACCAGCAGTTAAGATGTGGTTCGAAGATCCACAAAACCTCCAATCTCCCGATCTAAGGCTTTTCATTCCCGAAGGTTGGACCTCAGAAGACCAGCAGTTAAGATGTGGTTCGAAGATCCACAAAACCTCCAATCTCCCGATCTAAGGCTTTTCATTCCCGAAGGTTGGACCTCAGAAGACCAGCAGTTAAGATGTGGTTCGAAGATCCACAAAACCTCCAATCTCCCGATCTAAGGCTTTTCATTCCCGAAGGTTGGACCTCAGAAGACCAGCAGTTAAGATGTGGTTCGAAGATCCAGAAAACCTCCAATCTCCCGATCTAAGGCCTTTCATTCCCGAAGGTTGGACCTCAGAAGACCAGCAGTTAAGATGTGGTTCGAAGATCCACAAAACCTCCAATCTCCCGATCTAAGGCTTTTCATTACCGAAGGTTGGACCTCAGAAGACCAGCAGTTAAGATGTGGTTCGAAGATCCACAAAACCTCCAATCTCCCGATCTAAGGCTTTTCATTACCGAAGGTTGGACCTCAGAAGACCAGCAGTTAAGATGTGGTTCGAAGATCCACAAAACCTCCAATCTCCCGATCTAAGGCTTTTCATTCCCGAAGGTTGGACCTCAGAAGACCAGCAGTTAAGATATGGTTCGAAGATCCACAAAACCTCCAATCTCCCGATCTAAGGCTTTTCATTCCCGAAGGTTGGACCTCAGAAGACCAGCAGTTAAGATGTGGTTCGAAGATCCACAAAACCTCCAATCTCCCGATCAGAGGTCTTACAGCCGGATTTAACTTACTTTCTTACTTAGGACTGTTACTGGGGCTTTCAGGTCAAATAATCCTCATTGCACCAAATGAAATGTTTACCCCACCAACCAGGTTTTTCGATCAAAGATTAAAAATGAACTCAAGCGAATGAAACCTGTGGATTTCTAAGTGGTTTACCCTTTGTCGGATCTCGTAGATCGGCGCTTCATTAAGGCCGAAAACAACTTTACTACAAAATATCAGAAAGCGTCTGAAAGACTTTCAACAACAACAAAATCAAATTGATAGGACATATCTCCCCACAAAAACTAGTACAGTCTAAAAAAAATATTTTCTGACTTTAAATAACCTGCAAAGATTTGGCAAGGCGTAGAAAACGAATCAATCAATCAATTAAATAAAAATGATAAACAGGCATGATTTTTTTTTAGATTTACAGTGTAACCCGGATATAAGAGACCCTGATATTAGATAAACCCGGATATAAGATATATTTTCTCTGGTCCCAAATTAGAGCCATACTTACCTAAACAAAATAGACCAAACCCGGATATAAAGAGAAACCCGTATATAAGAGAAACTCGAATATAAGTTACTTCTTCTCCAGTCCCGACACCTCTCTTATATCCGGGTTACACGGTATTTAAATTCTCCGGAATATAAATGTATAGAAACTACCAAGGACACAAAGTGAGGAATCGGTGTTAATATGAAGCGTAACACCCGCGCCCAGTTCGCATAAAATTTTCCAAAATACTTACATTTATGTGTAATTGTACATGCTCTATTCGAATCTGGTTTGATAAATTTGATAAAATCTACAGTTTTGGAGTTATCGACAGTGGAAGTTCGGATTGCTGCAGCCATTACTCGCGTTGTTTGTGTATATTCACCGCGGAAAGCTGAACGCGGAAGACTACGAAAAGCTAAGCTCGGAACTGATCTTTCTTGTCTAAATTTGACTCACTTACTGCGCACAAGATCTATTTATGTAGACGCGTTCAATTTGTGCAATGAAACCTACACCGATAGCTATTCTGCAGCGAATGTATACAAACAAGGCCCAGTAATTGCTGCCAGCGACGCGAATGAATCCAAACTTTAACTATTGATAATTCCAAAACCGTAGATTTTATAAAATTTATCAAGGCAGATTTGAATGGAGCATGTACAATTACACATAAATGTAACTATTCTGGACATTTTTAATGCTAGTTTTACACTGCAAATTAACCGGGATTGGTTTATATATTGAATGAAATATATAATTGATAATCCATTTTATGGCTACATTATAATTTCATATTTGGGAAAATTCTGATTAGGTAAGAATCCAAATCTTCTCCCACCTGTTATGGGTTAATTAGTAAGATTTGGATCACTATTATTATCTCCCCACAAAAATTCTTTCAATCGAAAATGAATTTTCTACCTTTAAATAATTTGCAAAGGGTGATAAGCCGTAGAAAACGAATCAATAAATGATATCAATGTGAACGATTTGGTTAATGAATGCCGAATGGGTTCTTATAATTTCACTTTTGCTAAATTATTATAGTAAAGCATTTGCACAGTGAGCAAATGATAAGCGATAGCCGCTATGGAAACCTATTCATGCAATAAAGCATTGGAAGGAATTCGGTTTTTGTAGAGGCAATATGAATACCGGTCATGGTGAATCTTTTTTTTTAGGGCTGTGATGCAAGGGTTTATTTCCGGGAATCACATCTCGTCGTACACAAATGAAAACGAACATTTCGTGACACCACCTGGTTTTACTAAAATGGGGAAATAATGAGTTGCCATCCACCCTTGGAAGAATAGCAGATTCAACAATTTTTACTTTGCGGGTAGGCAGTTTATAGACGTCTCTTATATCTACTTTATTTTAGGTTCAATGAAGGAAGAATAGAAAATAGAATGTCGCTTCCTCGTGGCGGGAGGGAGAGACGAAGAAGGGCCGATAGGCAATTTCTGTTATAGAAAGATACTGCGGCAGACCCGGAAATGAGACGAATTATGGGAAGGAAGAAAAGCTAAAAAACTGGACTGAAAATAGGAATCGGCGATTTTGTTCGTTTCATAAGAGAAATGGTCAATACCACCCAGATTTGTTTTTTTTCCTTTTTGGACGTGTGGAAAAAAGTGACCACGTTTTGTTGAAATTTTCTGTCCAGCGTTGTTGATTTTTTGAATTCTTGTTTTTTTTTAACTGTTCATTTGTGATGGGAGCTGAGGTGACAAATCCATCACTATAGTGGAGTCTCAGTTAAAAATTCTTCGGTGCTGTCAACTTCAGCATGAGTTTTGAAGAGGCTCAAGAAAAAAAAAAACGAACTCTGCTATAGTAGTATTCAAAAAAAGTTACAGTACTACATTTCTGGCAGCGAACTGCTGACTATTCCAGTAGCTTTAGAGGCAGTAACCACTGGGACCTTCTCTCTGCTAACAACTGATGTTAAACCTCGAAAGCGGGTGGGGGGAGCTATAAAAAGAATCCAAATAAAACCGAAATTGCTGGCAAAAACGAGACATGCCATGTGGGACATCATGCTGGCGACGAAAGAATTGACCAAGCGGTCAGTGCGAAATATGCTAACAAAGAAGGACGTTAGACTCTAGACGCATTATATGGGCACCCGGAAAACGCGGATCCCTCTGCATGAAATGCATTTGAACATTACTGAAGACCAACCGGGGCGGTGGTGCTTCTTTATGAAAGCTCTAAGTTAGGTGGTGTTTCTTCTGTATTAAATA
>OZ010613.1:10630636-10828136 GCA_963932145.1 Acanthosepion lycidas | reverse complement strand
TTTTACCAGTGCTCATATTGCAGTTTTGCTGTTATCATTAAATGTTTTTACCAGAGCTCATATTGCAACTATGTTGTTATCATTGCTTTTCTCTGGCACTCCTTATTACTGGTTCTCATATTGTATTTATTTCTATGCTTGGTCGCCTCAGGAGATTTTTATGGCCGAACATATGTGCTAGTTCCTTAAGTTTACGAATTTTCCAATGATTTTCCTTGTCAATGATCTCAGCATGATCTCACAGAGGGCGGTGATCTCCCTTCTCTCTCCATATGTGGTCAGCCACGTCTGATTTATCTACTTCCCCTCGCGTTACAGTTTTCTGGTGTTCTTGAAGGCTTACCTTGTGGGGTGGCCTGTCTCTCCTTTATATTCCTTTTCGCAGCTGCATAAGATAGCGTACACACAGTTTTTAGTCATGTTCTCCTCTATGGGGTGGTCTTACACGGGAGAGATATAAGCGAAGCGTCGTCAAGCTTTTGAAGGCTGTCCTGATGTTATATGGTCCGCAGATCCTTTGTATTTTCTCTGCTAACTCCTTCACATAAGGCAGGCAGACTGTGAGTTCAATACACGGTTAAGGCAGTGGAGAACTTTCAGAGGGAAATTAACAGGAGATAACTGATAACTGACATCCATCAAACATGGCACGTGGAACTAGAGCAGTCTACCCCAGTGAGCGAAATAAAGGATTCAGTTCGACAGTCCGACCAACTGAAGAAGGCCGGAGCGTACAACGGCCGAAACGTTGTGATAAATATGGCGACAAAGATGAGGACAATAGTCCGAATAATGTAAATAATGTACATAATACCTCATCTCAGAAATACATATATATATATATATATATATATATATATATATATATATATATATATATTACTTATTATAAAACGCAGATTGTGTGTGTGTGTGTGTGTGTCTGTTACGTTTATATATTGGATCGGATTTCCTACACTCTTTAACCAATTTCAACAAAACTTCACAGTACTACGTAAAATTACCTTGCGGTGGTTCTAACAGCGCCAAACATCGGAAAAACACAATTGTTTTTGCACAAAATCATTTTGAAAACACGGTTAAGAGGCATTAATGAAAGGGGAACAACTCACTTCGAGTTATACTTATTATAAAACCCAGGTTGGTTGGTTGTGTGTGTGTGTGTGTGTGTTTGTTTGTTTATATATGTGATCGGATTTCCTACATTTTTCAACCGATTTCCACAAAACTTCACTTTTTTGGCAGGTAGTGTTTCTTATTGTCTTGCACACTTTTTTCTTTATTTTTACATTCAGAATGCTTTAAAAATTCCATTTACAATTCCATTTGTTTATAATAAAATTCTATTCAATCGGTAGACTTATAACGATTGAAAACAGTATTTGTTTGAATTGACCAATTCGTAAAAAAAACTAATTAAGACATGCGTGTCCGTAAACCTTAAACAATAATCTTTGTAAATTTTATTTTTCAGTCTTTATGATGGTCGATACTTGATCTACCTCTTACTGTTACATCACCGGGCAACGCCGGGCTCTACTTCTAGTATATATATATATATATATATATATATATAAAAACCTGGAACCTCGGCGTTTTGTAATGGTTAGCAAGTTTGTCTATATCTATATATATCTATATCTATCTCTCTCTCTCTCTCTCTCTATATATATATATATATATATATATATATATATATATATATATAAAACAGAAATATTGTAACATAATGTAGAATTTATTCTTCTCATACGATAATGTTATTTTTTAATGTAACATAATTTAAAATAAATCCACACAAATTAACATTAATAAAATTCCTTTCTACCATACGCCACAATATCATCAATTTATTTTAACCGTTATAATTTAGAATTAATTCGTTTTTATCATATAAATTGTTAATTTATTCCAATCAATATTTCATCCACCCCAATATAGTTTAATTTAATATTCCATCCGTCCCTACCGGTACCACTGATATATATATTTTAACTGTAAATACATAAAATCAATCCATTCCATACGATAATAAGAATTTTTAATGAAGTAGTATAAATTATTTTTGAAAAAGATTACATTTTTTTTTTTTTTTTAATTGGTGCGAAGCAAGCAAGTTATATAATTCAGTTTGGAAGGGGGGAAAAAAGAGAGGAGGGAAAGGTAAAAAAACAAACAAACAAAAGACGCCCCCATTTTAGTGAACAGCTAAATGTATCGTCAATATTTTGATTGGGACAGAGCAAGCAATTTTGGACGCTTTCGTTGGTTGTTATTTTATTTATTTATTTATTTATTATTTTATTTTATTTTATTTTTTATCTTATTTAATTTTTTTTTTTTTTAAGAGCAGAAAGTATAAATTCTGTCATGAGTACTAGCACAATCCTTTACACGCCGGCTTTGAGTTACGTTTTCCGTCTTTTTGTGACCAGTATTTTTGAATTTGTATAATTGTCATTTTTTGTGTTGCACAGCGACGAATTTGATTTTTTTTTTTTTGGCCACGAGGAATTGTTTGGCGACCTTTTGTGGAATCAACGATATTTTTTGAACACACCAAGACATTTTGCTAAGTTTTAATTTTTTATTATTCCATTTCTTTTGTTTGTTTTTATTTTTTGGGGGCTTCGGCCCTCATAATTTTTTATTTTTTTATTTTTTTGTTGTTAAAAAAATAAGTACATTTAAGAAAAAAAAAAAAGAAAAAGAAAGCTTTATTTTTTATTTCGTTTTTATTTTTTTTACCCATTTTCATTTTATTAGCGACTTCGGTCGCACTCTTTTCTTTTTTGGTTTGACTAGTTTGTTTTTCTTGTGTTTTTAGTTTATTTTCTTTAGCGGCTTCGGCCGCAAACTTTTATTTTTTTCTTCTGGTTACAAACCAGACTTTTTCTTTTGTACAGTTTAATTGAATTTTTTGAAAAAAAGAAAGGAGTTTTTGTTTTTTCTTTTATTTTCGGCAGCCTTTGAGCGCCATCTTTATTTTTTAATCTTACCTTTTTATTTCTTTCTGTTTGTTCATTTTATTTATTTTTGTCTTTACTATTTTATTTACTGGTTCATCCAGGCTTTTTCTTTATTTAATTTTTTTTTTTTTTTTTTTTTTTTTTTTTTTTACCCTCTTTCCCAACTCCTTTCCACAACTTCCGCAGTTGGAAGTCTCAAATTTAATCCACCATGGCCGACGAAGCCAGTCGGTCTAATGTGAAGAAAGACCTGTTCGGTTCGGCGGCGAAAGCTGACCCGCCGGAGAAACCGACAAAGAAGCAGGCTAACACTAGCCCAATTTTGAAAAAAGGTGCTAGTGTCTCGAAAAAAGACACTAGCAAAAATGTAGAAGTGCCCAAGGAGGCACAAGTCAAGACCGCCGAGGAATTGCCCTCATGTTGGAAGTCCCCCCCAAGTTGTATCTTGAACATGGCGGATTTCTTGGATAAGGCGAAAGGGTACGCCCATCTTGTTAATAAAGATGGGTTTGTCGATATTGTCCAAGAACTCGATGTGTTCTCAAAAAGAATGGTGACTATTTTTGTGGTGGATAAGAAAACGAGAAAGATTTGTCGCTCCACAAAAGACACAGTGATTAAATCACTTTTGTCCCTGGGGATAAAACCCCAAAGAGTAATAAAGGGTAGAGGGTTCTTCATGTGGGACATTCTGCTGCCCACCCCAGAAGATTGCCTGGCCATGGCCAAGAAAGAGCTAATTACGAAGGATTTTATCATCAGAACGGAGTATGAGGGCCGCAGGCGGACTAGGGTAGCCGTCTTTGAAGTTCCTCCTCAAATTTCGGGAGAGCTCCTGGCTGCATTTTTCTTGCAGTTCGGCCAAATTTTAGGGGCTCTCTCCGACAATTTGAACGGGGGATGGACTTTCGACATAATGCTCGACCAGAAGGCCTTCAAGTCCGTCCCCAACTGTTTGGAGTATGGCGACCGGAAAATGCCGGTCATAGTGACCGGTAGAAGACCAACTTGCTGGAGGTGTGGAGAGACTGGTCACCTTTCCTCCTCCTGCCCAGGAAAGAAGGCCCCTGGAGTTCCGGTCGCTGGCGACCAAAATCCCCCCTTGGCCGAGAAGCTAAAATCCGCGGCGCCTGTAGTGGGCCTAGCTGCGAGGCGGACCGGTGAGGAAAATCCCCCGGTTGGGCATAGTCCCTCATTACCCCCGAAGCCGACGCCTGCCACAAGTGTGGAGAAGGAGAAGGAGGAGGGGGAATGGCGCCTCGTAGTTAGAGGCAAGGGGAAGACCCAAACAGCGGTTCTTCAGTCCCAACATGACACCAGGGACAATGTCACCTACAGCCCCATTCCCTCTACCAGCTCCGAGGGCGACGCCTCGGCGTCTTACGAATCCAATGCAACCGAAGCGCAAAAAATCAATGAACCCGGATGGAGGAAGATTTTAGACATCAAAAAGCTTAAACACAAACTGGATGAAACGCGGGCTAAAAAGCAAAAATCGCTGGGGGCACCTGGCCCCCTATCCTCTGCCCCGTCTTCCCCTTCTGCATCAAAAAAATCGTTCTCGAAACCAGCTCCGCCCAAATCTGTATCCAACTCACCGGCAAAATCTCTACATTCGTCCAAACCTTCACCGGTGAGGACGCCGTCCGGATGGACCCCTTCAACTACTCCTAATGTCACACCAATGGTTACTCCCATTCATTCACCACTTAAAAAAAGGTACAGAAGTCCGGACTCGCAAACAACTACTGACAAGAAGAAAAAAAAGCTCAAGCCTCCTTATTTCCCTGGGGAAGACGTCTGCCGCGTATCCCGGGACCAGGCGGAAAGGGTTTTCGGGCAGACTCGAAACCCTAAAGAGCTGAAAATTCTGTGGAATTTTAAAAAAATCAATAATACAGATGTGGAGATGCCCGAAAATTTCCCTTCCGCACAAAGAGTACTGACCGTAATCAGAACTGGCCCGGGTACGCGGGAGATTTGGGGCATGATAGAGGAGGCCCAGTCGTCGCTCAAAATGGTGCCCCCTGCTGCCTATCTTCTTGACCCCGAATCAAACGAATCTGATCAAAAGCTGAAAGGGAGGGTCCCAGTTTTTGTTCACCCATCCCTTTATAGAGCCCTGAAACTCACCTACCCCTCGGACATCGGCGGCTTGTCTCAAGACGATACCGTCGAAAATGAGATGGCGTCCGGATCTATGGGACGAGCTGTCGGTGTCCTCACCCCAGCCATGTTCTATCCTGAAGGACAACCCTAATCGGCTTGACAATGGCTCTCTGGTTAGCTAGTTTAAATGTCCGGGGCGTGAGGTCCGAGTCTCGCAGGGCGAGGCTCACTCGTGATCTTCAGCGCCTCGGGGTGAATGTATGTTGTATACAAGAGACCCGTTTTTCTTCTCATGATCGTGAGGACATACTGTCTAAGGGGTTCGCCGTTTATTCAGCCTGTTTTGATGGTCGTTCGAGGGGTGTCTCTTGGCTAGTGAGCAAGTCTTTGAAGGCTGCTTGTACCCTTGTCTTCGCGGATCCGGCGGGCAGACTTTGCGTGCTGGATGTTACCATAAAGGATAAGGTTCTACGTCTCATTGGGGTTTATGCGCCCAATAGCCATTCCGAGCGGCCTGCTTTGTTTCGGCAGATCGCGCCGTTCTTGACGACGTCTCGTCGGGTAGTTTTAGCGGGGGATTGGAATGCCGTCCTTGACCCCGATATAGATCGTATAGGGCATAAACAAGGTACTAACAACCCGGATGTGAAACCATTTCGGGACTTTATCGATGAGTTTGATCTTGTCGATAAGTTCCGGAATGAACACCCTCGGGAGGTAGCATGGACTTGGACAAATAGTGGCAACTCGGCTCCGGGGACGCTTGCGAGCTACCTGGACCGGGTCCTAGTTAGGAGAGTCGATGTAGGGCTCTTAGGCTGTCCAAGTTTCCATTATATAGTTTACACGGATCATAGGCTTGTCCGGGTCCGTGTAAACTTAGATAAGCCTAAGGTTAGATTGGCTGGTTACTGGAAATTGAACTGTTCCCTTTTTGGTGATCAGGGTTTCCGGGACCAGCTTTTACTAATGATCCAAAGGGAATTGACGGGTGCGGTTGTGGGAAATGCCTGGTGGGGCAAATTAAAATCTCATATTCGAACGTTTGCTGCCGATTTTAGTCGTCGACTCAATCTAGATAGATTAGCGGCGCAAACTGCTTTAGAAGATAAAGTCGATCGGGCAGTGAAATCCCGTGTTAGTGGGGACATAGCCTTAGCTAAGGCAGAGTTGTCCTCCTTGCTTATCAAGAAGGATCAAGCTCTGGTAGTTAGGGCTAGGTTAAAAAGAATGTCTTCTGAGGCAACGAATATGGCCGCTGAACTGCGTGCAGAGGAAAATCGAAGCGCGTCTAAGCGACATATCGCATGCGTCACATTGCCGGATAAGCGGACCGTGACTACAAACGCGGGCATATGTGAGGTGTTTCGGGACTACTTTCAGGATCTTTTCACCAGGGAGCCCGGTCTGAGCTCTGCTCAGTTCGACGCCTATTTAGCTGACTTTCCCTGCCTTTCGGCAGCTGAAGCGGCTAGGTGCGAGGGTCCCATTACAGAGTCGGAGATCTGGGAAGCGCTGAAGCAGGTTGGCCTGGATAAGTCTCCGGGATTAGATGGTCTTCCCTACGAAGTGTACTTGAGGTTGTCGCACGTTTTTGTTCCTTTGCTGGAACTGATTTACAACCACTGGATGAAGCAGGGGTCTTTACCCCAACGCTTCACCAGGGGTGTGATCAAGTTGCTGCGTAAGGACAAGGGCGGTGGGGATGGGTTAGGGAACTTTCGCCCTTTAACGATGTTAAACACTGACTTAAAGATTTTGGCGAAGATCTTAGCCAACCGTTTGCAGCTTGTCCTGTCTAGTCTGATTGGCCCCGAACAGACTTGTGCTGTGAAGGGCAGGACTATTCAGGATAACCTTCACATGGTACGCTTGATCTTAGAAAAAGTCGACAGTGAAGCCGCGCTGATCAATTTAGATCAGTCCAAGGCCTTCGATAGGGTTGACCATCGATTTCTGGAGGCGGTCCTTTCGGCTGCCGGTTTCAGAGCCGACTTTCGCTCCTGGATCCGACTTTTGTATGCGACCCCCGGTGCGCTGGTGGAAGTGAATGGGGTAAGGTCGAAGCCTTTCGTATTGTCTCGCTCCATTCGTCAAGGTTGTCCGCTCTCGCCTCTGCTTTACGTTCTTGCGTTGGAACCATTCCTTCGCAAGTTGAAGGCAAATCCGGTCCTGCGCGGAATTTCCCTGCCTGGGGCTTCCACCTCAGCCAGGTATTCTGCCTATGCTGACGACGTTTCGGTTCTTGTGTCGAGCAGAGCCGAGATTGACGAAGTCAGCAAAGAGATCAGTGGGTATGAGATGGTGACAGGGGCCAAGATCAACCGCGATAAGTCTGTGGGCTTGCGGTTGGGTGCGTGGAAGGGAGTTTCTCTTCCCGGACCTTTCCTCTGGACGGATGGGCCGATCAAGATACTCGGCGTCTGGTTCGGTCCTGATCTCCAGTTGGAAATGAATTGGTCGGAGGTGCAGGGGAAGGCCGAGATCGCGGTTAAACTGTGGTCTCGGAGGAGACTTTCCCTGAAGGGAAGGGCGGAGGTATGTGTTTCACACATATATCCTATACTCCTTTACCGACTTTCTGTGCTTCCGCTCCCGTATGCCAGACTAATGTCATTAGTCCGGACCTTGTTCTCCTTTTTGTGGAGAGACAAGGCCCCTATGGTAACTCGCGAGATCTGTTGCCTTCATCCCTCTGAGGGCGGTCTGGGTATGCCTAGCATTGAGATTCGTCAATATATGCTTCGCATTACCTTTCTAGACCGAATGTGTCGCGGATTGGATGAGGTGGGCACCTTTTGGAAAGAAGATGTCCGAAAACATTTCCCATCCCTGAGAAGTGTGCACTCGTGCGAGGAGGAGGCCGGCCGTAGACCTCGTGCCGAGTGTGCCTTCTACCGCGAATGTCGTAGTGCTTTGAAGCTCCTTTTACGGACGTCGGATGGCCTCTCCGACGCCCAGGCGTTGTCTCGTAAGGCATTGTATCGATTGTTAGTTAGGGGGTCCGTTCAAGATGATCTGATCGACGAGCTCGGTCTTACGAAGCAGGAGGCTCGCTCGATGTGGCCTTGGGCGCCTGGGTTGAAATGTCTCAATAACGATGAGGCATCACTCACCTGGCTGATGATTCGTGAGGCCCTCTGGGTCGGCAAGAGACTCTGTTCAGCAGGTTTGGAGAAATATCCAAACTGTCGTCGCTGCACTGGCGAAGTCGAGACCATTGGTCACGCCTTTTTTCAGTGCAAGACGGTAGTGCCGTTGTGCAAGTTTGTTGAAGGCCTCATGGTTCGCATGCTGCAGGGAAAGTTCTTTGTCCTGGAAGCCAGTTCTGTTTGTAGCAATGTGGTGTCGCAATTGACGAAGGCTGAACACTATGTGTTCTGTTGCTTACTAGGGATTATGAGAGTCGTGATTTGGACGACGCGTCAGAAGGGATTCCATGAGGGCGAGAAGTCCACCTCTTCCCAACTGATCTTGTACTTTAAGCATCAGCTTAAAGTCAAGATTAGGACGGAAAGGCGGCGGCTCACCTCATCGGAATTTGGCAAAAGGTGGGTGAATCTTGCGCGAATGTGTAGAGTGAAAGGGGCTGACCTAGAGTGGCACTTGGACGTCGGTTAGGTACAGGATTTGTCCTAACAGGGTTGAACATAGGCAACCCACCCTGATTTTAGGTTAGACTAGGTTTTTGATTTTGAATCTTTGGTTTTCCCTTTTTTCTAGTAAACTTAGCTAGAGTATGCATGCGCATTGGTCCCGTTTATTTCTGTCCCTATTTTTTCTTTCGTTTAATTCCCCATCCCCTCCCTCGTTAGGTGGTCAGTGATTTCAGTTCTCTGGTGGATGCGGGGCGACTTTCGTTTCGTGTGTGTGCTTTTTCGTATTTGTTGTTGTGTATGAATGTGTGAGTGTCTGTGTGAATGCTTGGAGGAATGAATGTTTTTTCTTATTTTTCTTAGCCCCGCATTGATTTCGTCTAGTTAACTGATTTTGCTGCCACATTAAATGGTTTGTGGGGGGTTTTATTACTAACACAGTTTTGTTTAGTTTTATTGTAAATAATTTAAAAGTCATATTGTACATAATCATTTGGGGTTCTTTTTAAAAAATTGTTATTTTATGACCCTCCCCCCACGAACAATATTTGTACATAAGGGGACTAGTTAGGACTTCATGGAGAATTTGAGGCGTTATGGTGGACGTGGTAAGAAAGGTAGGAGTGAATGTGTTGTTTTGGTGATTGGAATATTGTTGGTTTGTTTGGGTCCGTGTCTGGGACTAGCTAAGTTTAGATTTAAGACAGAAGAAGACCGTCATTCCCCATCCCCCTTTTAGGCCTTGTGCCACATTTTATACATTAAAATGTATAAATAAATATCTTTACACGCCGGCTTTGAGTTACGTTTTCCGTCTTTTTGTGACCAGTATTTTTGAATTTGTATAATTGTCATTTTTTGTGTTGCACAGCGACGAATTTGATTTTTTTTTTTTTGGCCACGAGGAATTGTTTGGCGACCTTTTGTGGAATCAACGATATTTTTTGAACACACCAAGACATTTTGCTAAGTTTTAATTTTTTATTATTCCATTTCTTTTGTTTGTTTTTATTTTTTGGGGGCTTCGGCCCTCATAATTTTTTATTTTTTTATTTTTTTGTTGTTAAAAAAATAAGTACATTTAAGAAAAAAAAAAAAGAAAAAGAAAGCTTTATTTTTTATTTCGTTTTTATTTTTTTTACCCATTTTCATTTTATTAGCGACTTCGGTCGCACTCTTTTCTTTTTTGGTTTGACTAGTTTGTTTTTCTTGTGTTTTTAGTTTATTTTCTTTAGCGGCTTCGGCCGCAAACTTTTATTTTTTTCTTCTGGTTACAAACCAGACTTTTTCTTTTGTACAGTTTAATTGAATTTTTTGAAAAAAAGAAAGGAGTTTTTGTTTTTTCTTTTATTTTCGGCAGCCTTTGAGCGCCATCTTTATTTTTTAATCTTACCTTTTTATTTCTTTCTGTTTGTTCATTTTATTTATTTTTGTCTTTACTATTTTATTTACTGGTTCATCCAGGCTTTTTCTTTATTTAATTTTTTTTTTTTTTTTTTTTTTTTTTTTTTTTTTTACCCTCTTTCCCAACTCCTTTCCACAACTTCCGCAGTTGGAAGTCTCAAATTTAATCCACCATGGCCGACGAAGCCAGTCGGTCTAATGTGAAGAAAGACCTGTTCGGTTCGGCGGCGAAAGCTGACCCGCCGGAGAAACCGACAAAGAAGCAGGCTAACACTAGCCCAATTTTGAAAAAAGGTGCTAGTGTCTCGAAAAAAGACACTAGCAAAAATGTAGAAGTGCCCAAGGAGGCACAAGTCAAGACCGCCGAGGAATTGCCCTCATGTTGGAAGTCCCCCCCAAGTTGTATCTTGAACATGGCGGATTTCTTGGATAAGGCGAAAGGGTACGCCCATCTTGTTAATAAAGATGGGTTTGTCGATATTGTCCAAGAACTCGATGTGTTCTCAAAAAGAATGGTGACTATTTTTGTGGTGGATAAGAAAACGAGAAAGATTTGTCGCTCCACAAAAGACACAGTGATTAAATCACTTTTGTCCCTGGGGATAAAACCCCAAAGAGTAATAAAGGGTAGAGGGTTCTTCATGTGGGACATTCTGCTGCCCACCCCAGAAGATTGCCTGGCCATGGCCAAGAAAGAGCTAATTACGAAGGATTTTATCATCAGAACGGAGTATGAGGGCCGCAGGCGGACTAGGGTAGCCGTCTTTGAAGTTCCTCCTCAAATTTCGGGAGAGCTCCTGGCTGCATTTTTCTTGCAGTTCGGCCAAATTTTAGGGGCTCTCTCCGACAATTTGAACGGGGGATGGACTTTCGACATAATGCTCGACCAGAAGGCCTTCAAGTCCGTCCCCAACTGTTTGGAGTATGGCGACCGGAAAATGCCGGTCATAGTGACCGGTAGAAGACCAACTTGCTGGAGGTGTGGAGAGACTGGTCACCTTTCCTCCTCCTGCCCAGGAAAGAAGGCCCCTGGAGTTCCGGTCGCTGGCGACCAAAATCCCCCCTTGGCCGAGAAGCTAAAATCCGCGGCGCCTGTAGTGGGCCTAGCTGCGAGGCGGACCGGTGAGGAAAATCCCCCGGTTGGGCATAGTCCCTCATTACCCCCGAAGCCGACGCCTGCCACAAGTGTGGAGAAGGAGAAGGAGGAGGGGGAATGGCGCCTCGTAGTTAGAGGCAAGGGGAAGACCCAAACAGCGGTTCTTCAGTCCCAACATGACACCAGGGACAATGTCACCTACAGCCCCATTCCCTCTACCAGCTCCGAGGGCGACGCCTCGGCGTCTTACGAATCCAATGCAACCGAAGCGCAAAAAATCAATGAACCCGGATGGAGGAAGATTTTAGACATCAAAAAGCTTAAACACAAACTGGATGAAACGCGGGCTAAAAAGCAAAAATCGCTGGGGGCACCGGGCCCCCTATCCTCTGCCCCGTCTTCCCCTTCTGCATCAAAAAAATCGTTCTCGAAACCAGCTCCGCCCAAATCTGTATCCAACTCACCGGCAAAATCTCTGCATTCGTCCAAACCTTCACCGGTGAGGACGCCGTCCGGATGGACCCCTTCAACCACTCCTAATGTCACACCTATGGCTACTCCCATTCATTCACCACTAAAAAAAAGGTACAGAAGTCCAGACTCGCAAACAACTACTGACAAGAAGAAAAAAAAGCTCAAACCTCCTTATTTCCCTGGGGAAGACGTCTGCCGCGTATCCCGGGACCAGGCGGAAAGGGTTTTCGGGCAGACACGAAACCCTAAAGAGCTGAAAATTCTGTGGAATTTTAAAAAAATCAATGATACAGATGTGGAGATGCCCGAAAATTTCCCTTCCGCACAAAGAGTACTGACCGTAATCAGAACTGGCCCGGGTACGCGGGAGATTTGGGGCATGATAGAGGAGGCCCAGTCGTCGCTCAAAATGGTGCCCCCAGCTGCCTATCTTCTTGACCCCGAATCAAATGAATCTGATCAAAAGCTGAAAGGGAGGGTCCCAGTTTTTGTTCACCCATCCCTTTATAGAGCCCTCAAACTCACCTACCCCTCGGACATCGGCGGCTTGTCTCAAGATGACACCGTCGAAAATGAGATGGCGTCCGGATCTATGGGACGAGCTGTCGGTGTCCTCACCCCAGCCATGTTCTATCCTGAAGGACAACCCTAATCGGCTTGACAATGGCTCTCTGGTTAGCTAGCTTAAATGTCCGGGGCGTGAGGTCCGAGTCTCGCAGGGCGAGGCTCACTCGTGATCTTCAGCGCCTCGGGGTGAATGTATGTTGTTTACAAGAGACCCGTTTTTCTTCTCATGATCGTGAGGACATACTGTCTAGGGGGTTCGCCGTTTATTCAGCCTGTTTTGATGGTCGTTCGAGGGGTGTCTCTTGGCTAGTGAGCAAGTCTTTGAAGGCTGCTTGTACCCTTGTCTTCGCGGATCCGGCGGGCAGACTTTGCGTGCTGGATGTTACCATAAAGGATAAGGTTCTACGTCTCATTGGGGTTTATGCGCCCAATAGCCATTCCGAGCGGCCTGCTTTGTTTCGGCAGATCGCGCCGTTCTTGACGACGTCTCGTCGGGTAGTTTTAGCGGGGGATTGGAATGCCGTCCTTGACCCCGATATAGATCGTATAGGGCATAAACAAGGTACTAACAACCCGGATGTGAAACCATTTCGGGACTTTATCGATGAGTTTGATCTTGTCGATAAGTTCCGGAATGAACACCCTCGGGAGGTAGCATGGACTTGGACAAATAGTGGCAACTCGGCTCCCGGGACGCTTGCGAGCTACCTGGACCGGGTCCTAGTTAGGAGAGTCGATGTAGGGCTCTTAGGCTGTCCAAGTTTCCATTATATAGTTTATACGGATCATAGGCTTGTCCGGGTCCGTGTAAACTTAGATAAGCCTAAGGTTAGATTGGCTGGTTACTGGAAATTGAACTGTTCCCTTTTTGGTGATCAGGGTTTCCGGGACCAGCTTTTACTAATGATCCAAAGGGAATTGACGGGTGCGGTTGTGGGAAATGCCTGGTGGGGCAAATTAAAATCTCATATTCGAACGTTTGCTGCCGATTTTAGTCGTCGACTCAATCTAGATAGATTAGCGGCGCAAACTGCTTTAGAAGATAAAGTCGATCGGGCAGTGAAATCCCGTGTTAGTGGGGACATAGCCTTAGCTAAGGCAGAGTTGTCCTCCTTGCTTATCAAGAAGGATCAAGCTCTGGTAGTTAGGGCTAGGTTAAAAAGAATGTCTTCTGAGGCAACGAATATGGCCGCTGAACTGCGTGCAGAGGAAAATCGAAGCGCGTCTAAGCGACATATCGCATGCGTCACGTTGCCGGATAAGCGGACCGTGACTACAAACGCGGGCATATGTGAGGTGTTTCGGGACTACTTTCAGGATCTTTTCACCAGGGAGCCCGGTCTGAGCTCTGCTCAGTTCGACGCCTATTTAGCTGACTTTCCCTGCCTTTCGGCAGCTGAAGCGGCTAGGTGCGAGGGTCCCATTACAGAGTCGGAGATCTGGGAAGCGCTGAAGCAGGTTGGCCTGGATAAGTCTCCGGGATTAGATGGTCTTCCCTACGAAGTGTACTTGAGGTTGTCGCACGTTTTTGTTCCTTTGCTGGAACTGATTTACAACCACTGGATGAAGCAGGGGTCTTTACCCCAACGCTTCACCAGGGGTGTGATCAAGTTGCTGCGTAAGGACAAGGGCGGTGGGGATGGGTTAGGGAACTTTCGCCCTTTAACGATGTTAAACACTGACTTAAAGATTTTGGCGAAGATCTTAGCCAACCGTTTGCAGCTTGTCCTGTCTAGTCTGATTGGCCCCGAACAGACTTGTGCTGTGAAGGGCAGGACTATTCAGGATAACCTTCACATGGTACGCTTGATCTTAGAAAAAGTCGACAGTGAAGCCGCGCTGATCAATTTAGATCAGTCCAAGGCCTTCGATAGGGTTGACCATCGATTTCTGGAGGCTGTCCTTTCGGCTGCCGGTTTCAGAGCCGACTTTCGCTCCTGGATCCGACTTTTGTATGCGACCCCCGGTGCGCTGGTGGAAGTGAATGGCGTAAGATCGAAGCCTTTCGTATTGTCTCGCTCCATTCGTCAAGGTTGTCCGCTCTCGCCTCTGCTTTACGTTCTTGCGTTGGAACCATTCCTTCGCAAGTTGAAGGCAAATCCGGTCCTGCGCGGAATTTCCCTGCCTGGGGCTTCCACCTCAGCCAGGTATTCTGCCTATGCTGACGACGTTTCGGTTCTGGTGTCGAGCAGAGCCGAGATTAACGAAGTCAGCAAAGAGATCAGTGGGTATGAGATGGTGACAGGGGCCAAGATCAACCGCGATAAGTCTGTGGGCTTGCGGTTGGGTGCGTGGAAGGGAGTTTCTCTTCCCGGACCTTTCCTCTGGACGGATGGGCCGATCAAGATACTCGGCGTCTGGTTCGGTCCTGATCTCCAGTTGGAAATGAATTGGTCGGAGGTGCAGGGGAAGGCCGAGATCGCGGTTAAACTGTGGTCTCGGAGGAGACTTTCCCTGAAGGGAAGGGCGGAGGTATGTGTTTCACACATATATCCTATACTCCTTTACCGACTTTCTGTGCTTCCGCTCCCGTATGCCAGACTAATGTCATTAGTCCGGACCTTGTTCTCCTTTTTGTGGAGAGACAAGGCCCCTATGGTAACTCGCGAGATCTGTTGCCTTCATCCCTCTGAGGGCGGTCTGGGTATGCCTAGCATTGAGATTCGTCAATATATGCTTCGCATTACCTTTCTAGACCGAATGTGTCGCGGATTGGATGAGGTGGGCACCTTTTGGAAAGAAGATGTCCGAAAACATTTCCCATCCCTGAGAAGTGTGCACTCGTGCGAGGAGGAGGCCGGCCGTAGACCTCGTGCCGAGTGTGCCTTCTACCGCGAATGTCGTAGTGCTTTGAAGCTCCTTTTACGGACGTCGGATGGCCTCTCCGACGCCCAGGCGTTGTCTCGTAAGGCATTGTATCGATTGTTAGTTAGGGGGTCCGTTCAAGATGATCTGATCGACGAGCTCGGTCTTACGAAGCAGGAGGCTCGCTCGATGTGGCCTTGGGCGCCTGGGTTGAAATGTCTCAATAACGATGAGGCATCACTCACCTGGCTGATGATTCGTGAGGCCCTCTGGGTCGGCAAGAGACTCTGTTCAGCAGGTTTGGAGAAATATCCAAACTGTCGTCGCTGCACTGGGGAAGTCGAGACCATTGGTCACGCCTTTTTTCAGTGCAAGACGGTAGTGCCGTTGTGCAAGTTTGTTGAAGGCCTCATGGTTCGCATGCTGCAGGGAAAGTTCTTTGTCCTGGAAGCCAGTTCTGTTTGTAGCAATGTGGTGTCGCAATTGACGAAGGCTGAACACTATGTGTTCTGTTGCTTACTAGGGATTATGAGAGTCGTGATTTGGACGACGCGTCAGAAGGGATTCCATGAGGGCGAGAAGTTCACCTCTTCCCAACTGATCTTGTACTTTAAGCATCAGCTTAAAGTCAAGATTAGGACGGAAAGGCGGCGGCTCACCTCATCGGAATTTGGCAAAAGGTGGGTGAATCTTGCGCGAATGTGTAGAGTGAAAGGGGCTGACCTAGAGTGGCACTTGGACGTCGGTTAGGTACAGGATTTGTCCTAACAGGGTTGAACATAGGCAACCCACCCTGATTTTAGGTTAGACTAGGTTTTTGAATTTGAATCTTTAGTTTTCCCTTTTTTCTAGTAAACTTAGCTAGGGTATGCATGCGCATTGGCCCCTTTTATTTCTGTCCCTATTTTTTCTTTCGTTTAATTCCCCATCCCCTCCCTCGTTAGGTGGTCAGTGATTTCAGTTCTCTGGTGGATGCGGGGCGACTTTCGTTTCGTGTGTGTGCTTTTTCGTATTTGTTGTTGTGTATGAATGTGTGAGTGTCTGTGTGAATGCTTGGAGGAATGAATGTTTTTTCTTATTTTTCTCAGCCCCGCATTGATTTCGTCTAGTTAACTGATTTTGCTGCCACATTTATGGTTTGTGGGGGGTTTTATTACTAACACAGTTTTGTTTAGTTTTATTGTAAATAATTTAAAAGTCATATTGTACATAATCATTTGGGGTTCTTTTTAAAAAATAATTGTTATTTTATGACCCTCCCCCCACGAACAATATTTGTACATAAGGGGACTAGTTAGGACTTCATGGAGAATTTGAGGCGTTATGGTGGACGTGGTAAGAAAGGTAGGAGTGAATGTGTTGTTTTGGTGATTGGAATATTGTTGGTTTGTTTGGGTCCGTGTCTGGGACTAGCTAAGTTTAGATTTAAGACAGAAGAAGACCGTCATTCCCCATCCCCCTTTTAGGCCTTGTGCCACATTTTATACATAAAATTTTGTATAAATAAATATCTTTACACGCCGGCTTTGAGTTACGTTTTCCGTCTTTTTGTGACCAGTATTTTTGAATTTGTATAATTGTCATTTTTTGTGTTGCACAGCGACGAATTTGATTTTTTTTTTTTTGGCCACGAGGAATTGTTTGGCGACCTTTTGTGGAATCAACGATATTTTTTGAACACACCAAGACATTTTGCTAAGTTTTAATTTTTTATTATTCCATTTCTTTTGTTTGTTTTTATTTTTTGGGGGCTTCGGCCCTCATAATTTTTTATTTTTTTATTTTTTTGTTGTTAAAAAAATAAGTACATTTAAGAAAAAAAAAAAAGAAAAAGAAAGCTTTATTTTTTATTTCGTTTTTATTTTTTTTACCCATTTTCATTTTATTAGCGACTTCGGTCGCACTCTTTTCTTTTTTGGTTTGACTAGTTTGTTTTTCTTGTGTTTTTAGTTTATTTTCTTTAGCGGCTTCGGCCGCAAACTTTTATTTTTTTCTTCTGGTTACAAACCAGACTTTTTCTTTTGTACAGTTTAATTGAATTTTTTGAAAAAAAGAAAGGAGTTTTTGTTTTTTCTTTTATTTTCGGCAGCCTTTGAGCGCCATCTTTATTTTTTAATCTTACCTTTTTATTTCTTTCTGTTTGTTCATTTTATTTATTTTTGTCTTTACTATTTTATTTACTGGTTCATCCAGGCTTTTTCTTTATTTAATTTTTTTTTTTTTTTTTTTTTTTTTTTTTTTACCCTCTTTCCCAACTCCTTTCCACAACTTCCGCAGTTGGAAGTCTCAAATTTAATCCACCATGGCCGACGAAGCCAGTCGGTCTAATGTGAAGAAAGACCTGTTCGGTTCGGCGGCGAAAGCTGACCCGCCGGAGAAACCGACAAAGAAGCAGGCTAACACTAGCCCAATTTTGAAAAAAGGTGCTAGTGTCTCGAAAAAAGACACTAGCAAAAATGTAGAAGTGCCCAAGGAGGCACAAGTCAAGACCGCCGAGGAATTGCCCTCATGTTGGAAGTCCCCCCCAAGTTGTATCTTGAACATGGCGGATTTCTTGGATAAGGCGAAAGGGTACGCCCATCTTGTTAATAAAGATGGGTTTGTCGATATTGTCCAAGAACTCGATGTGTTCTCAAAAAGAATGGTGACTATTTTTGTGGTGGATAAGAAAACGAGAAAGATTTGTCGCTCCACAAAAGACACAGTGATTAAATCACTTTTGTCCCTGGGGATAAAACCCCAAAGAGTAATAAAGGGTAGAGGGTTCTTCATGTGGGACATTCTGCTGCCCACCCCAGAAGATTGCCTGGCCATGGCCAAGAAAGAGCTAATTACGAAGGATTTTATCATCAGAACGGAGTATGAGGGCCGCAGGCGGACTAGGGTAGCCGTCTTTGAAGTTCCTCCTCAAATTTCGGGAGAGCTCCTGGCTGCATTTTTCTTGCAGTTCGGCCAAATTTTAGGGGCTCTCTCCGACAATTTGAACGGGGGATGGACTTTCGACATAATGCTCGACCAGAAGGCCTTCAAGTCCGTCCCCAACTGTTTGGAGTATGGCGACCGGAAAATGCCGGTCATAGTGACCGGTAGAAGACCAACTTGCTGGAGGTGTGGAGAGACTGGTCACCTTTCCTCCTCCTGCCCAGGAAAGAAGGCCCCTGGAGTTCCGGTCGCTGGCGACCAAAATCCCCCCTTGGCCGAGAAGCTAAAATCCGCGGCGCCTGTAGTGGGCCTAGCTGCGAGGCGGACCGGTGAGGAAAATCCCCCGGTTGGGCATAGTCCCTCATTACCCCCGAAGCCGACGCCTGCCACAAGTGTGGAGAAGGAGAAGGAGGAGGGGGAATGGCGCCTCGTAGTTAGAGGCAAGGGGAAGACCCAAACAGCGGTTCTTCAGTCCCAACATGACACCAGGGACAATGTCACCTACAGCCCCATTCCCTCTACCAGCTCCGAGGGCGACGCCTCGGCGTCTTACGAATCCAATGCAACCGAAGCGCAAAAAATCAATGAACCCGGATGGAGGAAGATTTTAGACATCAAAAAGCTTAAACACAAACTGGATGAAACGCGGGCTAAAAAGCAAAAATCGCTGGGGGCACCGGGCCCCCTATCCTCTGCCCCGTCTTCCCCTTCTGCATCAAAAAAATCGTTCTCGAAACCAGCTCCGCCCAAATCTGTATCCAACTCACCGGCAAAATCTCTGCATTCGTCCAAACCTTCACCGGTGAGGACGCCGTCCGGATGGACCCCTTCAACCACTCCTAATGTCACACCTATGGCTACTCCCATTCATTCACCACTAAAAAAAAGGTACAGAAGTCCAGACTCGCAAACAACTACTGACAAGAAGAAAAAAAAGCTCAAACCTCCTTATTTCCCTGGGGAAGACGTCTGCCGCGTATCCCGGGACCAGGCGGAAAGGGTTTTCGGGCAGACACGAAACCCTAAAGAGCTGAAAATTCTGTGGAATTTTAAAAAAATCAATGATACAGATGTGGAGATGCCCGAAAATTTCCCTTCCGCACAAAGAGTACTGACCGTAATCAGAACTGGCCCGGGTACGCGGGAGATTTGGGGCATGATAGAGGAGGCCCAGTCGTCGCTCAAAATGGTGCCCCCAGCTGCCTATCTTCTTGACCCCGAATCAAATGAATCTGATCAAAAGCTGAAAGGGAGGGTCCCAGTTTTTGTTCACCCATCCCTTTATAGAGCCCTGAAACTCACCTACCCCTCGGACATCGGCGGCTTGTCTCAAGATGATACCGTCGAAAATGAGATGGCGTCCGGATCTATGGGACGAGCTGTCGGTGTCCTCACCCCAGCCATGTTCTATCCTGAAGGACAACCCTAATCGGCTTGACAATGGCTCTCTGGTTAGCTAGTTTAAATGTCCGGGGCGTGAGGTCCGAGTCTCGCAGGGCGAGGCTCACTCGTGATCTTCAGCGCCTCGGGGTGAATGTATGTTGTATACAAGAGACCCGTTTTTCTTCTCATGATCGTGAGGACATACTGTCTAAGGGGTTCGCCGTTTATTCAGCCTGTTTTGATGGTCGTTCGAGGGGTGTCTCTTGGCTAGTGAGCAAGTCTTTGAAGGCTGCTTGTACCCTTGTCTTCGCGGATCCGGCGGGCAGACTTTGCGTGCTGGATGTTACCATAAAGGATAAGGTTCTACGTCTCATTGGGGTTTATGCGCCCAATAGCCATTCCGAGCGGCCTGCTTTGTTTCGGCAGATCGCGCCGTTCTTGACGACGTCTCGTCGGGTAGTTTTAGCGGGGGATTGGAATGCCGTCCTTGACCCCGATATAGATCGTATAGGGCATAAACAAGGTACTAACAACCCGGATGTGAAACCATTTCGGGACTTTATCGATGAGTTTGATCTTGTCGATAAGTTCCGGAATGAACACCCTCGGGAGGTAGCATGGACTTGGACAAATAGTGGCAACTCGGCTCCCGGGACGCTTGCGAGCTACCTGGACCGGGTCCTAGTTAGGAGAGTCGATGTAGGGCTCTTAGGCTGTCCAAGTTTCCATTATATAGTTTACACGGATCATAGGCTTGTCCGGGTCCGTGTAAACTTAGATAAGCCTAAGGTTAGATTGGCTGGTTACTGGAAATTGAACTGTTCCCTTTTTGGTGATCAGGGTTTCCGGGACCAGCTTTTACTAATGATACAAAGGGAATTGACGGGTGCGGTTGTGGGAAATGCCTGGTGGGGCAAATTAAAATCTCATATTCGAACGTTTGCTGCCGATTTTAGTCGTCGACTCAATCTAGATAGATTAGCGGCGCAAACTGCTTTAGAAGATAAAGTTGATCGGGCAGTGAAATCCCGTGTTAGTGGGGACATAGCCGTAGCTAAGGCAGAGTTGTCCTCCTTGCTTATCAAGAAGGATCAAGCTCTGGTAGTTAGGGCTAGGTTAAAAAGAATGTCTTCTGAGGCTACGAATATGGCCGCTGAACTGCGTGCAGAGGAAAATCGAAGTGCGTCTAAGCGACATATCGCATGTGTCACGTTGCCGGATAAGCGGACCGTGACTACAAACGCGGGCATATGTGAGGTGTTTCGGGATTACTTTCAGGATCTTTTCACCAGGGAGCCCGGTCTGAGCTCTGCTCAGTTCGACGCCTATTTAGCTGACTTTCCTTGCCTTTCGGCAGCTGAAGCGGCTAGGTGCGAGGGTCCCATTACAGAGTCAGAGATCTGGGAAGCGCTGAAGCAGGTTGGCCTGGATAAGTCTCCGGGATTAGATGGTCTTCCCTACGAAGTGTACTTGAGGTTGTCGCACGTTTTTGTTCCTTTGCTGGAACTGATTTACAACCACTGGATGAAGCAGGGGTCTTTACCCCAACGCTTCACCAGGGGTGTGATCAAGTTGCTGCGTAAGGACAAGGGCGGTGGGGATGGGTTAGGGAACTTTCGCCCTTTAACGATGTTAAACACTGACTTAAAGATTTTGGCGAAGATCTTAGCCAACCGTTTGCAGCTTGTCCTGTCTAGTCTGATTGGCCCCGAACAGACTTGTGCTGTGAAGGGCAGGACTATTCAGGATAACCTTCACATGGTACGCTTGATCTTAGAAAAAGTCGACAGTGAAGCCGCGCTGATCAATTTAGATCAGTCCAAGGCCTTCGATAGGGTTGACCATCGATTTCTGGAGGCTGTCCTTTCGGCTGCCGGTTTCAGAGCCGACTTTCGCTCCTGGATCCGACTTTTGTATGCGACCCCCGGTGCGCTGGTGGAAGTGAATGGCGTAAGATCGAAGCCTTTCGTATTGTCTCGCTCCATTCGTCAAGGTTGTCCGCTCTCGCCTCTGCTTTACGTTCTTGCGTTGGAACCATTCCTTCGCAAGTTGAAGGCAAATCCGGTCCTGCGCGGAATTTCCCTGCCTGGGGCTTCCACCTCAGCCAGGTATTCTGCCTATGCTGACGACGTTTCGGTTCTTGTGTCGAGCAGAGCCGAGATTGACGAAGTCAGCAAAGAGATCAGTGGGTATGAGATGGTGACAGGGGCCAAGATCAACCGCGATAAGTCTGTGGGCTTGCGGTTGGGTGCGTGGAAGGGAGTTTCTCTTCCCGGACCTTTCCTCTGGACGGATGGGCCGATCAAGATACTCGGCGTCTGGTTCGGTCCTGATCTCCAGTTGGAAATGAATTGGTCGGAGGTGCAGGGGAAGGCCGAGATCGCGGTTAAACTGTGGTCTCGGAGGAGACTTTCCCTGAAGGGAAGGGCGGAGGTATGTGTTTCACACATATATCCGATACTCCTTTACCGACTTTCTGTGCTTCCGCTCCCGTATGCCAGACTAATGTCATTAGTCCGGACCTTGTTCTCCTTTTTGTGGAGGGACAAGGCCCCTATGGTAACTCGCGAGATCTGTTGCCTTCATCCCTCTGAGGGCGGTCTGGGTATGCCTAGCATTGAGATTCGTCAATATATGCTTCGCATTACCTTTCTAGACCGAATGTGTCGCGGATTGGATGAGGTGGGCACCTTTTGGAAAGAAGATGTCCGAAAACATTTCCCATCCCTGAGAAGTGTGCACTCGTGCGAGGAGGAGGCCGGCCGTAGACCTCGTGCCGAGTGTGCCTTCTACCGCGAATGTCGTAGTGCTTTGAAGCTCCTTTTACGGACGTCGGATGGCCTCTCCGACGCCCAGGCGTTGTCTCGTAAGGCATTGTATCGATTGTTAGTTAGGGGGTCCGTTCAAGATGATCTGATCGACGAGCTCGGTCTTACGAAGCAGGAGGCTCGCTCGATGTGGCCTTGGGCGCCTGGGTTGAAATGTCTCAATAACGATGAGGCATCACTCACCTGGCTGATGATTCGTGAGGCCCTCTGGGTCGGCAAGAGACTCTGTTCAGCAGGTTTGGAGAAATATCCAAACTGTCGTCGCTGCACTGGCGAAGTCGAGACCATTGGTCACGCCTTTTTTCAGTGCAAGACGGTAGTGCCGTTGTGCAAGTTTGTTGAAGGCCTCATGGTTCGCATGCTGCAGGGAAAGTTCTTTGTCCTGGAAGCCAGTTCTGTTTGTAGCAATGTGGTGTCGCAATTGACGAAGGCTGAACACTATGTGTTCTGTTGCTTACTAGGGATTATGAGAGTCGTGATTTGGACGACGCGTCAGAAGGGATTCCATGAGGGCGAGAAGTTCACCTCTTCCCAACTGATCTTGTACTTTAAGCATCAGCTTAAAGTCAAGATTAGGACGGAAAGGCGGCGGCTCACCTCATCGGAATTTGGCAAAAGGTGGGTGAATCTTGCGCGAATGTGTAGAGTGAAAGGGGCTGACCTAGAGTGGCACTTGGACGTCGGTTAGGTACAGGATTTGTCCTAACAGGGTTGAACATAGGCAACCCACCCTGATTTTAGGTTAGACTAGGTTTTTGAATTTGAATCTTTAGTTTTCCCTTTTTTCTAGTAAACTTAGCTAGGGTATGCATGCGCATTGGCCCCTTTTATTTCTGTCCCTATTTTTTTCTTTCGTTTAATTCCCCATCCCCTCCCTCGTTAGGTGGTCAGTGATTTCAGTTCTCTGGTGGATGCGGGGCGACTTTCGTTTCGTGTGTGTGCTTTTTCGTATTTGTTGTTGTGTATGAATGTGTGAGTGTCTGTGTGAATGCTTGGAGGAATGAATGTTTTTTCTTATTTTTTCTTAGCCCCGCATTGATTTCGTCTAGTTAACTGATTTTGCTGCCACATTTATGGTTTGTGGGGGGTTTTATTACTAACTCAGTTTTGTTTAGTTTTATTGTAAATAATTTTAAGTCATATTTGTACAAAATCATTTGGGGTTCTTTTTAAAAAATTGTTATTTTATGACCCTCCCCCCACGAACAATATTTGTACATAAGGGGACTAGTTAGGACTTCATGGAGATTTTGAGGCGTTATGGTGGACGTGGTAAGAAAGGTAGGAGTGAATGTGTTGTTTTGGTGATTGGAATGTTGTTGGTTTGTTTGGGTCCGTGTCTGGGACTAGCTAAGTTTAGATTTAAGACAGAAGAAGACCGTCATTCCCCATCCCCCTTTTAGGCCTTGTGCCACATTTTATACATAAAATTTTGTATAAATAAATATCTTTACACGCCGGCTTTGAGTTACGTTTTCCGTCTTTTTGTGACCAGTATTTTTGAATTTGTATAATTGTCATTTTTTGTGTTGCACAGCGACGAATTTGATTTTTTTTTTTTGGCCACGAGGAATTGTTTGGCGACCTTTTGTGGAATCAACGATATTTTTTGAACACACCAAGACATTTTGCTAAGTTTTAATTTTTTATTATTCCATTTCTTTTGTTTGTTTTTATTTTTTGGGGGCTTCGGCCCTCATAATTTTTTATTTTTTTATTTTTTTGTTGTTAAAAAAATAAGTACATTTAAGAAAAAAAAAAAAGAAAAAGAAAGCTTTATTTTTTATTTCGTTTTTATTTTTTTTACCCATTTTCATTTTATTAGCGACTTCGGTCGCACTCTTTTCTTTTTTGGTTTGACTAGTTTGTTTTTCTTGTGTTTTTAGTTTATTTTCTTTAGCGGCTTCGGCCGCAAACTTTTATTTTTTTCTTCTGGTTACAAACCAGACTTTTTCTTTTGTACAGTTTAATTGAATTTTTTGAAAAAAAGAAAGGAGTTTTTGTTTTTTCTTTTATTTTCGGCAGCCTTTGAGCGCCATCTTTATTTTTTAATCTTACCTTTTTATTTCTTTCTGTTTGTTCATTTTATTTATTTTTGTCTTTACTATTTTATTTACTGGTTCATCCAGGCTTTTTCTTTATTTAATTTTTTTTTTTTTTTTTTTTTTTTTTACCCTCTTTCCCAACTCCTTTCCACAACTTCCGCAGTTGGAAGTCTCAAATTTAATCCACCATGGCCGACGAAGCCAGTCGGTCTAATGTGAAGAAAGACCTGTTCGGTTCGGCGGCGAAAGCTGACCCGCCGGAGAAACCGACAAAGAAGCAGGCTAACACTAGCCCAATTTTGAAAAAAGGTGCTAGTGTCTCGAAAAAAGACACTAGCAAAAATGTAGAAGTGCCCAAGGAGGCACAAGTCAAGACCGCCGAGGAATTGCCCTCATGTTGGAAGTCCCCCCCAAGTTGTATCTTGAACATGGCGGATTTCTTGGATAAGGCGAAAGGGTACGCCCATCTTGTTAATAAAGATGGGTTTGTCGATATTGTCCAAGAACTCGATGTGTTCTCAAAAAGAATGGTGACTATTTTTGTGGTGGATAAGAAAACGAGAAAGATTTGTCGCTCCACAAAAGACACAGTGATTAAATCACTTTTGTCCCTGGGGATAAAACCCCAAAGAGTAATAAAGGGTAGAGGGTTCTTCATGTGGGACATTCTGCTGCCCACCCCAGAAGATTGCCTGGCCATGGCCAAGAAAGAGCTAATTACGAAGGATTTTATCATCAGAACGGAGTATGAGGGCCGCAGGCGGACTAGGGTAGCCGTCTTTGAAGTTCCTCCTCAAATTTCGGGAGAGCTCCTGGCTGCATTTTTCTTGCAGTTCGGCCAAATTTTAGGGGCTCTCTCCGACAATTTGAACGGGGGATGGACTTTCGACATAATGCTCGACCAGAAGGCCTTCAAGTCCGTCCCCAACTGTTTGGAGTATGGCGACCGGAAAATGCCGGTCATAGTGACCGGTAGAAGACCAACTTGCTGGAGGTGTGGAGAGACTGGTCACCTTTCCTCCTCCTGCCCAGGAAAGAAGGCCCCTGGAGTTCCGGTCGCTGGCGACCAAAATCCCCCCTTGGCCGAGAAGCTAAAATCCGCGGCGCCTGTAGTGGGCCTAGCTGCGAGGCGGACCGGTGAGGAAAATCCCCCGGTTGGGCATAGTCCCTCATTACCCCCGAAGCCGACGCCTGCCACAAGTGTGGAGAAGGAGAAGGAGGAGGGGGAATGGCGCCTCGTAGTTAGAGGCAAGGGGAAGACCCAAACAGCGGTTCTTCAGTCCCAACATGACACCAGGGACAATGTCACCTACAGCCCCATTCCCTCTACCAGCTCCGAGGGCGACGCCTCGGCGTCTTACGAATCCAATGCAACCGAAGCGCAAAAAATCAATGAACCCGGATGGAGGAAGATTTTAGACATCAAAAAGCTTAAACACAAACTGGATGAAACGCGGGCTAAAAAGCAAAAATCGCTGGGGGCACCGGGCCCCCTATCCTCTGCCCCGTCTTCCCCTTCTGCATCAAAAAAATCGTTCTCGAAACCAGCTCCGCCCAAATCTGTATCCAACTCACCGGCAAAATCTCTGCATTCGTCCAAACCTTCACCGGTGAGGACGCCGTCCGGATGGACCCCTTCAACCACTCCTAATGTCACACCTATGGCTACTCCCATTCATTCACCACTAAAAAAAAGGTACAGAAGTCCAGACTCGCAAACAACTACTGACAAGAAGAAAAAAAAGCTCAAACCTCCTTATTTCCCTGGGGAAGACGTCTGCCGCGTATCCCGGGACCAGGCGGAAAGGGTTTTCGGGCAGACACGAAACCCTAAAGAGCTGAAAATTCTGTGGAATTTTAAAAAAATCAATGATACAGATGTGGAGATGCCCGAAAATTTCCCTTCCGCACAAAGAGTACTGACCGTAATCAGAACTGGCCCGGGTACGCGGGAGATTTGGGGCATGATAGAGGAGGCCCAGTCGTCGCTCAAAATGGTGCCCCCAGCTGCCTATCTTCTTGACCCCGAATCAAATGAATCTGATCAAAAGCTGAAAGGGAGGGTCCCAGTTTTTGTTCACCCATCCCTTTATAGAGCCCTGAAACTCACCTACCCCTCGGACATCGGCGGCTTGTCTCAAGATGATACCGTCGAAAATGAGATGGCGTCCGGATCTATGGGACGAGCTGTCGGTGTCCTCACCCCAGCCATGTTCTATCCTGAAGGACAACCCTAATCGGCTTGACAATGGCTCTCTGGTTAGCTAGTTTAAATGTCCGGGGCGTGAGGTCCGAGTCTCGCAGGGCGAGGCTCACTCGTGATCTTCAGCGCCTCGGGGTGAATGTATGTTGTATACAAGAGACCCGTTTTTCTTCTCATGATCGTGAGGACATACTGTCTAAGGGGTTCGCCGTTTATTCAGCCTGTTTTGATGGTCGTTCGAGGGGTGTCTCTTGGCTAGTGAGCAAGTCTTTGAAGGCTGCTTGTACCCTTGTCTTCGCGGATCCGGCGGGCAGACTTTGCGTGCTGGATGTTACCATAAAGGATAAGGTTCTACGTCTCATTGGGGTTTATGCGCCCAATAGCCATTCCGAGCGGCCTGCTTTGTTTCGGCAGATCGCGCCGTTCTTGACGACGTCTCGTCGGGTAGTTTTAGCGGGGGATTGGAATGCCGTCCTTGACCCCGATATAGATCGTATAGGGCATAAACAAGGTACTAACAACCCGGATGTGAAACCATTTCGGGACTTTATCGATGAGTTTGATCTTGTCGATAAGTTCCGGAATGAACACCCTCGGGAGGTAGCATGGACTTGGACAAATAGTGGCAACTCGGCTCCCGGGACGCTTGCGAGCTACCTGGACCGGGTCCTAGTTAGGAGAGTCGATGTAGGGCTCTTAGGCTGTCCAAGTTTCCATTATATAGTTTACACGGATCATAGGCTTGTCCGGGTCCGTGTAAACTTAGATAAGCCTAAGGTTAGATTGGCTGGTTACTGGAAATTGAACTGTTCCCTTTTTGGTGATCAGGGTTTCCGGGACCAGCTTTTACTAATGATACAAAGGGAATTGACGGGTGCGGTTGTGGGAAATGCCTGGTGGGGCAAATTAAAATCTCATATTCGAACGTTTGCTGCCGATTTTAGTCGTCGACTCAATCTAGATAGATTAGCGGCGCAAACTGCTTTAGAAGATAAAGTTGATCGGGCAGTGAAATCCCGTGTTAGTGGGGACATAGCCGTAGCTAAGGCAGAGTTGTCCTCCTTGCTTATCAAGAAGGATCAAGCTCTGGTAGTTAGGGCTAGGTTAAAAAGAATGTCTTCTGAGGCTACGAATATGGCCGCTGAACTGCGTGCAGAGGAAAATCGAAGTGCGTCTAAGCGACATATCGCATGTGTCACGTTGCCGGATAAGCGGACCGTGACTACAAACGCGGGCATATGTGAGGTGTTTCGGGATTACTTTCAGGATCTTTTCACCAGGGAGCCCGGTCTGAGCTCTGCTCAGTTCGACGCCTATTTAGCTGACTTTCCTTGCCTTTCGGCAGCTGAAGCGGCTAGGTGCGAGGGTCCCATTACAGAGTCAGAGATCTGGGAAGCGCTGAAGCAGGTTGGCCTGGATAAGTCTCCGGGATTAGATGGTCTTCCCTACGAAGTGTACTTGAGGTTGTCGCACGTTTTTGTTCCTTTGCTGGAACTGATTTACAACCACTGGATGAAGCAGGGGTCTTTACCCCAACGCTTCACCAGGGGTGTGATCAAGTTGCTGCGTAAGGACAAGGGCGGTGGGGATGGGTTAGGGAACTTTCGCCCTTTAACGATGTTAAACACTGACTTAAAGATTTTGGCGAAGATCTTAGCCAACCGTTTGCAGCTTGTCCTGTCTAGTCTGATTGGCCCCGAACAGACTTGTGCTGTGAAGGGCAGGACTATTCAGGATAACCTTCACATGGTACGCTTGATCTTAGAAAAAGTCGACAGTGAAGCCGCGCTGATCAATTTAGATCAGTCCAAGGCCTTCGATAGGGTTGACCATCGATTTCTGGAGGCTGTCCTTTCGGCTGCCGGTTTCAGAGCCGACTTTCGCTCCTGGATCCGACTTTTGTATGCGACCCCCGGTGCGCTGGTGGAAGTGAATGGCGTAAGATCGAAGCCTTTCGTATTGTCTCGCTCCATTCGTCAAGGTTGTCCGCTCTCGCCTCTGCTTTACGTTCTTGCGTTGGAACCATTCCTTCGCAAGTTGAAGGCAAATCCGGTCCTGCGCGGAATTTCCCTGCCTGGGGCTTCCACCTCAGCCAGGTATTCTGCCTATGCTGACGACGTTTCGGTTCTTGTGTCGAGCAGAGCCGAGATTGACGAAGTCAGCAAAGAGATCAGTGGGTATGAGATGGTGACAGGGGCCAAGATCAACCGCGATAAGTCTGTGGGCTTGCGGTTGGGTGCGTGGAAGGGAGTTTCTCTTCCCGGACCTTTCCTCTGGACGGATGGGCCGATCAAGATACTCGGCGTCTGGTTCGGTCCTGATCTCCAGTTGGAAATGAATTGGTCGGAGGTGCAGGGGAAGGCCGAGATCGCGGTTAAACTGTGGTCTCGGAGGAGACTTTCCCTGAAGGGAAGGGCGGAGGTATGTGTTTCACACATATATCCGATACTCCTTTACCGACTTTCTGTGCTTCCGCTCCCGTATGCCAGACTAATGTCATTAGTCCGGACCTTGTTCTCCTTTTTGTGGAGGGACAAGGCCCCTATGGTAACTCGCGAGATCTGTTGCCTTCATCCCTCTGAGGGCGGTCTGGGTATGCCTAGCATTGAGATTCGTCAATATATGCTTCGCATTACCTTTCTAGACCGAATGTGTCGCGGATTGGATGAGGTGGGCACCTTTTGGAAAGAAGATGTCCGAAAACATTTCCCATCCCTGAGAAGTGTGCACTCGTGCGAGGAGGAGGCCGGCCGTAGACCTCGTGCCGAGTGTGCCTTCTACCGCGAATGTCGTAGTGCTTTGAAGCTCCTTTTACGGACGTCGGATGGCCTCTCCGACGCCCAGGCGTTGTCTCGTAAGGCATTGTATCGATTGTTAGTTAGGGGGTCCGTTCAAGATGATCTGATCGACGAGCTCGGTCTTACGAAGCAGGAGGCTCGCTCGATGTGGCCTTGGGCGCCTGGGTTGAAATGTCTCAATAACGATGAGGCATCACTCACCTGGCTGATGATTCGTGAGGCCCTCTGGGTCGGCAAGAGACTCTGTTCAGCAGGTTTGGAGAAATATCCAAACTGTCGTCGCTGCACTGGCGAAGTCGAGACCATTGGTCACGCCTTTTTTCAGTGCAAGACGGTAGTGCCGTTGTGCAAGTTTGTTGAAGGCCTCATGGTTCGCATGCTGCAGGGAAAGTTCTTTGTCCTGGAAGCCAGTTCTGTTTGTAGCAATGTGGTGTCGCAATTGACGAAGGCTGAACACTATGTGTTCTGTTGCTTACTAGGGATTATGAGAGTCGTGATTTGGACGACGCGTCAGAAGGGATTCCATGAGGGCGAGAAGTTCACCTCTTCCCAACTGATCTTGTACTTTAAGCATCAGCTTAAAGTCAAGATTAGGACGGAAAGGCGGCGGCTCACCTCATCGGAATTTGGCAAAAGGTGGGTGAATCTTGCGCGAATGTGTAGAGTGAAAGGGGCTGACCTAGAGTGGCACTTGGACGTCGGTTAGGTACAGGATTTGTCCTAACAGGGTTGAACATAGGCAACCCACCCTGATTTTAGGTTAGACTAGGTTTTTGAATTTGAATCTTTAGTTTTCCCTTTTTTCTAGTAAACTTAGCTAGGGTATGCATGCGCATTGGCCCCTTTTATTTCTGTCCCTATTTTTTTCTTTCGTTTAATTCCCCATCCCCTCCCTCGTTAGGTGGTCAGTGATTTCAGTTCTCTGGTGGATGCGGGGCGACTTTCGTTTCGTGTGTGTGCTTTTTCGTATTTGTTGTTGTGTATGAATGTGTGAGTGTCTGTGTGAATGCTTGGAGGAATGAATGTTTTTTCTTATTTTTTCTTAGCCCCGCATTGATTTCGTCTAGTTAACTGATTTTGCTGCCACATTTATGGTTTGTGGGGGGTTTTATTACTAACTCAGTTTTGTTTAGTTTTATTGTAAATAATTTTAAGTCATATTTGTACAAAATCATTTGGGGTTCTTTTTAAAAAATTGTTATTTTATGACCCTCCCCCCACGAACAATATTTGTACATAAGGGGACTAGTTAGGACTTCATGGAGATTTTGAGGCGTTATGGTGGACGTGGTAAGAAAGGTAGGAGTGAATGTGTTGTTTTGGTGATTGGAATGTTGTTGGTTTGTTTGGGTCCGTGTCTGGGACTAGCTAAGTTTAGATTTAAGACAGAAGAAGACCGTCATTCCCCATCCCCCTTTTAGGCCTTGTGCCACATTTTATACATAAAATTTTGTATAAATAAATATCTTTACACGCCGGCTTTGAGTTACGTTTTCCGTCTTTTTGTGACCAGTATTTTTGAATTTGTATAATTGTCATTTTTTGTGTTGCACAGCGACGAATTTGATTTTTTTTTTTTGGCCACGAGGAATTGTTTGGCGACCTTTTGTGGAATCAACGATATTTTTTGAACACACCAAGACATTTTGCTAAGTTTTAATTTTTTATTATTCCATTTCTTTTGTTTGTTTTTATTTTTTGGGGGCTTCGGCCCTCATAATTTTTTATTTTTTTATTTTTTTGTTGTTAAAAAAATAAGTACATTTAAGAAAAAAAAAAAAGAAAAAGAAAGCTTTATTTTTTATTTCGTTTTTATTTTTTTTACCCATTTTCATTTTATTAGCGACTTCGGTCGCACTCTTTTCTTTTTTGGTTTGACTAGTTTGTTTTTCTTGTGTTTTTAGTTTATTTTCTTTAGCGGCTTCGGCCGCAAACTTTTATTTTTTTCTTCTGGTTACAAACCAGACTTTTTCTTTTGTACAGTTTAATTGAATTTTTTGAAAAAAAGAAAGGAGTTTTTGTTTTTTCTTTTATTTTCGGCAGCCTTTGAGCGCCATCTTTATTTTTTAATCTTACCTTTTTATTTCTTTCTGTTTGTTCATTTTATTTATTTTTGTCTTTACTATTTTATTTACTGGTTCATCCAGGCTTTTTCTTTATTTAATTTTTTTTTTTTTTTTTTTTTTTTTTACCCTCTTTCCCAACTCCTTTCCACAACTTCCGCAGTTGGAAGTCTCAAATTTAATCCACCATGGCCGACGAAGCCAGTCGGTCTAATGTGAAGAAAGACCTGTTCGGTTCGGCGGCGAAAGCTGACCCGCCGGAGAAACCGACAAAGAAGCAGGCTAACACTAGCCCAATTTTGAAAAAAGGTGCTAGTGTCTCGAAAAAAGACACTAGCAAAAATGTAGAAGTGCCCAAGGAGGCACAAGTCAAGACCGCCGAGGAATTGCCCTCATGTTGGAAGTCCCCCCCAAGTTGTATCTTGAACATGGCGGATTTCTTGGATAAGGCGAAAGGGTACGCCCATCTTGTTAATAAAGATGGGTTTGTCGATATTGTCCAAGAACTCGATGTGTTCTCAAAAAGAATGGTGACTATTTTTGTGGTGGATAAGAAAACGAGAAAGATTTGTCGCTCCACAAAAGACACAGTGATTAAATCACTTTTGTCCCTGGGGATAAAACCCCAAAGAGTAATAAAGGGTAGAGGGTTCTTCATGTGGGACATTCTGCTGCCCACCCCAGAAGATTGCCTGGCCATGGCCAAGAAAGAGCTAATTACGAAGGATTTTATCATCAGAACGGAGTATGAGGGCCGCAGGCGGACTAGGGTAGCCGTCTTTGAAGTTCCTCCTCAAATTTCGGGAGAGCTCCTGGCTGCATTTTTCTTGCAGTTCGGCCAAATTTTAGGGGCTCTCTCCGACAATTTGAACGGGGGATGGACTTTCGACATAATGCTCGACCAGAAGGCCTTCAAGTCCGTCCCCAACTGTTTGGAGTATGGCGACCGGAAAATGCCGGTCATAGTGACCGGTAGAAGACCAACTTGCTGGAGGTGTGGAGAGACTGGTCACCTTTCCTCCTCCTGCCCAGGAAAGAAGGCCCCTGGAGTTCCGGTCGCTGGCGACCAAAATCCCCCCTTGGCCGAGAAGCTAATATCCGCGGCGTCTGTAGTGGGCCTAGCTGCGAGGCGGACCGGTGAGGAAAATCCCCCGGTTGGGCCTAGTCCCTCATTACCCCCGAAGCCGACGCCTGCCACAAGTGTGGAGAAGGAGAAGGAGGAGGGGGAATGGCGCCTCGTAGTTAGAGGCAAGGGGAAGACCCAAACAGCGGTTCTTCAGTCCCAACATGACACCAGGGACAATGTCACCTACAGCCCCATTCCCTCTACCAGCTCCGAGGGCGACGCCTCGGCGTCTTACGAATCCAATGCAACCGAAGCGCAAAAAATCAATGAACCCGGATGGAGGAAGATTTTGGACATCAAAAAGCTAAAACACAAACTGGATGAAACGCGGGCTAAAAAGCAAAAATCGCTGGGGGCACCGGGCCCCCTATCCTCTGCCCCGTCTTCCCCTTCTGCATCAAAAAAATCGTTCTCGAAACCAGCTCCGCCCAAATCTGTATCCAACTCACCGGCAAAATCTATGCATTCGTCCAAACCTTCACCGGTGAGGACGCCGTCCGGATGGACCCCTTCAACTACTCCTAATGTCACACCGATGGTTACTCCCATTCATTCACCACTAAAAAAAAGGTACAGAAGTCCAGACTCGCAAACAACTACTGACAAGAAGAAAAAAAAGCTCAAACCTCCTTATTTCCCTGGGGAAGACGTCTGCCGCGTATCCCGGGACCAGGCGGAAAGGGTTTTCGGGCAGACTCGAAACCCTAAAGAGCTGAAAATTCTGTGGAATTTTAAAAAAATCAACGATACAGATGTGGAGATGCCCGAAAATTTCCCTTCCGCACAAAGAGTACTGACCGTAATCAGAACTGGCCCGGGTACGCGGGAGATTTGGGGCATGATAGAGGAGGCCCAGTCGTCGCTCAAAATGGTGCCCCCAGCTGCCTATCTTCTTGACCCCGAATCAAATGAATCTGACCAAAAGCTGAAAGGGAGGGTCCCAGTTTTTGTTCACCCATCCCTTTATAGAGCCCTGAAACTCACCTACCCCTCGGACATCGGCGGCTTGTCTCAAGATGACACCGTCGAAAATGAGATGGCGTCCGGATCTATGGGACGAGCTGTCGGTGTCCTCACCCCAGCCATGTTCTATCCTGAAGGACAACCCTAATCGGCTTGACAATGGCTCTCTGGTTAGCTAGTTTAAATGTCCGGGGCGTGAGGTCCGAGTCTCGCAGGGCGAGGCTCACTCGTGATCTTCAGCGCCTCGGGGTGAATGTATGTTGTTTACAAGAGACCCGTTTTTCTTCTCATGATCGTGAGGACATACTGTCTAAGGGGTTCGCCGTTTATTCAGCCTGTTTTGATGGTCGTTCGAGGGGTGTCTCTTGGCTAGTGAGCAAGTCTTTGAAGGCTGCTTGTACCCTTGTCTTCGCGGATCCGGCGGGCAGACTTTGCGTGCTGGATGTTACCATAAAGGATAAGGTTCTACGTCTCATTGGGGTTTATGCGCCCAATAGCCATTCCGAGCGGCCTGCTTTGTTTCGGCAGATCGCGCCGTTCTTGACGACGTCTCGTCGGGTAGTTTTAGCGGGGGATTGGAATGCCGTCCTTGACCCCGATATAGATCGTATAGGGCATAAACAAGGTACTAACAACCCGGATGTGAAACCATTTCGGGACTTTATCGATGAGTTTGATCTTGTCGATAAGTTCCGGAATGAACACCCTCGGGAGGTAGCATGGACTTGGACAAATAGTGGCAACTCGGCTCCGGGGACGCTTGCGAGCTACCTGGACCGGGTCCTAGTTAGGAGAGTCGATGTAGGGCTCTTAGGCTGTCCAAGTTTCCATTATATAGTTTACACGGATCATAGGCTTGTCCGGGTCCGTGTAAACTTAGATAAGCCTAAGGTTAGATTGGCTGGTTACTGGAAATTGAACTGTTCCCTTTTTGGTGATCAGGGTTTCCGGGACCAGCTTTTACTAATGATCCAAAGGGAATTGACGGGTGCGGTTGTGGGAAATGCCTGGTGGGGCAAATTAAAATCTCATATTCGAACGTTTGCTGCCGATTTTAGTCGTCGACTCAATCTAGATAGATTAGCGGCGCAAACTGCTTTAGAAGATAAAGTCGATCGGGCAGTGAAATCCCGTGTTAGTGGGGACATAGCCTTAGCTAAGGCAGAGTTGTCCTCCTTGCTTATCAAGAAGGATCAAGCTCTGGTAGTTAGGGCTAGGTTAAAAAGAATGTCTTCTGAGGCAACGAATATGGCCGCTGAACTGCGTGCAGAGGAAAATCGAAGCGCGTCTAAGCGACATATCGCATGCGTCACATTGCCGGATAAGCGGACCGTGACTACAAACGCGGGCATATGTGAGGTGTTTCGGGATTACTTTCAGGATCTTTTCACCAGGGAGCCCGGTCTGAGCTCTGCTCAGTTCGACGCCTATTTAGCTGACTTTCCCTGCCTTTCGGCAGCTGAAGCGGCTAGGTGCGAGGGTCCCATTACAGAGTCGGAGATCTGGGAAGCGCTGAAGCAGGTTGGCCTGGATAAGTCTCCGGGATTAGATGGTCTTCCCTACGAAGTGTACTTGAGGTTGTCGCACGTTTTTGTTCCTTTGCTGGAACTGATTTACAACCACTGGATGAAGCAGGGGTCTTTACCCCAACGCTTCACCAGGGGTGTGATCAAGTTGCTGCGTAAGGACAAGGGCGGTGGGGATGGGTTAGGGAACTTTCGCCCTTTAACGATGTTAAACACTGACTTAAAGATTTTGGCGAAGATCTTAGCCAACCGTTTGCAGCTTGTCCTGTCTAGTCTGATTGGCCCCGAACAGACTTGTGCTGTGAAGGGCAGGACTATTCAGGATAACCTTCACATGGTACGCTTGATCTTAGAAAAAGTCGACAGTGAAGCTGCGCTGATCAATTTAGATCAGTCCAAGGCCTTCGATAGGGTTGACCATCGATTTCTGGAGGCTGTCCTTTCGGCTGCCGGTTTCAGAGCCGACTTTCGCTCCTGGATCCGACTTTTGTATGCGACCCCCGGTGCGCTGGTGGAAGTGAATGGCGTAAGATCGAAGCCTTTCGTATTGTCTCGCTCCATTCGTCAAGGTTGTCCGCTCTCGCCTCTGCTTTACGTTCTTGCGTTGGAACCATTCCTTCGCAAGTTGAAGGCAAATCCGGTCCTGCGCGGAATTTCCCTGCCTGGGGCTTCCACCTCAGCCAGGTATTCTGCCTATGCTGACGACGTTTCGGTTCTTGTGTCGAGCAGAGCTGAGATTGACGAAGTCAGCAAAGAGATCAGTGGGTATGAGATGGTGACAGGGGCCAAGATCAACCGCGATAAGTCTGTGGGCTTGCGGTTGGGTGCGTGGAAGGGAGTTTCTCTTCCCGGACCTTTCCTCTGGACGGATGGGCCGATCAAGATACTCGGCGTCTGGTTCGGTCCTGATCTCCAGTTGGAAATGAATTGGTCGGAGGTGCAGGGGAAGGCCGAGATCGCGGTTAAACTGTGGTCTCGGAGGAGACTTTCCCTGAAGGGAAGGGCGGAGGTATGTGTTTCACACATATATCCGATACTCCTTTACCGACTTTCTGTGCTTCCGCTCCCGTATGCCAGACTAATGTCATTAGTCCGGACCTTGTTCTCCTTTTTGTGGAGAGACAAGGCCCCTATGGTAACTCGCGAGATCTGTTGCCTTCATCCCTCTGAGGGCGGTCTGGGTATGCCTAGCATTGAGATTCGTCAATATATGCTTCGCATTACCTTTCTAGACCGAATGTGTCGCGGATTGGATGAGGTGGGCACCTTTTGGAAAGAAGATGTCCGAAAACATTTCCCATCCCTGAGAAGTGTGCACTCGTGCGAGGAGGAGGCCGGCCGTAGACCTCGTGCCGAGTGTGCCTTCTACCGCGAATGTCGTAGTGCTTTGAAGCTCCTTTTACGGACGTCGGATGGCCTCTCCGACGCCCAGGCGTTGTCTCGTAAGGCATTGTATCGATTGTTAGTTAGGGGGTCCGTTCAAGATGATCTGATCGACGAGCTCGGTCTTACGAAGCAGGAGGCTCGCTCGATGTGGCCTTGGGCGCCTGGGTTGAAATGTCTCAATAACGATGAGGCATCACTCACCTGGCTGATGATTCGTGAGGCCCTCTGGGTCGGCAAGAGACTCTGTTCAGCAGGTTTGGAGAAATATCCAAACTGTCGTCGCTGCACTGGCGAAGTCGAGACCATTGGTCACGCCTTTTTTCAGTGCAAGACGGTAGTGCCGTTGTGCAAGTTTGTTGAAGGCCTCATGGTTCGCATGCTGCAGGGAAAGTTCTTTGTCCTGGAAGCCAGTTCTGTTTGTAGCAATGTGGTGTCGCAATTGACGAAGGCTGAACACTATGTGTTCTGTTGCTTACTAGGGATTATGAGAGTCGTGATTTGGACGACGCGTCAGAAGGGATTCCATGAGGGCGAGAAGTTCACCTCTTCCCAACTGATCTTGTACTTTAAGCATCAGCTTAAAGTCAAGATTAGGACGGAAAGGCGGCGGCTCACCTCATCGGAATTTGGCAAAAGGTGGGTGAATCTTGCGCGAATGTGTAGAGTGAAAGGGGCTGACCTAGAGTGGCACTTGGACGTCGGTTAGGTACAGGATTTGTCCTAACAGGGTTGAACATAGGCAACCCACCCTGATTTTAGGTTAGACTAGGTTTTTGAATTTGAATCTTTAGTTTTCCCTTTTTTCTAGTAAACTTAGCTAGGGTATGCATGCGCATTGGCCCCTTTTATTTCTGTCCCTATTTTTTCTTTCGTTTAATTCCCCATCCCCTCCCTCGTTAGGTGGTCAGTGACTTCAGTTCTCTGGTGGATGCGGGGCGACTTTCGTTTCGTGTGTGTGCTTTTTCGTATTTGTTGTTGTGTATGAATGTGTGTGTGTCTGTGTGTATGCTTGGAGGAATGAATGGTTTTTTCTTATTTTTTTCTTAGCCCCGCATTGATTTCGTCTAGTTAACTGATTTTGCTGCCACATTTATGGTTTGTGGGGGGTTTTATTACTAACACAGTTTTGTTTAGTTTTATTGTAAATAATTTAAAAGTCATATTGTACATAATCATTTGGGGTTCTTTTTAAAAAATAATTGTTATTTTATGACCCTCCCCCCACGAACAATATTTGTACATAAGGGGACTAGTTAGGACTTCATGGAGAATTTGAGGCGTTATGGTGGACGTGGTAAGAAAGGTAGGAGTGAATGTGTTGTTTTGGTGATTGGAATATTGTTGGTTTGTTTGGGTCCGTGTCTGGGACTAGCTAAGTTTAGATTTAAGACAGAAGAAGACCGTCATTCCCCATCCCCCTTTTAGGCCTTGTGCCACATTTTATACATTAACCTGTATAAATAAATATCTTTACACGCTGTCTCCGAGTTACGTTATCCGTCTTTTTGTGACCAGTGTTTTTTGAACTTGGATAATTGTCATTTTTTTGTGTTGCACAGCGACGAACTTATTTTTTTTTTGGCCACGAGGAATCGTTTGGCGACCTTTGTTGGAATTACCGATATTCTTTGAACACACCAAGACATTTTGCTAAGTTTTAATTTTTTATTCTTCTTTTTCTTTTGTTTGTTTTTTATTTTTTGGGGGCTTCGGCCCACATAATTTTTTATTGTTTTATTTTTTTTGTTGTTAAAAAAAATAAGTACATTTTAAGAAAAAAAGAAAAAGAAATCTTTATTTTTTATTTCGTTTTTATTTTTTTACCCATTTTTATTTTATTAGCGACTTCGGTCGCATTCTTTTCTTTTTGATTTGACTAGTTTGTTTTTCTTGTGTTTTTAGTTTATTTTCTTTAGCGGCTTCGGCCGCAAACTTTTATTTTTTTTGGTTACAAACCAGACTTTTTCTTTTTCTTTTGTACAGTTTAATTGAATTTTTTGAAAAAAAGAAAGGAGTTTTTGTTTTTTCTTTTATTTTCGGCAGGCTTTGAGCGCCATCTTTATTTTTTTTATTTCTTTCTGTTTGTACAAGTTTGTTCATTTTATTTATTTTTGTCTCATTTGCCATTTTATTTACTGGTTCATCCAGGCTTTTTCTTTATTTGTTTAATTTTTTTTTTTTTTTTTTTTTTTTTTTTTTTTCCCCCCAACTCCTTTCCACGGAAAAAAACAAAAAAATTGAACCCGCGTTTGGAAGTTTCTAAACTAATACACCATGGCCGACGAAGCCAGTCGGTCTAATGTGAAGAAAGACCTGTTCGGTTCGGCGGCGAAAGCTGACCCGCCGGAGAAACCGACAAAGAAGCAGGCTAACACTAGCCCAAGTTTGAAAAAAGGTGCTAGTGTCTCGAAAAAAGACACTAGCAAAAATGTAGAAGTGCCCAAGGAGGCACAAGTCAAGACCGCCGAGGAATTGCCCTCATGTTGGAAGTCCCCCCCAAGTTGTATCTTGAACATGGCGGATTTCTTGGATAAGGCGAAGGGGTACGCCCATCTTGTTAATAAAGATGGGTTCGTCGATATTGTCCAAGAACTCGATGTGTTCTCAAAAAGAATGGTGACTATTTTTGTGGTGGATAAGAAAACGAGAAAGATTTGTCGCTCCACAAAAGAAACAGTGATTAAATCACTTTTGTCCCTGGGGATAAAACCCCAAAGAGTAATAAAGGGTAGAGGGTTCTTCATGTGGGACATTCTGCTACCCACCCCAGAAGATTGCCTGGCCATGGCCAAGAAAGAGCTAATTACGAAGGATTTTATCATCAGAACGGAGTATGAGGGCCGCAGGCGGACTAGGGTAGCCGTCTTTGAAGTTCCTCCTCAAATTTCGGGAGAGCTCCTGGCTGCATTTTTTTTGCAGTTCGGCCAAATTTTAGGGGCTCTCTCCGACAATTTGAACGGGGGATGGACTTTCGACATAATGCTCGACCAGAAGGCCTTCAAGTCCGTCCCCAACTGTTTGGAGTATGGCGACCGGAAAATGCCGGTCATAGTGACCGGTAGAAGACCAACTTGCTGGAGGTGTGGAGAGACTGGTCACCTTTCCTCCTCCTGCCCAGGAAAGAAGGCCCCTGGAGTTCCGGTCGCTGGCGACCAAAATCCCCCCTTGGCCGAGAAGCTAATATCCGCGGCGCCTGTAGTGGGCCTAGCTGCGAGGCGGACCGGTGAGGAAAATCCCCCGGTTGGGCCTAGTCCCTCATTACCCCCGAAGCCGACGCCTGCCACAAGTGTGGATAAGGAGAAGGAGGAGGGGGAATGGCGCCTCGTAGTTAGAGGCAAGGGGAAGACCCAGACAGCGGTTCTTCAGTCCCAACATGACACCAGGGACAATGTCACCTACAGCCCCATTCCCTCTACCAGCTCGGAGGGCGACGCCTCGGCGTCTTACGAATCCAAAGCAACCGAAGCGCAAAAACTCAATGAACCGGGCTGGAGGAAGATTTTAGACATCAAAAAGCTAAAAGACAAACTGGATGAAACGCGGGCTAAAAAGCAAAAATCGCTGGGGGCACCGGGCCCCCTATCCTCTGCCCCGTCTTCCCCTTCTTCATCTAAAAAGTCTTTCTTAAAACCACCTCCGCCCAAATCTGCATCAAGCTCACCAGCAAAATCGCGTCATTCTTCTAAACCTTCGCCAGTGAGGACGCCTACCGGGTGGACACCATCTACCACCCCCAATGTCTCACCCATGTCAACTCCCATACATTCACCTCAAAAAAAAAGATTAAGAAGTCCAGACGCTCAATCCATTACTGACAAGAAAAAGAAAAAAATCAAACCACCATATCTCCCAGGGGAAGACGTCTGCCGCGTACCCCGGGACCAAGCAGAAAGGGTTTTTGGCCAAACACGCAACCCAAAAGATCTGAAGATTCTTTGGAATTTTAAAAAAGTAAATGGCCTAGATGTGGAGAATCCGAACAACTTCCCTTCGGCCTCAAGAATCCTGACTGTTATTAGATCTGGCCCGGGTACGCGGGAGATTTGGGGCATGATAGAGGAGGCCCAGTCGTCGCTCAAAATGGTGCCCCCAGCTGCCTATCTTCTTGACCCCGAATCAAATGAATCTGACCAAAAGCTGAAAGGGAGGGTCCCAGTTTTTGTTCACCCATCCCTTTATAGAGCCCTGAAACTCACCTACCCCTCGGACATCGGCGGCTTGTCTCAAGATGACACCGTCGAAAATGAGATGGCGTCCGGATCTATGGGACGAGCTGTCGGTGTCCTCACCCCAGCCATGTTCTATCCTGAAGGACAACCCTAATCGGCTTGACAATGGCTCTCTGGTTAGCTAGTTTAAATGTCCGGGGCGTGAGGTCCGAGTCTCGCAGGGCGAGGCTCACTCGTGATCTTCAGCGCCTCGGGGTGAATGTATGTTGTTTACAAGAGACCCGTTTTTCTTCTCATGATCGTGAGGACATACTGTCTAGGGGGTTCGCCGTTTATTCAGCCTGTTTTGATGGTCGTTCGAGGGGTGTCTCTTGGCTAGTGAGCAAGTCTTTGAAGGCTGCTTGTACCCTTGTCTTCGCGGATCCGGCGGGCAGACTTTGCGTGCTGGATGTTACCATAAAGGATAAGGTTCTACGTCTCATTGGGGTTTATGCGCCCAATAGCCATTCCGAGCGGCCTGCTTTGTTTCGGCAGATCGCGCCCTTCTTGACGACGTCTCGTCGGGTAGTTTTAGCGGGGGATTGGAATGCCGTCCTTGACCCCGATATAGATCGTATAGGGCATAAACAAGGTACTAACAACCCGGATGTGAAACCATTTCGGGACTTTATCGATGAGTTTGATCTTGTCGATAAGTTCCGGAATGAACACCCTCGGGAGGTAGCATGGACTTGGACAAATAGTGGCAACTCGGCTCCCGGGACGCTTGCGAGCTACCTGGACCGGGTCTTAGTTAGGAGAGTCGATGTAGGGCTCTTAGGCTGTCCAAGTTTCCATTATATAGTTTATACGGATCATAGGCTTGTCCGGGTCCGTGTAAACTTAGATAAGCCTAAGGTTAGATTGGCTGGTTACTGGAAATTGAACTGTTCCCTTTTTGGTGATCAGGGTTTCCGGGACCAGCTTTTACTAATGATCCAAAGGGAATTGACGGGTGCGGTTGTGGGAAATGCCTGGTGGGGCAAATTAAAATCTCATATTCGAACGTTTGCTGCCGATTTTAGTCGTCGACTCAATCTAGATAGATTAGCGGCGCAAACTGCTTTAGAAGATAAAGTCGATCGGGCAGTGAAATCCCGTGTTAGTGGGGACATAGCCTTAGCTAAGGCAGAGTTGTCCTCCTTGCTTATCAAGAAGGATCAAGCTCTGGTAGTTAGGGCTAGGTTAAAAAGAATGTCTTCTGAGGCAACGAATATGGCCGCTGAACTGCGTGCAGAGGAAAATCGAAGCGCGTCTAAGCGACATATCGCATGCGTCACGTTGCCGGATAAGCGGACCGTGACTACAAACGCGGGCATATGTGAGGTGTTTCGGGATTACTTTCAGGATCTTTTCACCAGGGAGCCCGGTCTGAGCTCTGCTCAGTTCGACGCCTATTTAGCTGACTTTCCCTGCCTTTCGGCAGCTGAAGCGGCTAGGTGCGAGGGTCCCATTACAGAGTCGGAGATCTGGGAAGCGCTGAAGCAGGTTGGCCTGGATAAGTCTCCGGGATTAGATGGTCTTCCCTACGAAGTCTACTTGAGGTTGTCGCACGTTTTTGTTCCTTTGCTGGAACTGATTTACAACCACTGGATGAAGCAGGGGTCTTTACCCCAACGCTTCACCAGGGGTGTGATCAAGTTGCTGCGTAAGGACAAGGGCGGTGGGGATGGGTTAGGGAACTTTCGCCCTTTAACGATGTTAAACACTGACTTAAAGATTTTGGCGAAGATCTTAGCCAACCGTTTGCAGCTTGTCCTGTCTAGTCTGATTGGCCCCGAACAGACTTGTGCTGTGAAGGGCAGGACTATTCAGGATAACCTTCACATGGTACGCTTGATCTTAGAAAAAGTCGACAGTGAAGCCGCGCTGATCAATTTAGATCAGTCCAAGGCCTTCGATAGGGTTGACCATCGATTTCTGGAGGCTGTCCTTTCGGCTGCCGGTTTCAGAGCCGACTTTCGCTCCTGGATCCGACTTTTGTATGCGACCCCCGGTGCGCTGGTGGAAGTGAATGGCGTAAGATCGAAGCCTTTCGTATTGTCTCGCTCCATTCGTCAAGGTTGTCCGCTCTCGCCTCTGCTTTACGTTCTTGCGTTGGAACCATTCCTTCGCAAGTTGAAGGCAAATCCGGTCCTGCGCGGAATTTCCCTGCCTGGGGCTTCCACCTCAGCCAGGTATTCTGCCTATGCTGACGACGTTTCGGTTCTGGTGTCGAGCAGAGCCGAGATTAACGAAGTCAGCAAAGAGATCAGTGGGTATGAGATGGTGACAGGGGCCAAGATCAACCGCGATAAGTCTGTGGGCTTGCGGTTGGGTGCGTGGAAGGGAGTTTCTCTTCCCGGACCTTTCCTCTGGACGGATGGGCCGATCAAGATACTCGGCGTCTGGTTCGGTCCTGATCTCCAGTTGGAAATGAATTGGTCGGAGGTGCAGGGGAAGGCCGAGATCGCGGTTAAACTGTGGTCTCGGAGGAGACTTTCCCTGAAGGGAAGGGCGGAGGTATGTGTTTCACACATATATCCTATACTCCTTTACCGACTTTCTGTGCTTCCGCTCCCGTATGCCAGACTAATGTCATTAGTCCGGACCTTGTTCTCCTTTTTGTGGAGAGACAAGGCCCCTATGGTAACTCGCGAGATCTGTTGCCTTCATCCCTCTGAGGGCGGTCTGGGTATGCCTAGCATTGAGATTCGTCAATATATGCTTCGCATTACCTTTCTAGACCGAATGTGTCGCGGATTGGATGAGGTGGGCACCTTTTGGAAAGAAGATGTCCGAAAACATTTCCCATCCCTGAGAAGTGTGCACTCGTGCGAGGAGGAGGCCGGCCGTAGACCTCGTGCCGAGTGTGCCTTCTACCGCGAATGTCGTAGTGCTTTGAAGCTCCTTTTACGGACGTCGGATGGCCTCTCCGACGCCCAGGCGTTGTCTCGTAAGGCATTGTATCGATTGTTAGTTAGGGGGTCCGTTCAAGATGATCTGATCGACGAGCTCGGTCTTACGAAGCAGGAGGCTCGCTCGATGTGGCCTTGGGCGCCTGGGTTGAAATGTCTCAATAACGATGAGGCATCACTCACCTGGCTGATGATTCGTGAGGCCCTCTGGGTCGGCAAGAGACTCTGTTCAGCAGGTTTGGAGAAATATCCAAACTGTCGTCGCTGCACTGGCGAAGTCGAGACCATTGGTCACGCCTTTTTTCAGTGCAAGACGGTAGTGCCGTTGTGCAAGTTTGTTGAAGGCCTCATGGTTCGCATGTTGCAGGGAAAGTTCTTTGTCCTGGAAGCCAGTTCTGTTTGTAGCAATGTGGTGTCGCAATTGACGAAGGCTGAACACTATGTGTTCTGTTGCTTACTAGGGATTATGAGAGTCGTGATTTGGACGACGCGTCAGAAGGGATTCCATGAGGGCGAGAAGTTCACCTCTTCCCAACTGATCTTGTACTTTAAGCATCAGCTTAAAGTCAAGATTAGGACGGAAAGGCGGCGGCTCACCTCATCGGAATTTGGCAAAAGGTGGGTGAATCTTGCGCGAATGTGTAGAGTGAAAGGGGCTGACCTAGAGTGGCACTTGGACGTCGGTTAGGTACAGGATTTGTCCTAACAGGGTTGAACATAGGCAACCCACCCTGATTTTAGGTTAGACTAGGTTTTTGAATTTGAATCTTTAGTTTTCCCTTTTTTCTAGTAAACTTAGCTAGGGTATGCATGCGCATTGGCCCCCTTTTATTTCTGTCCCTATTTTTTCTTTCGTTTAATTCCCCATCCCCTCCCTCGTTAGGTGGTCAGTGATTTCAGTTCTCTGGTGGATGCGGGGCGACTTTCGTTTCGTGTGTGTGCTTTTTCGTATTTGTTGTTGTGTATGAATGTGTGAGTGTCTGTGTGTATGCTTGGAGGAATGAATGGTTTTTTCTTATTTTTTTTTCTTAGCCCCGCATTGATTTCGTCTAGTTAACTGATTTTGCTGCCACATTTATGGTTTGTGGGGGGTTTTATTACTAACACAGTTTTGTTTAGTTTTATTGTAAATAATTTAAAAGTCATATTGTACATAATCATTTGGGGTTCTTTTTAAAAATTGTTATTTTATGACCCTCCCCCCACGAACAATATTTGTACATAAGGGGACTAGTTAGGACTTCATGGAGAATTCGAGGCGTTATGGTGGACGTGGTAAGAAAGGTAGGAGTGAATGTGTTGTTTTGGTGATTGGAATATTGTTGGTTTGTTTGGGTCCGTGTCTGGGACTAGCTAAGTTTAGATTTAAGACAGAAGAAGACCGTCATTCCCCATCCCCCCTTTTTGGCCTTGTGCCACATTTTATACATTAAACTGTATAAATAAATATCTTTACACGCTGTCTCCGAGTTACGTTATCCGTCTTTTTGTGACCAGTGTTTTTTGAACTTGGATAATTGTCATTTTTTTGTGTTGCACAGCGACGAACTTATTTTTTTTTTGGCCACGAGGAATCGTTTGGCGACCTTTGTTGGAATTACCGATATTCTTTGAACACACCAAGACATTTTGCTAAGTTTTAATTTTTTATTCTTCTTTTTCTTTTGTTTGTTTTTTATTTTTTGGGGGCTTCGGCCCACATAATTTTTTATTGTTTTATTTTTTTTGTTGTTAAAAAAAATAAGTACATTTTAAGAAAAAAAGAAAAAGAAATCTTTATTTTTTATTTCGTTTTTATTTTTTTACCCATTTTTATTTTATTAGCGACTTCGGTCGCATTCTTTTCTTTTTGATTTGACTAGTTTGTTTTTCTTGTGTTTTTAGTTTATTTTCTTTAGCGGCTTCGGCCGCAAACTTTTATTTTTTTTGGTTACAAACCAGACTTTTTCTTTTTCTTTTGTACAGTTTAATTGAATTTTTTGAAAAAAAGAAAGGAGTTTTTGTTTTTTCTTTTATTTTCGGCAGGCTTTGAGCGCCATCTTTATTTTTTTTATTTCTTTCTGTTTGTACAAGTTTGTTCATTTTATTTATTTTTGTCTCATTTGCCATTTTATTTACTGGTTCATCCAGGCTTTTTCTTTATTTGTTTAATTTTTTTTTTTTTTTTTTTTTTTTTTTTTTTTTCCCCCCAACTCCTTTCCACGGAAAAAAACAAAAAAATTGAACCCGCGTTTGGAAGTTTCTAAACTAATACACCATGGCCGACGAAGCCAGTCGGTCTAATGTGAAGAAAGACCTGTTCGGTTCGGCGGCGAAAGCTGACCCGCCGGAGAAACCGACAAAGAAGCAGGCTAACACTAGCCCAAGTTTGAAAAAAGGTGCTAGTGTCTCGAAAAAAGACACTAGCAAAAATGTAGAAGTGCCCAAGGAGGCACAAGTCAAGACCGCCGAGGAATTGCCCTCATGTTGGAAGTCCCCCCCAAGTTGTATCTTGAACATGGCGGATTTCTTGGATAAGGCGAAGGGGTACGCCCATCTTGTTAATAAAGATGGGTTCGTCGATATTGTCCAAGAACTCGATGTGTTCTCAAAAAGAATGGTGACTATTTTTGTGGTGGATAAGAAAACGAGAAAGATTTGTCGCTCCACAAAAGAAACAGTGATTAAATCACTTTTGTCCCTGGGGATAAAACCCCAAAGAGTAATAAAGGGTAGAGGGTTCTTCATGTGGGACATTCTGCTACCCACCCCAGAAGATTGCCTGGCCATGGCCAAGAAAGAGCTAATTACGAAGGATTTTATCATCAGAACGGAGTATGAGGGCCGCAGGCGGACTAGGGTAGCCGTCTTTGAAGTTCCTCCTCAAATTTCGGGAGAGCTCCTGGCTGCATTTTTTTTGCAGTTCGGCCAAATTTTAGGGGCTCTCTCCGACAATTTGAACGGGGGATGGACTTTCGACATAATGCTCGACCAGAAGGCCTTCAAGTCCGTCCCCAACTGTTTGGAGTATGGCGACCGGAAAATGCCGGTCATAGTGACCGGTAGAAGACCAACTTGCTGGAGGTGTGGAGAGACTGGTCACCTTTCCTCCTCCTGCCCAGGAAAGAAGGCCCCTGGAGTTCCGGTCGCTGGCGACCAAAATCCCCCCTTGGCCGAGAAGCTAATATCCGCGGCGCCTGTAGTGGGCCTAGCTGCGAGGCGGACCGGTGAGGAAAATCCCCCGGTTGGGCCTAGTCCCTCATTACCCCCGAAGCCGACGCCTGCCACAAGTGTGGATAAGGAGAAGGAGGAGGGGGAATGGCGCCTCGTAGTTAGAGGCAAGGGGAAGACCCAGACAGCGGTTCTTCAGTCCCAACATGACACCAGGGACAATGTCACCTACAGCCCCATTCCCTCTACCAGCTCGGAGGGCGACGCCTCGGCGTCTTACGAATCCAAAGCAACCGAAGCGCAAAAACTCAATGAACCGGGCTGGAGGAAGATTTTAGACATCAAAAAGCTAAAAGACAAACTGGATGAAACGCGGGCTAAAAAGCAAAAATCGCTGGGGGCACCGGGCCCCCTATCCTCTGCCCCGTCTTCCCCTTCTTCATCTAAAAAGTCTTTCTTAAAACCACCTCCGCCCAAATCTGCATCAAGCTCACCAGCAAAATCGCGTCATTCTTCTAAACCTTCGCCAGTGAGGACGCCTACCGGGTGGACACCATCTACCACCCCCAATGTCTCACCCATGTCAACTCCCATACATTCACCTCAAAAAAAAAGATTAAGAAGTCCAGACGCTCAATCCATTACTGACAAGAAAAAGAAAAAAATCAAACCACCATATCTCCCAGGGGAAGACGTCTGCCGCGTACCCCGGGACCAAGCAGAAAGGGTTTTTGGCCAAACACGCAACCCAAAAGATCTGAAGATTCTTTGGAATTTTAAAAAAGTAAATGGCCTAGATGTGGAGAATCCGAACAACTTCCCTTCGGCCTCAAGAATCCTGACTGTTATTAGATCTGGCCCGGGTACGCGGGAGATTTGGGGCATGATAGAGGAGGCCCAGTCGTCGCTCAAAATGGTGCCCCCAGCTGCCTATCTTCTTGACCCCGAATCAAATGAATCTGACCAAAAGCTGAAAGGGAGGGTCCCAGTTTTTGTTCACCCATCCCTTTATAGAGCCCTGAAACTCACCTACCCCTCGGACATCGGCGGCTTGTCTCAAGATGACACCGTCGAAAATGAGATGGCGTCCGGATCTATGGGACGAGCTGTCGGTGTCCTCACCCCAGCCATGTTCTATCCTGAAGGACAACCCTAATCGGCTTGACAATGGCTCTCTGGTTAGCTAGTTTAAATGTCCGGGGCGTGAGGTCCGAGTCTCGCAGGGCGAGGCTCACTCGTGATCTTCAGCGCCTCGGGGTGAATGTATGTTGTTTACAAGAGACCCGTTTTTCTTCTCATGATCGTGAGGACATACTGTCTAAGGGGTTCGCCGTTTATTCAGCCTGTTTTGATGGTCGTTCGAGGGGTGTCTCTTGGCTAGTGAGCAAGTCTTTGAAGGCTGCTTGTACCCTTGTCTTCGCGGATCCGGCGGGCAGACTTTGCGTGCTGGATGTTACCATAAAGGATAAGGTTCTACGTCTCATTGGGGTTTATGCGCCCAATAGCCATTCCGAGCGGCCTGCTTTGTTTCGGCAGATCGCGCCGTTCTTGACGACGTCTCGTCGGGTAGTTTTAGCGGGGGATTGGAATGCCGTCCTTGACCCCGATATAGATCGTATAGGGCATAAACAAGGTACTAACAACCCGGATGTGAAACCATTTCGGGACTTTATCGATGAGTTTGATCTTGTCGATAAGTTCCGGAATGAACACCCTCGGGAGGTAGCATGGACTTGGACAAATAGTGGCAACTCGGCTCCGGGGACGCTTGCGAGCTACCTGGACCGGGTCCTAGTTAGGAGAGTCGATGTAGGGCTCTTAGGCTGTCCAAGTTTCCATTATATAGTTTACACGGATCATAGGCTTGTCCGGGTCCGTGTAAACTTAGATAAGCCTAAGGTTAGATTGGCTGGTTACTGGAAATTGAACTGTTCCCTTTTTGGTGATCAGGGTTTCCGGGACCAGCTTTTACTAATGATCCAAAGGGAATTGACGGGTGCGGTTGTGGGAAATGCCTGGTGGGGCAAATTAAAATCTCATATTCGAACGTTTGCTGCCGATTTTAGTCGTCGACTCAATCTAGATAGATTAGCGGCGCAAACTGCTTTAGAAGATAAAGTCGATCGGGCAGTGAAATCCCGTGTTAGTGGGGACATAGCCTTAGCTAAGGCAGAGTTGTCCTCCTTGCTTATCAAGAAGGATCAAGCTCTGGTAGTTAGGGCTAGGTTAAAAAGAATGTCTTCTGAGGCAACGAATATGGCCGCTGAACTGCGTGCAGAGGAAAATCGAAGCGCGTCTAAGCGACATATCGCATGCGTCACATTGCCGGATAAGCGGACCGTGACTACAAACGCGGGCATATGTGAGGTGTTTCGGGATTACTTTCAGGATCTTTTCACCAGGGAGCCCGGTCTGAGCTCTGCTCAGTTCGACGCCTATTTAGCTGACTTTCCCTGCCTTTCGGCAGCTGAAGCGGCTAGGTGCGAGGGTCCCATTACAGAGTCGGAGATCTGGGAAGCGCTGAAGCAGGTTGGCCTGGATAAGTCTCCGGGATTAGATGGTCTTCCCTACGAAGTGTACTTGAGGTTGTCGCACGTTTTTGTTCCTTTGCTGGAACTGATTTACAACCACTGGATGAAGCAGGGGTCTTTACCCCAACGCTTCACCAGGGGTGTGATCAAGTTGCTGCGTAAGGACAAGGGCGGTGGGGATGGGTTAGGGAACTTTCGCCCTTTAACGATGTTAAACACTGACTTAAAGATTTTGGCGAAGATCTTAGCCAACCGTTTGCAGCTTGTCCTGTCTAGTCTGATTGGCCCCGAACAGACTTGTGCTGTGAAGGGCAGGACTATTCAGGATAACCTTCACATGGTACGCTTGATCTTAGAAAAAGTCGACAGTGAAGCCGCGCTGATCAATTTAGATCAGTCCAAGGCCTTCGATAGGGTTGACCATCGATTTCTGGAGGCTGTCCTTTCGGCTGCCGGTTTCAGAGCCGACTTTCGCTCCTGGATCCGACTTTTGTATGCGACCCCCGGTGCGCTGGTGGAAGTGAATGGCGTAAGATCGAAGCCTTTCGTATTGTCTCGCTCCATTCGTCAAGGTTGTCCGCTCTCGCCTCTGCTTTACGTTCTTGCGTTGGAACCATTCCTTCGCAAGTTGAAGGCAAATCCGGTCCTGCGCGGAATTTCCCTGCCTGGGGCTTCCACCTCAGCCAGGTATTCTGCCTATGCTGACGACGTTTCGGTTCTGGTGTCGAGCAGAGCCGAGATTAACGAAGTCAGCAAAGAGATCAGTGGGTATGAGATGGTGACAGGGGCCAAGATCAACCGCGATAAGTCTGTGGGCTTGCGGTTGGGTGCGTGGAAGGGAGTTTCTCTTCCCGGACCTTTCCTCTGGACGGATGGGCCGATCAAGATACTCGGCGTCTGGTTCGGTCCTGATCTCCAGTTGGAAATGAATTGGTCGGAGGTGCAGGGGAAGGCCGAGATCGCGGTTAAACTGTGGTCTCGGAGGAGACTTTCCCTGAAGGGAAGGGCGGAGGTATGTGTTTCACACATATATCCGATACTCCTTTACCGACTTTCTGTGCTTCCGCTCCCGTATGCCAGACTAATGTCATTAGTCCGGACCTTGTTCTCCTTTTTGTGGAGAGACAAGGCCCCTATGGTAACTCGCGAGATCTGTTGCCTTCATCCCTCTGAGGGCGGTCTGGGTATGCCTAGCATTGAGATTCGTCAATATATGCTTCGCATTACCTTTCTAGACCGAATGTGTCGCGGATTGGATGAGGTGGGCACCTTTTGGAAAGAAGATGTCCGAAAACATTTCCCATCCCTGAGAAGTGTGCACTCGTGCGAGGAGGAGGCCGGCCGTAGACCTCGTGCCGAGTGTGCCTTCTACCGCGAATGTCGTAGTGCTTTGAAGCTCCTTTTACGGACGTCGGATGGCCTCTCCGACGCCCAGGCGTTGTCTCGTAAGGCATTGTATCGATTGTTAGTTAGGGGGTCCGTTCAAGATGATCTGATCGACGAGCTCGGTCTTACGAAGCAGGAGGCTCGCTCGATGTGGCCTTGGGCGCCTGGGTTGAAATGTCTCAATAACGATGAGGCATCACTCACCTGGCTGATGATTCGTGAGGCCCTCTGGGTCGGCAAGAGACTCTGTTCAGCAGGTTTGGAGAAATATCCAAACTGTCGTCGCTGCACTGGCGAAGTCGAGACCATTGGTCACGCCTTTTTTCAGTGCAAGACGGTAGTGCCGTTGTGCAAGTTTGTTGAAGGCCTCATGGTTCGCATGCTGCAGGGAAAGTTCTTTGTCCTGGAAGCCAGTTCTGTTTGTAGCAATGTGGTGTCGCAATTGACGAAGGCTGAACACTATGTGTTCTGTTGCTTACTAGGGATTATGAGAGTCGTGATTTGGACGACGCGTCAGAAGGGATTCCATGAGGGCGAGAAGTTCACCTCTTCCCAACTGATCTTGTACTTTAAGCATCAGCTTAAAGTCAAGATTAGGACGGAAAGGCGGCGGCTCACCTCATCGGAATTTGGCAAAAGGTGGGTGAATCTTGCGCGAATGTGTAGAGTGAAAGGGGCTGACCTAGAGTGGCACTTGGACGTCGGTTAGGTACAGGATTTGTCCTAACAGGGTTGAACATAGGCAACCCACCCTGATTTTAGGTTAGACTAGGTTTTTGAATTTGAATCTTTAGTTTTCCCTTTTTTCTAGTAAACTTAGCTAGGGTATGCATGCGCATTGGCCCCTTTTATTTCTGTCCCTATTTTTTCTTTCGTTTAATTCCCCATCCCCTCCCTCGTTAGGTGGTCAGTGACTTCAGTTCTCTGGTGGATGCGGGGCGACTTTCGTTTCGTGTGTGTGCTTTTTCGTATTTGTTGTTGTGTATGAATGTGTGAGTGTCTGTGTGAATGCTTGGAGGAATGAATGTTTTTTCTTATTTTTCTCAGCCCCGCATTGATTTCGTCTAGTTAACTGATTTTGCTGCCACATTTATGGTTTGTGGGGGGTTTTATTACTAACACAGTTTTGTTTAGTTTTATTGTAAATAATTTAAAAGTCATATTGTACATAATCATTTGGGGTTCTTTTTAAAAAAAAAAATTGTTATTTTATGACCCTCCCCCCACGAACAATATTTGTACATAAGGGGACTAGTTAGGACTTCATGGAGAATTTGAGGCGTTATGGTGGACGTGGTAAGAAAGGTAGGAGTGAATGTGTTGTTTTGGTGATTGGAATATTGTTGGTTTGTTTGGGTCCGTGTCTGGGACTAGCTAAGTTTAGATTTAAGACAGAAGAAGACCGTCATTCCCCATCCCCCCTTTTAGGCCTTGTGCCACATTTTATACATTAAACTGTATAAATAAATATCTTTACACGCTGGCTCCGAGTTACGTTATCCGTCTTTTTGTGACCAGTGGTTTTTGAACTTGCATAATTGTCATTTTTTGTGTTGCACAGCGACGAATTTGATTTTTTTTTGGCCACGAGGAATTGTTTGGCGACCTTTTGTGGAATCAACGATATTTTTTGAACACCCCAAGACATTTTGCTAAGTTTTAATTTTTTATTATTCCATTTCTTTTGTTTGTTTTTATTTTTTGGGGGCTTCGGCCCACATAATTTTTTATTGTTTTATTTTTTTTGTTGTTAAAAAAAATAAGTACATTTTAAGAAAAAAAGAAAAAGAAATCTTTATTTTTTATTTCGTTTTTATTTTTTTTACCCATTTTCATTTTATTAGCGACTTCGGTCGCATTCTTTTCCTTTTTGGTTTGACTAGTTTGTTTTTCTTGTGTTTTTAGTTTATTTTCTTTAGCGGCTTCGGCCGCAAACTTTTATTTTTTTTTTTTTCTTCTGGTTACAAACCAGACTTTTTCTTTTCTTTTTCTTTTGTACTGTTTATTTGAATTTTTTGGAAAAAAAGAAAGGAGTTTTTGTTTTTTTGGCAGCCTTTGAGCGCCATCTTTATTTTTTAATCTTACCTTTTTATTTCTTTCTGTTTGTGCAAGTTTGTTCATTTTATTTTATTTTTGTCTTTGCTATTTTATTTACTGGTTCATCCAGGCTTTTTCTTTATTTGTTTAATTTTTTTTTTTTTTTTTTTTTTTTTCCCCAACTCCTTTCCACGGAAAAATACAAAAAATTGAACCCGCGTTTGGAAGTCTCTAAACTAATACACCATGGCCGACGAAGCCAGTCGGTCAAATGTGAAGAAAGACCTTTTCGGTTCTGCGGCGAAAGCTGACCCGCCGGATAAACCGACAAAGAAGCAGGGGAATACTAGCCCTAGTTTGAAAAAAGTACCTAGTGTCTCCAAAAAAGGAGAATCTAGTAAAAATGTTGATGTGCCAAAGGAGGCACAAGTCAAGACCGCCGAGGAATTGCCCTCATGTTGGAAGTCCCCCCCAAGTTGTATCTTGAACATGGCGGATTTCTTGGATAAGGCGAAAGGGTACGCCCATCTTGTTAATAAAGATGGGTTTGTCGATATTGTCCAAGAACTCGATGTGTTCTCAAAAAGAATGGTGACTATTTTTGTGGTGGATAAGAAAACGAGAAAGATTTGTCGCTCCACAAAAGACACAGTGATTAAATCACTTTTGTCCCTGGGGATAAAACCCCAAAGAGTAATAAAGGGTAGAGGGTTCTTCATGTGGGACATTCTGCTGCCCACCCCAGAAGATTGCCTGGCCATGGCCAAGAAAGAGCTAATTACGAAGGATTTTATCATCAGAACGGAGTATGAGGGCCGCAGGCGGACTAGGGTAGCCGTCTTTGAAGTTCCTCCTCAAATTTCGGGAGAGCTCCTGGCTGCATTTTTCTTGCAGTTCGGCCAAATTTTAGGGGCTCTCTCCGACAATTTGAACGGGGGATGGACTTTCGACATAATGCTCGACCAGAAGGCCTTCAAGTCCGTCCCCAACTGTTTGGAGTATGGCGACCGGAAAATGCCGGTCATAGTGACCGGTAGAAGACCAACTTGCTGGAGGTGTGGAGAGACTGGTCACCTTTCCTCCTCCTGCCCAGGAAAGAAGGCCCCTGGAGTTCCGGTCGCTGGCGACCAAAATCCCCCCTTGGCCGAGAAGCTAATATCCGCGGCGCCTGTAGTGGGCCTAGCTGCGAGGCGGACCGGTGAGGAAAATCCCCCGGTTGGGCCTAGTCCCTCATTACCCCCGAAGCCGACGCCTGCCACAAGTGTGGAGAAGGAGAAGGAGGAGGGGGAATGGCGCCTCGTAGTTAGAGGCAAGGGGAAGACCCAAACAGCGGTTCTTCAGTCCCAACATGACACCAGGGACAATGTCACCTACAGCCCCATTCCCTCTACCAGCTCCGAGGGCGACGCCTCGGCGTCTTACGAATCCAATGCAACCGAAGCGCAAAAAATCAATGAACCCGGATGGAGGAAGATTTTGGACATCAAAAAGCTAAAACACAAACTGGATGAAACGCGGGCTAAAAAGCAAAAATCGCTGGGGGCACCGGGCCCCCTATCCTCTGCCCCGTCTTCCCCTTCTGCATCAAAAAAATCGTTCTCGAAACCAGCTCCGCCCAAATCTGTATCCAACTCACCGGCAAAATCTATGCATTCGTCCAAACCTTCACCGGTGAGGACGCCGTCCGGATGGACCCCTTCAACTACTCCTAATGTCACACCGATGGTTACTCCCATTCATTCACCACTAAAAAAAAGGTACAGAAGTCCAGACTCGCAAACAACTACTGACAAGAAGAAAAAAAAGCTCAAACCTCCTTATTTCCCTGGGGAAGACGTCTGCCGCGTATCCCGGGACCAGGCGGAAAGGGTTTTCGGGCAGACTCGAAACCCTAAAGAGCTGAAAATTCTGTGGAATTTTAAAAAAATCAACGATACAGATGTGGAGATGCCCGAAAATTTCCCTTCCGCACAAAGAGTACTGACCGTAATCAGAACTGGCCCGGGTACGCGGGAGATTTGGGGCATGATAGAGGAGGCCCAGTCGTCGCTCAAAATGGTGCCCCCAGCTGCCTATCTTCTTGACCCCGAATCAAATGAATCTGACCAAAAGCTGAAAGGGAGGGTCCCAGTTTTTGTTCACCCATCCCTTTATAGAGCCCTGAAACTCACCTACCCCTCGGACATCGGCGGCTTGTCTCAAGATGACACCGTCGAAAATGAGATGGCGTCCGGATCTATGGGACGAGCTGTCGGTGTCCTCACCCCAGCCATGTTCTATCCTGAAGGACAACCCTAATCGGCTTGACAATGGCTCTCTGGTTAGCTAGTTTAAATGTCCGGGGCGTGAGGTCCGAGTCTCGCAGGGCGAGGCTCACTCGTGATCTTCAGCGCCTCGGGGTGAATGTATGTTGTTTACAAGAGACCCGTTTTTCTTCTCATGATCGTGAGGACATACTGTCTAAGGGGTTCGCCGTTTATTCAGCCTGTTTTGATGGTCGTTCGAGGGGTGTCTCTTGGCTAGTGAGCAAGTCTTTGAAGGCTGCTTGTACCCTTGTCTTCGCGGATCCGGCGGGCAGACTTTGCGTGCTGGATGTTACCATAAAGGATAAGGTTCTACGTCTCATTGGGGTTTATGCGCCCAATAGCCATTCCGAGCGGCCTGCTTTGTTTCGGCAGATCGCGCCGTTCTTGACGACGTCTCGTCGGGTAGTTTTAGCGGGGGATTGGAATGCTGTCCTTGACCCCGATATAGATCGTATAGGGCATAAACAAGGTACTAACAACCCGGATGTGAAACCATTTCGGGACTTTATCGATGAGTTTGATCTTGTCGATAAGTTCCGGAATGAACACCCTCGGGAGGTAGCATGGACTTGGACAAATAGTGGCAACTCGGCTCCGGGGACGCTTGCGAGCTACCTGGACCGGGTCCTAGTTAGGAGAGTCGATGTAGGGCTCTTAGGCTGTCCAAGTTTCCATTATATAGTTTACACGGATCATAGGCTTGTCCGGGTCCGTGTAAACTTAGATAAGCCTAAGGTTAGATTGGCTGGTTACTGGAAATTGAACTGTTCCCTTTTTGGTGATCAGGGTTTCCGGGACCAGCTTTTACTAATGATCCAAAGGGAATTGACGGGTGCGGTTGTGGGAAATGCCTGGTGGGGCAAATTAAAATCTCATATTCGAACGTTTGCTGCCGATTTTAGTCGTCGACTCAATCTAGATAGATTAGCGGCGCAAACTGCTTTAGAAGATAAAGTCGATCGGGCAGTGAAATCCCGTGTTAGTGGGGACATAGCCTTAGCTAAGGCAGAGTTGTCCTCCTTGCTTATCAAGAAGGATCAAGCTCTGGTAGTTAGGGCTAGGTTAAAAAGAATGTCTTCTGAGGCAACGAATATGGCCGCTGAACTGCGTGCAGAGGAAAATCGAAGCGCGTCTAAGCGACATATCGCATGCGTCACATTGCCGGATAAGCGGACCGTGACTACAAACGCGGGCATATGTGAGGTGTTTCGGGACTACTTTCAGGATCTTTTCACCAGGGAGCCCGGTCTGAGCTCTGCTCAGTTTGACGCCTATTTAGCTGACTTTCCCTGCCTTTCGGCAGCTGAAGCGGCTAGGTGCGAGGGTCCCATTACAGAGTCGGAGATCTGGGAAGCGCTGAAGCAGGTTGGCCTGGATAAGTCTCCGGGATTAGATGGTCTTCCCTACGAAGTGTACTTGAGGTTGTCGCACGTTTTTGTTCCTTTGCTGGAACTGATTTACAACCACTGGATGAAGCAGGGGTCTTTACCCCAACGCTTCACCAGGGGTGTGATCAAGTTGCTGCGTAAGGACAAGGGCGGTGGGGATGGGTTAGGGAACTTTCGCCCTTTAACGATGTTAAACACTGACTTAAAGATTTTGGCGAAGATCTTAGCCAACCGTTTGCAGCTTGTCCTGTCTAGTCTGATTGGCCCCGAACAGACTTGTGCTGTGAAGGGCAGGACTATTCAGGATAACCTTCACATGGTACGCTTGATCTTAGAAAAAGTCGACAGTGAAGCCGCGCTGATCAATTTAGATCAGTCCAAGGCCTTCGATAGGGTTGACCATCGATTTCTGGAGGCTGTCCTTTCGGCTGCCGGTTTCAGAGCCGACTTTCGCTCCTGGATCCGACTTTTGTATGCGACCCCCGGTGCGCTGGTGGAAGTGAATGGCGTAAGATCGAAGCCTTTCGTATTGTCTCGCTCCATTCGTCAAGGTTGTCCGCTCTCGCCTCTGCTTTACGTTCTTGCGTTGGAACCATTCCTTCGCAAGTTGAAGGCAAATCCGGTCCTGCGCGGAATTTCCCTGCCTGGGGCTTCCACCTCAGCCAGGTATTCTGCCTATGCTGACGACGTTTCGGTTCTTGTGTCGAGCAGAGCCGAGATTGACGAAGTCAGCAAAGAGATCAGTGGGTATGAGATGGTGACAGGGGCCAAGATCAACCGCGATAAGTCTGTGGGCTTGCGGTTGGGTGCGTGGAAGGGAGTTTCTCTTCCCGGACCTTTCCTCTGGACGGATGGGCCGATCAAGATACTCGGCGTCTGGTTCGGTCCTGATCTCCAGTTGGAAATGAATTGGTCGGAGGTGCAGGGGAAGGCCGAGATCGCGGTTAAACTGTGGTCTCGGAGGAGACTTTCCCTGAAGGGAAGGGCGGAGGTATGTGTTTCACACATATATCCGATACTCCTTTACCGACTTTCTGTGCTTCCGCTCCCGTATGCCAGACTAATGTCATTAGTCCGGACCTTGTTCTCCTTTTTGTGGAGAGACAAGGCCCCTATGGTAACTCGCGAGATCTGTTGCCTTCATCCCTCTGAGGGCGGTCTGGGTATGCCTAGCATTGAGATTCGTCAATATATGCTTCGCATTACCTTTCTAGACCGAATGTGTCGCGGATTGGATGAGGTGGGCACCTTTTGGAAAGAAGATGTCCGAAAACATTTCCCATCCCTGAGAAGTGTGCACTCGTGCGAGGAGGAGGCCGGCCGTAGACCTCGTGCCGAGTGTGCCTTCTACCGCGAATGTCGTAGTGCTTTGAAGCTCCTTTTACGGACGTCGGATGGCCTCTCCGACGCCCAGGCGTTGTCTCGTAAGGCATTGTATCGATTGTTAGTTAGGGGGTCCGTTCAAGATGATCTGATCGACGAGCTCGGTCTTACGAAGCAGGAGGCTCGCTCGATGTGGCCTTGGGCGCCTGGGTTGAAATGTCTCAATAACGATGAGGCATCACTCACCTGGCTGATGATTCGTGAGGCCCTCTGGGTCGGCAAGAGACTCTGTTCAGCAGGTTTGGAGAAATATCCAAACTGTCGTCGCTGCACTGGCGAAGTCGAGACCATTGGTCACGCCTTTTTTCAGTGCAAGACGGTAGTGCCGTTGTGCAAGTTTGTTGAAGGCCTCATGGTTCGCATGCTGCAGGGAAAGTTCTTTGTCCTGGAAGCCAGTTCTGTTTGTAGCAATGTGGTGTCGCAATTGACGAAGGCTGAACACTATGTGTTCTGTTGCTTACTAGGGATTATGAGAGTCGTGATTTGGACGACGCGTCAGAAGGGATTCCATGAGGGCGAGAAGTTCACCTCTTCCCAACTGATCTTGTACTTTAAGCATCAGCTTAAAGTCAAGATTAGGACGGAAAGGCGGCGGCTCACCTCATCGGAATTTGGCAAAAGGTGGGTGAATCTTGCGCGAATGTGTAGAGTGAAAGGGGCTGACCTAGAGTGGCACTTGGACGTCGGTTAGGTACAGGATTTGTCCTAACAGGGTTGAACATAGGCAACCCACCCTGATTTTAGTTTAGACTAGGTTTTTGAATTTGAATCTTTAGTTTTCCCTTTTTTCTAGTAAACTTAGCTAGGGTATGCATGCGCATTGGCCCCTTTTATTTCTGTCCCTATTTTTTCTTTCGTTTAATTCCCCATCCCCTCCCTCGTTAGGTGGTCAGTGACTTCAGTTCTCTGGTGGATGCGGGGCGACTTTCGTTTCGTGTGTGTGCTTTTTCGTATTTGTTGTTGTGTATGAATGTGTGAGTGTCTGTGTGAATGCTTGGAGGAATGAATGTTTTTTTCTTATTTTTTTTCTTAGCCCCGCATTGATTTCGTCTAGTTAACTGATTTTGCTGCCACATTTATGGTTTGTGGGGGGTTTTATTACTAACACAGTTTTGTTTAGTTTTATTGTAAATAATTTAAAAGTCATATTGTACATAATCATTTGGGGTTCTTTTTAAAAAAAAATTGTTATTTTATGACCCTCCCCCCACGAACAATATTTGTACATAAGGGGACTAGTTAGGACTTCATGGAGAATTTGAGGCGTTATGGTGGACGTGGTAAGAAAGCTAGGAGTGAATGTGTTGTTTTGGTGATTGGAATATTGTTGGTTTGTTTGGGTCCGTGTCTGGGACTAGCTAAGTTTAGATTTAAGACAGAAGAAGACCGTCATTCCCCATCCCCCTTTTAGGCCTTGTGCCACATTTTATACATAAAATTTTGTATAAATAAATATCTTTACACGCTGTCTCCGAGTTACGTTATCCGTCTTTTTGTGACCGGTGTTTTTTGAACTTGTATAATTGTCATTTTTGTGTTGCACAGCGACGAATTTGATTTTTTTTGGCCACGAGTTGTTTGGCGACCTTTTGTGGAATCAACGATATTTTTTGAACACACCAAGACATTTTGCTAAGTTTTAATTTTTTATTATTCAATTTCTTTTGTTTGTTTTTATTTTTTGGGGGCTTCGGCCCACATAATTTTTTATTGTTTTATTTTTTTTGTTGTTAAAAAAAATAAGTACATTTTAAGAAAAAAAGAAAAAGAAATCTTTATTTTTTATTTCGTTTTTATTTTTTTTACCCATTTTCATTTTATTAGCGACTTCGGTCGCATTCTTTTCCTTTTTGGTTTGACTAGTTTGTTTTTCTTGTGTTTTTAGTTTATTTTCTTTAGCGGCTTCGGCCGCAAACTTTTATTTTTTTTTTTTCTTCTGGTTACAAACCAGACTTTTTCTTTTCTTTTTCTTTTGTACTGTTTATTTGAATTTTTTGGAAAAAAAGAAAGGAGTTTTTGTTTTTTTGGCAGCCTTTGAGCGCCATCTTTATTTTTTAATCTTACCTTTTTATTTCTTTCTGTTTGTGCAAGTTTGTTCATTTTATTTTATTTTTGTCTTTGCTATTTTATTTACTGGTTCATCCAGGCTTTTTCTTTATTTGTTTAATTTTTTTTTTTTTTTTTTTTTTTTTCCCCAACTCCTTTCCACGGAAAAATACAAAAAATTGAACCCGCGTTTGGAAGTCTCTAAACTAATACACCATGGCCGACGAAGCCAGTCGGTCAAATGTGAAGAAAGACCTTTTCGGTTCTGCGGCGAAAGCTGACCCGCCGGATAAACCGACAAAGAAGCAGGGGAATACTAGCCCTAGTTTGAAAAAAGTACCTAGTGTCTCCAAAAAAGGAGAATCTAGTAAAAATGTTGATGTGCCAAAGGAGGCACAAGTCAAGACCGCCGAGGAATTGCCCTCATGTTGGAAGTCCCCCCCAAGTTGTATCTTGAACATGGCGGATTTCTTGGATAAGGCGAAAGGGTACGCCCATCTTGTTAATAAAGATGGGTTTGTCGATATTGTCCAAGAACTCGATGTGTTCTCAAAAAGAATGGTGACTATTTTTGTGGTGGATAAGAAAACGAGAAAGATTTGTCGCTCCACAAAAGACACAGTGATTAAATCACTTTTGTCCCTGGGGATAAAACCCCAAAGAGTAATAAAGGGTAGAGGGTTCTTCATGTGGGACATTCTGCTGCCCACCCCAGAAGATTGCCTGGCCATGGCCAAGAAAGAGCTAATTACGAAGGATTTTATCATCAGAACGGAGTATGAGGGCCGCAGGCGGACTAGGGTAGCCGTCTTTGAAGTTCCTCCTCAAATTTCGGGAGAGCTCCTGGCTGCATTTTTCTTGCAGTTCGGCCAAATTTTAGGGGCTCTCTCCGACAATTTGAACGGGGGATGGACTTTCGACATAATGCTCGACCAGAAGGCCTTCAAGTCCGTCCCCAACTGTTTGGAGTATGGCGACCGGAAAATGCCGGTCATAGTGACCGGTAGAAGACCAACTTGCTGGAGGTGTGGAGAGACTGGTCACCTTTCCTCCTCCTGCCCAGGAAAGAAGGCCCCTGGAGTTCCGGTCGCTGGCGACCAAAATCCCCCCTTGGCCGAGAAGCTAATATCCGCGGCGCCTGTAGTGGGCCTAGCTGCGAGGCGGACCGGTGAGGAAAATCCCCCGGTTGGGCCTAGTCCCTCATTACCCCCGAAGCCGACGCCTGCCACAAGTGTGGAGAAGGAGAAGGAGGAGGGGGAATGGCGCCTCGTAGTTAGAGGCAAGGGGAAGACCCAAACAGCGGTTCTTCAGTCCCAACATGACACCAGGGACAATGTCACCTACAGCCCCATTCCCTCTACCAGCTCCGAGGGCGACGCCTCGGCGTCTTACGAATCCAATGCAACCGAAGCGCAAAAAATCAATGAACCCGGATGGAGGAAGATTTTGGACATCAAAAAGCTAAAACACAAACTGGATGAAACGCGGGCTAAAAAGCAAAAATCGCTGGGGGCACCGGGCCCCCTATCCTCTGCCCCGTCTTCCCCTTCTGCATCAAAAAAATCGTTCTCGAAACCAGCTCCGCCCAAATCTGTATCCAACTCACCGGCAAAATCTATGCATTCGTCCAAACCTTCACCGGTGAGGACGCCGTCCGGATGGACCCCTTCAACTACTCCTAATGTCACACCGATGGTTACTCCCATTCATTCACCACTAAAAAAAAGGTACAGAAGTCCAGACTCGCAAACAACTACTGACAAGAAGAAAAAAAAGCTCAAACCTCCTTATTTCCCTGGGGAAGACGTCTGCCGCGTATCCCGGGACCAGGCGGAAAGGGTTTTCGGGCAGACTCGAAACCCTAAAGAGCTGAAAATTCTGTGGAATTTTAAAAAAATCAACGATACAGATGTGGAGATGCCCGAAAATTTCCCTTCCGCACAAAGAGTACTGACCGTAATCAGAACTGGCCCGGGTACGCGGGAGATTTGGGGCATGATAGAGGAGGCCCAGTCGTCGCTCAAAATGGTGCCCCCAGCTGCCTATCTTCTTGACCCCGAATCAAATGAATCTGACCAAAAGCTGAAAGGGAGGGTCCCAGTTTTTGTTCACCCATCCCTTTATAGAGCCCTGAAACTCACCTACCCCTCGGACATCGGCGGCTTGTCTCAAGATGACACCGTCGAAAATGAGATGGCGTCCGGATCTATGGGACGAGCTGTCGGTGTCCTCACCCCAGCCATGTTCTATCCTGAAGGACAACCCTAATCGGCTTGACAATGGCTCTCTGGTTAGCTAGTTTAAATGTCCGGGGCGTGAGGTCCGAGTCTCGCAGGGCGAGGCTCACTCGTGATCTTCAGCGCCTCGGGGTGAATGTATGTTGTTTACAAGAGACCCGTTTTTCTTCTCATGATCGTGAGGACATACTGTCTAAGGGGTTCGCCGTTTATTCAGCCTGTTTTGATGGTCGTTCGAGGGGTGTCTCTTGGCTAGTGAGCAAGTCTTTGAAGGCTGCTTGTACCCTTGTCTTCGCGGATCCGGCGGGCAGACTTTGCGTGCTGGATGTTACCATAAAGGATAAGGTTCTACGTCTCATTGGGGTTTATGCGCCCAATAGCCATTCCGAGCGGCCTGCTTTGTTTCGGCAGATCGCGCCGTTCTTGACGACGTCTCGTCGGGTAGTTTTAGCGGGGGATTGGAATGCCGTCCTTGACCCCGATATAGATCGTATAGGGCATAAACAAGGTACTAACAACCCGGATGTGAAACCATTTCGGGACTTTATCGATGAGTTTGATCTTGTCGATAAGTTCCGGAATGAACACCCTCGGGAGGTAGCATGGACTTGGACAAATAGTGGCAACTCGGCTCCGGGGACGCTTGCGAGCTACCTGGACCGGGTCCTAGTTAGGAGAGTCGATGTAGGGCTCTTAGGCTGTCCAAGTTTCCATTATATAGTTTACACGGATCATAGGCTTGTCCGGGTCCGTGTAAACTTAGATAAGCCTAAGGTTAGATTGGCTGGTTACTGGAAATTGAACTGTTCCCTTTTTGGTGATCAGGGTTTCCGGGACCAGCTTTTACTAATGATCCAAAGGGAATTGACGGGTGCGGTTGTGGGAAATGCCTGGTGGGGCAAATTAAAATCTCATATTCGAACGTTTGCTGCCGATTTTAGTCGTCGACTCAATCTAGATAGATTAGCGGCGCAAACTGCTTTAGAAGATAAAGTCGATCGGGCAGTGAAATCCCGTGTTAGTGGGGACATAGCCTTAGCTAAGGCAGAGTTGTCCTCCTTGCTTATCAAGAAGGATCAAGCTCTGGTAGTTAGGGCTAGGTTAAAAAGAATGTCTTCTGAGGCAACGAATATGGCCGCTGAACTGCGTACAGAGGAAAATCGAAGCGCGTCTAAGCGACATATCGCATGCGTCACATTGCCGGATAAGCGGACCGTGACTACAAACGCGGGCATATGTGAGGTGTTTCGGGATTACTTTCAGGATCTTTTCACCAGGGAGCCCGGTCTGAGCTCTGCTCAGTTCGACGCCTATTTAGCTGACTTTCCCTGCCTTTCGGCAGCTGAAGCGGCTAGGTGCGAGGGTCCCATTACAGAGTCGGAGATCTGGGAAGCGCTGAAGCAGGTTGGCCTGGATAAGTCTCCGGGATTAGATGGTCTTCCCTACGAAGTGTACTTGAGGTTGTCGCACGTTTTTGTTCCTTTGCTGGAACTGATTTACAACCACTGGATGAAGCAGGGGTCTTTACCCCAACGCTTCACCAGGGGTGTGATCAAGTTGCTGCGTAAGGACAAGGGCGGTGGGGATGGGTTAGGGAACTTTCGCCCTTTAACGATGTTAAACACTGACTTAAAGATTTTGGCGAAGATCTTAGCCAACCGTTTGCAGCTTGTCCTGTCTAGTCTGATTGGCCCCGAACAGACTTGTGCTGTGAAGGGCAGGACTATTCAGGATAACCTTCACATGGTACGCTTGATCTTAGAAAAAGTCGACAGTGAAGCTGCGCTGATCAATTTAGATCAGTCCAAGGCCTTCGATAGGGTTGACCATCGATTTCTGGAGGCTGTCCTTTCGGCTGCCGGTTTCAGAGCCGACTTTCGCTCCTGGATCCGACTTTTGTATGCGACCCCCGGTGCGCTGGTGGAAGTGAATGGGGTAAGATCGAAGCCTTTCGTATTGTCTCGCTCCATTCGTCAAGGTTGTCCGCTCTCGCCTCTGCTTTACGTTCTTGCGTTGGAACCATTCCTTCGCAAGTTGAAGGCAAATCCGGTCCTGCGCGGAATTTCCCTGCCTGGGGCTTCCACCTCAGCCAGGTATTCTGCCTATGCTGACGACGTTTCGGTTCTGGTGTCGAGCAGAGCCGAGATTAACGAAGTCAGCAAAGAGATCAGTGGGTATGAGATGGTGACAGGGGCCAAGATCAACCGCGATAAGTCTGTGGGCTTGCGGTTGGGTGCGTGGAAGGGAGTTTCTCTTCCCGGACCTTTCCTCTGGACGGATGGGCCGATCAAGATACTCGGCGTCTGGTTCGGTCCTGATCTCCAGTTGGAAATGAATTGGTCGGAGGTGCAGGGGAAGGCCGAGATCGCGGTTAAACTGTGGTCTCGGAGGAGACTTTCCCTGAAGGGAAGGGCGGAGGTATGTGTTTCACACATATATCCTATACTCCTTTACCGACTTTCTGTGCTTCCGCTCCCGTATGCCAGACTAATGTCATTAGTCCGGACCTTGTTCTCCTTTTTGTGGAGAGACAAGGCCCCTATGGTAACTCGCGAGATCTGTTGCCTTCATCCCTCTGAGGGCGGTCTGGGTATGCCTAGCATTGAGATTCGTCAATATATGCTTCGCATTACCTTTCTAGACCGAATGTGTCGCGGATTGGATGAGGTGGGCACCTTTTGGAAAGAAGATGTCCGAAAACATTTCCCATCCCTGAGAAGTGTGCACTCGTGCGAGGAGGAGGCCGGCCGTAGACCTCGTGCCGAGTGTGCCTTCTACCGCGAATGTCGTAGTGCTTTGAAGCTCCTTTTACGGACGTCGGATGGCCTCTCCGACGCCCAGGCGTTGTCTCGTAAGGCATTGTATCGATTGTTAGTTAGGGGGTCCGTTCAAGATGATCTGATCGACGAGCTCGGTCTTACGAAGCAGGAGGCTCGCTCGATGTGGCCTTGGGCGCCTGGGTTGAAATGTCTCAATAACGATGAGGCATCACTCACCTGGCTGATGATTCGTGAGGCCCTCTGGGTCGGCAAGAGACTCTGTTCAGCAGGTTTGGAGAAATATCCAAACTGTCGTCGCTGCACTGGCGAAGTCGAGACCATTGGTCACGCCTTTTTTCAGTGCAAGACGGTAGTGCCGTTGTGCAAGTTTGTTGAAGGCCTCATGGTTCGCATGCTGCAGGGAAAGTTCTTTGTCCTGGAAGCCAGTTCTGTTTGTAGCAATGTGGTGTCGCAATTGACGAAGGCTGAACACTATGTGTTCTGTTGCTTACTAGGGATTATGAGAGTCGTGATTTGGACGACGCGTCAGAAGGGATTCCATGAGGGCGAGAAGTTCACCTCTTCCCAACTGATCTTGTACTTTAAGCATCAGCTTAAAGTCAAGATTAGGACGGAAAGGCGGCGGCTCACCTCATCGGAATTTGGCAAAAGGTGGGTGAATCTTGCGCGAATGTGTAGAGTGAAAGGGGCTGACCTAGAGTGGCACTTGGACGTCGGTTAGGTACAGGATTTGTCCTAACAGGGTTGAACATAGGCAACCCACCCTGATTTTAGGTTAGACTAGGTTTTTTGATTTTGAAGCTTTAGTTTTCCCTTTTTTCTAGTAAACTTAGCTAGGGTATGCATGCGCATTGGTCCCTTTTATTTCTGTCCCTATTTTTCTTTCGTTTAATTCCCCATCCCCTCCCTCGTTAGGTGGTCAGTGACTTCAGTTCTCTGGTGGATGCGGGGCGACTTTCGTTTCGTGTGTGTGCTTTTTCGTATTTGTTGTTGTGTATGAATGTGTGTGTGTCTGTGTGTATGCTTGGAGGAATGAATGGTTTTTTCTTATTTTTTTTCTTAGCCCCGCATTGATTTTCGTCTAGTTAACTGATTTTGCTGCCACATTTATGGTTTGTGGGGGGTTTTATTACTAACACAGTTTTGTTTAGTTTTATTGTAAATAATTTAAAAGTCATATTGTACATAATCATTTGGGGTTCTTTTTAAAAATAATTGTTATTTTATGACCCTCCCCCCACGAACAATATTTGTACATAAGGGGACTAGTTAGGACTTCATGGAGAATTCGAGGCGTTATGGTGGACGTGGTAAGAAAGGTAGGAGTGAATGTGTTGTTTTGGTGATTGGAATATTGTTGGTTTGTTTGGGTCCGTGTCTGGGACTAGCTAAGTTTAGATTTAAGACAGAAGAAGACCGTCATTCCCCATCCCCCTTTTAGGCCTTGTGCCACATTTTATACATAAAATTTTGTATAAATAAATATCTTTACACGCTGTCTCCGAGTTACGTTATCCGTCTTTTTGTGACCAGTGTTTTTTGAACTTGGATAATTGTCATTTTTTTGTGTTGCACAGCGACGAACTTATTTTTTTTTGGCCACGAGGAATCGTTTGGCGACCTTTGTTGGAATTACCGATATTCTTTGAACACACCAAGACATTTTGCTAAGTTTTAATTTTTTATTCTTCTTTTTCTTTTGTTTGTTTTTATTTTTTGGGGGCTTCGGCCCACATAATTTTTTTTTTTTTTTTTTTTTTATTTTTTTTGTTGTTAAAAAAAAAATATAAGTACATTTTAAGAAAAAAAAGAAAAAAAACTTTATTTTTTATTTCGTTTTTATTTTTTTACCCATTTTCATTTTATTAGCGACTTCGGTCGCATTCTTTTCTTTTTTGGTTTGACTAGTTTGTTTTTCTTGTGTTTTTAGTTTATTTTCTTTAGCGGCTTCGGCCGCAAACTTTTATTTTTTTTCTTCTGGTTACAAACCAGACTTTTTCTTTTGTACAGTTTAATTGAATTTTTTGAAAAAAAGAAAGGAGTTTTTGTTTTTTCTTTTATTTTCGGCAGGCTTTGAGCGCCATCTTTATTTTTTTTATTTCTTTCTGTTTGTACAAGTTTGTTCATTTTATTTATTTTTGTCTCATTTGCCATTTTATTTACTGGTTCATCCAGGCTTTTTCTTTATTTGTTTAATTTTTTTTTTTTTTTTTTTTTTTTTTTTTTTTTTTTTTTTCCCAACTCCTTTCCACGGAAAAAAAAACAAAAAATTGAACCCGCGTTTGGAAGTTTCTAATCTAATACACCATGGCCGACGAAGCCAGTCGGTCTAATGTGAAGAAAGACCTGTTCGGTTCGGCGGCGAAAGCTGACCCGCCGGAGAAACCGACAAAGAAGCAGGCTAACACTAGCCCAATTTTGAAAAAAGGTGCTAGTGTCTCGAAAAAAGACACTAGCAAAAATGTAGAAGTGCCCAAGGAGGCACAAGTCAAGACCGCCGAGGAATTGCCCTCATGTTGGAAGTCCCCCCCAAGTTGTATCTTGAACATGGCGGATTTCTTGGATAAGGCGAAGGGGTACGCCCATCTTGTTAATAAAGATGGGTTCGTCGATATTGTCCAAGAACTCGATGTGTTCTCAAAAAGAATGGTGACTATTTTTGTGGTGGATAAGAAAACGAGAAAGATTTGTCGCTCCACAAAAGACACAGTGATTAAATCACTTTTGTCCCTGGGGATAAAACCCCAAAGAGTAATAAAGGGTAGAGGGTTCTTCATGTGGGACATTCTGCTGCCCACCCCAGAAGATTGCCTGGCCATGGCCAAGAAAGAGCTAATTACGAAGGATTTTATCATCAGAACGGAGTATGAGGGCCGCAGGCGGACTAGGGTAGCCGTCTTTGAAGTTCCTCCTCAAATTTCGGGAGAGCTCCTGGCTGCATTTTTCTTGCAGTTCGGCCAAATTTTAGGGGCTCTCTCCGACAATTTGAACGGGGGATGGACTTTTGACATAATGCTCGACCAGAAGGCCTTCAAGTCCGTCCCCAACTGTTTGGAGTATGGCGACCGGAAAATGCCGGTCATAGTGACCGGTAGAAGACCAACTTGCTGGAGGTGTGGAGAGACTGGTCACCTTTCCTCCTCCTGCCCAGGAAAGAAGGCCCCTGGAGTTCCGGTCGCTGGCGACCAAAATCCCCCCTTGGCCGAGAAGCTAAAATCCGCGGCGCCTGTAGTGGGCCTAGCTGCGAGGCGGACCGGTGAGGAAAATCCCCCGGTTGGGCATAGTCCCTCATTACCCCCGAAGCCGACGCCTGCCATAAGTGTGGATAAGGAGAAGGAGGAGGGGGAATGGCGCCTCGTAGTTAGAGGCAAGGGGAAGACCCAAACAGCGGTTCTTCAGTCCCAACATGACACCAGGGACAATGTCACCTACAGCCCCATTCCCTCTACCAGCTCGGAGGGCGACGCCTCGGCGTCTTACGAATCCAATGCAACCGAAGCGCAAAAAATCAATGAACCCGGATGGAGGAAGATTTTAGACATCAAGAAGCTAAAAGACAAACTGGATGCAACGCGGGCTAAAAAGCAAAAATCGCTGGGGGCACCGGGCCCCCTATCCTCTGCCCCGTCTTCCCCTTCTGCATCAAAAAAATCTTTCTCGAAACCAGCTCCGCCCAAATCTGTATCCAACTCACCGGCAAAATCTATGCATTCGTCCAAACCTTCACCGGTGAGGACGCCGTCCGGATGGACCCCTTCAACTACTCCTAATGTCACACCAATGGTTACTCCCATTCATTCACCACTTAAAAAAAGGTACAGAAGTCCGGACTCGCAAACAACTACTGACAAGAAGAAAAAAAAGCTCAAGCCTCCTTATTTCCCTGGGGAAGACGTCTGCCGCGTATCCCGGGACCAGGCGGAAAGGGTTTTCGGGCAGACTCGAAACCCTAAAGAGCTGAAAATTCTGTGGAATTTTAAAAAAATCAACGACATAGATGTGGAGATGCCCGAAAATTTCCCTTCCGCACAAAGAGTACTGACCGTAATCAGAACTGGCCCGGGTACGCGGGAGATTTGGGGCATGATAGAGGAGGCCCAGTCGTCGCTCAAAATGGTGCCCCCAGCTGCCTATCTTCTTGACCCCGAATCAAATGAATCTGACCAAAAGCTGAAAGGGAGGGTCCCAGTTTTTGTTCACCCATCCCTTTATAGAGCCCTGAAACTCACCTACCCCTCGGACATCGGCGGCTTGTCTCAAGATGACACCGTCGAAAATGAGATGGCGTCCGGATCTATGGGACGAGCTGTCGGTGTCCTCACCCCAGCCATGTTCTATCCTGAAGGACAACCCTAATCGGCTTGACAATGGCTCTCTGGTTAGCTAGTTTAAATGTCCGGGGCGTGAGGTCCGAGTCTCGCAGGGCGAGGCTCACTCGTGATCTTCAGCGCCTCGGGGTGAATGTATGTTGTTTACAAGAGACCCGTTTTTCTTCTCATGATCGTGAGGACATACTGTCTAGGGGGTTCGCCGTTTATTCAGCCTGTTTTGATGGTCGTTCGAGGGGTGTCTCTTGGCTAGTGAGCAAGTCTTTGAAGGCTGCTTGTACCCTTGTCTTCGCGGATCCGGCGGGCAGACTTTGCGTGCTGGATGTTACCATAAAGGATAAGGTTCTACGTCTCATTGGGGTTTATGCGCCCAATAGCCATTCCGAGCGGCCTGCTTTGTTTCGGCAGATCGCGCCCTTCTTGACGACGTCTCGTCGGGTAGTTTTAGCGGGGGATTGGAATGCCGTCCTTGACCCCGATATAGATCGTATAGGGCATAAACAAGGTACTAACAACCCGGATGTGAAACCATTTCGGGACTTTATCGATGAGTTTGATCTTGTCGATAAGTTCCGGAATGAACACCCTCGGGAGGTAGCATGGACTTGGACAAATAGTGGCAACTCGGCTCCGGGGACGCTTGCGAGCTACCTGGACCGGGTCCTAGTTAGGAGAGTCGATGTAGGGCTCTTAGGCTGTCCAAGTTTCCATTATATAGTTTACACGGATCATAGGCTTGTCCGGGTCCGTGTAAACTTAGATAAGCCTAAGGTTAGATTGGCTGGTTACTGGAAATTGAACTGTTCCCTTTTTGGTGATCAGGGTTTCCGGGACCAGCTTTTACTAATGATCCAAAGGGAATTGACGGGTGCGGTTGTGGGAAATGCCTGGTGGGGCAAATTAAAATCTCATATTCGAACGTTTGCTGCCGATTTTAGTCGTCGACTCAATCTAGATAGATTAGCGGCGCAAACTGCTTTAGAAGATAAAGTCGATCGGGCAGTGAAATCCCGTGTTAGTGGGGACATAGCCTTAGCTAAGGCAGAGTTGTCCTCCTTGCTTATCAAGAAGGATCAAGCTCTGGTAGTTAGGGCTAGGTTAAAAAGAATGTCTTCTGAGGCAACGAATATGGCCGCTGAACTGCGTGCAGAGGAAAATCGAAGCGCGTCTAAGCGACATATCGCATGCGTCACATTGCCGGATAAGCGGACCGTGACTACAAACGCGGGCATATGTGAGGTGTTTCGGGATTACTTTCAGGATCTTTTCACCAGGGAGCCCGGTCTGAGCTCTGCTCAGTTCGACGCCTATTTAGCTGACTTTCCCTGCCTTTCGGCAGCTGAAGCGGCTAGGTGCGAGGGTCCCATTACAGAGTCGGAGATCTGGGAAGCGCTGAAGCAGGTTGGCCTGGATAAGTCTCCGGGATTAGATGGTCTTCCCTACGAAGTGTACTTGAGGTTGTCGCACGTTTTTGTTCCTTTGCTGGGACTGATTTACAACCACTGGATGAGGCAGGGGTCTTTACCCCAACGCTTCACCAGGGGTGTGATCAAGTTGCTGCGTAAGGACAAGGGCGGTGGGGATGGGTTAGGGAACTTTCGCCCTTTAACGATGTTAAACACTGACTTAAAGATTTTGGCGAAGATCTTAGCCAACCGTTTGCAGCTTGTCCTGTCTAGTCTGATTGGCCCCGAACAGACTTGTGCTGTGAAGGGCAGGACTATTCAGGATAACCTTCACATGGTACGCTTGATCTTAGAAAAAGTCGACAGTGAAGCCGCGCTGATCAATTTAGATCAGTCCAAGGCCTTCGATAGGGTTGACCATCGATTTCTGGAGGCTGTCCTTTCGGCTGCCGGTTTCAGAGCCGACTTTCGCTCCTGGATCCGACTTTTGTATGCGACCCCCGGTGCGCTGGTGGAAGTGAATGGGGTAAGATCGAAGCCTTTCGTATTGTCTCGCTCCATTCGTCAAGGTTGTCCGCTCTCGCCTCTGCTTTACGTTCTTGCGTTGGAACCATTCCTTCGCAAGTTGAAGGCAAATCCGGTCCTGCGCGGAATTTCCCTGCCTGGGGCTTCCACCTCAGCCAGGTATTCTGCCTATGCTGACGACGTTTCGGTTCTGGTGTCGAGCAGAGCCGAGATTAACGAAGTCAGCAAAGAGATCAGTGGGTATGAGATGGTGACAGGGGCCAAGATCAACCGCGATAAGTCTGTGGGCTTGCGGTTGGGTGCGTGGAAGGGAGTTTCTCTTCCCGGACCTTTCCTCTGGACGGATGGGCCGATCAAGATACTCGGCGTCTGGTTCGGTCCTGATCTCCAGTTGGAAATGAATTGGTCGGAGGTGCAGGGGAAGGCCGAGATCGCGGTTAAACTGTGGTCTCGGAGGAGACTTTCCCTGAAGGGAAGGGCGGAGGTATGTGTTTCACACATATATCCTATACTCCTTTACCGACTTTCTGTGCTTCCGCTCCCGTATGCCAGACTAATGTCATTAGTCCGGACCTTGTTCTCCTTTTTGTGGAGAGACAAGGCCCCTATGGTAACTCGCGAGATCTGTTGCCTTCATCCCTCTGAGGACGGTCTGGGTATGCCTAGCATTGAGATTCGTCAATATATGCTTCGCATTACCTTTCTAGACCGAATGTGTCGCGGATTGGATGAGGTGGGCACCTTTTGGAAAGAAGATGTCCGAAAACATTTCCCATCCCTGAGAAGTGTGCACTCGTGCGAGGAGGAGGCCGGCCGTAGACCTCGTGCCGAGTGTGCCTTCTACCGCGAATGTCGTAGTGCTTTGAAGCTCCTTTTACGGACGTCGGATGGCCTCTCCGACGCCCAGGCGTTGTCTCGTAAGGCATTGTATCGATTGTTAGTTAGGGGGTCCGTTCAAGATGATCTGATCGACGAGCTCGGTCTTACGAAGCAGGAGGCTCGCTCGATGTGGCCTTGGGCGCCTGGGTTGAAATGTCTCAATAACGATGAGGCATCACTCACCTGGCTGATGATTCGTGAGGCCCTCTGGGTCGGCAAGAGACTCTGTTCAGCAGGTTTGGAGAAATATCCAAACTGTCGTCGCTGCACTGGCGAAGTCGAGACCATTGGTCACGCCTTTTTTCAGTGCAAGACGGTAGTGCCGTTGTGCAAGTTTGTTGAAGGCCTCATGGTTCGCATGCTGCAGGGAAAGTTCTTTGTCCTGGAAGCCAGTTCTGTTTGTAGCAATGTGGTGTCGCAATTGACGAAGGCTGAACACTATGTGTTCTGTTGCTTACTAGGGATTATGAGAGTCGTGATTTGGACGACGCGTCAGAAGGGATTCCATGAGGGCGAGAAGTTCACCTCTTCCCAACTGATCTTGTACTTTAAGCATCAGCTTAAAGTCAAGATTAGGACGGAAAGGCGGCGGCTCACCTCATCGGAATTTGGCAAAAGGTGGGTGAATCTTGCGCGAATGTGTAGAGTGAAAGGGGCTGACCTAGAGTGGCACTTGGACGTCGGTTAGGTACAGGATTTGTCCTAACAGGGTTGAACATAGGCAACCCACCCTGATTTTAGGTTAGACTAGGTTTTTGATTTTGAATCTTTAGTTTTCCCTTTTTTCTAGTAAACTTAGCTAGGGTATGCATGCGCATTGGTCCCTTTTATTTCTGTCCCTATTTTTCTTTCGTTTAATTCCCCATCCCCTCCCTCGTTAGGTGGTCAGTGATTTCAGTTCTCTGGTGGATGCGGGGCGACTTTCGTTTCGTGTGTGTGCTTTTTCGTATTTGTTGTTGTGTATGAATGTGTGAGTGTCTGTGTGAATGCTTGGAGGAATGAATGTTTTTTCAAATTTTTTCTTAGCCCCGCATTGATTTCGTCTAGTTAACTGATTTTGCTGCCACATTTATGGTTTGTGGGGGGTTTTATTACTAACACAGTTTTGTTTAGTTTTATTGTAAATAATTTAAAAGTCATATTGTACAAAATCATTTGGGGTTCTTTTTAAAAAATTATTATTTTATGACCCTCCCCCCACGAACAATATTTGTACATAAGGGGACTAGTTAGGACTTCATGGAGAATTCGAGGCGTTATGGTGGACGTGGTAAGAAAGGTAGGAGTGAATGTGTTGTTTTGGTGATTGGAATATTGTTGGTTTGTTTGGGTCCGTGTCTGGGACTAGCTAAGTTTAGATTTAAGACAGAAGAAGACCGTCATTCCCCACCCCCCTTTTAGGCCTTGTGCCACATTTTATACATAAAATTTGTATAAATAAATATCTTTACACGCTGTCTCCGAGTTACGTTATCCGTCTTTTTGTGACCGGTGTTTTTTGAACTTGTATAATTGTCATTTTTGTGTTGCACAGCGACGAATTTGATTTTTTTTGGCCACGAGTTGTTTGGCGACCTTTTGTGGAATCAACGATATTTTTTGAACACACCAAGACATTTTGCTAAGTTTTAATTTTTTATTATTCAATTTCTTTTGTTTGTTTTTATTTTTTGGGGGCTTCGGCCCACATAATTTTTTATTGTTTTATTTTTTTTGTTGTTAAAAAAAATAAGTACATTTTAAGAAAAAAAGAAAAAGAAATCTTTATTTTTTATTTCGTTTTTATTTTTTTTACCCATTTTCATTTTATTAGCGACTTCGGTCGCATTCTTTTCCTTTTTGGTTTGACTAGTTTGTTTTTCTTGTGTTTTTAGTTTATTTTCTTTAGCGGCTTCGGCCGCAAACTTTTATTTTTTTTTTTTCTTCTGGTTACAAACCAGACTTTTTCTTTTCTTTTTCTTTTGTACTGTTTATTTGAATTTTTTGGAAAAAAAGAAAGGAGTTTTTGTTTTTTTGGCAGCCTTTGAGCGCCATCTTTATTTTTTAATCTTACCTTTTTATTTCTTTCTGTTTGTGCAAGTTTGTTCATTTTATTTTATTTTTGTCTTTGCTATTTTATTTACTGGTTCATCCAGGCTTTTTCTTTATTTGTTTAATTTTTTTTTTTTTTTTTTCCCCAACTCCTTTCCACGGAAAAATACAAAAAATTGAACCCGCGTTTGGAAGTCTCTAAACTAATACACCATGGCCGACGAAGCCAGTCGGTCAAATGTGAAGAAAGACCTTTTCGGTTCTGCGGCGAAAGCTGACCCGCCGGATAAACCGACAAAGAAGCAGGGGAATACTAGCCCTAGTTTGAAAAAAGTACCTAGTGTCTCCAAAAAAGGAGAATCTAGTAAAAATGTTGATGTGCCAAAGGAGGCACAAGTCAAGACCGCCGAGGAATTGCCCTCATGTTGGAAGTCCCCCCCAAGTTGTATCTTGAACATGGCGGATTTCTTGGATAAGGCGAAAGGGTACGCCCATCTTGTTAATAAAGATGGGTTTGTCGATATTGTCCAAGAACTCGATGTGTTCTCAAAAAGAATGGTGACTATTTTTGTGGTGGATAAGAAAACGAGAAAGATTTGTCGCTCCACAAAAGACACAGTGATTAAATCACTTTTGTCCCTGGGGATAAAACCCCAAAGAGTAATAAAGGGTAGAGGGTTCTTCATGTGGGACATTCTGCTGCCCACCCCAGAAGATTGCCTGGCCATGGCCAAGAAAGAACTAATTACGAAGGATTTTATCATCAGAACGGAGTATGAGGGCCGCAGGCGGACTAGGGTAGCCGTCTTTGAAGTTCCTCCTCAAATTTCGGGAGAGCTCCTGGCTGCATTTTTCTTGCAGTTCGGCCAAATTTTAGGGGCTCTCTCCGACAATTTGAACGGGGGATGGACTTTTGACATAATGCTCGACCAGAAGGCCTTCAAGTCCGTCCCCAACTGTTTGGAGTATGGCGACCGGAAAATGCCGGTCATAGTGACCGGTAGAAGACCAACTTGCTGGAGGTGTGGAGAGACTGGTCACCTTTCCTCCTCCTGCCCAGGAAAGAAGGCCCCTGGAGTTCCGGTCGCTGGCGACCAAAATCCCCCCTTGGCCGAGAAGCTAAAATCCGCGGCGCCTGTAGTGGGCCTAGCTGCGAGGCGGACCGGTGAGGAAAATCCCCCGGTTGGGCCTAGTCCCTCATTACCCCCGAAGCCGACGCCTGCCACAAGTGTGGAGAAGGAGAAGGAGGAGGGGGAATGGCGCCTCGTAGTTAGAGGCAAGGGGAAGACCCAAACAGCGGTTCTTCAGTCCCAACATGACACCAGGGACAATGTCACCTACAGCCCCATTCCCTCTACCAGCTCGGAGGGCGACGCCTCGGCGTCTTACGAATCCAATGCAACCGAAGCGCAAAAAATCAATGAACCCGGATGGAGGAAGATTTTAGACATCAAAAAGCTTAAACACAAACTGGATGAAACGCGGGCTAAAAAGCAAAAATCGCTGGGGGCACAGGGCCCCCTATCCTCTGCCCCGTCTTCCCCTTCTGCATCAAAAAAATCGTTCTCGAAACCAGCTCCGCCCAAATCTGTATCCAACTCACCGGCAAAATCTATGCATTCGTCCAAACCTTCACCGGTGAGGACGCCGTCCGGATGGACCCCTTCAACTACTCCTAATGTCACACCAATGGTTACTCCCATTCATTCACCACTTAAAAAAAGGTACAGAAGCCCGGACTCGCAAACAACTACTGACAAGAAGAAAAAAAAGCTCAAGCCTCCTTATTTCCCTGGGGAAGACGTCTGCCGCGTATCCCGGGACCAGGCGGAAAGGGTTTTCGGGCAGACTCGAAACCCTAAAGAGCTGAAAATTCTGTGGAATTTTAAAAAAATCAATGATACAGATGTGGAGATGCCCGAAAATTTCCCTTCCGCACAAAGAGTACTGACCGTAATCAGAACTGGCCCGGGTACGCGGGAGATTTGGGGCATGATAGAGGAGGCCCAGTCGTCGCTCAAAATGGTGCCCCCAGCTGCCTATCTTCTTGACCCCGAATCAAATGAATCTGATCAAAAGCTGAAAGGGAGGGTCCCAGTTTTTGTTCACCCATCCCTTTATAGAGCCCTCAAACTCACCTACCCCTCGGACATCGGCGGCTTGTCTCAAGACGATACCGTCGAAAATGAGATGGCGTCCGGATCTATGGGACGAGCTGTCGGTGTCCTCACCCCAGCCATGTTCTATCCTGAAGGACAACCCTAATCGGCTTGACAATGGCTCTCTGGTTAGCTAGTTTAAATGTCCGGGGCGTGAGGTCCGAGTCTCGCAGGGCGAGGCTCACTCGTGATCTTCAGCGCCTCGGGGTGAATGTATGTTGTATACAAGAGACCCGTTTTTCTTCTCATGATCGTGAGGACATACTGTCTAAGGGGTTCGCCGTTTATTCAGCCTGTTTTGATGGTCGTTCGAGGGGTGTCTCTTGGCTAGTGAGCAAGTCTTTGAAGGCTGCTTGTACCCTTGTCTTCGCGGATCCGGCGGGCAGACTTTGCGTGCTGGATGTTACCATAAAGGATAAGGTTCTACGTCTCATTGGGGTTTATGCGCCCAATAGCCATTCCGAGCGGCCTGCTTTGTTTCGGCAGATCGCGCCGTTCTTGACGACGTCTCGTCGGGTAGTTTTAGCGGGGGATTGGAATGCCGTCCTTGACCCCGATATAGATCGTATAGGGCATAAACAAGGTACTAACAACCCGGATGTGAAACCATTTCGGGACTTTATCGATGAGTTTGATCTTGTCGATAAGTTCCGGAATGAACACCCTCGGGAGGTAGCATGGACTTGGACAAATAGTGGCAACTCGGCTCCGGGGACGCTTGCGAGCTACCTGGACCGGGTCCTAGTTAGGAGAGTCGATGTAGGGCTCTTAGGCTGTCCAAGTTTCCATTATATAGTTTATACGGATCATAGGCTTGTCCGGGTCCGTGTAAACTTAGATAAGCCTAAGGTTAGATTGGCTGGTTACTGGAAATTGAACTGTTCCCTTTTTGGTGATCAGGGTTTCCGGGACCAGCTTTTACTAATGATCCAAAGGGAATTGACGGGTGCGGTTGTGGGAAATGCCTGGTGGGGCAAATTAAAATCTCATATTCGAACGTTTGCTGCCGATTTTAGTCGTCGACTCAATCTAGATAGATTAGCGGCGCAAACTGCTTTAGAAGATAAAGTCGATCGGGCAGTGAAATCCCGTGTTAGTGGGGACATAGCCTTAGCTAAGGCAGAGTTGTCCTCCTTGCTTATCAAGAAGGATCAAGCTCTGGTAGTTAGGGCTAGGTTAAAAAGAATGTCTTCTGAGGCAACGAATATGGCCGCTGAACTGCGTGCAGAGGAAAATCGAAGCGCGTCTAAGCGACATATCGCATGCGTCACATTGCCGGATAAGCGGACCGTGACTACAAACGCGGGCATATGTGAGGTGTTTCGGGATTACTTTCAGGATCTTTTCACCAGGGAGCCCGGTCTGAGCTCTGCTCAGTTCGACGCCTATTTAGCTGACTTTCCCTGCCTTTCGGCAGCTGAAGCGGCTAGGTGCGAGGGTCCCATTACAGAGTCGGAGATCTGGGAAGCGCTGAAGCAGGTTGGCCTGGATAAGTCTCCGGGATTAGATGGTCTTCCCTACGAAGTGTACTTGAGGTTGTCGCACGTTTTTGTTCCTTTGCTGGAACTGATTTACAACCACTGGATGAAGCAGGGGTCTTTACCCCAACGCTTCACCAGGGGTGTGATCAAGTTGCTGCGTAAGGACAAGGGCGGTGGGGATGGGTTAGGGAACTTTCGCCCTTTAACGATGTTAAACACTGACTTAAAGATTTTGGCGAAGATCTTAGCCAACCGTTTGCAGCTTGTCCTGTCTAGTCTGATTGGCCCCGAACAGACTTGTGCTGTGAAGGGCAGGACTATTCAGGATAACCTTCACATGGTACGCTTGATCTTAGAAAAAGTCGACAGTGAAGCCGCGCTGATCAATTTAGATCAGTCCAAGGCCTTCGATAGGGTTGACCATCGATTTCTGGAGGCTGTCCTTTCGGCTGCCGGTTTCAGAGCCGACTTTCGCTCCTGGATCCGACTTTTGTATGCGACCCCCGGTGCGCTGGTGGAAGTGAATGGCGTAAGATCGAAGCCTTTCGTATTGTCTCGCTCCATTCGTCAAGGTTGTCCGCTCTCGCCTCTGCTTTACGTTCTTGCGTTGGAACCATTCCTTCGCAAGTTGAAGGCAAATCCGGTCCTGCGCGGAATTTCCCTGCCTGGGGCTTCCACCTCAGCCAGGTATTCTGCTTATGCTGACGACGTTTCGGTTCTGGTGTCGAGCAGAGCCGAGATTGACGAAGTCAGCAAAGAGATCAGTGGGTATGAGATGGTGACAGGGGCCAAGATCAACCGCGATAAGTCTGTGGGCTTGCGGTTGGGTGCGTGGAAGGGAGTTTCTCTTCCCGGACCTTTCCTCTGGACGGATGGGCCGATCAAGATACTCGGCGTCTGGTTCGGTCCTGATCTCCAGTTGGAAATGAATTGGTCGGAGGTGCAGGGGAAGGCCGAGATCGCGGTTAAACTGTGGTCTCGGAGGAGACTTTCCCTGAAGGGAAGGGCGGAGGTATGTGTTTCACACATATATCCGATACTCCTTTACCGACTTTCTGTGCTTCCGCTCCCGTATGCCAGACTAATGTCATTAGTCCGGACCTTGTTCTCCTTTTTGTGGAGAGACAAGGCCCCTATGGTAACTCGCGAGATCTGTTGCCTTCATCCCTCTGAGGGCGGTCTGGGTATGCCTAGCATTGAGATTCGTCAATATATGCTTCGCATTACCTTTCTAGACCGAATGTGTCGCGGATTGGATGAGGTGGGCACCTTTTGGAAAGAAGATGTCCGAAAACATTTCCCATCCCTGAGAAGTGTGCACTCGTGCGAGGAGGAGGCCGGCCGTAGACCTCGTGCCGAGTGTGCCTTCTACCGCGAATGTCGTAGTGCTTTGAAGCTCCTTTTACGGACGTCGGATGGCCTCTCCGACGCCCAGGCGTTGTCTCGTAAGGCATTGTATCGATTGTTAGTTAGGGGGTCCGTTCAAGATGATCTGATCGACGAGCTCGGTCTTACGAAGCAGGAGGCTCGCTCGATGTGGCCTTGGGCGCCTGGGTTGAAATGTCTCAATAACGATGAGGCATCACTCACCTGGCTGATGATTCGTGAGGCCCTCTGGGTCGGCAAGAGACTCTGTTCAGCAGGTTTGGAGAAATATCCAAACTGTCGTCGCTGCACTGGCGAAGTCGAGACCATTGGTCACGCCTTTTTTCAGTGCAAGACGGTAGTGCCGTTGTGCAAGTTTGTTGAAGGCCTCATGGTTCGCATGCTGCAGGGAAAGTTCTTTGTCCTGGAAGCCAGTTCTGTTTGTAGCAATGTGGTGTCGCAATTGACGAAGGCTGAACACTATGTGTTCTGTTGCTTACTAGGGATTATGAGAGTCGTGATTTCGACGACGCGTCAGAAGGGATTCCATGAGGGCGAGAAGTTCACCTCTTCCCAACTGATCTTGTACTTTAAGCATCAGCTTAAAGTCAAGATTAGGACGGAAAGGCGGCGGCTCACCTCATCGGAATTTGGCAAAAGGTGGGTGAATCTTGCGCGAATGTGTAGAGTGAAAGGGGCTGACCTAGAGTGGCACTTGGACGTCGGTTAGGTACAGGATTTGTCCTAACAGGGTTGAACATAGGCAACCCACCCTGATTTTAGGTTAGACTAGGTTTTTGATTTTGAATCTTTAGTTTTCCCTTTTTTCTAGTAAACTTAGCTAGAGTATGCATGCGCATTGGCCCCTTTTATTTCTGTCCCTATTTTTTCTTTCGTTTAATTCCCCATCCCCTCCCTCGTTAGGTGGTCAGTGATTTCAGTTCTCTGGTGGATGCGGGGCGACTTTCGTTTCGTGTGTGTGCTTTTTCGTATTTGTTGTTGTGTATGAATGTGTGAGTGTCTGTGTGAATGCTTGGAGGAATGAATGTTTTTTCAATTTTTTCTTAGCCCCGCATTGATTTCGTCTAGTTAACTGATTTTGCTGCCACATTTATGGTTTGTGGGGGGTTTTATTACTAACACAGTTTTGTTTAGTTTTATTGTAAATAATTTAAAAGTCATATTGTACAAAATCATTTGGGGTTCTTTTTAAAAAATTATTATTTTATGACCCTCCCCCCACGAACAATATTTGTACATAAGGGGACTAGTTAGGACTTCATGGAGAATTCGAGGCGTTATGGTGGACGTGGTAAGAAAGGTAGGAGTGAATGTGTTGTTTTGGTGACTGGAATATTGTTGGTTTGTTTGGGTCCGTGTCTGGGACTAGCTAAGTTTAGATTTAAGACAGAAGAAGACCGTCATTCCCCATCCCCCTTTTAGGCCTTGTGCCACATTTTATACATTAACCTGTATAAATAAATATCTTTACACGCTGTCTCCGAGTTACGTTATCCGTCTTTTTGTGACCAGTGTTTTTTGAACTTGGATAATTGTCATTTTTTTGTGTTGCACAGCGACGAACTTATTTTTTTTTGGCCACGAGGAATCGTTTGGCGACCTTTGTTGGAATTACCGATATTCTTTGAACACACCAAGACATTTTGCTAAGTTTTAATTTTTTATTCTTCTTTTTCTTTTGTTTGTTTTTATTTTTTGGGGGCTTCGGCCCACATAATTTTTTATTGTTTTATTTTTTTTGTTGTTAAAAAAAAAATAAGTACATTTTAAGGAAAAAAGAAAAAGAAATCTTTATTTTTTATTTCGTTTTTATTTTTTTTACCCATTTTCATTTTATTAGCGACTTCGGTCGCATTCTTTTCTTTTTGATTTGACTAGTTTGTTTTTCTTGTGTTTTTAGTTTATTTTCTTTAGCGGCTTCGGCCGCAAACTTTTATTTTTTTTTCTTCTGGTTACAAACCAGACTTTTTCTTTTCTTTTTCTTTTGTACAGTTTAATTGAATTTTTTGAAAAAAAGGAGTTTTTGTTTTTTCTTTTATTTTCGGCAGCCTTTGAGCGCCATCTTTATTTCTTTCTGTTTGTGCAAGTTTGTTCATTTTATTTACTTTTGTCTCATTTGCCATTTTATTTACTGGTTCATCCAGGCTTTTTCTTTATTTGTTTAATTTTTTTTTTTTTTTTTTTTTTTTTTTTCCCAACTCCTTTCCACGGAAAAAAAAACAAAAAATTGAACCCGCGTTTGGAAGTTTCTAATCTAATACACCATGGCCGACGAAGCCAGTCGGTCTAATGTGAAGAAAGACCTGTTCGGTTCGGCGGCGAAAGCTGACCCGCCGGAGAAACCGACAAAGAAGCAGGCTAACACTAGCCCAAGTTTGAAAAAAGGTGCTAGTGTCTCGAAAAAAGACACTAGCAAAAATGTAGAGGTGCCCAAGGAGGCACAAGTCAAGACCGCCGAGGAATTGCCCTCATGTTGGAAGTCCCCCCCAAGTTGTATCTTGAACATGGCGGATTTCTTGGATAAGGCGAAGGGGTACGCCCATCTTGTTAATAAAGATGGGTTCGTCGATATTGTCCAAGAACTCGATGTGTTCTCAAAAAGAATGGTGACTATTTTTGTGGTGGATAAGAAAACGAGAAAGATTTGTCGCTCCACAAAAGACACAGTGATTAAATCACTTTTGTCCCTGGGGATAAAACCCCAAAGAGTAATAAAGGGTAGAGGGTTCTTCATGTGGGACATTCTGCTGCCCACCCCAGAAGATTGCCTGGCCATGGCCAAGAAAGAGCTAATTACGAAGGATTTTATCATCAGAACGGAGTATGAGGGCCGCAGGCGGACTAGGGTAGCCGTCTTTGAAGTTCCTCCTCAAATTTCGGGAGAGCTCCTGGCTGCATTTTTCTTGCAGTTCGGCCAAATTTTAGGGGCTCTCTCCGACAATTTGAACGGGGGATGGACTTTCGACATAATGCTTGACCAGAAGGCCTTCAAGTCCGTCCCCAACTGTTTGGAGTATGGCGACCGGAAAATGCCGGTCATAGTGACCGGTAGAAGACCAACTTGCTGGAGGTGTGGAGAGACTGGTCACCTTTCCTCCTCCTGCCCAGGAAAGAAGGCCCCTGGAGTTCCGGTCGCTGGCGACCAAAATCCCCCCTTGGCCGAGAAGCTAAAATCCGCGGCGCCTGTAGTGGGCCTAGCTGCGAGGCGGACCGGTGAGGAAAATCCCCCGGTTGGGCATAGTCCCTCATTACCCCCGAAGCCGACGCCTGCCACAAGTGTGGAGAAGGAGAAGGAGGAGGGGGAATGGCGCCTCGTAGTTAGAGGCAAGGGGAAGACCCAAACAGCGGTTCTTCAGTCCCAACATGACACCAGGGACAATGTCACCTACAGCCCCATTCCCTCTACCAGCTCCGAGGGCGACGCCTCGGCGTCTTACGAATCCAATGCTACCGAAGCGCAAAAAATCAATGAACCAGGCTGGAGGAAAATTTTAGACATCAAGAAGCTAAAAGACAAACTGGATGCAACGCGGGCTAAAAAGCAAAAATCGCTGGGGGCACCGGGCCCCCTATCCTCTGCCCCGTCTTCCCCTTCTGCATCAAAAAAATCGTTCTCTAAACCAGCTCCGCCCAAATCTGTATCCAACTCACCGGCTAAATCTCTACATTCGTCCAAACCTTCACCGGTGAGGACGCCGTCCGGATGGACCCCTTCAACTACTCCTAATGTCACACCAATGGTTACTCCCATTCATTCACCACTTAAAAAAAGGTACAGAAGTCCGGACTCGCAAACAACTACTGACAAGAAGAAAAAAAAGCTCAAGCCTCCTTATTTCCCTGGGGAAGACGTCTGCCGCGTATCCCGGGACCAGGCGGAAAGGGTTTTCGGGCAGACTCGAAACCCTAAAGAGCTGAAAATTCTGTGGAATTTTAAAAAAATCAATAATACAGATGTGGAGATGCCCGAAAATTTCCCTTCCGCACAAAGAGTACTGACCGTAATCAGAACTGGCCCGGGTACGCGGGAGATTTGGGGCATGATAGAGGAGGCCCAGTCGTCGCTCAAAATGGTGCCCCCAGCTGCCTATCTTCTTGACCCCGAATCAAATGAATCTGATCAAAAGCTGAAAGGGAGGGTCCCAGTTTTTGTTCACCCATCCCTTTATAGAGCCCTGAAACTCACCTACCCCTCGGACATCGGCGGCTTGTCTCAAGACGATACCGTCGAAAATGAGATGGCGTCCGGATCTATGGGACGAGCTGTCGGTGTCCTCACCCCAGCCATGTTCTATCCTGAAGGACAACCCTAATCGGCTTGACAATGGCTCTCTGGTTAGCTAGTTTAAATGTCCGGGGCGTGAGGTCCGAGTCTCGCAGGGCGAGGCTCACTCGTGATCTTCAGCGCCTCGGGGTGAATGTATGTTGTATACAAGAGACCCGTTTTTCTTCTCATGATCGTGAGGACATACTGTCTAAGGGGTTCGCCGTTTATTCAGCCTGTTTTGATGGTCGTTCGAGGGGTGTCTCTTGGCTAGTGAGCAAGTCTTTGAAGGCTGCTTGTACCCTTGTCTTCGCGGATCCGGCGGGCAGACTTTGCGTGCTGGATGTTACCATAAAGGATAAGGTTCTACGTCTCATTGGGGTTTATGCGCCCAATAGCCATTCCGAGCGGCCTGCTTTGTTTCGGCAGATCGCGCCGTTCTTGACGACGTCTCGTCGGGTAGTTTTAGCGGGGGATTGGAATGCCGTCCTTGACCCCGATATAGATCGTATAGGGCATAAACAAGGTACTAACAACCCGGATGTGAAACCATTTCGGGACTTTATCGATGAGTTTGATCTTGTCGATAAGTTCCGGAATGAACACCCTCGGGAGGTAGCATGGACTTGGACAAATAGTGGCAACTCGGCTCCGGGGACGCTTGCGAGCTACCTGGACCGGGTCCTAGTTAGGAGAGTCGATGTAGGGCTCTTAGGCTGTCCAAGTTTCCATTATATAGTTTACACGGATCATAGGCTTGTCCGGGTCCGTGTAAACTTAGATAAGCCTAAGGTTAGATTGGCTGGTTACTGGAAATTGAACTGTTCCCTTTTTGGTGATCAGGGTTTCCGGGACCAGCTTTTACTAATGATCCAAAGGGAATTGACGGGTGCGGTTGTGGGAAATGCCTGGTGGGGCAAATTAAAATCTCATATTCGAACGTTTGCTGCCGATTTTAGTCGTCGACTCAATCTAGATAGATTAGCGGCGCAAACTGCTTTAGAAGATAAAGTCGATCGGGCAGTGAAATCCCGTGTTAGTGGGGACATAGCCTTAGCTAAGGCAGAGTTGTCCTCCTTGCTTATCAAGAAGGATCAAGCTCTGGTAGTTAGGGCTAGGTTAAAAAGAATGTCTTCTGAGGCAACGAATATGGCCGCTGAACTGCGTGCAGAGGAAAATCGAAGCGCGTCTAAGCGACATATCGCATGCGTCACATTGCCGGATAAGCGGACCGTGACTACAAACGCGGGCATATGTGAGGTGTTTCGGGATTACTTTCAGGATCTTTTCACCAGGGAGCCCGGTCTGAGCTCTGCTCAGTTCGACGCCTATTTAGCTGACTTTCCCTGCCTTTCGGCAGCTGAAGCGGCTAGGTGCGAGGGTCCCATTACAGAGTCGGAGATCTGGGAAGCGCTGAAGCAGGTTGGCCTGGATAAGTCTCCGGGATTAGATGGTCTTCCCTACGAAGTGTACTTGAGGTTGTCGCACGTTTTTGTTCCTTTGCTGGAACTGATTTACAACCACTGGATGAAGCAGGGGTCTTTACCCCAACGCTTCACCAGGGGTGTGATCAAGTTGCTGCGTAAGGACAAGGGCGGTGGGGATGGGTTAGGGAACTTTCGCCCTTTAACGATGTTAAACACTGACTTAAAGATTTTGGCGAAGATCTTAGCCAACCGTTTGCAGCTTGTCCTGTCTAGTCTGATTGGCCCCGAACAGACTTGTGCTGTGAAGGGCAGGACTATTCAGGATAACCTTCACATGGTACGCTTGATCTTAGAAAAAGTCGACAGTGAAGCCGCGCTGATCAATTTAGATCAGTCCAAGGCCTTCGATAGGGTTGACCATCGATTTCTGGAGGCTGTCCTTTCGGCTGCCGGTTTCAGAGCCGACTTTCGCTCCTGGATCCGACTTTTGTATGCGACCCCCGGTGCGCTGGTGGAAGTGAATGGCGTAAGATCGAAGCCTTTCGTATTGTCTCGCTCCATTCGTCAAGGTTGTCCGCTCTCGCCTCTGCTTTACGTTCTTGCGTTGGAACCATTCCTTCGCAAGTTGAAGGCAAATCCGGTCCTGCGCGGAATTTCCCTGCCTGGGGCTTCCACCTCAGCCAGGTATTCTGCTTATGCTGACGACGTTTCGGTTCTGGTGTCGAGCAGAGCCGAGATTGACGAAGTCAGCAAAGAGATCAGTGGGTATGAGATGGTGACAGGGGCCAAGATCAACCGCGATAAGTCTGTGGGCTTGCGGTTGGGTGCGTGGAAGGGAGTTTCTCTTCCCGGACCTTTCCTCTGGACGGATGGGCCGATCAAGATACTCGGCGTCTGGTTCGGTCCTGATCTCCAGTTGGAAATGAATTGGTCGGAGGTGCAGGGGAAGGCCGAGATCGCGGTTAAACTGTGGTCTCGGAGGAGACTTTCCCTGAAGGGAAGGGCGGAGGTATGTGTTTCACACATATATCCGATACTCCTTTACCGACTTTCTGTGCTTCCGCTCCCGTATGCCAGACTAATGTCATTAGTCCGGACCTTGTTCTCCTTTTTGTGGAGAGACAGGGCCCCTATGGTAACTCGCGAGATCTGTTGCCTTCATCCCTCTGAGGGCGGTCTGGGTATGCCTAGCATTGAGATTCGTCAATATATGCTTCGCATTACCTTTCTAGACCGAATGTGTCGCGGATTGGATGAGGTGGGCACCTTTTGGAAAGAAGATGTCCGAAAACATTTCCCATCCCTGAGAAGTGTGCACTCGTGCGAGGAGGAGGCCGGCCGTAGACCTCGTGCCGAGTGTGCCTTCTACCGCGAATGTCGTAGTGCTTTGAAGCTCCTTTTACGGACGTCGGATGGCCTCTCCGACGCCCAGGCGTTGTCTCGTAAGGCATTGTATCGATTGTTAGTTAGGGGGTCCGTTCAAGATGATCTGATCGACGAGCTCGGTCTTACGAAGCAGGAGGCTCGCTCGATGTGGCCTTGGGCGCCTGGGTTGAAATGTCTCAATAACGATGAGGCATCACTCACCTGGCTGATGATTCGTGAGGCCCTCTGGGTCGGCAAGAGACTCTGTTCAGCAGGTTTGGAGAAATATCCAAACTGTCGTCGCTGCACTGGCGAAGTCGAGACCATTGGTCACGCCTTTTTTCAGTGCAAGACGGTAGTGCCGTTGTGCAAGTTTGTTGAAGGCCTCATGGTTCGCATGCTGCAGGGAAAGTTCTTTGTCCTGGAAGCCAGTTCTGTTTGTAGCAATGTGGTGTCGCAATTGACGAAGGCTGAACACTATGTGTTCTGTTGCTTACTAGGGATTATGAGAGTCGTGATTTCGACGACGCGTCAGAAGGGATTCCATGAGGGCGAGAAGTTCACCTCTTCCCAACTGATCTTGTACTTTAAGCATCAGCTTAAAGTCAAGATTAGGACGGAAAGGCGGCGGCTCACCTCATCGGAATTTGGCAAAAGGTGGGTGAATCTTGCGCGAATGTGTAGAGTGAAAGGGGCTGACCTAGAGTGGCACTTGGACGTCGGTTAGGTACAGGATTTGTCCTAACAGGGTTGAACATAGGCAACCCACCCTGATTTTAGGTTAGACTAGGTTTTTGATTTTGAATCTTTAGTTTTCCCTTTTTTCTAGTAAACTTAGCTAGAGTATGCATGCGCATTGGCCCCTTTTATTTCTGTCCCTATTTTTTCTTTCGTTTAATTCCCCATCCCCTCCCTCGTTAGGTGGTCAGTGATTTCAGTTCTCTGGTGGATGCGGGGCGACTTTCGTTTCGTGTGTGTGCTTTTTCGTATTTGTTGTTGTGTATGAATGTGTGAGTGTCTGTGTGAATGCTTGGAGGAATGAATGTTTTTTCTTATTTTTCTTAGCCCCGCATTGATTTCGTCTAGTTAACTGATTTTGCTGCCACATTTATGGTTTGTGGGGGGTTTTATTACTAACACAGTTTTGTTTAGTTTTATTGTAAATAATTTAAAAGTCATATTGTACAAAATCATTTGGGGTTCTTTTTAAAAAATTATTATTTTATGACCCTCCCCCCACGAACAATATTTGTACATAAGGGGACTAGTTAGGACTTCATGGAGAATTCGAGGCGTTATGGTGGACGTGGTAAGAAAGGTAGGAGTGAATGTGTTGTTTTGGTGACTGGAATATTGTTGGTTTGTTTGGGTCCGTGTCTGGGACTAGCTAAGTTTAGATTTAAGACAGAAGAAGACCGTCATTCCCCATCCCCCTTTTAGGCCTTGTGCCACATTTTATACATTAACCTGTATAAATAAATATCTTTACACGCTGTCTCCGAGTTACGTTATCCGTCTTTTTGTGACCAGTGTTTTTTGAACTTGGATAATTGTCATTTTTTTGTGTTGCACAGCGACGAACTTATTTTTTTTTTGGCCACGAGGAATCGTTTGGCGACCTTTGTTGGAATTACCGATATTCTTTGAACACACCAAGACATTTTGCTAAGTTTTAATTTTTTATTCTTCTTTTTCTTTTGTTTGTTTTTATTTTTTGGGGGCTTCGGCCCACATAATTTTTTATTGTTTTATTTTTTTTGTTGTTAAAAAAAAAATAAGTACATTTTAAGGAAAAAAGAAAAAGAAATCTTTATTTTTTATTTCGTTTTTATTTTTTTTACCCATTTTCATTTTATTAGCGACTTCGGTCGCATTCTTTTCTTTTTGATTTGACTAGTTTGTTTTTCTTGTGTTTTTAGTTTATTTTCTTTAGCGGCTTCGGCCGCAAACTTTTATTTTTTTTTCTTCTGGTTACAAACCAGACTTTTTCTTTTCTTTTTCTTTTGTACAGTTTAATTGAATTTTTTGAAAAAAAGGAGTTTTTGTTTTTTCTTTTATTTTCGGCAGCCTTTGAGCGCCATCTTTATTTCTTTCTGTTTGTGCAAGTTTGTTCATTTTATTTATTTTTGTCTCATTTGCCATTTTATTTACTGGTTCATCCAGGCTTTTTCTTTATTTGTTTAATTTTTTTTTTTTTTTTTTTTTTTTTTTTTTTTTTTTTTTTCCCAACTCCTTTCCACGGAAAAAAAAACAAAAAATTGAACCCGCGTTTGGAAGTTTCTAATCTAATACACCATGGCCGACGAAGCCAGTCGGTCTAATGTGAAGAAAGACCTGTTCGGTTCGGCGGCGAAAGCTGACCCGCCGGAGAAACCGACAAAGAAGCAGGCTAACACTAGCCCAAGTTTGAAAAAAGGTGCTAGTGTCTCGAAAAAAGACACTAGCAAAAATGTAGAGGTGCCCAAGGAGGCACAAGTCAAGACCGCCGAGGAATTGCCCTCATGTTGGAAGTCCCCCCCAAGTTGTATCTTGAACATGGCGGATTTCTTGGATAAGGCGAAGGGGTACGCCCATCTTGTTAATAAAGATGGGTTCGTCGATATTGTCCAAGAACTCGATGTGTTCTCAAAAAGAATGGTGACTATTTTTGTGGTGGATAAGAAAACGAGAAAGATTTGTCGCTCCACAAAAGACACAGTGATTAAATCACTTTTGTCCCTGGGGATAAAACCCCAAAGAGTAATAAAGGGTAGAGGGTTCTTCATGTGGGACATTCTGCTGCCCACCCCAGAAGATTGCCTGGCCATGGCCAAGAAAGAGCTAATTACGAAGGATTTTATCATCAGAACGGAGTATGAGGGCCGCAGGCGGACTAGGGTAGCCGTCTTTGAAGTTCCTCCTCAAATTTCGGGAGAGCTCCTGGCTGCATTTTTCTTGCAGTTCGGCCAAATTTTAGGGGCTCTCTCCGACAATTTGAACGGGGGATGGACTTTCGACATAATGCTTGACCAGAAGGCCTTCAAGTCCGTCCCCAACTGTTTGGAGTATGGCGACCGGAAAATGCCGGTCATAGTGACCGGTAGAAGACCAACTTGCTGGAGGTGTGGAGAGACTGGTCACCTTTCCTCCTCCTGCCCAGGAAAGAAGGCCCCTGGAGTTCCGGTCGCTGGCGACCAAAATCCCCCCTTGGCCGAGAAGCTAAAATCCGCGGCGCCTGTAGTGGGCCTAGCTGCGAGGCGGACCGGTGAGGAAAATCCCCCGGTTGGGCATAGTCCCTCATTACCCCCGAAGCCGACGCCTGCCACAAGTGTGGAGAAGGAGAAGGAGGAGGGGGAATGGCGCCTCGTAGTTAGAGGCAAGGGGAAGACCCAAACAGCGGTTCTTCAGTCCCAACATGACACCAGGGACAATGTCACCTACAGCCCCATTCCCTCTACCAGCTCCGAGGGCGACGCCTCGGCGTCTTACGAATCCAATGCTACCGAAGCGCAAAAAATCAATGAACCAGGCTGGAGGAAAATTTTAGACATCAAGAAGCTAAAAGACAAACTGGATGCAACGCGGGCTAAAAAGCAAAAATCGCTGGGGGCACCGGGCCCCCTATCCTCTGCCCCGTCTTCCCCTTCTGCATCAAAAAAATCGTTCTCTAAACCAGCTCCGCCCAAATCTGTATCCAACTCACCGGCTAAATCTCTACATTCGTCCAAACCTTCACCGGTGAGGACGCCGTCCGGATGGACCCCTTCAACTACTCCTAATGTCACACCAATGGTTACTCCCATTCATTCACCACTTAAAAAAAGGTACAGAAGTCCGGACTCGCAAACAACTACTGACAAGAAGAAAAAAAAGCTCAAGCCTCCTTATTTCCCTGGGGAAGACGTCTGCCGCGTATCCCGGGACCAGGCGGAAAGGGTTTTCGGGCAGACTCGAAACCCTAAAGAGCTGAAAATTCTGTGGAATTTTAAAAAAATCAATAATACAGATGTGGAGATGCCCGAAAATTTCCCTTCCGCACAAAGAGTACTGACCGTAATCAGAACTGGCCCGGGTACGCGGGAGATTTGGGGCATGATAGAGGAGGCCCAGTCGTCGCTCAAAATGGTGCCCCCAGCTGCCTATCTTCTTGACCCCGAATCAAATGAATCTGATCAAAAGCTGAAAGGGAGGGTCCCAGTTTTTGTTCACCCATCCCTTTATAGAGCCCTGAAACTCACCTACCCCTCGGACATCGGCGGCTTGTCTCAAGACGATACCGTCGAAAATGAGATGGCGTCCGGATCTATGGGACGAGCTGTCGGTGTCCTCACCCCAGCCATGTTCTATCCTGAAGGACAACCCTAATCGGCTTGACAATGGCTCTCTGGTTAGCTAGTTTAAATGTCCGGGGCGTGAGGTCCGAGTCTCGCAGGGCGAGGCTCACTCGTGATCTTCAGCGCCTCGGGGTGAATGTATGTTGTATACAAGAGACCCGTTTTTCTTCTCATGATCGTGAGGACATACTGTCTAAGGGGTTCGCCGTTTATTCAGCCTGTTTTGATGGTCGTTCGAGGGGTGTCTCTTGGCTAGTGAGCAAGTCTTTGAAGGCTGCTTGTACCCTTGTCTTCGCGGATCCGGCGGGCAGACTTTGCGTGCTGGATGTTACCATAAAGGATAAGGTTCTACGTCTCATTGGGGTTTATGCGCCCAATAGCCATTCTGAGCGGCCTGCTTTGTTTCGGCAGATCGCGCCGTTCTTGACGACGTCTCGTCGGGTAGTTTTAGCGGGGGATTGGAATGCCGTCCTTGACCCCGATATAGATCGGATAGGGCATAAACAAGGTACTAACAACCCGGATGTGAAACCATTTCGGGACTTTATCGATGAGTTTGATCTTGTCGATAAGTTCCGGAATGAACACCCTCGGGAGGTAGCATGGACTTGGACAAATAGTGGCAACTCGGCTCCGGGGACGCTTGCGAGCTACCTGGACCGGGTCCTAGTTAGGAGAGTCGATGTAGGGCTCTTAGGCTGTCCAAGTTTCCATTATATAGTTTACACGGATCATAGGCTTGTCCGGGTCCGTGTAAACTTAGATAAGCCTAAGTTTAGATTGGCTGGTTACTGGAAATTGAACTGTTCCCTTTTTGGTGATCAGGGTTTCCGGGACCAGCTTTTACTAATGATCCAAAGGGAATTGACGGGTGCGGTTGTGGGAAATGCCTGGTGGGGCAAATTAAAATCCCATATTCGAACGTTTGCTGCCGATTTTAGTCGTCGACTCAATCTAGATAGATTAGCGGCGCAAACTGCTTTAGAAGATAAAGTCGATCGGGCAGTGAAATCCCGTGTTAGTGGGGACATAGCCTTAGCTAAGGCAGAGTTGTCCTCCTTGCTTATCAAGAAGGATCAAGCTCTGGTAGTTAGGGCTAGGTTAAAAAGAATGTCTTCTGAGGCAACGAATATGGCCGCTGAACTGCGTGCAGAGGAAAATCGAAGCGCGTCTAAGCGACATATCGCATGCGTCACATTGCCGGATAAGCGGACCGTGACTACAAACGCGGGCATATGTGAGGTGTTTCGGGACTACTTTCAGGATCTTTTCACCAGGGAGCCCGGTCTGAGCTCTGCTCAGTTCGACGCCTATTTAGCTGACTTTCCCTGCCTTTCGGCAGCTGAAGCGGCTAGGTGCGAGGGTCCCATTACAGAGTCGGAGATCTGGGAAGCGCTGAAGCAGGTTGGCCTGGATAAGTCTCCGGGATTAGATGGTCTTCCCTACGAAGTGTACTTGAGGTTGTCGCACGTTTTTGTTCCTTTGCTGGAACTGATTTACAACCACTGGATGAAGCAGGGGTCTTTACCCCAACGCTTCACCAGGGGTGTGATCAAGTTGCTGCGTAAGGACAAGGGCGGTGGGGATGGGTTAGGGAACTTTCGCCCTTTAACGATGTTAAACACTGACTTAAAGATTTTGGCGAAGATCTTAGCCAACCGTTTGCAGCTTGTCCTGTCTAGTCTGATTGGCCCCGAACAGACTTGTGCTGTGAAGGGCAGGACTATTCAGGATAACCTTCACATGGTACGCTTGATCTTAGAAAAAGTCGACAGTGAAGCCGCGCTGATCAATTTAGATCAGTCCAAGGCCTTCGATAGGGTTGACCATCGATTTCTGGAGGCTGTCCTTTCGGCTGCCGGTTTCAGAGCCGACTTTCGCTCCTGGATCCGACTTTTGTATGCGACCCCCGGTGCGCTGGTGGAAGTGAATGGCGTAAGATCGAAGCCTTTCGTATTGTCTCGCTCCATTCGTCAAGGTTGTCCGCTCTCGCCTCTGCTTTACGTTCTTGCGTTGGAACCATTCCTTCGCAAGTTGAAGGCAAATCCGGTCCTGCGCGGAATTTCCCTGCCTGGGGCTTCCACCTCAGCCAGGTATTCTGCCTATGCTGACGACGTTTCGGTTCTGGTGTCGAGCAGAGCCGAGATTAACGAAGTCAGCAAAGAGATCAGTGGGTATGAGATGGTGACAGGGGCCAAGATCAACCGCGATAAGTCTGTGGGCTTGCGGTTGGGTGCGTGGAAGGGAGTTTCTCTTCCCGGACCTTTCCTCTGGACGGATGGGCCGATCAAGATACTCGGCGTCTGGTTCGGTCCTGATCTCCAGTTGGAAATGAATTGGTCGGAGGTGCAGGGGAAGGCCGAGATCGCGGTTAAACTGTGGTCTCGGAGGAGACTTTCCCTGAAGGGAAGGGCGGAGGTATGTGTTTCACACATATATCCGATACTCCTTTACCGACTTTCTGTGCTTCCGCTCCCGTATGCCAGACTAATGTCATTAGTCCGGACCTTGTTCTCCTTTTTGTGGAGAGACAAGGCCCCTATGGTAACTCGCGAGATCTGTTGCCTTCATCCCTCTGAGGGCGGTCTGGGTATGCCTAGCATTGAGATTCGTCAATATATGCTTCGCATTACCTTTCTAGACCGAATGTGTCGCGGATTGGATGAGGTGGGCACCTTTTGGAAAGAAGATGTCCGAAAACATTTCCCATCCCTGAGAAGTGTGCACTCGTGCGAGGAGGAGGCCGGCCGTAGACCTCGTGCCGAGTGTGCCTTCTACCGCGAATGTCGTAGTGCTTTGAAGCTCCTTTTACGGACGTCGGATGGCCTCTCCGACGCCCAGGCGTTGTCTCGTAAGGCATTGTATCGATTGTTAGTTAGGGGGTCCGTTCAAGATGATCTGATCGACGAGCTCGGTCTTACGAAGCAGGAGGCTCGCTCGATGTGGCCTTGGGCGCCTGGGTTGAAATGTCTCAATAACGATGAGGCATCACTCACCTGGCTGATGATTCGTGAGGCCCTCTGGGTCGGCAAGAGACTCTGTTCAGCAGGTTTGGAGAAATATCCAAACTGTCGTCGCTGCACTGGCGAAGTCGAGACCATTGGTCACGCCTTTTTCCAGTGCAAGACGGTAGTGCCGTTGTGCAAGTTTGTTGAAGGCCTCATGGTTCGCATGCTGCAGGGAAAGTTCTTTGTCCTGGAAGCCAGTTCTGTTTGTAGCAATGTGGTGTCGCAATTGACGAAGGCTGAACACTATGTGTTCTGTTGCTTACTAGGGATTATGAGAGTCGTGATTTGGACGACGCGTCAGAAGGGATTCCATGAGGGCGAGAAGTTCACCTCTTCCCAACTGATCTTGTACTTTAAGCATCAGCTTAAAGTCAAGATTAGGACGGAAAGGCGGCGGCTCACCTCATCGGAATTTGGCAAAAGGTGGGTGAATCTTGCGCGAATGTGTAGAGTGAAAGGGGCTGACCTAGAGTGGCACTTGGACGTCGGTTAGGTACAGGATTTGTCCTAACAGGGTTGAACATAGGCAACCCACCCTGATTTTAGGTTAGACTAGGCTTTTGAATTTGAATCTTTAGTTTTCCCTTTTTTCTAGTAAACTTAGCTAGGGTATGCATGCGCATTGGCCCCTTTTATTTCTGTCCCTATTTTTTCTTTCGTTTAATTCCCCATCCCCTCCCTCGTTAGGTGGTCAGTGACTTCAGTTCTCTGGTGGATGCGGGGCGACTTTCGTTTCGTGTGTGTGCTTTTTCGTATTTGTTGTTGTGTATGAATGTGTGTGTGTCTGTGTGTATGCTTGGAGGAATGAATGGTTTTTTCTTATTTTTTTCTTAGCCCCGCATTGATTTCGTCTAGTTAACTGATTTTGCTGCCACATTTATGGTTTGTGGGGGGTTTTATTACTAACTCAGTTTTGTTTAGTTTTATTGTAAATATTTTTAAGTCATATTGTACAAAATCATTTGGGGTTCGTTTTAAAAATTGTTATTTTATGACCCTCCCCCCACGAACAATATTTGTACATAAGGGGACTAGTTAGGACTTCATGGAGAATTCGAGGCGTTATGGTGGACGTGGTAAGAAAGGTAGGAGTGAATGTGTTGTTTTGGTGATTGGAATATTGTTGGTTTGTTTGGGTCCGTGTCTGGGACTAGCTAAGTTTAGATTTAAGACAGAAGAAGACCGTCATTCCCCATCCCCCTTTTTAGGCCTTGTGCCACATTTTATACATTAAACTGTATAAATAAATATCTTTACACGCTGTCTCCGAGTTACGTTATCCGTCTTTTTGTGACCAGTGTTTTGGAATTTGTATAATTGTCATTTTTGTGTTGCACAGCGACGAATTTGATTTTTTTTTTGGCCACGAGGAATTGTTTGGCGACCTTTTGTGGAATCAACGATAAATTTTGAACACACCAAGACATTTTGCTAAGTTTTAATTTTTTTATTATTCCATTTCTTTTGTTTGTTTTTATTTTTTGGGGGCTTCGGCCCACATAATTTTTTATTTTTTGTATTTTTTTTTGTTGTTAAAAAAATAAGTACATTTAAGAAAAAAAAGAAAAAGAAAGCTTTATTTTTTATTTCGTTTTTTATTTTACCCACTTTCATTTTATTAGCGACTTCGGTCGCATTCTTTTCTTTTTGATTTGACTAGTTTGTTTTTCTTGTTTTTAGTTTATTTTCTTTAGCGGCTTCGGCCGCAAACTTTTATTTTTTTTCTTCTGGTTACAAACCAGACTTTTTCTTTTCTTTTTCTTTTGTACTGTTTATTTGAATTTTTTGGAAAAAAAGAAAGGAGTTTTTGTTTTTTTTGGCAGCCTTTGAGCGCCATCTTTATTTTTTAATCTTACCTTTTTATTTCTTTCTGTTTGTGCAAGTTTGTTCATTTTATTTTATTTTTGTCTTTGCTATTTTATTTACTGGTTCATCCAGGCTTTTTCTTTATTTGTTTAATTTCTTTTTTTTTTTTTTTTTTTTTTTTTTTTCCCAACTCCTTTCCACGGAAAAAAAAACAAAAATTGAACCCGCGTTTGGAAGTCTCTACACCAATACACCATGGCCGACGAAGCCAGTCGGTCTAATGTGAAGAAAGACCTGTTCGGTTCGGCGGCGAAAGCTGACCCGCCGGATAAACCGACAAAGAAGCAGGCTAACACTAGCCCAAGTTTGAAAAAAGGTGCTAGTGTCTCGAAAAAAGACACTAGCAAAAATGTAGAAGTGCCCAAGGAGGCACAAGTCAAGACCGCCGAGGAATTGCCCTCATGTTGGAAGTCCCCCCCAAGTTGTATCTTGAACATGGCGGATTTCTTGGATAAGGCGAAGGGGTACGCCCATCTTGTTAATAAAGATGAGTTCGTCGATATTGTCCAAGAACTCGATGTGTTCTCAAAAAGAATGGTGACTATTTTTGTGGTGGATAAGAAAACGAGAAAGATTTGTCGCTCCACAAAAGACACAGTGATTAAATCACTTTTGTCCCTGGGGATAAAACCCCAAAGAGTAATAAAGGGTAGAGGGTTCTTCATGTGGGACATTCTGCTGCCCACCCCAGAAGATTGCCTGGCCATGGCCAAGAAAGAGCTAATTACGAAGGATTTTATCATCAGAACGGAGTATGAGGGCCGCAGGCGGACTAGGGTAGCCGTCTTTGAAGTTCCTCCTCAAATTTCGGGAGAGCTCCTGGCTGCATTTTTCTTGCAGTTCGGCCAAATTTTAGGGGCTCTCTCCGACAATTTGAACGGGGGATGGACTTTTGACATAATGCTCGACCAGAAGGCCTTCAAGTCCGTCCCCAACTGTTTGGAGTATGGCGACCGGAAAATGCCGGTCATAGTGACCGGTAGAAGACCAACTTGCTGGAGGTGTGGAGAGACTGGTCACCTTTCCTCCTCCTGCCCAGGAAAGAAGGCCCCTGGAGTTCCGGTCGCTGGCGACCAAAATCCCCCCTTGGCCGAGAAGCTAAAATCCGCGGCGCCTGTAGTGGGCCTAGCTGCGAGGCGGACCGGTGAGGAAAATCCCCCGGTTGGGCATAGTCCCTCATTACCCCCGAAGCCGACGCCTGCCACAAGTGTGGAGAAGGAGAAGGAGGAGGGGGAATGGCGCCTCGTAGTTAGAGGCAAGGGGAAGACCCAAACAGCGGTTCTTCAGTCCCAACATGACACCAGGGACAATGTCACCTACAGCCCCATTCCCTCTACCAGCTCGGAGGGCGACGCCTCGGCGTCTTACGAATCCAATGCAACCGAAGCGCAAAAAATCAATGAACCCGGATGGAGGAAAATTCTAGACATAAAAAAGCTAAAAAACAAACTGGATGAAACGCGGGCTAAAAAGCAAAAATCGCTGGGGGCACCGGGCCCCCTATCCTCTGCCCCGTCTTCCCCTTCTGCATCAAAAAAATCGTTCTCTAAACCAGCTCCGCCCAAATCTGTATCCAACTCACCGGCTAAATCTCTACATTCGTCCAAACCTTCACCGGTGAGGACGCCGTCCGGATGGACCCCTTCAACTACTCCTAATGTCACACCGATGGTTACTCCCATTCATTCACCACTTAAAAAAAGGTACAGAAGTCCGGACTCGCAAACAACTACTGACAAGAAGAAAAAAAAGCTCAAGCCTCCTTATTTCCCTGGGGAAGACGTCTGCCGAGTATCCCGGGACCAGGCGGAAAGGGTTTTCGGGCAGACTCGAAACCCTAAAGAGCTGAAAATTCTGTGGAATTTTAAAAAAATCAATGATACAGATGTGGAGATGCCCGAAAATTTCCCTTCCGCTCAAAGAGTACTGACCGTAATCAGAACTGGCCCGGGTACGCGGGAGATTTGGGGCATGATAGAGGAGGCCCAGTCGTCGCTCAAAATGGTGCCCCCAGCTGCCTATCTTCTTGACCCCGAATCAAATGAATCTGATCAAAAGCTGAAAGGGAGGGTCCCAGTTTTTGTTCACCCATCCCTTTATAGAGCCCTCAAACTCACCTACCCCTCGGACATCGGCGGCTTGTCTCAAGACGATACCGTCGAAAATGAGATGGCGTCCGGATCTATGGGACGAGCTGTCGGTGTCCTCACCCCAGCCATGTTCTATCCTGAAGGACAACCCTAATCGGCTTGACAATGGCTCTCTGGTTAGCTAGTTTAAATGTCCGGGGCGTGAGGTCCGAGTCTCGCAGGGCGAGGCTCACTCGTGATCTTCAGCGCCTCGGGGTGAATGTATGTTGTTTACAAGAGACCCGTTTTTCTTCTCATGATCGTGAGGACATACTGTCTAAGGGGTTCGCCGTTTATTCAGCCTGTTTTGATGGTCGTTCGAGGGGTGTCTCTTGGCTAGTGAGCAAGTCTTTGAAGGCTGCTTGTACCCTTGTCTTCGCGGATCCGGCGGGCAGACTTTGCGTGCTGGATGTTACCATAAAGGATAAGGTTCTACGTCTCATTGGGGTTTATGCGCCCAATAGCCATTCCGAGCGGCCTGCTTTGTTTCGGCAGATCGCGCCCTTCTTGACGACGTCTCGTCGGGTAGTTTTAGCGGGGGATTGGAATGCCGTCCTTGACCCCGATATAGATCGGATAGGGCATAAACAAGGTACTAACAACCCGGATGTGAAACCATTTCGGGACTTTATCGATGAGTTTGATCTTGTCGATAAGTTCCGGAATGAACACCCTCGGGAGGTAGCATGGACTTGGACAAATAGTGGCAACTCGGCTCCGGGGACGCTTGCGAGCTACCTGGACCGGGTCCTAGTTAGGAGAGTCGATGTAGGGCTCTTAGGCTGTCCAAGTTTCCATTATATAGTTTACACGGATCATAGGCTTGTCCGGGTCCGTGTAAACTTAGATAAGCCTAAGGTTAGATTGGCTGGTTACTGGAAATTGAACTGTTCCCTTTTTGGTGATCAGGGTTTCCGGGACCAGCTTTTACTAATGATCCAAAGGGAATTGACGGGTGCGGTTGTGGGAAATGCCTGGTGGGGCAAATTAAAATCTCATATTCGAACGTTTGCTGCCGATTTTAGTCGTCGACTCAATCTAGATAGATTAGCGGCGCAAACTGCTTTAGAAGATAAAGTCGATCGGGCAGTGAAATCCCGTGTTAGTGGGGACATAGCCTTAGCTAAGGCAGAGTTGTCCTCCTTGCTTATCAAGAAGGATCAAGCTCTGGTAGTTAGGGCTAGGTTAAAAAGAATGTCTTCTGAGGCAACGAATATGGCCGCTGAACTGCGTGCAGAGGAAAATCGAAGCGCGTCTAAGCGACATATCGCATGCGTCACATTGCCGGATAAGCGGACCGTGACTACAAACGCGGGCATATGTGAGGTGTTTCGGGACTACTTTCAGGATCTTTTCACCAGGGAGCCCGGTCTGAGCTCTGCTCAGTTCGACGCCTATTTAGCTGACTTTCCCTGCCTTTCGGCAGCTGAAGCGGCTAGGTGCGAGGGTCCCATTACAGAGTCGGAGATCTGGGAAGCGCTGAAGCAGGTTGGCCTGGATAAGTCTCCGGGATTAGATGGTCTTCCCTACGAAGTGTACTTGAGGTTGTCGCACGTTTTTGTTCCTTTGCTGGAGCTGATTTACAACCACTGGATGAAGCAGGGGTCTTTACCCCAACGCTTCACCAGGGGTGTGATCAAGTTGCTGCGTAAGGACAAGGGCGGTGGGGATGGGTTAGGGAACTTTCGCCCTTTAACGATGTTAAACACTGACTTAAAGATTTTGGCGAAGATCTTAGCCAACCGTTTGCAGCTTGTCCTGTCTAGTCTGATTGGCCCCGAACAGACTTGTGCTGTGAAGGGCAGGACTATTCAGGATAACCTTCACATGGTACGCTTGATCTTAGAAAAAGTCGACAGTGAAGCCGCGCTGATCAATTTAGATCAGTCCAAGGCCTTCGATAGGGTTGACCATCGATTTCTGGAGGCTGTCCTTTCGGCTGCCGGTTTCAGAGCCGACTTTCGCTCCTGGATCCGACTTTTGTATGCGACCCCCGGTGCGCTGGTGGAAGTGAATGGCGTAAGATCGAAGCCTTTCGTATTGTCTCGCTCCATTCGTCAAGGTTGTCCGCTCTCGCCTCTGCTTTACGTTCTTGCGTTGGAACCATTCCTTCGCAAGTTGAAGGCAAATCCGGTCCTGCGCGGAATTTCCCTGCCTGGGGCTTCCACCTCAGCCAGGTATTCTGCCTATGCTGACGACGTTTCGGTTCTGGTGTCGAGCAGAGCCGAGATTAACGAAGTCAGCAAAGAGATCAGTGGGTATGAGATGGTGACAGGGGCCAAGATCAACCGCGATAAGTCTGTGGGCTTGCGGTTGGGTGCGTGGAAGGGAGTTTCTCTTCCCGGACCTTTCCTCTGGACGGATGGGCCGATCAAGATACTCGGCGTCTGGTTCGGTCCTGATCTCCAGTTGGAAATGAATTGGTCGGAGGTGCAGGGGAAGGCCGAGATCGCGGTTAAACTGTGGTCTCGGAGGAGACTTTCCCTGAAGGGAAGGGCGGAGGTATGTGTTTCACACATATATCCTATACTCCTTTACCGACTTTCTGTGCTTCCGCTCCCGTATGCCAGACTAATGTCATTAGTCCGGACCTTGTTCTCCTTTTTGTGGAGAGACAAGGCCCCTATGGTAACTCGCGAGATCTGTTGCCTTCATCCCTCTGAGGGCGGTCTGGGTATGCCTAGCATTGAGATTCGTCAATATATGCTTCGCATTACCTTTCTAGACCGAATGTGTCGCGGATTGGATGAGGTGGGCACCTTTTGGAAAGAAGATGTCCGAAAACATTTCCCATCCCTGAGAAGTGTGCACTCGTGCGAGGAGGAGGCCGGCCGTAGACCTCGTGCCGAGTGTGCCTTCTACCGCGAATGTCGTAGTGCTTTGAAGCTCCTTTTACGGACGTCGGATGGCCTCTCCGACGCCCAGGCGTTGTCTCGTAAGGCATTGTATCGATTGTTAGTTAGGGGGTCCGTTCAAGATGATCTGATCGACGAGCTCGGTCTTACGAAGCAGGAGGCTCGCTCGATGTGGCCTTGGGCGCCTGGGTTGAAATGTCTCAATAACGATGAGGCATCACTCACCTGGCTGATGATTCGTGAGGCCCTCTGGGTCGGCAAGAGACTCTGTTCAGCAGGTTTGGAGAAATATCCAAACTGTCGTCGCTGCACTGGCGAAGTCGAGACCATTGGTCACGCCTTTTTTCAGTGCAAGACGGTAGTGCCGTTGTGCAAGTTTGTTGAAGGCCTCATGGTTCGCATGCTGCAGGGAAAGTTCTTTGTCCTGGAAGCCAGTTCTGTTTGTAGCAATGTGGTGTCGCAATTGACGAAGGCTGAACACTATGTGTTCTGTTGCTTACTAGGGATTATGAGAGTCGTGATTTGGACGACGCGTCAGAAGGGATTCCATGAGGGCGAGAAGTTCACCTCTTCCCAACTGATCTTGTACTTTAAGCATCAGCTTAAAGTCAAGATTAGGACGGAAAGGCGGCGGTTCACCTCATCGGATTTGGCAAAAGGTGGGTGAATCTTGCGCGAATGTGTAGAGTGAAAGGGGCTGACCTAGAGTGGCACTTGGACGTCGGTTAGGTACAGGATTTGTCCTAACAGGGTTGAACATAGGCAACCCACCCTGATTTTAGGTTAGACTAGGTTTTTGAATTTGAATATTTAGTTTTCCCTTTTTTCTAGTAAACTTAGCTAGGGTATGCATGCGCATTGGCCCCTTTTATTTCTGTCCCTATTTTTTCTTTCGTTTAATTCCCCATCCCCTCCCTCGTTAGGTGGTCAGTGACTTCAGTTCTCTGGTGGATGCGGGGCGACTTTCGTTTCGTGTGTGTGCTTTTTCGTATTTGTTGTTGTGTATGAATGTGTGTGTGTCTGTGTGTATGCTTGGAGGAATGAATGGTTTTTTCTTATTTTTTTTCTTAGCCCCGCATTGATTTCGTCTAGTTAACTGATTTTGCTGCCACATTTATGGTTTGTGGGGGGTTTTATTACTAACACAGTTTTGTTTAGTTTTATTGTAAATAATTTAAAAGTCATATTGTACATAATCATTTGGGGTTCTTTTTAAAAAAATTGTTATTTTATGACCCTCCCCCCACGAACAATATTTGTACATAAGGGGACTAGTTAGGACTTCATGGAGAATTTGAGGCGTTATGGTGGACGTGGTAAGAAAGGTAGGAGTGAATGTGGTGTTTTGGTGATTGGAATATTGTTGGTTTGTTTGGGTCCGTGTCTGGGACTAGCTAAGTTTAGATTTAAGACAGAAGAAGACCGTCATTCCCCATCCCCCCTTTTAGGCCTTGTGCCACATTTTATACATTAAACTGTATAAATAAATATCTTTACACGCTGTCTCCGAGTTACGTTATCCGTCTTTTTGTGACCAGTGTTTTGGAATTTGTATAATTGTCATTTTTGTGTTGCACAGCGACGAATTTGATTTTTTTTTTGGCCACGAGGAATTGTTTGGCGACCTTTTGTGGAATCAACGATAAATTTTGAACACACCAAGACATTTTGCTAAGTTTTAATTTTTTTATTATTCCATTTCTTTTGTTTGTTTTTATTTTTTGGGGGCTTCGGCCCACATAATTTTTTATTTTTTGTATTTTTTTTTGTTGTTAAAAAAATAAGTACATTTAAGAAAAAAAAGAAAAAGAAAGCTTTATTTTTTATTTCGTTTTTTATTTTACCCACTTTCATTTTATTAGCGACTTCGGTCGCATTCTTTTCTTTTTGATTTGACTAGTTTGTTTTTCTTGTTTTTAGTTTATTTTCTTTAGCGGCTTCGGCCGCAAACTTTTATTTTTTTTCTTCTGGTTACAAACCAGACTTTTTCTTTTCTTTTTCTTTTGTACTGTTTATTTGAATTTTTTGGAAAAAAAGAAAGGAGTTTTTGTTTTTTTTGGCAGCCTTTGAGCGCCATCTTTATTTTTTAATCTTACCTTTTTATTTCTTTCTGTTTGTGCAAGTTTGTTCATTTTATTTTATTTTTGTCTTTGCTATTTTATTTACTGGTTCATCCAGGCTTTTTCTGTATTTATTTGTTTAATTTTTTTTTTTTTTTTTTTTCTCCCCCCAACTCCTTTCCACGGAAAAAAAACAAAAAATTGAACCCGCGTTTGGAAGTTTCTAATCTAATACACCATGGCCGACGAAGCCAGTCGGTCTAATGTGAAGAAAGACCTGTTCGGTTCGGCGGCGAAAGCTGACCCGCCGGAGAAACCGACAAAGAAGCAGGCTAACACTAGCCCAATTTTGAAAAAAGGTGCTAGTGTCTCGAAAAAAGACACTAGCAAAAATGTAGAAGTGCCCAAGGAGGCACAAGTCAAGACCGCCGAGGAATTGCCCTCATGTTGGAAGTCCCCCCCAAGTTGTATCTTGAACATGGCGGATTTCTTGGATAAGGCGAAGGGGTACGCCCATCTTGTTAATAAAGATGGGTTCGTCGATATTGTCCAAGAACTCGATGTGTTCTCAAAAAGAATGGTGACTATTTTTGTGGTGGATAAGAAAACTAGAAAGATTTGTCGCTCCACAAAAGACACAGTGATTAAATCACTTTTGTCCCTGGGGATAAAACCCCAAAGTGTAATAAAGGGTAGAGGGTTCTTCATGTGGGACATTCTGCTGCCCACCCCAGAAGATTGCCTGGCCATGGCCAAGAAAGAGCTAATTACGAAGGATTTTATCATCAGAACAGAGTATGAAGGCCGCAGGCGGACTAGGGTAGCCGTCTTTGAAGTTCCTCCTCAAATTTCGGGAGAGCTCCTGGCTGCATTTTTCTTGCAGTTCGGCCAAATTTTAGGGGCTCTCTCCGACAATTTGAACGGGGGATGGACTTTTGACATAATGCTCGACCAGAAGGCCTTCAAGTCCGTCCCCAACTGTTTGGAGTATGGCGACCGGAAAATGCCGGTCATAGTGACCGGTAGAAGACCAACTTGCTGGAGGTGTGGAGAGACTGGTCACCTTTCCTCCTCCTGCCCAGGAAAGAAGGCCCCTGGAGTTCCGGTCGCTGGCGACCAAAATCCCCCCTTGGCCGAGAAGCTAAAATCCGCGGCGCCTGTAGTGGGCCTAGCTGCGAGGCGGACCGGTGAGGAAAATCCCCCGGTTGGGCCTAGTCCCTCATTACCCCCGAAGCCGACGCCTGCCACAAGTGTGGAGAAGGAGAAGGAGGAGGGGGAATGGCGCCTCGTAGTTAGAGGCAAGGGGAAGACCCAAACAGCGGTTCTTCAGTCCCAACATGACACCAGGGACAATGTCACCTACAGCCCCATTCCCTCTACCAGCTCCGAGGGCGACGCCTCGGCGTCTTACGAATCCAATGCTACCGAAGCGCAAAAAATCAATGAACCAGGCTGGAGGAAAATTTTAGACATCAAGAAGCTAAAAGACAAACTGGATGCAACGCGGGCTAAAAAGCAAAAATCGCTGGGGGCACCGGGCCCCCTATCCTCTGCCCCGTCTTCCCCTTCTGCATCAAAAAAATCGTTTTCTAAACCAGCTCCGCCCAAATCTGTATCCAACTCACCGGCTAAATCTCTACATTCGTCCAAACCTTCACCGGTGAGGACGCCGTCCGGATGGACCCCTTCAACTACTCCTAATGTCACACCAATGGTTACTCCCATTCATTCACCACTTAAAAAAAGGTACAGAAGTCCGGACTCGCAAACAACTACTGACAAGAAGAAAAAAAAGCTCAAGCCACCTTATTTCCCTGGGGAAGACGTCTGCCGCGTATCCCGGGACCAGGCGGAAAGGGTTTTCGGGCAGACTCGAAACCCTAAAGAGCTGAAAATTCTGTGGAATTTTAAAAAAATCAATGATACAGATGTGGAGATGCCCGAAAATTTCCCTTCCGCACAAAGAGTACTGACCGTAATCAGAACTGGCCCGGGTACGCGGGAGATTTGGGGCATGATAGAGGAGGCCCAGTCGTCGCTCAAAATGGTGCCCCCAGCTGCCTATCTTCTTGACCCCGAATCAAATGAATCTGATCAAAAGCTGAAAGGGAGGGTCCCAGTTTTTGTTCACCCATCCCTTTATAGAGCCCTCAAACTCACCTACCCCTCGGACATCGGCGGCTTGTCTCAAGACGATACCGTCGAAAATGAGATGGCGTCCGGATCTATGGGACGAGCTGTCGGTGTCCTCACCCCAGCCATGTTCTATCCTGAAGGACAACCCTAATCGGCTTGACAATGGCTCTCTGGTTAGCTAGTTTAAATGTCCGGGGCGTGAGGTCCGAGTCTCGCAGGGCGAGGCTCACTCGTGATCTTCAGCGCCTCGGGGTGAATGTATGTTGTTTACAAGAGACCCGTTTTTCTTCTCATGATCGTGAGGACATACTGTCTAGGGGGTTCGCCGTTTATTCAGCCTGTTTTGATGGTCGTTCGAGGGGTGTCTCTTGGCTAGTGAGCAAGTCTTTGAAGGCTGCTTGTACCCTTGTCTTCGCGGATCCGGCGGGCAGACTTTGCGTGCTGGATGTTACCATAAAGGATAAGGTTCTACGTCTCATTGGGGTTTATGCGCCCAATAGCCATTCCGAGCGACCTGCTTTGTTTCGGCAGATCGCGCCGTTCTTGACGACGTCTCGTCGGGTAGTTTTAGCGGGGGATTGGAATGCCGTCCTTGACCCCGATATAGATCGGATAGGGCATAAACAAGGTACTAACAACCCGGATGTGAAACCATTTCGGGACTTTATCGATGAGTTTGATCTTGTCGATAAGTTCCGGAATGAACACCCTCGGGAGGTAGCATGGACTTGGACAAATAGTGGCAACTCGGCTCCGGGGACGCTTGCGAGCTACCTGGACCGGGTCTTAGTTAGGAGAGTCGATGTAGGGCTCTTAGGCTGTCCAAGTTTCCATTATATAGTTTATACGGATCATAGGCTTGTCCGGGTCCGTGTAAACTTAGATAAGCCTAAGGTTAGATTGGCTGGTTACTGGAAATTGAACTGTTCCCTTTTTGGTGATCAGGGTTTCCGGGACCAGCTTTTACTAATGATCCAAAGGGAATTGACGGGTGCGGTTGTGGGAAATGCCTGGTGGGGCAAATTAAAATCCCATATTCGAACGTTTGCTGCCGATTTTAGTCGTCGACTCAATCTAGATAGATTAGCGGCGCAAACTGCTTTAGAAGATAAAGTCGATCGGGCAGTGAAATCCCGTGTTAGTGGGGACATAGCCTTAGCTAAGGCAGAGTTGTCCTCCTTGCTTATCAAGAAGGATCAAGCTCTGGTAGTTAGGGCTAGGTTAAAAAGAATGTCTTCTGAGGCAACGAATATGGCCGCTGAACTGCGTGCAGAGGAAAATCGAGGCGCGTCTAAGCGTCATATCGCATGCGTCACGTTGCCGGATAAGCGGACCGTGACTACAAACGCGGGCATATGTGAGGTGTTTCGGGACTACTTTCAGGATCTTTTCACCAGGGAGCCCGGTCTGAGCTCTGCTCAGTTCGACGCCTATTTAGCTGACTTTCCCTGCCTTTCGGCAGCTGAAGCGGCTAGGTGCGAGGGTCCCATTACAGAGTCGGAGATCTGGGAAGCGCTGAAGCAGGTTGGCCTGGATAAGTCTCCGGGATTAGATGGTCTTCCCTACGAAGTGTACTTGAGGTTGTCGCACGTTTTTGTTCCTTTGCTGGAACTGATTTACATCCACTGGATGAAGCAGGGGTCTTTACCCCAACGCTTCACCAGGGGTGTGATCAAGTTGCTGCGTAAGGACAAGGGCGGTGGGGATGGGTTAGGGAACTTTCGCCCTTTAACGATGTTAAACACTGACTTAAAGATTTTGGCGAAGATCTTAGCCAACCGTTTGCAGCTTGTCCTGTCTAGTCTGATTGGCCCCGAACAGACTTGTGCTGTGAAGGGCAGGACTATTCAGGATAACCTTCACATGGTACGCTTGATCTTAGAAAAAGTCGACAGTGAAGCCGCGCTGATCAATTTAGATCAGTCCAAGGCCTTCGATAGGGTTGACCATCGATTTCTGGAGGCTGTCCTTTCGGCTGCCGGTTTCAGAGCCGACTTTCGCTCCTGGATCCGACTTTTGTATGCGACCCCCGGTGCGCTGGTGGAAGTGAATGGCGTAAGATCGAAGCCTTTCGTATTGTCTCGCTCCATTCGTCAAGGTTGTCCGCTCTCGCCTCTGCTTTACGTTCTTGCGTTGGAACCATTCCTTCGCAAGTTGAAGGCAAATCCGGTCCTGCGCGGAATTTCCCTGCCTGGGGCTTCCACCTCAGCCAGGTATTCTGCCTATGCTGACGACGTTTCGGTTCTTGTGTCGAGCAGAGCCGAGATTGACGAAGTCAGCAAAGAGATCAGTGGGTATGAGATGGTGACAGGGGCCAAGATCAACCGCGATAAGTCTGTGGGCTTGCGGTTGGGTGCGTGGAAGGGAGTTTCTCTTCCCGGACCTTTCCTCTGGACGGATGGGCCGATCAAGATACTCGGCGTCTGGTTCGGTCCTGATCTCCAGTTGGAAATGAATTGGTCGGAGGTGCAGGGGAAGGCCGAGATCGCGGTTAAACTGTGGTCTCGGAGGAGACTTTCCCTGAAGGGAAGGGCGGAGGTATGTGTTTCACACATATATCCGATACTCCTTTACCGACTTTCTGTGCTTCCGCTCCCGTATGCCAGACTAATGTCATTAGTCCGGACCTTGTTCTCCTTTTTGTGGAGAGACAAGGCCCCTATGGTAACTCGCGAGATCTGTTGCCTTCATCCCTCTGAGGGCGGTCTGGGTATGCCTAGCATTGAGATTCGTCAATATATGCTTCGCATTACCTTTCTAGACCGAATGTGTCGCGGATTGGATGAGGTGGGCACCTTTTGGAAAGAAGATGTCCGAAAACATTTCCCATCCCTGAGAAGTGTGCACTCGTGCGAGGAGGAGGCCGGCCGTAGACCTCGTGCCGAGTGTGCCTTCTACCGCGAATGTCGTAGTGCTTTGAAGCTCCTTTTACGGACGTCGGATGGCCTCTCCGACGCCCAGGCGTTGTCTCGTAAGGCATTGTATCGATTGTTAGTTAGGGGGTCCGTTCAAGATGATCTGATCGACGAGCTCGGTCTTACGAAGCAGGAGGCTCGCTCGATGTGGCCTTGGGCGCCTGGGTTGAAATGTCTCAATAACGATGAGGCATCACTCACCTGGCTGATGATTCGTGAGGCCCTCTGGGTCGGCAAGAGACTCTGTTCAGCAGGTTTGGAGAAATATCCAAACTGTCGTCGCTGCACTGGGGAAGTCGAGACCATCGGTCACGCCTTTTTTCAGTGCAAGACGGTAGTGCCGTTGTGCAAGTTTGTTGAAGGCCTCATGGTCCGCATGCTGCAGGGAAAGTTCTTTGTCCTGGAAGCCAGTTCTGTTTGTAGCAATGTGGTGTCGCAATTGACGAAGGCTGAACACTATGTGTTCTGTTGCTTACTAGGGATTATGAGAGTCGTGATTTGGACGACGCGTCAGAAGGGATTCCATGAGGGCGAGAAGTTCACCTCTTCCCAACTGATCTTGTACTTTAAGCATCAGCTTAAAGTCAAGATTAGGACGGAAAGGCGGCGGCTCACCTCATCGGAATTTGGCAAAAGGTGGGTGAATCTAGCGCGAATGTGTAGAGTGAAAGGGGCTGACCTAGAGTGGCACTTGGACGTCGGTTAGGTACAGGATTTGTCCTAACAGGGTTGAACATAGGCAACCCACCCTGATTTTAGCTTAGACTAGGTTTTTGATTTTGAATCTTTGGTTTTCCCTTTTTTCTAGTAAACTTAGCTAGAGTATGCATGCGCATTGGTCCCGTTTATTTCTGTCCCTATTTTTTCTTTCGTTTAATTCCCCATCCCCTCCCTCGTTAGGTGGTCAGTGATTTCAGTTCTCTGGTGGATGCGGGGCGACTTTCGTTTCGTGTGTGTGCTTTTTCGTATTTGTTGTTGTGTATGAATGTGTGAGTGTCTGTGTGAATGCTTGGAGGAATGAATGTTTTTTCTTATTTTTCTTAGCCCCGCATTGATTTCGTCTAGTTAACTGATTTTGCTGCCACATTAAATGGTTTGTGGGGGGTTTTATTACTAACACAGTTTTGTTTAGTTTTATTGTAAATAATTTAAAAGTCATATTGTACATAATCATTTGGGGTTCTTTTTAAAAAATTGTTATTTTATGACCCTCCCCCCACGAACAATATTTGTACATAAGGGGACTAGTTAGGACTTCATGGAGAATTTGAGGCGTTATGGTGGACGTGGTAAGAAAGGTAGGAGTGAATGTGTTGTTTTGGTGATTGGAATATTGTTGGTTTGTTTGGGTCCGTGTCTGGGACTAGCTAAGTTTAGATTTAAGACAGAAGAAGACCGTCATTCCCCATCCCCCTTTTAGGCCTTGTGCCACATTTTATACATTAAAATGTATAAATAAATATCTTTACACGCTGTCTCCGAGTTACGTTATCCGTCTTTTTGTGACCAGTGTTTTTTGAACTTGGATAATTGTCATTTTTTTGTGTTGCACAGCGACGAATTTGATTTTTTTTTGGCCACGAGGAATTGTTTGGCGACCTTTTTTGGAATTACCGATATTTTTTGAACACACCAAGACATTTTGCTAAGTTTTAATTTTTTATTATTCCATTTCTTTTGTTTGTTTTTATTTTTTGGGGGCTTCGGCCCACATAATTTTTTATTTTTTTGTTGTTAAAAAAAATAAGTACATTTTAAGAAAAAAAGAAAAAGAAAAATTTATTTTTTATTTCGTTTTTATTTTTTTACCCATTTTCATTTTATTAGCGACTTCGGTCGCATTCTTTTCTTTTTTGGTTTGACTAGTTTGTTTTTCTTGTGTTTTTAGTTTATTTTCTTTAGCGGCTTCGGCCGCAAACTTTTATTTTTTTTTTTCTTCTGGTTACAAACCAGACTTTTTCTTTTTGTACAGTTTAATTGAATTTTTTGAAAAAAAGAAAGGAGTTTTTGTTTTTTCTTTTATTTTCGGCAGGCTTTGAGCGCCATCTTTATTTTTTTTATTTCTTTCTGTTTGTACAAGTTTGTTCATTTTATTTATTTTTGTCTCATTTGCCATTTTATTTACTGGTTCATCCAGGCTTTTTCTTTATTTGTTTAATTTTTTTTTTTTTTTTTTTACCCTCTCTCCCAACTCCTTTCCACAACTTCCGCAGTTGGAAGTCTCAAATTTAATTCACCATGGCCGACGAAGCCAGTCGGTCTAATGTGAAGAAAGACCTGTTCGGTTCGGCGGCGAAAGCTGACCCGCCGGAGAAACCGACAAAGAAGCAGGCTAACACTAGCCCAATTTTGAAAAAAGGTGCTAGTGTCTCGAAAAAAGACACTAGCAAAAATGTAGAAGTGCCCAAGGAGGCACAAGTCAAGACCGCCGAGGAATTGCCCTCATGTTGGAAGTCCCCACCAAGTTGTATCTTGAACATGGCGGATTTCTTGGATAAGGCGAAGGGGTACGCCCATCTTGTTAATAAAGATGGGTTCGTCGATATTGTCCAAGAACTCGATGTGTTCTCAAAAAGAATGGTGACCATTTTTGTGGTGGATAAGAAAACTAGAAAGATTTGTCGCTCCACAAAAGAAACAGTGATTAAATCACTTTTGTCCCTGGGGATAAAACCCCAAAGAGTAATAAAGGGTAGAGGGTTCTTCATGTGGGACATTCTGCTGCCCACCCCAGAAGATTGCCTGGCCATGGCCAAGAAAGAGCTAATTACGAAGGATTTTATCATCAGAACGGAGTATGAGGGCCGCAGGCGGACTAGGGTAGCCGTCTTTGAAGTTCCTCCTCAAATTTCGGGAGAGCTCCTGGCTGCATTTTTCTTGCAGTTCGGCCAAATTTTAGGGGCTCTCTCCGACAATTTGAACGGGGGATGGACTTTTGACATAATGCTCGACCAGAAGGCCTTCAAGTCCGTCCCCAACTGTTTGGAGTATGGCGACCGGAAAATGCCGGTCATAGTGACCGGTAGAAGACCAACTTGCTGGAGGTGTGGAGAGACTGGTCACCTTTCCTCCTCCTGCCCAGGAAAGAAGGCCCCTGGAGTTCCGGTCGCTGGCGACCAAAATCCCCCCTTGGCCGAGAAGCTAAAATCCGCGGCGCCTGTAGTGGGCCTAGCTGCGAGGCGGACCGGTGAGGAAAATCCCCCGGTTGGGCATAGTCCCTCATTACCCCCGAAGCCGACGCCTGCCACAAGTGTGGATAAGGAGAAGGAGGAGGGGGAATGGCGCCTCGTAGTTAGAGGCAAGGGGAAGACCCAAACAGCGGTTCTTCAGTCCCAACATGACACCAGGGACAATGTCACCTACAGCCCCATTCCCTCTACCAGCTCGGAGGGCGACGCCTCGGCGTCTTACGAATCCAATGCAACCGAAGCGCAAAAAATCAATGAACCAGGCTGGAGGAAAATTTTAGACATCAAGAAGCTAAAAGACAAACTGGATGCAACGCGGGCTAAAAAGCAAAAATCGCTGGGGGCACCGGGCCCCCTATCCTCTGCCCCGTCTTCCCCTTCTGCATCAAAAAAATCGTTCTCGAAACCAGCTCCGCCCAAATCTGTATCCAACTCACCGGCTAAATCTCTACATTCGTCCAAACCTTCACCGGTGAGGACGCCGTCCGGATGGACCCCTTCAACTACTCCTAATGTCACACCAATGGTTACTCCCATTCATTCACCACTTAAAAAAAGGTACAGAAGTCCGGACTCGCAAACAACTACTGACAAGAAGAAAAAAAAGCTCAAGCCACCTTATTTTCCTGGGGAAGACGTCTGCCGCGTATCCCGGGACCAGGCGGAAAGGGTTTTCGGGCAGACTCGAAACCCTAAAGAGCTAAAAATTCTGTGGAATTTTAAAAAAATCAATAATACAGATGTGGAGATGCCCGAAAATTTCCCTTCCGCACAAAGAGTACTGACCGTAATCAGAACTGGCCCGGGTACGCGGGAGATTTGGGGCATGATAGAGGAGGCCCAGTCGTCGCTCAAAATGGTGCCCCCAGCTGCCTATCTTCTTGACCCCGAATCAAATGAATCTGATCAAAAGCTGAAAGGGAGGGTCCCAGTTTTTGTTCACCCATCCCTTTATAGAGCCCTGAAACTCACCTACCCCTCGGACATCGGCGGCTTGTCTCAAGACTATACCGTCGAAAATGAGATGGCGTCCGGATCTATGGGACGAGCTGTCGGTGTCCTTACCCCAGCCATGTTCTATCCTGAAGGACAACCCTAATCGGCTTGACAATGGCTCTCTGGTTAGCTAGTTTAAATGTCCGGGGCGTGAGGTCCGAGTCTCGCAGGGCGAGGCTCACTCGTGATCTTCAGCGCCTCGGGGTGAATGTATGTTGTTTACAAGAGACCCGTTTTTCTTCTCATGATCGTGAGGACATACTGTCTAAGGGGTTCGCCGTTTATTCAGCCTGTTTTGATGGTCGTTCGAGGGGTGTCTCTTGGCTAGTGAGCAAGTCTTTGAAGGCTGCTTGTACCCTTGTCTTCGCGGATCCGGCGGGCAGACTTTGCGTGCTGGATGTTACCATAAAGGATAAGGTTCTACGTCTCATTGGGGTTTATGCGCCCAATAGCCATTCCGAGCGGCCTGCTTTGTTTCGGCAGATCGCGCCCTTCTTGACGACGTCTCGTCGGGTAGTTTTAGCGGGGGATTGGAATGCCGTCCTTGACCCCGATATAGATCGTATAGGGCATAAACAAGGTACTAACAACCCGGATGTGAAACCATTTCGGGACTTTGTCGATGAGTTTGATCTTGTCGATAAGTTCCGGAATGAACACCCTCGGGAGGTAGCATGGACTTGGACAAATAGTGGCAACTCGGCTCCGGGGACGCTTGCGAGCTACCTGGACCGGGTCTTAGTTAGGAGAGTCGATGTAGGGCTCTTAGGCTGTCCAAGTTTCCATTATATAGTTTACACGGATCATAGGCTTGTCCGGGTCCGTGTAAACTTAGATAAGCCTAAGGTTAGATTGGCTGGTTACTGGAAATTGAACTGTTCCCTTTTTGGTGATCAGGGTTTCCGGGACCAGCTTTTACTAATGATCCAAAGGGAATTGACGGGTGCGGTTGTGGGAAATGCCTGGTGGGGTAAATTAAAATCTCATATTCGAACGTTTGCTGCCGATTTTAGTCGTCGACTCAATCTAGATAGATTAGCGGCGCAAACTGCTTTAGAAGATAAAGTCGATCGGGCAGTGAAATCCCGTGTTAGTGGGGACATAGCCTTAGCTAAGGCAGAGTTGTCCTCCTTGCTTATCAAGAAGGATCAAGCTCTGGTAGTTAGGGCTAGGTTAAAAAGAATGTCTTCTGAGGCAACGAATATGGCCGCTGAACTGCGTGCAGAGGAAAATCGAAGCGCGTCTAAGCGACATATCGCATGCGTCACGTTGCCGGATAAGCGGACCGTGACTACAAACGCGGGCATATGTGAGGTGTTTCGGGATTACTTTCAGGATCTTTTCACCAGGGAGCCCGGTCTGAGCTCTGCTCAGTTCGACGCCTATTTAGCTGACTTTCCCTGCCTTTCGGCAGCTGAAGCGGCTAGGTGCGAGGGTCCCATTACAGAGTCGGAGATCTGGGAAGCGCTGAAGCAGGTTGGCCTGGATAAGTCTCCGGGATTAGATGGTCTTCCCTACGAAGTGTACTTGAGGTTGTCGCACGTTTTTGTTCCTTTGCTGGAACTGATTTACAACCACTGGATGAAGCAGGGGTCTTTACCCCAACGCTTCACCAGGGGTGTGATCAAGTTGCTGCGTAAGGACAAGGGCGGTGGGGATGGGTTAGGGAACTTTCGCCCTTTAACGATGTTAAACACTGACTTAAAGATTTTGGCGAAGATCTTAGCCAACCGTTTGCAGCTTGTCCTGTCTAGTCTGATTGGCCCCGAACAGACTTGTGCTGTGAAGGGCAGGACTATTCAGGATAACCTTCACATGGTACGCTTGATCTTAGAAAAAGTCGACAGTGAAGCCGCGCTGATCAATTTAGATCAGTCCAAGGCCTTCGATAGGGTTGACCATCGATTTCTGGAGGCTGTCCTTTCGGCTGCCGGTTTCAGAGCCGACTTTCGCTCCTGGATCCGACTTTTGTATGCGACCCCCGGTGCGCTGGTGGAAGTGAATGGCGTAAGATCGAAGCCTTTCGTATTGTCTCGCTCCATTCGTCAAGGTTGTCCGCTCTCGCCTCTGCTTTACGTTCTTGCGTTGGAACCATTCCTTCGCAAGTTGAAGGCAAATCCGGTCCTGCGCGGAATTTCCCTGCCTGGGGCTTCCACCTCAGCCAGGTATTCTGCCTATGCTGACGACGTTTCGGTTCTTGTGTCGAGCAGAGCCGAGATTGACGAAGTCAGCAAAGAGATCAGTGGGTATGAGATGGTGACAGGGGCCAAGATCAACCGCGATAAGTCTGTGGGCTTGCGGTTGGGTGCGTGGAAGGGAGTTTCTCTTCCCGGACCTTTCCTCTGGACGGATGGGCCGATCAAGATACTCGGCGTCTGGTTCGGTCCTGATCTCCAGTTGGAAATGAATTGGTCGGAGGTGCAGGGGAAGGCCGAGATCGCGGTTAAACTGTGGTCTCGGAGGAGACTTTCCCTGAAGGGAAGGGCGGAGGTATGTGTTTCACACATATATCCGATACTCCTTTACCGACTTTCTGTGCTTCCGCTCCCGTATGCCAGACTAATGTCATTAGTCCGGACCTTGTTCTCCTTTTTGTGGAGAGACAAGGCCCCTATGGTAACTCGCGAGATCTGTTGCCTTCATCCCTCTGAGGGCGGTCTGGGTATGCCTAGCATTGAGATTCGTCAATATATGCTTCGCATTACCTTTCTAGACCGAATGTGTCGCGGATTGGATGAGGTGGGCACCTTTTGGAAAGAAGATGTCCGAAAACATTTCCCATCCCTGAGAAGTGTGCACTCGTGCGAGGAGGAGGCCGGCCGTAGACCTCGTGCCGAGTGTGCCTTCTACCGCGAATGTCGTAGTGCTTTGAAGCTCCTTTTACGGACGTCGGATGGCCTCTCCGACGCCCAGGCGTTGTCTCGTAAGGCATTGTATCGATTGTTAGTTAGGGGGTCCGTTCAAGATGATCTGATCGACGAGCTCGGTCTTACGAAGCAGGAGGCTCGCTCGATGTGGCCTTGGGCGCCTGGGTTGAAATGTCTCAATAACGATGAGGCATCACTCACCTGGCTGATGATTCGTGAGGCCCTCTGGGTCGGCAAGAGACTCTGTTCAGCAGGTTTGGAGAAATATCCAAACTGTCGTCGCTGCACTGGCGAAGTCGAGACCATTGGTCACGCCTTTTTTCAGTGCAAGACGGTAGTGCCGTTGTGCAAGTTTGTTGAAGGCCTCATGGTTCGCATGCTGCAGGGAAAGTTCTTTGTCCTGGAAGCCAGTTCTGTTTGTAGCAATGTGGTGTCGCAATTGACGAAGGCTGAACACTATGTGTTCTGTTGCTTACTAGGGATTATGAGAGTCGTGATTTGGACGACGCGTCAGAAGGGATTCCATGAGGGCGAGAAGTTCACCTCTTCCCAACTGATCTTGTACTTTAAGCATCAGCTTAAAGTCAAGATTAGGACGGAAAGGCGGCGGCTCACCTCATCGGAATTTGGCAAAAGGTGGGTGAATCTTGCGCGAATGTGTAGAGTGAAAGGGGCTGACCTAGAGTGGCACTTGGACGTCGGTTAGGTACAGGATTTGTCCTAACAGGGTTGAACATAGGCAACCCACCCTGATTTTAGGTTAGACTAGGTTTTTGATTTTGAAGCTTTAGTTTTCCCTTTTTTCTAGTAAACTTAGCTAGGGTATGCATGCGCATTGGTCCCTTTTATTTCTGTCCCTATTTTTCTTTCGTTTAATTCCCCATCCCCTCCCTCGTTAGGTGGTCAGTGACTTCAGTTCTCTGGTGGATGCGGGGCGACTTTCGTTTCGTGTGTGTGCTTTTTCGTATTTGTTGTTGTGTATGAATGTGTGTGTGTCTGTGTGTATGCTTGGAGGAATGAATGGTTTTTTCTTATTTTTTTTTCTTAGCCCCGCAGTGATTTTCGTCTAGTTAACTGATTTTGCTGCCACATTTATGGTTTGTGGGGGGTTTTATTACTAACACAGTTTTGTTTAGTTTTATTGTAAATAATTTAAAAGTCATATTGTACATAATCATTTGGGGTTCTTTTTAAAAATAATTGTTATTTTATGACCCTCCCCCCACGAACAATATTTGTACATAAGGGGACTAGTTAGGACTTCATGGAGAATTCGAGGCGTTATGGTGGACGTGGTAAGAAAGGTAGGAGTGAATGTGTTGTTTTGGTGATTGGAATATTGTTGGTTTGTTTGGGTCCGTGTCTGGGACTAGCTAAGTTTAGATTTAAGACAGAAGAAGACCGTCATTCCCCATCCCCCTTTTAGGCCTTGTGCCACATTTTATACATAAAATTTTGTATAAATAAATATCTTTACACGCTGTCTCCGAGTTACGTTATCCGTCTTTTTGTGACCGGTGTTTTTTGAACTTGTATAATTGTCATTTTTGTGTTGCACAGCGACGAATTTGAATTTTTTTTTGGCCACGAGGAGTTGTTTGGCGACCTTTTGTGGAATCAACGATATTTTTTGAACACACCAAGACATTTTGCTAAGTTTTAATTTTTTATTATTCCATTTCTTTTGTTTGTTTTTATTTTTTGGGGGCTTCGGCCCACATAATTTTTTATTGTTTTATTTTTTTTGTTGTTAAAAAAAATAAGTACATTTTAAGAAAAAAAAGAAAAAGAAAACTTTATTTTTTATTTCGTTTTTATTTTTTTTTACCCATTTTCATTTTATTAGCGACTTCGGTCGCATTCTTTTCTTTTTGATTTGACTAGTTTGTTTTTCTTGTGTTTTTAGTTTATTTTCTTTAGCGGCTTCGGCCGCAAACTTTTATTTTTTTTGTCTGGTTACAAACCAGACTTTTTCTTTTTCTTTTGTACAGTTTAATTGAATTTTTTGAAAAAAAGAAAGGAGTTTTTGTTTTTTCTTTTATTTTCGGCAGGCTTTGAGCGCCATCTTTATTTTTTTATTTCTTTCTGTTTGTACAAGTTTGTTCATTTTATTTATTTTTGTCTCATTTGCCATTTTATTTACTGGTTCATCCAGGCTTTTTCTTTATTTGTTTAATTTTTTTTTTTTTTTTTTTTTTTTTTTTTTTTCCCCAACTCCTTTCCACGGAAAAAAAAAACAAAAAATTGAACCCGCGTTTGGAAGTTTCTAAACTAATACACCATGGCCGACGAAGCCAGTCGGTCTAATGTGAAGAAAGACCTGTTCGGTTCGGCGGCGAAGGCTGACCCGCCGGAGAAACCGACAAAGAAGCAGGCTAACACTAGCCCAAGTTTGAAAAAAGGTGCTAGTGTCTCGAAAAAAGACACTAGCAAAAATGTAGAAGTGCCCAAGGAGGCACAAGTCAAGACCGCCGAGGAATTGCCCTCATGTTGGAAGTCCCCCCCAAGTTGTATCTTGAACATGGCGGATTTCTTGGATAAGGCGAAGGGGTACGCCCATCTGGTTAATAAAGATGGGTTCGTCGATATTGTCCAAGAACTCGATGTGTTCTCAAAAAGAATGGTGACTATTTTTGTGGTGGATAAGAAAACGAGAAAGATTTGTCGCTCCACAAAAGACACAGTGATTAAATCACTTTTGTCCCTGGGGATAAAACCCCAAAGAGTAATAAAGGGTAGAGGGTTCTTCATGTGGGACATTCTGCTGCCCACCCCAGAAGATTGCCTGGCCATGGCCAAGAAAGAGCTAATTACGAAGGATTTTATCATCAGAACGGAGTATGAGGGCCGCAGGCGGACTAGGGTAGCCGTCTTTGAAGTTCCTCCTCAAATTTCGGGAGAGCTCCTGGCTGCATTTTTCTTGCAGTTCGGCCAAATTTTAGGGGCTCTCTCCGACAATTTGAACGGGGGATGGACTTTTGACATAATGCTCGACCAGAAGGCCTTCAAGTCCGTCCCCAACTGTTTGGAGTATGGCGACCGGAAAATGCCGGTCATAGTGACCGGTAGAAGACCAACTTGCTGGAGGTGTGGAGAGACTGGTCACCTTTCCTCCTCCTGCCCAGGAAAGAAGGCCCCTGGAGTTCCGGTCGCTGGCGACCAAAATCCCCCCTTGGCCGAGAAGCTAAAATCCGCGGCGCCTGTAGTGGGCCTAGCTGCGAGGCGGACCGGTGAGGAAAATCCCCCGGTTGGGCATAGTCCCTCATTACCCCCGAAGCCGACGCCTGCCACAAGTGTGGAGAAGGAAAAGGAGGAGGGGGAATGGCGCCTCGTAGTTAGAGGCAAGGGGAAGACCCAAACAGCGGTTCTTCAGTCCCAACATGACACCAGGGACAATGTCACCTACAGCCCCATTCCCTCTACCAGCTCCGAGGGCGACGCCTCGGCGTCTTACGAATCCAATGCAACCGAAGCGCAAAAAATCAATGAACCCGGATGGAGGAAGATTTTAGACATCAAAAAGCTAAAAGACAAACTGGATGAAACACGGGCTAAAAAGCAAAAATCGCTGGGGGCACCGGGCCCCCTATCCTCTGCCCCGTCTTCCCCTTCTGCATCAAAAAAATCTTTCTCGAAACCAGCTCCGCCCAAATCTATATCCAACTCACCGGCAAAATCTCTGCATTCGTCCAAACCTTCACCGGTGAGGACGCCGTCCGGATGGACCCCTTCAACTACTCCTAATGTCACACCTATGGTTACTCCCATTCATTCACCACTTAAAAAAAGGTACAGAAGTCCGGACTCGCAAACAACTACTGACAAGAAGAAAAAAAAGCTCAAGCCACCTTATTTCCCTGGGGAAGACGTCTGCCGCGTATCCCGGGACCAGGCGGAAAGGGTTTTCGGGCAGACTCGAAACCCTAAAGAGCTGAAAATTCTGTGGAATTTTAAAAAAATCAATGATATAGATGTGGAGATGCCCGAAAATTTCCCTTCCGCACAAAGAGTACTGACCGTAATCAGAACTGGCCCGGGTACGCGGGAGATTTGGGGCATGATAGAGGAGGCCCAGTCGTCGCTCAAAATGGTGCCCCCAGCTGCCTATCTTCTTGACCCCGAATCAAATGAATCTGATCAAAAGCTGAAAGGGAGGGTCCCAGTTTTTGTTCACCCATCCCTTTATAGAGCCCTCAAACTCACCTACCCCTCGGACATCGGCGGCTTGTCTCAAGATGATACCGTCGAAAATGAGATGGCGTCCGGATCTATGAGACGAGCTGTCGGTGTCCTCACCCCAGCCATGTTCTATCCTGAAGGACAACCCTAATCGGCTTGACAATGGCTCTCTGGTTAGCTAGTTTAAATGTCCGGGGCGTGAGGTCCGAGTCTCGCAGGGCGAGGCTCACTCGTGATCTTCAGCGCCTCGGGGTGAATGTATGTTGTTTACAAGAGACCCGTTTTTCTTCTCATGATCGTGAGGACATACTGTCTAAGGGGTTCGCCGTTTATTCAGCCTGTTTTGATGGTCGTTCGAGGGGTGTCTCTTGGCTAGTGAGCAAGTCTTTGAAGGCTGCTTGTACCCTTGTCTTCGCGGATCCGGCGGGCAGACTTTGCGTGCTGGATGTTACCATAAAGGATAAGGTTCTACGTCTCATTGGGGTTTATGCGCCCAATAGCCATTCCGAGCGGCCTGCTTTGTTTCGGCAGATCGCGCCGTTCTTGACGACGTCTCGTCGGGTAGTTTTAGCGGGGGATTGGAATGCCGTCCTTGACCCCGATATAGATCGTATAGGGCATAAACAAGGTACTAACAACCCGGATGTGAAACCATTTCGGGACTTTATCGATGAGTTTGATCTTGTCGATAAGTTCCGGAATGAACACCCTCGGGAGGTAGCATGGACTTGGACAAATAGTGGCAACTCGGCTCCGGGGACGCTTGCGAGCTACCTGGACCGGGTCTTAGTTAGGAGAGTCGATGTAGGGCTCTTAGGCTGTCCAAGTTTCCATTATATAGTTTATACGGATCATAGGCTTGTCCGGGTCCGTGTAAACTGAGATAAGCCTAAGGTTAGATTGGCTGGTTACTGGAAATTGAACTGTTCCCTTTTTGGTGATCAGGGTTTCCGGGACCAGCTTTTACTAATGATCCAAAGGGAATTGACGGGTGCGGTTGTGGGAAATGCCTGGTGGGGCAAATTAAAATCTCATATTCGAACGTTTGCTGCCGATTTTAGTCGTCGACTCAATCTAGATAGATTAGCGGCGCAAACTGCTTTAGAAGATAAAGTCGATCGGGCAGTGAAATCCCGTGTTAGTGGGGACATAGCCTTAGCTAAGGCAGAGTTGTCCTCCTTGCTTATCAAGAAGGATCAAGCTCTGGTAGTTAGGGCTAGGTTAAAAAGAATGTCTTCTGAGGCAACGAATATGGCCGCTGAACTGCGTGCAGAGGAAAATCGAAGCGCGTCTAAGTGACATATCGCATGCGTCACATTGCCGGATAAGCGGACCGTGACTACAAACGCGGGCATATGTGAGGTGTTTCGGGACTACTTTCAGGATCTTTTCACCAGGGAGCCCGGTCTGAGCTCTGCTCAGTTCGACGCCTATTTAGCTGACTTTCCCTGCCTTTCGGCAGCTGAAGCGGCTAGGTGCGAGGGTCCCATTACAGAGTCGGAGATCTGGGAAGCGCTGAAGCAGGTTGGCCTGGATAAGTCTCCGGGATTAGATGGTCTTCCCTACGAAGTGTACTTGAGGTTGTCGCACGTTTTTGTTCCTTTGCTGGAGCTGATTTACAACCACTGGATGAAGCAGGGGTCTTTACCCCAACGCTTCACCAGGGGTGTGATCAAGTTGCTGCGTAAGGACAATTTAGATCAGTCCAAGGCCTTCGATAGGGTTGACCATCGATTTCTGGAGGCTGTCCTTTCGGCTGCCGGTTTCAGAGCCGACTTTCGCTCCTGGATCCGACTTTTGTATGCGACCCCCGGTGCGCTGGTGGAAGTGAATGGGGTAAGGTCGAAGCCTTTCGTATTGTCTCGCTCCATTCGTCAAGGTTGTCCGCTCTCGCCTCTGCTTTACGTTGTTGCGTTGGAACCATTCCTTCGCAAGTTGAAGGCAAATCCGGTCCTGCGCGGAATTTCCCTGCCTGGGGCTTCCACCTCAGCCAGGTATTCTGCCTATGCTGACGACGTTTCGGTTCTGGTGTCGAGCAGAGCCGAGATTGACGAAGTCAGCAAAGAGATCAGTGGGTATGAGATGGTGACAGGGGCCAAGATCAACCGCGATAAGTCTGTGGGCTTGCGGTTGGGTGCGTGGAAGGGAGTTTCTCTTCCCGGACCTTTCCTCTGGACGGATGGGCCGATCAAGATACTCGGCGTCTGGTTCGGTCCTGATCTCCAGTTGGAAATGAATTGGTCGGAGGTGCAGGGGAAGGCCGAGATCGCGGTTAAACTGTGGTCTCGGAGGAGACTTTCCCTGAAGGGAAGGGCGGAGGTATGTGTTTCACACATATATCCGATACTCCTTTACCGACTTTCTGTGCTTCCGCTCCCGTATGCCAGACTAATGTCATTAGTCCGGACCTTGTTCTCCTTTTTGTGGAGAGACAAGGCCCCTATGGTAACTCGCGAGATCTGTTGCCTTCATCCCTCTGAGGGCGGTCTGGGTATGCCTAGCATTGAGATTCGTCAATATATGCTTCGCATTACCTTTCTAGACCGAATGTGTCGCGGATTGGATGAGGTGGGCACCTTTTGGAAAGAAGATGTCCGAAAACATTTCCCATCCCTGAGAAGTGTGCACTCGTGCGAGGAGGAGGCCGGCCGTAGACCTCGTGCCGAGTGTGCCTTCTACCGCGAATGTCGTAGTGCTTTGAAGCTCCTTTTACGGACGTCGGATGGCCTCTCCGACGCCCAGGCGTTGTCTCGTAAGGCATTGTATCGATTGTTAGTTAGGGGGTCCGTTCAAGATGATCTGATCGACGAGCTCGGTCTTACGAAGCAGGAGGCTCGCTCGATGTGGCCTTGGGCGCCTGGGTTGAAATGTCTCAATAACGATGAGGCATCACTCACCTGGCTGATGATTCGTGAGGCCCTCTGGGTCGGCAAGAGACTCTGTTCAGCAGGTTTGGAGAAATATCCAAACTGTCGTCGCTACACTGGCGAAGTCGAGACCATTGGTCACGCCTTTTTTCAGTGCAAGACGGTAGTGCCGTTGTGCAAGTTTGTTGAAGGCCTCATGGTTCGCATGCTGCAGGGAAAGTTCTTTGTCCTGGAAGCCAGTTCTGTTTGTAGCAATGTGGTGTCGCAATTGACGAAGGCTGAACACTATGTGTTCTGTTGCTTACTAGGGATTATGAGAGTCGTGATTTGGACGACGCGTCAGAAGGGATTCCATGAGGGCGAGAAGTTCACCTCTTCCCAACTGATCTTGTACTTTAAGCATCAGCTTAAAGTCAAGATTAGGACGGAAAGGCGGCGGCTCACCTCATCGGAATTTGGCAAAAGGTGGGTGAATCTTGCGCGAATGTGTAGAGTGAAAGGGGCTGACCTAGAGTGGCACTTGGACGTCGGTTAGGTACAGGATTTGTCCTAACAGGGTTGAACATAGGCAACCCACCCTGATTTTAGGTTAGACTAGGTTTTTGAATTTGAATCTTTAGTTTTCCCTTTTTTCTAGTAAACTTAGCTAGGGTATGCATGCGCATTGGCCCCCTTTTATTTCTGTCCCTTTTTTTTTTCTTTCGTTTAATTCCCCATCCCCTCTCTCGTTAGGTGGTCAGTGATTTCAGTTCTCTGGTGGATGCGGGGCGACTTTCGTTTCGTGTGTGTGCTTTTTCGTATTTGTTGTTGTGTATGAATGTGTGAGTGTCTGTGTGAATGCTTGGAGGAATGAATGTTTTTTCTTATTTTTCTCAGCCCCGCATTGATTTCGTCTAGTTAACTGATTTTGCTGCCACATTTATGGTTTGTGGGGGGTTTTATTACTAACACAGTTTTGTTTAGTTTTATTGTAAATAATTTAAAAGTCATATTGTACATAAACATTTGGGGTTCTTTTTAAAAAAATTGTTATTTTATGACCCTCCCCCCACGAACAATATTTGTACATAAGGGGACTAGTTAGGACTTCATGGAGAATTTGAGGCGTTATGGTGGACGTGGTAAGAAAGGTAGGAGTGAATGTGTTGTTTTGGTGATTGGAATATTGTTGGTTTGTTTGGGTCCGTGTCTGGGACTAGCTAAGTTTAGATTTAAGACAGAAGAAGACCGTCATTCCCCATCCCCCCTTTTAGGCCTTGTGCCACATTTTATACATTAACCTGTATAAATAAATATCTTTACACGCTGTCTCCGAGTTACGTTATCCGTCTTTTTGTGACCGGTGTTTTTTGAACTTGTATAATTGTCATTTTTGTGTTGCACAGCGACGAATTTGAATTTTTTTTTGGCCACGAGGAGTTGTTTGGCGACCTTTTGTGGAATCAACGATATTTTTTGAACACACCAAGACATTTTGCTAAGTTTTAATTTTTTATTATTCCATTTCTTTTGTTTGTTTTTATTTTTTGGGGGCTTCGGCCCACATAATTTTTTATTGTTTTATTTTTTTTGTTGTTAAAAAAAATAAGTACATTTTAAGAAAAAAAGAAAAAGAAAACTTTATTTTTTATTTCGTTTTTATTTTTTTTTACCCATTTTCATTTTATTAGCGACTTCGGTCGCATTCTTTTCTTTTTGATTTGACTAGTTTGTTTTTCTTGTGTTTTTAGTTTATTTTCTTTAGCGGCTTCGGCCGCAAACTTTTATTTTTTTTGTCTGGTTACAAACCAGACTTTTTCTTTTTCTTTTGTACAGTTTAATTGAATTTTTTGAAAAAAAGAAAGGAGTTTTTGTTTTTTCTTTTATTTTCGGCAGGCTTTGAGCGCCATCTTTATTTTTTTATTTCTTTCTGTTTGTACAAGTTTGTTCATTTTATTTATTTTTGTCTCATTTGCCATTTTATTTACTGGTTCATCCAGGCTTTTTCTTTATTTGTTTAATTTTTTTTTTTTTTTTTTTTTTTTTTTCCCCCAACTCCTTTCCACGGAAAAAAAAAACAAAAAATTGAACCCGCGTTTGGAAGTTTCTAAACTAATACACCATGGCCGACGAAGCCAGTCGGTCTAATGTGAAGAAAGACCTGTTCGGTTCGGCGGCGAAAGCTGACCCGCCGGAGAAACCGACAAAGAAGCAGGCTAACACTAGCCCAAGTTTGAAAAAAGGTGCTAGTGTCTCGAAAAAAGACACTAGCAAAAATGTAGAAGTGCCCAAGGAGGCACAAGTCAAGACCGCCGAGGAATTGCCCTCATGTTGGAAGTCCCCCCCAAGTTGTATCTTGAACATGGCGGATTTCTTGGATAAGGCGAAGGGGTACGCCCATCTGGTTAATAAAGATGGGTTCGTCGATATTGTCCAAGAACTCGATGTGTTCTCAAAAAGAATGGTGACTATTTTTGTGGTGGATAAGAAAACGAGAAAGATTTGTCGCTCCACAAAAGACACAGTGATTAAATCACTTTTGTCCCTGGGGATAAAACCCCAAAGAGTAATAAAGGGTAGAGGGTTCTTCATGTGGGACATTCTGCTGCCCACCCCAGAAGATTGCCTGGCCATGGCCAAGAAAGAGCTAATTACGAAGGATTTTATCATCAGAACGGAGTATGAGGGCCGCAGGCGGACTAGGGTAGCCGTCTTTGAAGTTCCTCCTCAAATTTCGGGAGAGCTCCTGGCTGCATTTTTCTTGCAGTTCGGCCAAATTTTAGGGGCTCTCTCCGACAATTTGAACGGGGGATGGACTTTTGACATAATGCTCGACCAGAAGGCCTTCAAGTCCGTCCCCAACTGTTTGGAGTATGGCGACCGGAAAATGCCGGTCATAGTGACCGGTAGAAGACCAACTTGCTGGAGGTGTGGAGAGACTGGTCACCTTTCCTCCTCCTGCCCAGGAAAGAAGGCCCCTGGAGTTCCGGTCGCTGGCGACCAAAATCCCCCCTTGGCCGAGAAGCTAAAATCCGCGGCGCCTGTAGTGGGCCTAGCTGCGAGGCGGACCGGTGAGGAAAATCCCCCGGTTGGGCATAGTCCCTCATTACCCCCGAAGCCGACGCCTGCCACAAGTGTGGAGAAGGAGAAGGAGGAGGGGGAATGGCGCCTCGTAGTTAGAGGCAAGGGGAAGACCCAAACAGCGGTTCTTCAGTCCCAACATGACACCAGGGACAATGTCACCTACAGCCCCATTCCCTCTACCAGCTCCGAGGGCGACGCCTCGGCGTCTTACGAATCCAATGCAACCGAAGCGCAAAAAATCAATGAACCCGGATGGAGGAAGATTTTAGACATCAAAAAGCTAAAAGACAAACTGGATGAAACACGGGCTAAAAAGCAAAAATCGCTGGGGGCACCGGGCCCCCTATCCTCTGCCCCGTCTTCCCCTTCTGCATCAAAAAAATCTTTCTCGAAACCAGCTCCGCCCAAATCTATATCCAACTCACCGGCAAAATCTCTGCATTCGTCCAAACCTTCACCGGTGAGGACGCCGTCCGGATGGACCCCTTCAACTACTCCTAATGTCACACCTATGGTTACTCCCATTCATTCACCACTTAAAAAAAGGTACAGAAGTCCGGACTCGCAAACAACTACTGACAAGAAGAAAAAAAAGCTCAAGCCACCTTATTTCCCTGGGGAAGACGTCTGCCGCGTATCCCGGGACCAGGCGGAAAGGGTTTTCGGGCAGACTCGAAACCCTAAAGAGCTGAAAATTCTGTGGAATTTTAAAAAAATCAATGATATAGATGTGGAGATGCCCGAAAATTTCCCTTCCGCACAAAGAGTACTGACCGTAATCAGAACTGGCCCGGGTACGCGGGAGATTTGGGGCATGATAGAGGAGGCCCAGTCGTCGCTCAAAATGGTGCCCCCAGCTGCCTATCTTCTTGACCCCGAATCAAATGAATCTGATCAAAAGCTGAAAGGGAGGGTCCCAGTTTTTGTTCACCCATCCCTTTATAGAGCCCTCAAACTCACCTACCCCTCGGACATCGGCGGCTTGTCTCAAGATGATACCGTCGAAAATGAGATGGCGTCCGGATCTATGAGACGAGCTGTCGGTGTCCTCACCCCAGCCATGTTCTATCCTGAAGGACAACCCTAATCGGCTTGACAATGGCTCTCTGGTTAGCTAGTTTAAATGTCCGGGGCGTGAGGTCCGAGTCTCGCAGGGCGAGGCTCACTCGTGATCTTCAGCGCCTCGGGGTGAATGTATGTTGTTTACAAGAGACCCGTTTTTCTTCTCATGATCGTGAGGACATACTGTCTAAGGGGTTCGCCGTTTATTCAGCCTGTTTTGATGGTCGTTCGAGGGGTGTCTCTTGGCTAGTGAGCAAGTCTTTGAAGGCTGCTTGTACCCTTGTCTTCGCGGATCCGGCGGGCAGACTTTGCGTGCTGGATGTTACCATAAAGGATAAGGTTCTACGTCTCATTGGGGTTTATGCGCCCAATAGCCATTCCGAGCGGCCTGCTTTGTTTCGGCAGATCGCGCCGTTCTTGACGACGTCTCGTCGGGTAGTTTTAGCGGGGGATTGGAATGCCGTCCTTGACCCCGATATAGATCGTATAGGGCATAAACAAGGTACTAACAACCCGGATGTGAAACCATTTCGGGACTTTATCGATGAGTTTGATCTTGTCGATAAGTTCCGGAATGAACACCCTCGGGAGGTAGCATGGACTTGGACAAATAGTGGCAACTCGGCTCCGGGGACGCTTGCGAGCTACCTGGACCGGGTCCTAGTTAGGAGAGTCGATGTAGGGCTCTTAGGCTGTCCAAGTTTCCATTATATAGTTTATACGGATCATAGGCTTGTCCGGGTCCGTGTAAACTTAGATAAGCCTAAGGTTAGATTGGCTGGTTACTGGAAATTGAACTGTTCCCTTTTTGGTGATCAGGGTTTCCGGGACCAGCTTTTACTAATGATCCAAAGGGAATTGACGGGTGCGGTTGTGGGAAATGCCTGGTGGGGCAAATTAAAATCTCATATTCGAACGTTTGCTGCCGATTTTAGTCGTCGACTCAATCTAGATAGATTAGCGGCGCAAACTGCTTTAGAAGATAAAGTCGATCGGGCAGTGAAATCCCGTGTTAGTGGGGACATAGCCTTAGCTAAGGCAGAGTTGTCCTCCTTGCTTATCAAGAAGGATCAAGCTCTGGTAGTTAGGGCTAGGTTAAAAAGAATGTCTTCTGAGGCAACGAATATGGCCGCTGAACTGCGTGCAGAGGAAAATCGAAGCGCGTCTAAGCGACATATCGCATGCGTCACATTGCCGGATAAGCGGACCGTGACTACAAACGCGGGCATATGTGAGGTGTTTCGGGACTACTTTCAGGATCTTTTCACCAGGGAGCCCGGTCTGAGCTCTGCTCAGTTCGACGCCTATTTAGCTGACTTTCCCTGCCTTTCGGCAGCTGAAGCGGCTAGGTGCGAGGGTCCCATTACAGAGTCGGAGATCTGGGAAGCGCTGAAGCAGGTTGGCCTGGATAAGTCTCCGGGATTAGATGGTCTTCCCTACGAAGTGTACTTGAGGTTGTCGCACGTTTTTGTTCCTTTGCTGGAACTGATTTACAACCACTGGATGAAGCAGGGGTCTTTACCCCAACGCTTCACCAGGGGTGTGATCAAGTTGCTGCGTAAGGACAAGGGCGGTGGGGATGGGTTAGGGAACTTTCGCCCTTTAACGATGTTAAACACTGACTTAAAGATTTTGGCGAAGATCTTAGCCAACCGTTTGCAGCTTGTCCTGTCTAGTCTGATTGGCCCCGAACAGACTTGTGCTGTGAAGGGCAGGACTATTCAGGATAACCTTCACATGGTACGCTTGATCTTAGAAAAAGTCGACAGTGAAGCCGCGCTGATCAATTTAGATCAGTCCAAGGCCTTCGATAGGGTTGACCATCGATTTCTGGAGGCGGTCCTTTCGGCTGCCGGTTTCAGAGCCGACTTTCGCTCCTGGATCCGACTTTTGTATGCGACCCCCGGTGCGCTGGTGGAAGTGAATGGGGTAAGATCGAAGCCTTTCGTATTGTCTCGCTCCATTCGTCAAGGTTGTCCGCTCTCGCCTCTGCTTTACGTTCTTGCGTTGGAACCATTCCTTCGCAAGTTGAAGGCAAATCCGGTCCTGCGCGGAATTTCCCTGCCTGGGGCTTCCACCTCAGCCAGGTATTCTGCCTATGCTGACGACGTTTCGGTTCTGGTGTCGAGCAGAGCCGAGATTAACGAAGTCAGCAAAGAGATCAGTGGGTATGAGATGGTGACAGGGGCCAAGATCAACCGCGATAAGTCTGTGGGCTTGCGGTTGGGTGCGTGGAAGGGAGTTTCTCTTCCCGGACCTTTCCTCTGGACGGATGGGCCGATCAAGATACTCGGCGTCTGGTTCGGTCCTGATCTCCAGTTGGAAATGAATTGGTCGGAGGTGCAGGGGAAGGCCGAGATCGCGGTTAAACTGTGGTCTCGGAGGAGACTTTCCCTGAAGGGAAGGGCGGAGGTATGTGTTTCACACATATATCCTATACTCCTTTACCGACTTTCTGTGCTTCCGCTCCCGTATGCCAGACTAATGTCATTAGTCCGGACCTTGTTCTCCTTTTTGTGGAGAGACAAGGCCCCTATGGTAACTCGCGAGATCTGTTGCCTTCATCCCTCTGAGGGCGGTCTGGGTATGCCTAGCATTGAGATTCGTCAATATATGCTTCGCATTACCTTTCTAGACCGAATGTGTCGCGGATTGGATGAGGTGGGCACCTTTTGGAAAGAAGATGTCCGAAAACATTTCCCATCCCTGAGAAGTGTGCACTCGTGCGAGGAGGAGGCCGGCCGTAGACCTCGTGCCGAGTGTGCCTTCTACCGCGAATGTCGTAGTGCTTTGAAGCTCCTTTTACGGACGTCGGATGGCCTCTCCGACGCCCAGGCGTTGTCTCGTAAGGCATTGTATCGATTGTTAGTTAGGGGGTCCGTTCAAGATGATCTGATCGACGAGCTCGGTCTTACGAAGCAGGAGGCTCGCTCGATGTGGCCTTGGGCGCCTGGGTTGAAATGTCTCAATAACGATGAGGCATCACTCACCTGGCTGATGATTCGTGAGGCCCTCTGGGTCGGCAAGAGACTCTGTTCAGCAGGTTTGGAGAAATATCCAAACTGTCGTCGCTGCACTGGGGAAGTCGAGACCATTGGTCACGCCTTTTTTCAGTGCAAGACGGTAGTGCCGTTGTGCAAGTTTGTTGAAGGCCTCATGGTTCGCATGCTGCAGGGAAAGTTCTTTGTCCTGGAAGCCAGTTCTGTTTGTAGCAATGTGGTGTCGCAATTGACGAAGGCTGAACACTATGTGTTCTGTTGCTTACTAGGGATTATGAGAGTCGTGATTTGGACGACGCGTCAGAAGGGATTCCATGAGGGCGAGAAGTTCACCTCTTCCCAACTGATCTTGTACTTTAAGCATCAGCTTAAAGTCAAGATTAGGACGGAAAGGCGGCGGCTCACCTCATCGGAATTTGGCAAAAGGTGGGTGAATCTTGCGCGAATGTGTAGAGTGAAAGGGGCTGACCTAGAGTGGCACTTGGACGTCGGTTAGGTACAGGATTTGTCCTAACAGGGTTGAACATAGGCAACCCACCCTGATTTTAGGTTAGACTAGGTTTTTGATTTTGAATCTTTAGTTTTCCCTTTTTTCTAGTAAACTTAGCTAGAGTATGCATGCGCATTGGTCCCTTTTATTTCTGTCCCTATTTTTTCTTTCGTTTAATTCCCCATCCCCTCCCTCGTTAGGTGGTCAGTGACTTCAGTTCTCTGGTGGATGCGGGGCGACTTTCGTTTCGTGTGTGTGCTTTTTCGTATTTGTTGTTGTGTATGAATGTGTGAGTGTCTGTGTGAATGCTTGGAGGAATGAATGTTTTTTCTTATTTTTCTTAGCCCCGCATTGATTTCGTCTAGTTAACTGATTTTGCTGCCACATTAAATGGTTTGTGGGGGGTTTTATTACTAACTCAGTTTTGTTTAGTTTTATTGTAAATATTTTTAAGTCATATTGTACAAAATCATTTTGGGTTCTTTTTAAAAATTGTTATTTTATGACCCTCCCCCCACGAACAATATTTGTACATAAGGGGACTAGTTAGGACTTCATGGAGAATTCGAGGCGTTATGGTGGACGTGGTAAGAAAGGTAGGAGTGAATGTGTTGTTTTGGTGATTGGAATATTGTTGGTTTGTTTGGGTCCGTGTCTGGGACTAGCTAAGTTTAGATTTAAGACAGAAGAAGACCGTCATTCCCCATCCCCCCCTTTTTGGCCTTGTGCCACATTTTATACATTAAACTGTATAAATAAATATCTTTACACGCTGTCTCCGAGTTACGTTATCCGTCTTTTTGTGACCGGTGTTTTTTGAACTTGTATAATTGTCATTTTTGTGTTGCACAGCGACGAATTTGAATTTTTTTTTGGCCACGAGGAGTTGTTTGGCGACCTTTTGTGGAATCAACGATATTTTTTGAACACACCAAGACATTTTGCTAAGTTTTAATTTTTTATTATTCCATTTCTTTTGTTTGTTTTTATTTTTTGGGGGCTTCGGCCCACATAATTTTTTATTGTTTTATTTTTTTTGTTGTTAAAAAAAATAAGTACATTTTAAGAAAAAAAGAAAAAGAAAACTTTATTTTTTATTTCGTTTTTATTTTTTTTTACCCATTTTCATTTTATTAGCGACTTCGGTCGCATTCTTTTCTTTTTGATTTGACTAGTTTGTTTTTCTTGTGTTTTTAGTTTATTTTCTTTAGCGGCTTCGGCCGCAAACTTTTATTTTTTTTGTCTGGTTACAAACCAGACTTTTTCTTTTTCTTTTGTACAGTTTAATTGAATTTTTTGAAAAAAAGAAAGGAGTTTTTGTTTTTTCTTTTATTTTCGGCAGGCTTTGAGCGCCATCTTTATTTTTTTATTTCTTTCTGTTTGTACAAGTTTGTTCATTTTATTTATTTTTGTCTCATTTGCCATTTTATTTACTGGTTCATCCAGGCTTTTTCTTTATTTGTTTAATTTTTTTTTTTTTTTTTTTTTTTTTTTCCCCCAACTCCTTTCCACGGAAAAAAAAAACAAAAAATTGAACCCGCGTTTGGAAGTTTCTAAACTAATACACCATGGCCGACGAAGCCAGTCGGTCTAATGTGAAGAAAGACCTGTTCGGTTCGGCGGCGAAAGCTGACCCGCCGGAGAAACCGACAAAGAAGCAGGCTAACACTAGCCCAAGTTTGAAAAAAGGTGCTAGTGTCTCGAAAAAAGACACTAGCAAAAATGTAGAAGTGCCCAAGGAGGCACAAGTCAAGACCGCCGAGGAATTGCCCTCATGTTGGAAGTCCCCCCCAAGTTGTATCTTGAACATGGCGGATTTCTTGGATAAGGCGAAGGGGTACGCCCATCTGGTTAATAAAGATGGGTTCGTCGATATTGTCCAAGAACTCGATGTGTTCTCAAAAAGAATGGTGACTATTTTTGTGGTGGATAAGAAAACGAGAAAGATTTGTCGCTCCACAAAAGACACAGTGATTAAATCACTTTTGTCCCTGGGGATAAAACCCCAAAGAGTAATAAAGGGTAGAGGGTTCTTCATGTGGGACATTCTGCTGCCCACCCCAGAAGATTGCCTGGCCATGGCCAAGAAAGAGCTAATTACGAAGGATTTTATCATCAGAACGGAGTATGAGGGCCGCAGGCGGACTAGGGTAGCCGTCTTTGAAGTTCCTCCTCAAATTTCGGGAGAGCTCCTGGCTGCATTTTTCTTGCAGTTCGGCCAAATTTTAGGGGCTCTCTCCGACAATTTGAACGGGTGATGGACTTTTGACATAATGCTCGACCAGAAGGCCTTCAAGTCCGTCCCCAACTGTTTGGAGTATGGCGACCGGAAAATGCCGGTCATAGTGACCGGTAGAAGACCAACTTGCTGGAGGTGTGGAGAGACTGGTCACCTTTCCTCCTCCTGCCCAGGAAAGAAGGCCCCTGGAGTTCCGGTCGCTGGCGACCAAAATCCCCCCTTGGCCGAGAAGCTAAAATCCGCGGCGCCTGTAGTGGGCCTAGCTGCGAGGCGGACCGGTGAGGAAAATCCCCCGGTTGGGCATAGTCCCTCATTACCCCCGAAGCCGACGCCTGCCACAAGTGTGGAGAAGGAGAAGGAGGAGGGGGAATGGCGCCTCGTAGTTAGAGGCAAGGGGAAGACCCAAACAGCGGTTCTTCAGTCCCAACATGACACCAGGGACAATGTCACCTACAGCCCCATTCCCTCTACCAGCTCCGAGGGCGACGCCTCGGCGTCTTACGAATCCAATGCAACCGAAGCGCAAAAAATCAATGAACCCGGATGGAGGAAGATTTTAGACATCAAAAAGCTAAAAGACAAACTGGATGAAACACGGGCTAAAAAGCAAAAATCGCTGGGGGCACCGGGCCCCCTATCCTCTGCCCCGTCTTCCCCTTCTGCATCAAAAAAATCTTTCTCGAAACCAGCTCCGCCCAAATCTATATCCAACTCACCGGCAAAATCTCTGCATTCGTCCAAACCTTCACCGGTGAGGACGCCGTCCGGATGGACCCCTTCAACTACTCCTAATGTCACACCTATGGTTACTCCCATTCATTCACCACTTAAAAAAAGGTACAGAAGTCCGGACTCGCAAACAACTACTGACAAGAAGAAAAAAAAGCTCAAGCCACCTTATTTCCCTGGGGAAGACGTCTGCCGCGTATCCCGGGACCAGGCGGAAAGGGTTTTCGGGCAGACTCGAAACCCTAAAGAGCTGAAAATTCTGTGGAATTTTAAAAAAATCAATAATATAGATGTGGAGATGCCCGAAAATTTCCCTTCCGCACAAAGAGTACTGACCGTAATCAGAACTGGCCCGGGTACGCGGGAGATTTGGGGCATGATAGAGGAGGCCCAGTCGTCGCTCAAAATGGTGCCCCCAGCTGCCTATCTTCTTGACCCCGAATCAAATGAATCTGATCAAAAGCTGAAAGGGAGGGTCCCAGTTTTTGTTCACCCATCCCTTTATAGAGCCCTCAAACTCACCTACCCCTCGGACATCGGCGGCTTGTCTCAAGATGATACCGTCGAAAATGAGATGGCGTCCGGATCTATGAGACGAGCTGTCGGTGTCCTCACCCCAGCCATGTTCTATCCTGAAGGACAACCCTAATCGGCTTGACAATGGCTCTCTGGTTAGCTACTTTAAATGTCCGGGGCGTGAGGTCCGAGTCTCGCAGGGCGAGGCTCACTCGTGATCTTCAGCGCCTCGGGGTGAATGTATGTTGTTTACAAGAGACCCGTTTTTCTTCTCATGATCGTGAGGACATACTGTCTAGGGGGTTCGCCGTTTATTCAGCCTGTTTTGATGGTCGTTCGAGGGGTGTCTCTTGGCTAGTGAGCAAGTCTTTGAAGGCTGCTTGTACCCTTGTCTTCGCGGATCCGGCGGGCAGACTTTGCGTGCTGGATGTTACCATAAAGGATAAGGTTCTACGTCTCATTGGGGTTTATGCGCCCAATAGCCATTCCGAGCGGCCTGCTTTGTTTCGGCAGATCGCGCCCTTCTTGACGACGTCTCGTCGGGTAGTTTTAGCGGGGGATTGGAATGCCGTCCTTGACCCCGATATAGATCGTATAGGGCATAAACAAGGTACTAACAACCCGGATGTGAAACCATTTCGGGACTTTATCGATGAGTTTGATCTTGTCGATAAGTTCCGGAATGAACACCCTCGGGAGGTAGCATGGACTTGGACAAATAGTGGCAACTCGGCTCCGGGGACGCTTGCGAGCTACCTGGACCGGGTCCTAGTTAGGAGAGTCGATGTAGGGCTCTTAGGCTGTCCAAGTTTCCATTATATAGTTTATACGGATCATAGGCTTGTCCGGGTCCGTGTAAACTTAGATAAGCCTAAGGTTAGATTGGCTGGTTACTGGAAATTGAACTGTTCCCTTTTTGGTGATCAGGGTTTCCGGGACCAGCTTTTACTAATGATCCAAAGGGAATTGACGGGTGCGGTTGTGGGAAATGCCTGGTGGGGCAAATTAAAATCTCATATTCGAACGTTTGCTGCCGATTTTAGTCGTCGACTCAATCTAGATAGATTAGCGGCGCAAACTGCTTTAGAAGATAAAGTCGATCGGGCAGTGAAATCCCGTGTTAGTGGGGACATAGCCTTAGCTAAGGCAGAGTTGTCCTCCTTGCTTATCAAGAAGGATCAAGCTCTGGTAGTTAGGGCTAGGTTAAAAAGAATGTCTTCTGAGGCAACGAATATGGCCGCTGAACTGCGTGCAGAGGAAAATCGAAGCGCGTCTAAGCGACATATCGCATGCGTCACATTGCCGGATAAGCGGACCGTGACTACAAACGCGGGCATATGTGAGGTGTTTCGGGATTACTTTCAGGATCTTTTCACCAGGGAGCCCGGTCTGAGCTCTGCTCAGTTCGACGCCTATTTAGCTGACTTTCCCTGCCTTTCGGCAGCTGAAGCGGCTAGGTGCGAGGGTCCCATTACAGAGTCGGAGATCTGGGAAGCGCTGAAGCAGGTTGGCCTGGATAAGTCTCCGGGATTAGATGGTCTTCCCTACGAAGTGTACTTGAGGTTGTCGCACGTTTTTGTTCCTTTGCTGGAACTGATTTACAACCACTGGATGAAGCAGGGGTCTTTACCCCAACGCTTCACCAGGGGTGTGATCAAGTTGCTGCGTAAGGACAAGGGCGGTGGTGATGGGTTAGGGAACTTTCGCCCTTTAACGATGTTAAACACTGACTTAAAGATTTTGGCGAAGATCTTAGCCAACCGTTTGCAGCTTGTCCTGTCTAGTCTGATTGGCCCCGAACAGACTTGTGCTGTGAAGGGCAGGACTATTCAGGATAACCTTCACATGGTACGCTTGATCTTAGAAAAAGTCGACAGTGAAGCCGCGCTGATCAATTTAGATCAGTCCAAGGCCTTCGATAGGGTTGACCATCGATTTCTGGAGGCTGTCCTTTCGGCTGCCGGTTTCAGAGCCGACTTTCGCTCCTGGATCCGACTTTTGTATGCGACCCCCGGTGCGCTGGTGGAAGTGAATGGCGTAAGATCGAAGCCTTTCGTATTGTCTCGCTCCATTCGTCAAGGTTGTCCGCTCTCGCCTCTGCTTTACGTTCTTGCGTTGGAACCATTCCTTCGCAAGTTGAAGGCAAATCCGGTCCTGCGCGGAATTTCCCTGCCTGGGGCTTCCACCTCAGCCAGGTATTCTGCCTATGCTGACGACGTTTCGGTTCTTGTGTCGAGCAGAGCCGAGATTGACGAAGTCAGCAAAGAGATCAGTGGGTATGAGATGGTGACAGGGGCCAAGATCAACCGCGATAAGTCTGTGGGCTTGCGGTTGGGTGCGTGGAAGGGAGTTTCTCTTCCCGGACCTTTCCTCTGGACGGATGGGCCGATCAAGATACTCGGCGTCTGGTTCGGTCCTGATCTCCAGTTGGAAATGAATTGGTCGGAGGTGCAGGGGAAGGCCGAGATCGCGGTTAAACTGTGGTCTCGGAGGAGACTTTCCCTGAAGGGAAGGGCGGAGGTATGTGTTTCACACATATATCCGATACTCCTTTACCGACTTTCTGTGCTTCCGCTCCCGTATGCCAGACTAATGTCATTAGTCCGGACCTTGTTCTCCTTTTTGTGGAGAGACAAGGCCCCTATGGTAACTCGCGAGATCTGTTGCCTTCATCCCTCTGAGGGCGGTCTGGGTATGCCTAGCATTGAGATTCGTCAATATATGCTTCGCATTACCTTTCTAGACCGAATGTGTCGCGGATTGGATGAGGTGGGCACCTTTTGGAAAGAAGATGTCCGAAAACATTTCCCATCCCTGAGAAGTGTGCACTCGTGCGAGGAGGAGGCCGGCCGTAGACCTCGTGCCGAGTGTGCCTTCTACCGCGAATGTCGTAGTGCTTTGAAGCTCCTTTTACGGACGTCGGATGGCCTCTCCGACGCCCAGGCGTTGTCTCGTAAGGCATTGTATCGATTGTTAGTTAGGGGGTCCGTTCAAGATGATCTGATCGACGAGCTCGGTCTTACGAAGCAGGAGGCTCGCTCGATGTGGCCTTGGGCGCCTGGGTTGAAATGTCTCAATAACGATGAGGCATCACTCACCTGGCTGATGATTCGTGAGGCCCTCTGGGTCGGCAAGAGACTCTGTTCAGCAGGTTTGGAGAAATATCCAAACTGTCGTCGCTGCACTGGGGAAGTCGAGACCATTGGTCACGCCTTTTTTCAGTGCAAGACGGTAGTGCCGTTGTGCAAGTTTGTTGAAGGCCTCATGGTTCGCATGCTGCAGGGAAAGTTCTTTGTCCTGGAAGCCAGTTCTGTTTGTAGCAATGTGGTGTCGCAATTGACGAAGGCTGAACACTATGTGTTCTGTTGCTTACTAGGGATTATGAGAGTCGTGATTTGGACGACGCGTCAGAAGGGATTCCATGAGGGCGAGAAGTTCACCTCTTCCCAACTGATCTTGTACTTTAAGCATCAGCTTAAAGTCAAGATTAGGACGGAAAGGCGGCGGCTCACCTCATCGGAATTTGGCAAAAGGTGGGTGAATCTTGCGCGAATGTGTAGAGTGAAAGGGGCTGACCTAGAGTGGCACTTGGACGTCGGTTAGGTACAGGATTTGTCCTAACAGGGTTGAACATAGGCAACCCACCCTGATTTTAGCTTAGACTAGGTTTTTGATTTTGAAGCTTTAGTTTTCCCTTTTTTCTAGTAAACTTAGCTAGGGTATGCATGCGCATTGGCCCCTTTTATTTCTGTCCCTATTTTTTCTTTCGTTTAATTCCCCATCCCCTCCCTCGTTAGGTGGTCAGTGATTTCAGTTCTCTGGTGGATGCGGGGCGACTTTCGTTTCGTGTGTGTGCTTTTTCGTATTTGTTGTTGTGTATGAATGTGTGAGTGTCTGTGTGAATGCTTGGAGGAATGAATGTTTTTTCTTATTTTTCTAAGCCCCGCATTGATTTCGTCTAGTTAACTGATTTTGCTGCCACATTTATGGTTTGTGGGGGGTTTTATTACTAACACAGTTTTGTTTAGTTTTATTGTAAATAATTTAAAAGTCATATTGTACATAATCATTTGGGGTTCTTTTTAAAAAAATTGTTATTTTATGACCCTCCCCCCACGAACAATATTTGTACATAAGGGGACTAGTTAGGACTTCATGGAGAATTTGAGGCGTTATGGTGGACGTGGTAAGAAAGGTAGGAGTGAATGTGGTGTTTTGGTGATTGGAATATTGTTGGTTTGTTTGGGTCCGTGTCTGGGACTAGCTAAGTTTAGATTTAAGACAGAAGAAGACCGTCATTCCCCATCCCCCTTTTAGGCCTTGTGCCACATTTTATACATTAACCTGTATAAATAAATATCTTTACACGGTGGCGACCTGTTGAATAAGATAACAGGTCGGGGGTGGCTGTCGGAGCTGATATGATGAATAAGAACCCCGAAATCAGCGAGGAAGACGCCTTTCATCACTGAGGACCACCTTCAAGGATTCAAATGTATTTTGGGATATATATATATATATATATAATAGATGTATGTTCTTTATTAAGCTGAAATATTTGTTCTCTCGGACATCGGCACACACAGAGAACAACGTATACGTTGACATATGTCTTCGTGTTTTTTCGTTCCTTGCTTTCACTGCGATTGATTCACGTCCAATGAATTGGGTAATTTTAGAAAGAATGACGCTTTTGCCATGATTCTCTGGGAAATGTACAATCGGGAGACAATAAGTAGACAACTCATCGTTTGATTACAACGACCTGCTCACCATTTTCACACAGACTAGATGGGTATTTGTCATCGGTGAAAGGAACACAATAATAGCCTTTGGCACGGATCAATCGATGAAAATTATCCATTGTCCTTTCGCCTGACCGTATTAGTGTTTCCCAAAATATCCACTTTTACTTTGAGGAAACACAGTTGTGGTAGGGCCGTAGTTGCATCATATGGAACTTAGGGGTTTCGTTTTATCTCAGACATTAGCAATATTTGTATTAGTTTTTATTCTTTTAAAAAGACAGCTTTTAAAGGTATGCTATAACATACACTGTTGGCGGTGTATATTCCCAAATGTCTATTTGTCCTTATGCAACTGAGTTGCGATACTGATGGCATTAAACTGCTATTTATTCTTTTCATTCTTTTTAAATTAATAGAAATTGCACTGTGTCCTTCAAACATTAATCTATGATAGATTTTTTAAGCATTTCACCCCAAGCAAGGCAGGAGTGCCACAAGCACGCAAGGGGTTACAGAGATTGAGAGCAAGATTAAAGAGGAGTGTTTGAGAAGGACTGGCAACAGGGTCAAGCTATCAGAAGATGTCGATTGACATGACATTTAAATATTTGAAGATTATAGCTATCAGGAAAAAAGTAATAGGAAGGGAGTTCCACTGCCGGAAAGTGCGAGATAAGAAACTGTTGGAGTAGAAAAGGCGGTTACATTTAACTGTTTCGACAGTGAAAGGGTGGGACCGAGATGCCAATCTAGTAGCACGTTTAAATTCATGCAGTTGGGGGTGGGGGCAGTGAAAGTAGTTCGTCAGAGCAGTTGCCATGAAAATATTTTTTTAGACAGAAGTAAGCCACAGCACGTCTGTGAGAAATTGCCAGATCAGAACTTATCACATTGCATATCAGTCTCTGGATTTTATTGACGACCTGGAGATGAACAGTGGGGTCACCAGACCACGTAAAACGTTATTTTTATTCGAATGATGATCATTCTGCTGTTAACGACAAAGTATATATATAAATCTGTCTTAATAATTTCCACATGCTGTTATTGAATAAAATGTTAATGTATCTCGTTACTGTTCCGATTCCATTCTTATTTTTAAGTCTTATCTTACTGTCCGTCCCTCAGGAGCTTCAATCTTCAAGGTGATTTAAGAGAAGGAGAAACAGACAAGATCTTCCTCATAGGCTCCTCCTGGATGATCTCTTGCTGGGTGCTCGCTGGAGTTTCGGCATTGTCATGTCCGTAAACTCTTTGACGTCTGACCAGTTCTTGTGTTGCTATTCCCGCTTTAAAATTTCAATGCAATTTCAATCATTATCTTTTGTCTTTTTAATTCTTAGTCTTTTATTGTTCTTTCTCTTTTATTGTGTTTCATTCGTTTTAACACGTTGATTACAACTACAGCCGTTTTCTCAAGGGAAGTGACCTTTCTACAAAGACTTATGATTTTTTTGTAGATTTATATATTTTTGTATACTTGAAAAAAATTTTTTCTGGCTGTTGCACAACGGAAAAAGTAAATATAGATTCAATGGTCACATGTATGATACCAGACACAACAATGTGAGATCAACGGATCTAGCATAACATTTTATTGCAAACGACTGTAATTTTGACAAGCATCTTAAGGTGAAGATTCGGATAAAAAATATTCAGAATCTGCCGACCTTGCGACCCTCAAAACTCATGAGGAGAGTTGCGTATGCAAATTACTAACTTCTGGTCTAGAAATGAACAAAATGACAGGAGAGTTCCATCAGATTTATTCCAAGATTAATTCTTCTTAGTAACTAAACAACTAACGAAAATTCCAAGATGATCACAATCATATAAAGCACTTTTCAATTGCATCCCTTCACGCTGGTTGAATTTCATTCGTTATGACGTGTTCCTTTCCAGTATAGCCGTTTTTTCATTACAAGACAAGCAATAATAAAAAAAAGAAGAATTATTGTAAATATCCACAAATTTTTTACATAGTGGGCTTTTAGTTGTTTCCCCTATGAGTCTGTAATATTTTTAAGGAAGACGGATGTATTCTTGCGGTGAATGAGTAAATTGTAACAAATGAATGGGTCACGATTCAAATGAGCTAGGTTTTGGACAGTCATAGACGACCAGACTGACCCCAATTCCCCTTCGGCCTTCTGTAAAAATTGTACTTAAAAATACAATAAGTTTATACAAGGGAAGCAACGTTTCTACAAAGACTTATAGTTTTTTGTAGATTTATATATTTTTATATTCAGATTTTTGTTCGAATATAAATTAAAGATAGGCATCCTGTTGAAATATTTTTTAACATTGTCAAGCATTTTGTTTTTCCTTATCTTTTTATTTTCTTAAATCGCGTATACACACTTCTTCTGGGTCCCCACCTGAGATCTAACTGACTATTTTTATATAACCAAACAAAAAACTAAGATCACACAGATTTCATATAGATAAAGCACTTAGTAATGTGCGAGGGGCATTCTTCTTATTATTAATATTATTATTATCTTTATAGAAATTCTTTTTATTTTTATTTTAAATCGCTTCTGCATTTGCAAAATTTGCCGGCTGTTTTTAAAAATACATTTTATATCAGCACAAGAACCAAATCTAGCTTTTCAGGATATGCCCTATTTTTAAGAGTGCGATCATTGTTGGTTCTCTTATATATGATTAAATCAATCTGTTCCCAAGATGGTCGTTAAATTCAATCTTCAGAGCGACTAGGATTCCTTGTACAATATTTATGCTTCTCATCATCGGATTATTAGTACTATTAGTTGTAGTATTAAATAAATTAGCAAAGCTTGCTGCATTTTTATTAGCCAAATATCGTATCATTATTCTGATTATATTTCTCATTAAATCAACTAAGGTTCCTGTTACGACCACAATAGACTTTACAACTAATTCTATTATTCTTACTATTATTGCTAATATTATAGGCGTTTCGTATTGGTTTCTGTCCATTCGACGTGGACAGGCGAACCCAATCAGTTTCTGCAACGCTGAATGTGTTCGTAATTTGGTCTTCGTTGCAGATTACAGTGATTTTAAGTTGAATACAAATGAGATAAAAGCGACCAGGCTTTTGTAAGCGGAGATCAACGAAGGTGGTGGAAGCAGTGGTAATCCAAATAATTTCTTTGTGATTTCGTATGATGAGGCATGGGAGGGAAGCCATGATTGACTCTAATGTCAGGCTGTCTAGGAGCGGGCAAATAAAAAAAAAACAGTTCGTGCGGAAAAAACATAAAAGCGACAATTGGACAAAAACTGAAAAGAACAAGAAAAATCTTTTTAGTTTTGTTTTATTAAATGGGTTTCTGAAGGGTATTTTTTAGCAACAACGTTCACCCTGTACAAGGCCCAAGAGACACTCGTGGTAGAATGTTAGAGAGTAAAAGGTACGAGCTATAATTTTGGGAGATATGTGTGGAAGATAAGGTTTAACTTTTGTAGGTTAACAATATAGTGATCGAGAAAACATTCTTTTGTGAGTAAGTTTCACACTGTAGCTTTTCTTGCGAAGAAGGTCTTCACTCTGTACAAGGCTCAAGAACCATTCGATGTGTTAAAGTTTAAAAGGTAAGGTGAACAGAAAATATGTGAAGAAGATTAATTTGAACAGGTTATTGTGGTGACCAAGGAAGCATTATTTTGGTAGTCAGTTCTACATTGAAGCGGTTCGTTTGAAGAAGGCTCAAGAACGACAAAGTAGAGGGTTACAGTGTAAAAGGTGAGGTGTACAGATTATATGTGGGGAAAGATAATGTTTAACCCTAGATTGAACAGGTTAGGATTGTAGTAATCGGGGAAGCATCATCTTGGGAGTTGGTTCCACAAAGTAGGTAGAGGGCTCCAGTGTAGGACACACAGAACAGGCGGGTAGGTAAGGAAGATAATGTTTAACCCTGCACGTCAACGGGTAAAGATTGTAGTGATTGGGGAAGCATCCTCTTGGCAGCCAGTTCCACTAATCAGGTAGAGGGCTAAAGAGTAACAGAAACAGTTTATGCGGCTAGGTAGAGAAGATAATAGTTAACCCTAGACTTGAACAGGTTAAATTGTAGTGTTCGGGTAAAGCAACGCTTAGGAGTCATTTCCACAAAACAGAGTTCATCAAGACTTTGGGTCATTTCCAAGACTTTCCCTTCCCATACTAAAATCAGCTACCCACTTTGGCACTGTTTGTAAAGCTGGAGCATTATCTGTTAATGTAGCAAATATGTCAGCAGAAATGGGGATAAATTCCTTTTCCTGTAGATACTTGCTAACTCCATGATGACAGTTTTCAAGATATGACGCTACGAGTTACTTTGAAGTATTCTTTGAATGGTCAGATATCAGTTTACATGGTAATAACCGATGCAGTTTTTAATAAAAAGTGTTAAAATTAGTGCATACAAAATTGGAAAGTGCCGGCACCATTTTTTCATGGTCAACTTACGAAGTATTCAGCCACACCCCTCGTATAGAAAGATGCTTGAATATCTTAAATCTAATTCGTAGAATAATTATTAATTCTGGATTAAGAAGGAGAAAGCAATAATTAGAAAAAATGAAAAGAATTGAAAATATTATCAAAGAAGCGAAATGAAATTATAAAAATATAGACATCAGGAGAGAAAGTTCAAACACCTATCCTATCACGTGGTTCCATAATGTCACCTGTATTCAGATATTACTTTTAATTTATCCATCTTCTATACAAGTCTGCTGTCAATATCGAAAGCTTTCCAATATCTAGCATCATTTTATGCTATTGTCAGCGTGATGTGTCATAATTAGGAAATATTAGATCGAAAAAAAGCATCCTTTCTACTATAGCCCGAAGGCTTAACTACATGGAATCGAAGTATCCCTATATTCTCATTACTCACTTTTTTCGGCGATACATCTGTATTTTATTTCCACCCTATGTATCCGAATAATAATTAATTCACCTTACAGGTATGATATAGTCCTTCGCGGATTAATGTTTCTTTCCGCGGACATTAAGTGGAAAACTTATATTAAATAAATTGCTAAATTTGCAACTAGGAAAATTAGTTCAGTGTGTCGTGCTAGACAAGTTTTCTCTCTAGAAACTATTTTACATATGTATATGTATATCAGTAGTCCTAACTTCGAATATGGCTGTCTCATCTAGTAAGGGGCTTCTGCAATCTATTTAAATACTCTTGAAAAATAGGAAGAAGAATCTGCAATGTTATCGGTTCTGACATGCCATCTCGGTTTCAGTCAGTTTCCCAGAGTTGTAACGTAGCTTCTCTCTGACTTTTCTATGAATACTTTCGAGGCAATTCTTCTGATAGACATTCCTCTATGTGAATAAGGATTGCATAGAGTTTTTGAGAAATTATGGTGGCTATAGTAAGAATGGTATGTAAGAATGTGTTCTTTTGGTGTAAGGAATATTGTGTTATCTTTGGGTCAGTAATCATGGCGAGTTACGTTTAAGATAAGAGCGAATAAATAACATCCACCCACTATCTCTCCTATTGACCTTGTCCCTAATTTTTATATTGAAACAAAATAAATATTACCTTCCTCTATGACGCATAGATTTTATAAATTTATAAATCTAATCAACTTTCCTTTATAGGTTTTCTTTTTTAAAGGTTGTTATTTTATTCCCCACCGCCGAAACATAAATTGTACATCTGGGAACAAGTTAGGACTTCATAGACACTTTTTAGGTATTATGGTGGCTATAGTAAGAATGGTATATAAGAATGTGTTGTTTTGGTGTAAGGAATATTGTGGTATATGTTGGTCAGTAACCGTAGCTAACTAAGTTTAAGATAAGACCGAATGAATAGCATCGCCATCTATCTATCCAATTGGTATTGTCCCTAATGTTTTTGTTAAATGAAAATAAATATTATCTTCTTCTATGGCTCAAAGATTTTATGAATTTAAGCGCAAGGTCTTACCACTTTACAGTTGAAATTGCAATATGTATGCGTAATTTCTATGCTAAGAGTGTCTTCAATCACACTTATCGCTTCTGGAAATCTCTTCCATCTTTTCACTTGAGAGTCAACTTTGATCCTAGAAAATCTAAATGTAATTTATTGCTTTTAATCTTCTCTGTCCCTATTTTTTTTTCTCATATTCACTCACACTTAGTAACTCCTTAGTGAACCAACTTTCTTAACAGCTAATCTAGAAATGGATGAAATATAGTCTTTCCGCTAATTTTCTGGTGGAGTAATAGATTGCGGCTCGGATTGAGGAATCGGAGAGTCGAGTTCGAATTCTAGTCGAATCCATGACATTCGCTTACGTGCTAATACTTTGGAAAAGTTGTGAATCCTCTTCTTGCCCCTCAGCTATGGCTAAATGGCAAGATAGACGGGGTTCTATAGCCTTGGATTGCAACTGTTCTCCCATAGAAAGAGATGGCAATCTACTGCGGGAAAAAATCTGCCTCGTCAGTCCTGTATCGAAAGATATGTGATCGCTTAAGCGTGTATCACGCATGGTACATCTGAAAACAATAAATACAAAAATAGTTCATCACAAATTTCTGATGTCTAAATTTTCTGTTACTATATTCAGATCGGAGTAAATGCCGTTTACTAGGTTTTTTGTAACTTGTGTTAATTGGGCCAGTAAAAAGCAATGAATATGCACTGTTGGTTATAGTTGAATTGAGCAACAGTTATGCGATCAGATATTTTGGGCGAAATGATTAAGCAAACGAAGATGAATGAAATCCTAATAAAAAAAAGGAATGAAGTTTTATAATAGACAATAGCATTTATCTGCACGCCTGTGATTTGTGTCAGTCTCTGTATCTCCTGTACTCAAAAGCCAGCCTCTTATCTTTCAACTTGGATATGGTCGATTGCTTTCTCTAAATAAGCGTATCTCATGTGAGGAAATATCTATTAAATGGTGAATGTAGAAAAAACCTCGATAATAAGATGTGACTGATACTGAATCTCCTTGCAGGAATCAAAAGAAAATTTGTATTCGGATAATAACTTATTATTTCATGAAAAATTAAATTGCTTATCAGAAACAATGAAAGAAGCAATGATAAAAAGACGAGATCCGTAAGGAACATTTTAAACAGTAAAAAAAATAGACATAAATTTACGTTTAAATGTTTTTTCCCCATTCGTACTGCATCACTGTTTGCTATGCCAACTGCTCGGCAGCGGACAATAGAGGCCTTCTAAGGATTAAATATAGTTTTCGTCCACTCCTTGCTCTCCTACGGTGGACATTTCTAATTCTTGTTGCAAATCAGAAAATATGATAAAAGACAATATGTATTCCTGGTTCCTGTTGTTTGAGACTAACAGCCGTCGGAACTACGTTTTAATTCTAATAGTTCCAGGACAAAACGCTTGAGGGACAGTTTTATGTTTGGGCTCTGTGTAAAATAATCACTGCCGCACGGTGACAATTTTCAATGTATTTTAAAGGATATTGTTGTTTCATGTTTTGTTTAATCAATTCAACGCAACCAATGCGATAACGACACTAAGAAAAAAGCTGCTACAGGAAGTGGAAGAGAAAGAAACGCTACTCTAAACAGGAAACAAGGGATAGAACTACTGCTCATCTGAGCAGATGTGAAACGCATTTTTTATTTTTTGTTTGTCTTTTGCTTGTTTGTGTCAGAGAGAGCGAGAGACAGACAGAGAGCCAGACAGAGACAGAGACAGAGACAGAGAGAATGATGGTCCCCCTGGGGCTGCTCTCCTATTTCACTGTGTATTTCACAGACAAGAATAAAACATAAATTATGCAAAGTAATGTTTAAACAAATGAGAAATTATTTCCTTATTGCTTCCAGGAATAATAATTCTGATACATGAAATTTCCGTCTATATTTTAGCTTTGCAAGAAATAATTAACCTATTTGGAAACTTCTCTTCTTCCCTGGGACGTGGGTGATCGTAGCCCTTTCCAATTTCCTGTCCTAATTAACTCTTAGTAAATTTTGTTTCTTCGCTATCTTTCATTGTCCTTGTTCTGCCAACGATGTACACAAGCTTGTTCTTAGTCTTTATTCTACATGTCGTGCCCTTACAGGACGTGGGCGATCATGGCTCTCCACAATTTCCTTTCCTTTGTAGCTATTAGTATATTTTGCGTTTTTCTATCGCTCCTAATCCCTGTTCTGCCATTCAAACTATTCCTGCCCTTCTTCTTCTTCTTCTTCTTCTTCTTCTTCTATCAGCTATCAGGACGTGGTCGGTCATGTCTCTCCACTATTTCCTGTTGTAGCTCTTAAACCCTTTACAAGAGCTCTACTTCTACTGTTCAAAAATTGACTTGCCTAATACTTTTTATTGTTCTTCCTCCTCAATAATGTATTTCTTTTTCTTATTCTTTCACAGTCTGCAACAACTTCTGTCTTAGTTACTTTATTACCTGCCTTTGGGTGAAATTATTAAAAAAGAAAATGTACGGTTACGAAATAAAATTATGCAAAATGTTAGAATAAAATGATATAAATGAAGAAGAAGATTGAAAATGTCGAAAAAAAAAAAAAAAAAAAAAGGAAGAAAATAGCCAAAGAAAAAACAAATCAGAAAAGAGAAAATGGCCGAATAAAAGAATAAATTGTAATGATTAAGAATCGCATTCATCTGAATGTCTGTAATCATCATTTAATATTTGCCGACAAGCAAACATGGCTACCGTTAGATAAGCTATCGGTCACAAGCAAATGATTTGATGCCGCCATGATGAATTTGACTCAGGCATTATGTATTGTGGCCAGAATGGATCCAGTAATGGCTTCTGCACAATTTATGGACTTGCCTTTCCCATCATTCATTGCTTCTGAAGATTCTGCTATTGTTGCTTTTACTTCTCTTCTTTTTTCTTTATCGAATTATTTATTTCTAACTTCCTGTCTTTCTTGTCGACATCTTTGCTTTCTAATTCCTTTTGGCGTTATTGCGATGTTTATATGAATGGTTTTATCAGTCTATATTCATCATGAATATTATCCGTACTCCAATCTGAAAGATATATCACTTCCTTTACATTTTTCCATATCTATTTATATAATTCTCTTCATTTTATCTATCTATATCTCAGTCATCTGTTCATCTCTCTCTCTCTCTCTCTCTCTATATATATATATATATATATATATATATATTCGACTCTCCCGTCGAATTCGACGTATGAGGGTCGAGCAGATCAGTTCCCAGGAAACCGACAGCCCGACAACAGCACATGAGATTTGATTATAGTGGTGAAGGTTTCGTGCAGGACCATCTTTTTGAAGGGCCGAATACAGAGACCTGGTGCACTACTTGCCACAAAAGGTTTGAATTCAGAGTTGTCCTTCTACTAGACCAGTTGCCATCCAAGGCTATAGAACCCAGTCTGCCCTGATATTTACCCATAGCTCGAGGGAGAAGAAGAGGATTCATACCTTTCCCAAAGGTATTAGCACGTAAGTGAATGTAATGGATCCGGCTGGAATTCGAACTCGGCACTCCGATTCCTCAATTCAAGCCGCTACCCATTACTTCTTTATATATATATATATATATATATATATATATATATATATATATATATATATATACATATATATATATATATATATATATATATATATATATATATATATATATATATATGAAAATATATCGATTAACCGCAGGCTCTCCGACAATTCCTCCAATGAATCCCTATTTAACAAAGCTAAGAAAGACTATGAAACAGCCCTAAAAGATAGCGGATTCTCAGCAACACTCACATACTCACCACAGAATATAAAAAAGGCCAACAGGAGAAGAAATATCATATGGTTCAACCCGCTGTACAGCAAAAACGTAAAAACAAACGTAGGAAAAATATTCTTCAAACTCTTACACAAACACTTCCCGGAATCAAGCACCCTACACAAAATATTCAACAAAAACACAGTAAAAATAAGCTACAGCTGCACCGAGAACATGGGACAAATAATAAAAAAAGCATAAAAGGAAAATTATCAACAAACCACACGAACAAATTAAACCCACGTGCAACTGCAGAATAAAGAATGAATGTCCCTTAAACGGAAATTGTTTACAAAACAACGTAATATACCAAGTCACGATAAAATCACCAGATAATGAAGAAAAAGTATACATAGGAGTAACTGAATGACCCTGGAAACAAAGAAATTATACACACATAACATATTTCACAAATAGTAAATATGCGAATAGTACAATGCTTTCTAAGTATATCTGGGAAATTAAAAAAAAAAACGCACATCACACCAAAAATATCTTGGAAGATAAGGAAAAGATCATTAGCCTACAACAACCAATCAAAAACTTGCAAACTTTGCTTGGAGGAAAAAATAGCTATCATTACTTTCCCAGACCAAAATCATTAAATAAAAGATCCGAGCTCATCTCAAAATGCAGACATGAAAACAAATTTTTACTACGTTACTTAAAAATTGACAACGGAAAAAATAAAAATAAAATAAAAACAAATAAATAAACAAATAATCAAAATAACAATAAAAATAAGCAAAATTAAATAATCCAAACAAATTACCAAATCACACCTGTTAGAATAGACGAAAAAGAATAATAATAATAATAATAATAATAATAATAATAATAAAATAATAAAAAAACGAACCCAAATAAATAAAGTAAGTAATAAACAAATTAGAAAACCATTATGACCAAAATATTAGTTAGACTAAAGAAATCAAACATAAAAATAGGACGAAAAAAATAAATAAATAAAATAGCTATAACTGTTATATAACGATAAAAAATATAAAAATAAAAAATAGAAATAAAAATAAAAAATAAATAAATACTAAGTCACTTAAAAATCGAAAAGCGAAAAGAGAAAATATACAAGTAAAATAAATTGATCTAAATTCATCCAAGTAAATAGATAAACAAACCAATCCCGATAAAGTTACCGTTAGAAAAAAAAAAACAAAGATAATCAACCCAAATAAACACAAATTAAAAACTGTTCCCGCCAAAATAATACTTAGAATAAACTACAACAATCAACCCCAAAATTGAACAAATAGCTTTAATTAGACAAAACTATTAAATAAGTGATATAAACAAATTTTTACTACTTTAAAAAAAAAACACCGATTAGAAAAAATAAATAAATAAATTAAAATAAGAAACAAAAAATAAAAACAAACAATATAATTTAACCCAAATAAATAAACAAACGACTTCCAGTAAAATAACCGCCATAATAGACTACCCACAATGCACCACTGACCCGTATATATATATAAATAGCCGAGAAAAATAACAGCACACGTGGCCTGACGCATGAAAAAGACCGTCGCCTCTAAGTGTTGACTTTTATATTTATATATATATATATATATTATATATATATATTTCCTTTGTGTATATATCAAATATGGCCTTTACTCATATATCTCTCTCTATAACTCATATATCTTTGTTTGTATTCAGACGTATCTATCTATCTATCTATCTATCTATCTCTCATAGAACTTCCTTTCCATGACCACGAAAAAACATCGAATGTGCAGACCCCTGAGGTAATCTTGAACAATGTTTTCTTTAACACGGGCTCATTTTTACAGAGATAAAAACAGATTCGTTCTGCTGCGATTCAAATGCGCATGATTGTTTTATGCGCATGCGTGCGAAAACTCTTTCAGAGATAAAGAAAAAAAATGAATGAGGAATTTGCTTTACAAAGTGCTCTTAGGCTCCAAATACCCAGAAGTAACAGCTTAAGGGGAAGAAATAAAATCTGGATGTATTTTGTCGGAGAAACACATTCCAAGGAAGACAATCTGCGTCTCTGAGATCGATTTCGTGAAATTTATTCCTAAGAAATTTATCAAGGAAGAGAAGTCAACTTGAACTTTTTAGCAAACGAAGAGCATATAATTTCAAACATTCTAAATGTTTTAGTCCGTTTATTTAAGAAATTTGGCAGTAAAAATGAATAAAAACTGATCATTATCAAAGAGTTTTCAGATAGCATGGTTTAATATTTTTCGGTTGGTCTTTTAAAATAAACATTTTATATATATTTGATTATTTTTATATCCTCTGCCAGCCGCAATGATGATGATAGAATTACATCGCACCCTTACCAGTCAGACACGTTCCAAGAGCTACTCCGTTTCGCGACGCTCGTCCCTTAATCGAAACGCAATCTCGTCAACCCTCCAAAGGAACGTCATCGAACGATGGCCACTATCTCTAAAAGTCTCTACTTCCACTGGAGTAAAAATAAATGGTTATATTACTTACATTCAGACTATTGTTCACACTGTTAGTGTCGTCATCACAACGTTTCGGTCGTTGTGCTCTGCGGTCTTAATCAAGTGTATATCGATTCGGTTAACTTACAGAGAATTCAAAACGGGAAGCTGTATTAATAATTGCCCTGTGTCGAATTTCGCTTCGATCAAGTTGTGTGAATGGCAAAAAATAATCAAAACAACGCCATGTCTGATCGGTCGAGGTCCCGGTTCGACAACAGCCGCGTGTCCCATAGATGAGCGGGACAATTGGCCGACTGGAGTGGAAATAAAATTCACCAACGCAGGATACAAGCATCGTTACGTGGAACCATTTGCAATCTCTATGCTTTTAGAGAAAGAGAGGCCTGACGTAACAATGCCGGAACTCCTCAGAGCCACCGCCAACAGATCTCTGGAGGAGTTTATCTGTTTCTTCGCTCGTCAGCTCTAACTCTTCGCCTCCGATGATTGAAGTATTGGCCAAAATTTTTGCTGTAATATTTTTAATTAAAAAACAATAAAATTTCCTTTATTTTTTTTAACCATGACAAGATTTTCCTTCTTGGTCAACCTCTCAGAGAATGGGAATTTGGGAAACGTTTTCCTAAAATAATTGTCGGAGAAAAGGGTTAATATTATTATGGTATTTTCATTTAATATAGATCCGTGTAGGCTGACACTGTAAAGGCTCGAGAGCCACACGATGTAGAGGCTTACATTAAGGGGTAGTTTATATGGATAGGAGGGGATGATAATAGTTAACTCTAGACTTGAAGAGGTTAAGATTGTAGTGATGGAGGAAACATCCTCTTTGGAGTTTGTTCCACGGGGCAGTGGTTCGCCTTGGAATACGGGGGGAATGAGGGTGGTTTGCTACTGTGTAAGTGACATGGCCGGTCCTAGCCGTAAATGTTCGACCTGGCGGAACTAAGGAATGTGTGTCGTCAGAGCACTTTGCATGGAAGCAGCGACAGTGCAATGAGAGACTCGCCACATCACATCTGTGAAAAAGAGGCTGTATGGTGGGAAATAATTCTTCTCCAACAAAGACTCTTAGATAATTCTGAACTCTACCCATAATGGAAAGTGAGGTCTGTGAGGCTTAAGCCTAAATGTGGTAACAATACTCCATCTTCGGCTTGATTTGGCTCTTGCTATCCTCTAAAGTTAGAGGATAACATGATGAGTCAGGTACTTACCTGAGAGGTTCAGGAAGTCGAGAATGTTACCTGCATCTTTAAAGATGGTTCGTATGTAAGACTTCCACTTGAGGTCATGTGTGAATTTGAGACCCAATATTCTGTCAAGGCACGGTGCCTCCCCAAGGAAACATCCGTTCATTTTTATTAGTGGTAGTTTGAGGACCGGTCGGCGGTGTTGGAATGTAACTAGTTTGGTTTTCGAGGCATTAAATGTAAGCAAACAGTCTTCCCTCCACGGCGAAGTTAATGCTAAATCTGAAGAGAGGTCAGCTGCCAATCCCTGATCGTCAAGAATTTTAGAGTTGTGGCCGTATATCGTTGTATCATCGACATACAGTTTTGATCGGAGTCTATTCTTAGGCAGTTCGTTCGAAACAAATATTTCTTTATAATATAAATCCTTCTAAATTCATTCTGGAAGTTTTTCTCACAGAGACTTGAGACAACAGAGTGGGGGTTCTAAGGAAGTAAAACGAGAATAACAAGCAATTAGAACGTGAGCAACGGACATTTTAAGGATAACTGATTTACACACGTAGAAATCACAGATGAATGATATGGATTGTTTGTAAATCTTTATTCGATAGGTGAAAATACGGATCCATATTAAATAAAAATACCATAATAATATTAACCCTTTTCTCCGACAATTATTTTAGGAAAACGTTTCATTTCCAGACGTATTTTTTATTTGTTTTTGATATAGCAACTAAGAAACAAAAGCACCTTGAAGTACCCGAGCCGTAGCAAACACCACTTCCAGACGTATTAGTTAACAACTGAACACGTTTCAAGCTCACAAGGGCATAAAAAGAATCAAGAACGAAATAAAAACACGCATGTAGCCGGTTTGGGAACATTGTGTTTTGAACATATTTATTTGACCGTGACTGTCAGTAATGCGCCATGCGTGATACACGAGTAGGCGATCATGTATCTTTCGATACATGACTGACGAGGTAAAGTTTTTTTCACAGTAGGTTGCCATTTTTTTCTGGCCTAGACAAGTTGCCATCCAAGTCTATAGAACCCGGTCTGTACTGCTATTTACCTATGGCTGGAATTCGAACTCAGCTCTCCGATTCTTCAATCCGAGCTGCTATCCATTACTCCACCGTGCCTCCTCTGCCTGTCACTTTCGGTAAAAACGTATATATACGGGGAAAGGGTTAAGAATAATTCTAATAAAAAATTAAGGCAAGAAAACTCATCGAGTGAAAAACAATTATCAAAACAACATCTTTTTCATTTCAAATGATTAAAGGAATATAATACACTTTTCTAAGTTGTTTCCCAAATTCCCATTCTCTGAGATGTTGACCAAGAAAGAAAATCTTGTCAAGGTTAATTTTTATTTTAATGTCCCTCCAAGTCAAAGCCCAAGTGAAGTTAGGGATCGCGGAAGTATCCTGTTGTCTGTCCCTCAAAGCAGCAGTTCTTGGGAATAAACTGGCCGAATTAGAATTTACATTGCACTATTCGAATATGAAGGAATTGAGGATGATTCAACCCTGTGTAAGTGGCATGGTGGGTCCCAGTTGTAATGGTCAGTAGTGATTGCACTCAGGAATATAATTCGTCAGAACTTATGCCATTGAAATAGCGAGATGCTCGCTACATATACTTCCATATTTGGTCTGGAGCTGCCCATCCTTGATTTTGCAGTTTCGACAGAGTCCAAAAGCGTCTCTGCGTGCTTCTGGGTGATTAAATATTTCCCACATTATAACCACTTTTCCTCTGGAAGACTCTCGCGACTCTATCGCTATTTTGAAGGAAAGTGTCCAGTTTTACTGCATTCCTGGATTCCACAAGTTATAACCACACTCTCCTACGATTCAACCTTGATCCTGCTTTGGTTGGTTTACTCATCATTCATAGCGGTGAAATACGTCATTACTTTCCAAACAGTCTCTTAGAAGAGACGATAAATCAATTCCAGACAAAGTTCTCCTATCATTCAATCTTGGTTCTACCTTGGTCGGTAGACTCATAAATACATTCCGTACTTCCTTCGTACCCTGCCACGCACATTGAACTGAGTCAAACCCATTTCCTGCATATTCCATTATTGAGATGTAACTTCCACTCGAGCAGCCTCTTCCTATGAACGAATACTTTGTGGGGCTGAATCGTAAAAGGATGCTTCTCCGATCACTACAATCTTAAATCTAGGGTTGTCCGCTATCTTCCTCACATAACCACATAAACTGTGTCTCTTACTCTGTAACCCTCTACCTACTTTGGGGAACCGACTCCCAAGAGGATGCTTCTCCGATCACTACAATCTTAAGTCTAGGGTTGACCGCTATCTTCCTCACATAACCACATAAACTGTGTCTCTTACTCTGTAGCCCTCTACCTACTTTGGGGAACCGACTCCCAAGAGGATGCTTCTCCGATCACTACAATCTTAAGTCTAGGGTTGACCGCTATCTTCCTCACATAACCACATAAACTGTGTCTCTTACTCTGTAGCCCTCTATCTACTTTGGGGAACCGACTCCCAAGAGGATGCTTCTCCAGTCAATACAATGTTAACCTGTTCATTTCTAGGGTTAACCGTTATATTCACCACCTATCTGAATAAACCGTGTCTCTTACTCTGTATCCTTAACCTGTTTTGTGAAATCGACTCCCAAGATGGTGCTTCCCGATCTTAACTTTTTGTAGTCTAATGTTAATCATTACATTATCTACATAGTCTCATAAACTGTGGCACTTATTTAGACTAATCGTACATCTACATTGAGTGGTTCTAGGCCTTGTACACGGTATATATTATTGTTAAAAAAAAACTGTCCACGCAGATTGGTAAAACGTAAGATTAGCTTCGATCCAGAAGTCCAGTTAAGGTATGTTTTATTTTCTGTAGTGATTCATCCAAAGCAGACAAGCGACTGCAAATCCCGAGTTGCATAAACGTGAGGAAAGTGATATCATCGATCTTAATTGGTGTTCCGTCCCCGTCGCCTTATTGCAGTTTGTACAGACTTGATTCCATATTTTAAAGCCCTCATTCCGAGGTTAATTAGCAGAGTGTGAAGGTATCTATGGTCTCGTAGCCAGTCTACGTATGATATATATATATCAAGCCATAGATGAATCAACGGAAACCACTCTACTATCATGCTCAAGAACTCTAAGCAATTCGCAAGTAGTAAAGACTCGGGAAACTCATGACAGTGAAACAATTCATATATATATATATATATATATATATATATATATATATATATATATATATATATATATATATATATATATATATAGAGAGAGAGAGAGAGAGAGAGAATATTAATTAAGACAAAAGGAAAACTTATCTTACCCGACATATTTCGTTCTCTGGTGGATTTCATTAAGAGAAATATAAGGATTTTATTTGGAAAAAAAGTAATTATAAACAGATGTAAAAATGTTAGTATCTGTCTATATTTCTGAGATGAGGTACTATGTACATTATTTACATTATTCGGACTATTGTCCTCATCTTTGTCGCCATATTTATTACAACGTTTCGGTTCTTCAAGTATCTATCTATATTTCTGAGATGAGGTATTATGTACAATATTTACATTATTCGGACTATTGTCCTCATCTTTGTCGCCATATTTATTACAACGTTTCGGTTCTTCAAGTATCTATCTATATTTCTGAGATGAGGTATTATGTATTGGCACGTGAAACTAGTACAGTCTACCCAAGTGAGCGAAATAAAGGGTTCAGTTCGACATTCCAACCACCTGAAGAAGGCCGGAGCATACAAGAGCCGAAACGTTGTAATAAATATGGCGACAAAGATGAGGACAATAGTCCGAATAATGTAAACAGATGTAAAAATGTTATGTTTTGAAAATTTTTAAATTTAGGAACTCTCATAGATATTCTTCTGGCTACCAATGAAAGTCAAGGTAATCTATGGAGGATGCTAAGTGATATAATTAAATAACTAATATACGAGAGAGAGAGAGAGTAAATAATTTCAGCGAAATAAATTTTTATTTTTTATTTTAATTTGATAAAATATGAAATTATTTATTTTAAATAATGGAATGTTTAGAAGTTAACATTTTTTTAATGTTATGGTCATGTTGGGAAAAGAGAATTTCTCTTAGGAAACGAGATATTTGAAAAAATCTCTGGAACGTAGATTAAAATTTAGGCAAGATTTGAGAGCGGGACCCTCAAAAAACTTTCCGTGTAAGTAAGTTATTTTGTCTTTTAAGTGCAGCATATATATATATATATATATATATATATATATATATATATATATATATATAGCCAAACAAAGTCTATTCATCAAACCAACTAGAATTAATAGCTTAAAAATAGAAAAAAAGTAGCTTCACTTTTAAGCACTAATTTATTAATGGTAATGCACAGACTAAGTGTATATGTCCCTGTGTACCTACATTTATACGTATATATATGTGCGTACGTATACTTATATACATTAGATGTGCACGTGAGCGTACACATACGCGTATAAATATAGACGCATGAATATAAATTGAAACAATAATAAATAAATTTAAATATAAATCTAACCTCTTACAATTATATATATATATATATATATATATATATATATATATATATATATAATATTGAATTGTTACACCTAACCCACTCATATCTTATCTTCTCTCCGACCTTACTTCCCCACTTCGTTAATTTTACATATGCTTGATGAGGTCCATCAAAAACGTGTGGATTTCTTTTCATTTTTCATTTCAACCTTTGGAAGTAAAGTCTAATGATCCAGAGCCCTGTTAAAGGGGTTATGGTGAAATAACTTATTACATGGAACCTTAAAGTGGTCTGTTTTTATTCAAACATATCTGCTCTGAATCTTACATTGAGCTCTCTAGATATCATCCTCCTTGGGTCTACCCATGCGCATTACCTAGTTTTGCATAAACTATATATATATATATATATATATATATATATATATATATATATATATATATATATATATATATAAATTTATATATATATATATATATTATATATATATATATATATATATATATATATATATATATATATAGAGAGAGAGAGAGAGAGAGAGAGAGAGGTAAAAATTCGTGCGTAAGTAATCCAAGTCAATCCTAATTATATAAAATATTAAAACTGATCCACAAAGAGAGCTCAATGTATTTATTACACAGCATATATAATTAAATTATATATAATAGAATTTCACAGATACCCCATAGGAATAGAAATAGACATTTTCCCCGCAAGAATTAACCTTGCATGATTTGTCAACACCAAAGGGTTTTGAGATAAAATAAAACAGTAACTTTTTAAACTTTATTGAAACAGGAAGGAAGAGGGGGGGGGGGAAGTTGACAAGTAAGAGAAAAAAAAAAGAGAAAGAAAGAGAGAACAGACAAAACAGAGAGGGAGAAATGACGAAAAGGAAGAAAGGATAAAACAACTAGAGACGCCGCAGCTCGTCTAGTCAAAAGCCGTTTCATGGTGGTCAGAAAAGCTGGAAATCAGACACCAGTTAAAGTAACTTTGACCTGTATTTTAAAATATTAATATCTTGTTTCAAAAAGGAAAAATTACATATGGAAAATCAATCTTTAAAAATTAGACAAGGTTTTTTAATGTTTTTTTTTTTCAATCTAAAGAAGGGTAATTCAAAGATAAAATCTAAAATAGAAATATTTATAATAGAAAGTGATAAGATATTTAAAACAATAATTAACAAAATAATAAATTCAAGTAATTAAGCAAATTTAATAAAAATGTATTATATATTAGATATAAATTAATAGTTAATAATTATATGCTAATTAATTAATTAACAATCACATTTGAATGTAATATAAATGAATATGGGTTATCTAAATTTCTATTATATGCAATTTACATACACACACACACAAACAAATTCAAAAATTAACGTAAACTAAGGCAGGTAACTTTATTTATATTTGTAATTGTTTTGTAACAGATTTAATGTTTAGTATAGAGCTTAGAAAAAATTCGCAGTGTGAGATAGGCAAGAAGTAAGGCATGTAGCAACATCAGCACGGCAAAGGGCACTCCTTTAAAGGCAAGGAAGGGCAAAGGTATTTTAAGTCAAGTGATATCGATTGCTTTATGTATCGTACTATTTTTTAATCAAGCACGGCCAACGACGGGCCATGCTGCTAGTAATTAACAAAAATAATTATATGTAAAGACAATTGTAACGAAAGGAAAAAAAATAAAGCTAACTATATGTTTGTGTGTGCGTGTGCGTAAAACAAGTGTGTGTGATATACACGTGTTTGTATGTGCGTGTGTGAAAGAGTTCAAAGGTCCAAGGAAGACTAAAGAATCGAACGCCAAAGTTAAAGAGTAAAAAGCGAGTGAATTAGAATATCATTGTCTATTTATATGATTAAAGAGCACCCCCACCCTTAGCGAGCGCTTTGGCACAGTCAGGTGAGGGTATAATTTGGCTGGGATGCTTTGGTTAAATTCCAGAAAGTTCTAATAGATAACGCTAATGGTGGATCGCCAAGCAGTCACCATAATCTGTGGTTGGGTACATTGTCATTATCAAGGCTATTGAACTGTTCGATTCCAATTGTCGTAAAAGATTCATTTCCCATCACTAGTCACAATTCGATCATGGAATCGATCATGCGAATTTCACAGATGCAGTATCAAACAACCTTCCTAACGTCGAACTCTTTGACATTCCCTGAGTTTATGCGGAACTCATTTATCGAGTTTCTTTATCTTGCCAATATTCTTGAGATGGTTCGATACTGTTGAAATGCTGACACACATTTTTACAAAGGATTTGTTCGACTAGTATTTCCAGATGGTGATTGTACGAGCTCTGTCTGAAATGTACCAAAACTGGGTGTGTTATGTGAGTCATGAGCGAAAGATTGATATTCAGACTGTGTTCCTATCATGATACCTTGGAAGTATATAACTGTAAACCTATCTTTCTTGCATTTTTTCACATGCTTTTTGCGGGAGGACAAATTGTGGTTGCTTCACCCCGAAAATTCACCTGCTCACAACTCTCTGGGCATCTGGCAGGCCTTGGCCAAGAAGTACATCGTTGTAGCGTGTCACCCTTCCTATTCATCTGACCTCCGTTTTGACTATTTTCTTTTCCCCAAACTCAAGGGAACATCGAGGTAACTCGTTTTGAAGGTTTGGAGCCTATCAAGAAGGCCGTAACAATGATGCTGAAGGGCATCCAAAGTGAATCCTTCTAGCATTGCATAGCTGCGCAGCAAACAAGGACAGAAAGAGGCGTTAGACTCGAAGGGGAGGGAATTTTACTTTGAAGGGGAAACTATGTAATTTGGTATTTGGAATAGTAATTATATGTAATTATTTTCCCAACAGAAACGAACAACTTGATAATTTACATAAATGTTCCGTCTCATCCGGGTATCTTACTAAAAATGGAATATATTCATTATGCTTCCGTGGGGATATATTCCCGTTTTATGCAATTTATTGATTAATACAGAGTTAATTCTCAATTCAATTGTAATTATTTAAAGATCAATCATATTTCAAGAAAGCGTAGTGCAAGAGCCTATTAGTAGTTAGAGAGTCACACACAGATAAGAGAACAGTACATTCTGACTCGTCGTTTTATATATATATGTAGACAGCTTAGTGGTAGAATATCCGCCTGATACCAATCCAGTCGGGTTTCGATCCTAGCTAGAGGATGTCTAGCCGCACTGATGAGCTCCGAAACAGTCTGTCTGTGTATGACATTATATATATATATATATATATATATATATATATATATATATATATATATATATATATATATATATATATATATATATATATATATATATATATTAAGCGTTTCACCCCAAGCAAGGCGGGAAGCCACTAGGATGCAAGGGGTTACAGAAAAATTTGGAGCAAGATCAGATGGGAGTGACAGAAGAAAGGATGAGGAGAAAGAGTACCGGGAACCCCTTCCTAAACAAGAAACAAGGCGTAAGCCTCTACTCATGTCCAAGAGAAGGGGGAGGAGTGTTGACCTGGCGGTAGGAAAGCCTACTTACTCCTATTATATATAACACATAGAACAACAACAAAAACAGAGGGAACGATGAGAGGGGGAGGTAGTTTGCAAAGAGTCCTGAATGACAGTTAGATTTACCCTTTCGCAACATTAAGTTTTAATTTAGTATAAGTCCCATTGAAAAATCTAAAAAGAAATTGAAGTGACGAGACACTTTCGCATCTAGCCAAAGACATTCAATTTTACCTTTTTTTCTGATTATTCTTTCGAAACGAAAAATAAAATGAGATTAAAAAAATAAGGATTAAAAAAAAAAAAAAAAAAATAGAAAAAATTAAGAAAATAGAAAAAAAGATTAAAATGAGGTTTCGGTAGAGCGAAATTATACTCATATATATATATATATATATATATATATATATATATATATATATATATATATTGCACGTTCCAAAACAATAACACATTTCACATAGCATTTTTTCGGATTATATCTCTATTTTCGTTGTCCTCTTATTACTGAGAGTAAAAACAAGAACAAAATCTATTTCCATACCTGAGGATGTCTGTAGGAACAGACAAATCTTGTAAAAATAAAAAAAAGACTTTATGCAACTGAAATTTATAAACGAGGATCATATCATTCATGTACAGGTTCGGGGTTTATATTATCTTATTTGAATTGTTTGCAACGTTGGATTCTCGCCAATTAAATCATTAACATCTGTATTTTTTTTTGTATGAAGGATTCATGAATTTATATATATATATATAAATGTAGATTTGCGCAGCAATCCCTCATTTATAATTTTAGACTTATATTACATATGTCGAATTTAAGTTCTATATCACAACATTTGAAGGAATAGTCCTGTCCACATTTACGTCTTACAGAAATAATAATTGATAATACAAGTATAAACCACTATAAAAAAAAAAAGAAAAAGTTCAAATTTTTGAAGCACTCTATATAGAAAATATGCAACCAACATTAAATAAGATTAATTATTAACAATGTTTTAAATTAAAAGCAATTAAAAGCAATGTTTTAAATTAAAAGCAATGTTTTGGGATATTCAAATTGTAATTTTTTTATTTAATTTGCAGATTCAGTATATAAAACATGAATAATAAAATGTATAAGTTAAGTTACCTCACTTCCATATAAATGGAGCTCGTTTCATCAATAGTTACAAAAAAAGTCACAACTATCAATTACATTAATATTTTTTTCTTACTCGTCCAGCCCTGAAGATGATCTTTGATCATATTGCGTACTTGTGACAATAAAAGAAATAACCAAAAGTAAAGTGTTTTTCTTAATTAATTACACTTCTAGATGATGAGTGAACTCGGGTCGGAGTTGCGATCCGTCTTGAGCGTCACAGATGTAGATGTGGTGATTGCATTTCTGTCGTTGTACTGCAGGCAGCTTTCCAAGAAAAAACGACATCATCAGAAGAGGTCTGGATGCAGATGGGTTCCATTCCCAAATCGAACCCATAGGCCTCGACCGTGGTGATGGAAAGCGGCCGGATGGCATTACCATTTTCCCTTTTAAAAAGGGGAAGTCGTTGATTTGGGATGCGACCTGTGCGGATAGATTTCCGACCGGTAATTTGATCAGGTCCATGATGGATACGGAATCAGTGGCCTGAAAAAAAAAATAGTTAAATATTATTCTCTTGTTGACAGATTTTTTTTTTTTACTCATGTAGCAATGGATTATTCTGGGGTTATTGGCTCTCGTTCGATGGCGTTCCTTCGGGATAGCGTGTCGATTAAGGGACGAGCCTTGCAAAACGGAGTGGCTCTTGCAGTGTGTCTCACTGGTGATGGTTCGAGGTAATGCTTTCTCCATCATTGCGGCTGGCAGAGGATGGCAAAAAATTGCTTATAGTTACTTTGTTCAAACTTTTGTTTCAATAAATTCATTTTCAATTGATTTAATAACACTTTGGGATGCTTGAGCGAGAGTCTGCAATAGCGATTAAGGTATGTTATAATTATGGTTTAAAGTGCTCAATACCATGGATAAAGCGTTTGTAAATATAAAATATAAAAGTGACCATTGTTTCATTCTTAAACATAGCCTGAAAGTATTATCACAATAGATGTGACCGAGGATGTATCCCACATAAATTGTTAGTTATCCTACTTAGAAAGTTGGTTAACTGCGTCTTTTCTGCTATGTACTTAGAGATTCTTGAAAAAATAAAAAAAAAGAATCTGCAATGTTATTAGTCCTGAACTGGCATCTCGGTTTCAGTACATTCCAACCGCCGTAGCGTACTTTCCATCTGAATTTTCTATAAATATTTCATGGTAATTGTTATGATGAACTTTCTTCTGTAGCACGTAGATTTTGTGAATTTAAGTGCAATACTAGATTGGCGGCGAGGTCTCACCATTTTACCGCTGAAATGACTAGATGTAACTCTGAGTTTTATACTAACATCTTCTCTCGCACTTCTCGCTTGTGGAATTCTTTTCCAGTTTTTTATTTCTCAGTCAACTTTGATCTTCAAAAATGTCCACGTAATGTCAATCATTATCTTCTATTTTCTTAATTCCTTTCTCTTCTTAATAATATTTTTCTTTTTTCTAATATTCTCATAAATTCACTAAACCCATGCGTCTTAGTGGCTTTATTGCCTGGCTTTTGGATAAAGGATTTTAAAAAAACTGAAAAAGAAATCATTAAGCTTTTAGAAACAAAGTTGAAATTAATAAAAAATAAATTGTAATCATTTGATAATTATATGGTACCGATATTATTAGGAGTACCGGAAATGATTATAAAATATAGCAATAAACTGTTCATTGTCTGAAATACAAAGGATTGTCTTCTGGAGAACTGCATTTAAGAAATAAATTACAAGTATTTTATATTTATGTGGTACCGTTATTGTTAGGAGCACCAGGAATGATTGTGAAATATACAGGTACATTTGCAGGATAATTGGACATTGTCTGAAATACAAAATATTATTGTCCAGAGAACTGCCTTTAAATTAATAAGAAATAAATTGCAAGTATTTTTATTTATGTGGTACCGATATTATTAGGAGCACCATGAATGACTGTGAAATATATAGGTACAATTGCAGGATAATTGTTCATTGTCTGAAACACAAAGTATTGTGGTCCAGAGAAATTCGTTTAAATTAATAAAAAATAAATTACAAGTATTTTATAATTAAGTAGTACCGATATTTTTACGAGCACCAGGAATGATTGTGAAATATACAGGTACATTTGCAGGATAATTGGACATTGTCTGAAATACAAAATATTATTGTCCAGAGAACTGCCTTTAAATTAATAAGAAATAAATTGCAAGTATTTTTATTTATGTGGTACCGATATTATTAGGAGCACCATGAATGACTGTGAAATATATAGGTACAATTGCAGGATAATTGTTCATTGTCTGAAACACAAAGTATTGTGGTCCAGAGAAATTCGTTTAAATTAATAAAAAATAAATTACAAGTATTTTATAATTAAGTAGTACCGATATTTTTACGAGCACCAGGAATGATTGTGAAATATACAGGTACACTTGCAGGATAATTGTTCATTGTCTGAAATACAAAATATTGTGGTCCAGAGAACTGCGTTTAAATTATTAGGTTGGTGCAAAAATAATGACGTAATGATGTCGTTTTTTGACGTATTTTTTAACGTGAAAAAACGACATTATTACGTCATTATTTTTGCACCAACCTAATAAAAGGAAATAAATTACAAGTATTTGAGGCGGTACCGATATTATAAGGAGCACCATGAATGATTATGAAATGAAAAGGTAAAATTACAGGAAAAGTGTTCATTGCCGGAAATAAGGGTATTGTGTTACAGAAAACTGCTTTCATACATAGAGAATACATTGAATCTAATATTTCCTAAGTTTTGAGGCAAACGACATGTTAATGATTGTATCAAATGTCAAATCAAAACAAATAATATTAAAAAAAAGGATGGTAAAATTCAAATCTCCAGGTAAATCGTCATACGATAAGGCTTGGAACCCGATGAAGAATATACAGAAATTCAAGTGGCCTATTGCACTTTCTATCCGAGAAAAAAAAAATCTCTACAGGTAGCTACCCTGCAGGTGTTCATCTCTTCTCCAAACGATATGATTTCACTTGGTCGCGTTGTCGATTTCTTGCAGATAGCAAGAGTGATCGATTGCTTTTCGAGTGATCGAAGCTGATAATATTCAACCAAGTCTATGATAGCAATCAACACCGATTCACCTCCGAGATGAAAGCGAAAATGTTTAAATGTAGTGTAATTATAAGTGGAAGATGCGCAAATGTTTCTCGGCGTGTTTATCCGAATACACTGGCTTTTAAGTAAAGGTCACAAGCTGGAAGATTGTGATCTTTTTTTGCCATAAAGGTGAGGCTTGTGATCATAACTCACGGAAGAGTTTCTCAAAGTAATGAAACTTTAAATGTGTGTAAAAAGGGACGAAAGAAAAAATACACGCACACACAGACATACGCAGACACACACACAAACATCTATCTATCTACATACATACATATATATATATATATATATATATATATATAGAGAGAGAGAGAGAGATAGATAGATCGATAGATCGATAGATAGATACATAGATAGATATATAGATAGATGCAAGCAGAAGATAGATAGATAGATATATGTAAGTAGGAGATAGATAGATAGATAGATAGATGCAAGCAGAAGATAGATAGATAGATAGATCTAAGTAGAAGATAGATAGATAGATAGATGTAAGCAGAAGATAGATAGATAGAGAGATAGATAGATAGATAGATAGATAGATAAATGTAAGCAGAAGATAGATGGATAGATAGATAGATGTAAGCAGAAGATAGATAGATAGATAGATAGATAGATAGATAGATAGATGTAAGCAGAATATAGATAGATAGATAGATAGATAGATAGATAGATATATAGATATACAGGGTTATTAAAAAAGAAATAGCATATTTCGAAAATTTAATAAAAACAAATGCTAAGAGACTGAAACATTTTCAACTCAATTCCTTGACACGAAAAGTATCAAAGTTATTAAAATAAACGAAAATATGTTGCATTGAGTGAAAGTGGTTTGGTTTGGTTTATTGTTTTACGGTATATCAACCTCAAGGGATTATTTAATAACAAGATTTTTAGGATAGGTTCATAAGAATAGAATATGTATTATTTTTAAGAAACCAGTTTGTAGATCAGGTTTCATTGACATATTTTTTGTAAAGAGGCTTTTTGTCGAGAGACAAAAGAATTGCTGATAAAATGTTTTCTTTCAAAACTGTATTGCTGGTAATTTTACTATAAAAAATTATTTTTATAATTTCTTAGTCTAATGACCCAAGTTTGTGGGCTATTTCCCCAAATAACAATGCTACCAGCCAGGGTCAAAGTTGACCAGGGAATGACAGTATTTAAGATGTGTTTCATGCCCCACAAAACCTCCCTATCTATAAAGGCCTCGCTATCCAGGACACAGGAATGAAAGTGAGAGAAAAGACTGAGTATAGGGAGGATGGAGGAAAGGACAAAATATGAACGTGATTCAAGAAGATAGAAGATGGCGATTGACGTTCATTTAAGTTTTTGAAATTGTAGTTATGAGGGAGGCAAGTAAGCGGAAGGGCGTTCCACAGCCAGGAAGTGCGAAAAAAGAATCTTTTGGAATAAAAGTGGCCGTTGCATCTAGCGATGTCAACCGAAAACGGTTGGGATCGTAGCACGCTTAGATTAATGCAGTCGGGATACCAGGTTAAAATAAACTGGTCAGAGTATTTGCAATGAAAATATTTGTAGAAAAGACAGAGGGTAGCCACAACACATCAGTGAAAAATTACATTCTAGTTTAGATGGTTCCTTTTTTTTCACATTTTTTATTAATTTAAATTTGTTCATAATTCATGGAAAACGAGATCTCGTAGGGCACCAGATCTTCCTTTCCTCCATGTGATTTTTATCTAATCTAAACTTGTTTTTGTTTTTTTTATAAACGAAAACCAGTAAAATATATTAATCCAAACAAACAAAGTAGTAAATAACATAAGGAAATAATAAACAATTCATATATATATATATATATATATATATATATATATATATATATATATATATATATATATATATATGTAAGCAAATATAAATGGATATAAATCCGACAGAATGGAGAAAAATATTTGGAAAAAAAAACAAAAAAAACAAACAAAAATCCTTAAATGCAATTAAGTTGTTTTAATATGAATGAAATGTCAACGTCTGACGTTTCGGTTTAATAAACCTTCATCAGGACAATATTCATTAAAATGCAATTAACATAATCAGTTCAACATGACAAAGACGATGGACATAAAAACAAAACTTATCCAAAACAGATAACTGAAAATTTTAAATGATCAGCTTTCCGTTTAAGCGTGGTCACGTTGTCGTCAAATGGGCGACGCTTCAAAACGTATTCCTAAAATTTAAGTATTTTGAATGAAAACGAAAAAATGAAAAGAATTCTATTATGATGGAAAATTGTATATACGCTTATCGAGCATTAATCTTGCTAAAAAGGGGGAAATACTAAAGAATATATATATATCAAACGTCATTATAGTGAACACTTCGTATTTGAAACAAACACTCAAATATTCATTAATTAAACATTTGAAGTATCAAAAATATTACTATTTTATAAATAAATTCATTATCTATCTATCTATCTATCTATCTGTCTATCTCTCTCTCTATATATATATATATAATGAGGTATGGTTAAAGGAGATAAACTTATTTTTCCACACTTACCATTATTTAGAAAGAAGTAATTTGTTGCATTCTGAAAGATTTCTTATGGGAAAAAGTTTGGAAATTTCTGATTTATTCCTTTAGACAAACTCATGTAGAATTACATTCATTTTTGTTGCCAAAATGGATATATGTTTCATCTTCCTTGTCGATCCAAAACATTTACACGGACAAGCCTATATTTTGACGTCAATTCTATTTAAAGACTTTTCCTTTGAATCACCTTGTTCAAAGTTCCGCTAAACTGCGTTAGAAAAAAAATATACATGCCGACTTTATTCGCTTTCTCACCAAAGTGGCGTGGCGCTTTCCTCTGTCTTTTATACATCTATGTTCATGCCAACACCTTTGACGAGATTTTTCCTGAATGCCCCGACTACATAAAATTAAACGTGCTATTAGATTGCCAACTAAGTCTCTCTGGTTTGCTGTTGAACTAGCAAGATGCAACCGTCACTTCTAATCCAACAGTTTCTTTTCTCGTACTTCCTCTTTGTGGGACTCCCAATTTTTTGCTTCTCTGATAATTACAATCTTCAAAAATATAAATGCAACATCAATCGCCATTATCTCTTTATTTAAACCATTTCACTTTTTCTCTTTTCCTCAATCCTCCCCATTCTAATTTTTCTTATTCTCTTCCACTCTCACTCTCTGTACTGCTCTGCGGCTTAGTGGCATTATCACCTTGTTTAAGGTTAAACGATTAAAAAAAAAAAAAAACTATTTTCTTACAAATAATGTGGTTTGACCTTTTTAGATAACTTTTTTATTTTTCAATCACAAAAAAAAAAAAAACTTTGAAAGTGCTAAGATATTTTGAATAAATATACCCATTTTTTCTCGTGACCCGTAGGGTCGTAGGAGCATCATGTATACAGCAGCTGCAGTAGAAATGTTGTTTCTTGGGAAAGACAGCCTGATGGCGTCCAGCCCTGTCTAGGCCGGTTTCGAATTCAGAGTTTTTCTTTTTTCTAGACCGGTTTCCACCCAAGGCTACAGAACCCAATCTCTCCTGCTATTTACCTGTAGGTGGGGGGAGAAGAAGAGTATCCATACCTTTCCCAAGAGTATTAGTATGTAAGTGAATGTAATGGATCCGACTGGAATTCGAACTCTGATTCCTCAATCCGAGCAGCTATCCATTACTTCACCGTGTCTCTTACGTTATTTCAACGGATTATACATACATTCTGTTAGAAACAATTTAGCAGTTACCAGTTCCACCAGCGTGAAGTGCCGAAGAAGAAACTTTTAGCATAGAACTTACGGTTACCAAAACAAAACGGTAATCAAAATAAAATGAACAATATATTATGACTAGTCAGATCTACTTCCGCTTAAAAACCAAAACCTTAATTTCGAGCTGATTGACGGCTATATATGCTCAAATTCAAACAGACCCGAAACAGACAAGCGTGTGATGTCAAGATCGTCAAGCTGAGGGATAAACTCCACCGACGACAACAGCCACCACCAATATCCATTTCACTTCTAATTTCACCAATCTCTCCCTCTGTTGCCATAACAACAGCAACAAACAGAAGTTATAAGTTTTTGTGTATATATAAATAAATTATACATTTATTGACGCATAATCAATGTCCTCTTTTGTTTGACGCTTGGATTTACGTTTGCCAAGGTGAAGAAGAAATTGACCTACATAACAATAACAGCAACAACAACATGGTTCTGTTTTCAGGTTTCCCATTTTCGCCTCGGCAACAATAGAAAAGGTACGGAGGACCTACACTAGGGAGATGGGAACATGACTGAGGCCGAGATGCTAGGTCAGGACTATTAAAACTTCAGATTATTTTCGTATTTTATCAAGTATCTCTAAATACATAGTAGAATCATGAGACATGACGTGGTATAAATATTCAATGTAAAGACAAATGGTTGATTTTTAAATGTGTATTGTAGTGTATATCAAGAAAAATCATTTCACACGATGCAGTGAATCCAATTTCCTAGAAGCAGACCCAGCAATAGGCAGTTAGTGCGATTTATTGCCAAGGATTACGAATTTGTTAAGTAATATTAAGTGAAGTAACTCTTATATTTAATGATGGAAGTTTAAGACAAGGAGGTGTCTTCTCACCAGACTTATTCAACCTTTACAGTGAATCACTCATGGCAAAATTGAAAGTCCTACCAGGATTCATTAAAGGTGGTCATAATCTTAACAACATAACACATAAACATTATTTACATTATTCGGACTATTGTCCTCATCTTTGTCACTATATTTATCACAAGGTTTCGACTGTTGTACGCTCCGAAATGTCGAACTAAACCCTTTATTTCGCTCACTGGGGTAACTGTTCTAGTTCCACGTGCTATGTTTGATGGATGTCAGTTTTCAGTTATCTCCTCAAGGACACATGGGACAGTGGATAAAGACGTTAGTGAGTTCAATACCCGGTTAAGGCAGTGGAGAACTTTCAGAAGGAAATTAACAGGAGATAACTGATAACTGACAACCATCAAAAATGGCACGTGGAACTAGAACAGTCTACCCCAGTGAGCGAAATAAACGGTTCAGTTCGACATTCCAACCACCCGAAGAAGGCCGGAGCGTACAACGGTCGAAACGTTGTAATAAATATGGCGACAAAGATGAGGACAATAGTCCGAATAATGTATATAATGTACATAATACTTCATCTCAGAAATATTGACAGATACTGAAGGGCCGAAACGTTGTGATAAATATGGCGACAAAGATGAGGACAATAGTCCGAATAATGTAATTTTTTTTTAAGCATTTCACCCTAAGTAAGGTGGGAAGCCACTAGGACGCAAGGAGTTACAGAAAATTTAGAGCAAGATCAGATAGGAGTGATAGAAGAAAGGATCAGTGTAGTCGATAGATCAAGGCAACTGGAGATGTCGATTGACATTACACTTGAATAGCTAGAGATTATAGCTTACAGGGAAACAGGAATAGGGAGGGTAGTTCCCCAAGCGAGAGGTGCGAGACATAAAGCTATTAGAGTAGAAGAGACGGTTACATTTAGGATTTTCGATAGTGAAGGGGTGAGAGTGGGATGCCAGCCTCGTATGGCGCTTGAACTCATGACGTCTGGAAAGCAGCGAATACAGCTCATGGGAGCAATTTCCATGGAAGTATTTGTAGAACAGACAGAGGGAGGCGACGGCGCGTCTGTGAGAAAGTGACTGTAGACGAGACGCCAGGGCAGGGTCAACTACATTGTTTATCTGCTCTGGAGCCTATCAAGAACCCCGAGGCAAACAGAAGGGGCACCAGACCATATATGGCAGCAATACCCTATGCAAGGGCGAATTTTTGATTTGTAGATTTGTGAATAATGTACATAAGTACTTCATCTCAGAAATATAGACATAACACATAAAGCTAACACAGTGTTGATAGCAGACGCAGAAAGGGAACTCGAGCAACTCCTACAGAAGGCAGTGAAAGAAAGCGAGAAGAAATGACTAAATATCAATTTTAAGGAGACAGAATATATGATTGTTAGCAAAAGAGACATTCCAATATGCAAATTACAAATTGGAGATCCCAAATTCAAGCAAGTATAGTAATTTAACTATTTGATAAATGTGACACCGTAATCCGAAGGTATATTGGGATAGCGAAAGATACCTTCCAAATCTAAGCAAGTTATTAAGAAACAGGAAAATCTTTTTTCTTAGTGGCTTTATTGCGTTACTTGGTGTATAAATAAAATGTATGTTTCATATGTAATTAGCGTTATATGTTTAAGCGTCTGAAACTTAAGAATCTTTTATACAGTTTAATAGATTTATTTGTTGGCGTATTACAATATTTAACAGCGTTTCTTGTCAAAGATACAATATACGAAATATAGCGGATTTACAAGGGGATTTGAAGGAAAACATTAAGAAATATTATCTTTCGGCAGTTTACAAACATGTCACCTTTTTATATTTAGGAAGGATATTGAAATAATCCAGACTCCATACTGTCAGCAAGCAGTCTGCATACGGATAGAAAATGAGTTTAGAAAATATGCAGTAATAATAAATATTGAAAAACACCGGATTTATTCAACCGATACAGAGAGGCGATTCTGATAAAATTAGGAAGCCGTCCAGGATTCATTACGGGCGGCCATAATCTTAGCAACATAACATATAAAGGTGACACAGTGTTGATAGCAGACACAGAAAGGAAACTCGGAGAACTCCTACAGAAGATAGTGAAGGAAAGTGAGAAGAAATGGCTAAATATCAATTATAAGAAGGCAGAATGCATGTTTGTCAGCAAAATAAAACTTTCGAACATGCGAATTGCAAATTGGAGATGTCAAAATACTTGCAAGGAAACAGAAATCTGAAGGCGCACCGAGATAGGAGAAGGTGCCTTCCTAAAGCTAAGCAAATAATTAAAAACAGAAACATTTAATTGGAAACAGAGGAAGACGTACCTAATTGTTATTTAGTATCGGTGCTCCTATATGGCAGTGAATGCTGGAAAAACCCCTCAGACTTGACGCAACAGAAAGGTACCTCTACATAGAGAAGCTGAGAATACCATGGATCGAACAGGTCGAGGAACGTCGACGTTTTGGAGGAAAAAAATCGGACAATTCACGTTTGCATTAAAAAAAAAAAGAATTGAAATTTCTAGAGATCATAATGCGGAATGTATCGTAAATTTGATACTCACAGTGCATAATGAAGGCAAGAGAGACTGATAAAAGCAGAAAATAAACTATCTAACGATGTTGTGTATATGGTTGCAAAAGCAGGGTTTACGAGGGTATCAAAAAGAATAAAATTACAAAGAGCTGCAGTGGATTAGAAATTGTGCAGACAATGATCATCCATGACCTGAAGAAACACGGTAAATATATTACGTTGGTGCAAAAATAATTACGTAATAATGTCGTTTTTTGACGTTAAAAATACGTCAAAAAACGACATTATTACGTCATTATTTTTGCACCAACCTAATACAAAAGAATCGACCTCATGTAAATGGTTTACTAAGAGGTAGAAAGGACAGGAAATTGTGGAGAGACATGATCGCCTACGTCCTGAATGGCCACGACACATAAAACAAGAAGAACGAGGACGGGGATGGGGAGGCTCTTATTTAAATGGATGATAGTGCAAAGATTAGGAGCGATATCAAAAAGATAAAATATAATAAGAGCTGCAAAAGGACTGGAAATTGTGGAGACCTACGATCGCCTACATCCTAAAGGGACACGACAGATAGAAGAAGAGTAAGCTGGTGTAAATGGTTCGCAGAGATCGTGTAAATGGTTTGTTAAGAGCTAAAAACAACAGGAAATAGTGGAGAGACATGACCGCCCACGTCTTGATGGCAGAGAGAAGAAGGAGGAGGAGGGCAGGAATAGCTTGGGTTAATAGAATGGCAGAACAGGGATTCGAGCGATAGAAGAACGCAAAATATACTAAGAGCTAAAAAGGAGAGGAAACTGTGGAGAGCCATGATCGCCCACGTCCTGAAAGAGCACGACACATAGAATAAGAATAAGAACAAGGTTGTGTAAATCGTTAGCAGAACAGAGAGTAGAACAGATAGCGCTGAGACAAAATGTCCTAAGAATTAAAAAAGATAGGAAATTGGAGAGGGCTATGATCACCAACGTCCCTTAGGGACATGGAACATAGAAGAAGACAAGAATCCAAGTAGGTTAATTATTTCTTGTAAAGCTAAAATACAGATGAAAATGTATCAGACTTATTATTACTGGAAGCAATAAGGAAATAATTTCTCCTTGGTTTAAACATTACTTTGCATAATTTATTTTTTTAATTCTTGTCTGTGAAATACACAGTGAAATAGGAGAGCAGCCCCAGGGGGACCGTCATTCTCTCTGTCTCTGTCTCTGTCTGGCTGTCTGTCTCTCTCTCTCTCTCTCTCTGACACAAACAAGCAAAAGACAAACAAAAAATAAAAAATGCGTTTCACATCTGCTCAGATGAGCAGTAGTTCTATCCCTTGTTTCCTGTTTAGAGTAGCGTTTCTTTCTCTTCCACTTCCTGTAGCAGCTTTTTTCTTAGTGTCGTTATCGCATTGGTTGGGTTGAATTGATTAAGCAAAACATGAAACAACAATATCCTTTAAAATACATTGAAAATTGTCACCGTGCGGCAGTGATTATTTTACACAGAGCCCAAACATAAAACTGTCCCTCAAGCGTTTTGTCCTGCAACTATTAGAATTAAAACGTAGTTCCGACGGCTGTTAGTCTCAAACAACAGGAACCAGGAATACATATTGTCTTTTATCATATTTTCTGATTTGCAACAAGAATTAGAAATGTCCACCGTAGGAGAGCAAGGAGTGGACGAAAACTATCTTTAATCATTAGAAGGCCTCTGTTGTCCGCTGCCGAGCAGTTGGCATAGCAAACAGTGATGCAGTACGAATGGGGAAAAAACATTTAAACGTAAATTTATGTCTATTTTTTTTACTGTTTAAAATGTTCCTTACGGATCTCCGTCTTTTTATCATTGCTTCTTTCATTGTTTCTGATAAGCAATTTAATTTTTCATGAAATAATAAGTTATTATCCGAATACAAATTTTCTTTTGATTCCTGCAAGGAGATTCAGTATCAGTCACATCTTATTATCGAGGTTTTTTCTACATTCACCATTTAATAGATATTTCCTCACATGAGATACGCTTATTTAGAGAAAGCAATCGACCATATCCAAGTTGAAAGATAAGAGGCTGGCTTTTGAGTACAGGAGATACAGAGACTGACAGAAAACACAAGCGTGTAGATAAATGCCATTGTCTACTATAAAGCTTCATTTATTTTTTTTTAGGATTTTATTCATCTTCATTTTTTAAACATTTCATCCCAGGCAACGCAATAAATCAACTAAGACGAAAGGGGTTGGTGGGAACTAATAAGAAACACAGTATTAAATAACAAGACCAATAAAAAGGTAAATAAATCAGTCATCTTTATTGATCTTCTCCACGGCTTTCAACTCCTTTATGTTCTATAATAATATATAGTTGTGGTTCTATAATGTATAACGTAATTTATTTTTAACATAATTCACATATTCCATAAGAGATATTTACATTATTTACATTGTTTGGACTGTTGTCCTCATAATGATTGTCATATTCGCGACGTTTCCGCCGCTGTACGCTTCGGCATTCTTCAGGTGTTACAAGTTGGAATTTCGAATCGAACGCTTTATTTCTTCTACTGGGGTAGATTTTTCTAGTTCCACGTGCCGTGCTTCTCCCCGATATCTTAGTTTCAGTTATTTCTCTTTAGTAACTCAACTTTCCAAGTTTTTGTTCACCTCCGCTGTAGTCAGATACTGAACTCACAACCTTATTTCCTTGAGATATCCAGAAGAGATATGACATGTGGAACTAGAACAACCTATAAGACCTTTTCCAATCAAGAGCTCTTATAGATATCTTCATATGCAACATGTTTTAGATTTCCACTTCAAGATACTTATGTTTTGATAGGTTTTTTTTTGAAGCTGCTCGAAAATACATTACAACCTTCAGGGAATACCATGTCAGTAAGAAGGCACATTCTATTCATGTGGTCTTTGATCACACGATGTCTAAGCTTTGATTGTTCTGTCTGTAATGTAAACGGGTCTGGTTGATGTTCATATCAGTTTCTTTCAGTTTCCTTTCTTTATATTTTGACCAAATATCGACTTTTTAAAAATCATTTTCCCCCCAAGTAAGGCAGTAAAGTCACTAAGACACAAGGGGTTATTGAGTGTGTAAGAAGAAGAAAAGAGAAACATTTTTAAGGAGCGAGAACAATAGAAGAGTAATCAATAGATAACGATTGACATTGCATTTAAATTTGTTTTCTAATCATTTCACCCCATGCAAGGCAGTAAAGCTACTAAGACACAAGGGGTTATTAAGTATGAAATGTATAAGAAAAAAGAAAAAGGCTTTTTTTTAGAAAAAAATTGACATTATCTAAGTTAAAAGATAAGAGGCTGGCTTTTGCGCATTAACATTGATACAATAGACACAGTCCAAAACACATGCATGTAAATATGAACTATTGTATATTATAAGGCTTTATTTATTTTTTAATTAGGATTTCATTCGTCTTCACTTTTTAATCATCTCGCCCCAAGGAAGGCAACAAAGGGTTAATGTGTGTGAAAGAATAAGGAAAAGAAAAGAAAAAAACATTAAGTAGCGAGAATAAAAGAAGACGAATAAAAAAGACATTAGATAACGATCGATATTTCAATTACATTTTTGAAGATCAATATCAACTGGAAATCAAGAAACCTGAAGAGTTTCCCACAGGTGAAAAAAAGAAACTGTTAGCATAGAACTTACGGTTCCATCTAGCCAATTCAACTGTAAAATGACGAGATTTTTATACCATTTAGTCAGTTACGTGCTATACGGGATAAACGATCATGTATAATTCAATACATAACTGACGAGGTAGACTTTTTCCCCCGCAGTAGGCTACCATTTCTTTCTGCGGTAGAGTAGTTGCTATCCAAGTCTGTCCTGCTAATTACACACCTTTCGCAAGATTAATAGCATGTAAGCGAATGGAATGGATTTGACTGGAATTCGAACTCGGCTCTCCGATTCCTCACTCCGAGATGCTATCCATTACTCCACTGTGCTTCCTAGTACTTCGCTTAAATAAAAAAACAAACAAAAAAAACTAGGTACCATCGAAGAAGGTTTAGTAGAATAATTATCACGAAATTATTAATAGAAAAGGTACACATAAGATACATTATGGTGGTTAGAAAATGAACGAAGCCTAGATATAAAACCCAGTAAAATTGCACAATATTCTTTGGATATTATCAAGAATCTCTAAATATGTAGCAGAACCAACAAACAATATTTGGACGTAATATCCAATGAGCTTATATATATGTAAGATAAATTCTGGAGAGAAAGATTATACAAGACACAATATACGAACTTTACCATCAGCAGATCTAGCAATTGATTCAATATAATGTTTACACTTAATGTCAGCAGAAAACATTAGCTCGAGTAAGTGCAACTAGTCACTCTACTGATGGTTAGCATCAGCCATACTGATAGAAATTATAAATGGGTACTCAGATGATTAGTATAGAACAGTTTCATTTTTTAGGAGTTGAGTACTGATTACATCGTTACACGCAAGCCACCAATATACCACTGGGTGGCATGCCACTAGATTTTACCACTGGTGGCCCACTGTTGGACTGCAGGCCTGTTCATCTCGACAAGGTTACCTATAGCCCGCCGGTGGCCAGAGGACGGCTGTCGTTACCATTGGTGGCCCGCCAGCGGGTCACAATCAGCTTACGTGTAGGGACCAGGTTGATGAAAATTCGATCAACGTAGGTGCAAGGATAGAGCCCTTCAAGGTACTCCTGAATTAATACAAAGATCTAGAAGAATAGTCGTTCAGGACAACTTTAATTTCAGGATTTGTTAAGAAAGATTAATCAGTTCAAAAATTGATCCAGAAATACCAAACCTTTGAAGAAAATCAGTATTCAAACCCTGTCAAATTCTTTCGAGATGTACAAAGTAACAGTCCAGGCATCAACATTTAGATTTAAATTTTGATAGAATCTTTCAGAAATAATCGTTAATAAATAACGCCATTATTTCCACTCATAATTTTAGCACTACTAATATTATGTGCAGTCTTGATTAGATGAAGTCTTGTCAAGCATTATTCATTTCTGGGACTAGGATTTCTTTCATCTTCATTTCAATTGCTTCATTTCCACTAGGAGTATTAGTAGTATTAATATATGCCTAGAATTTTGATGAGATGAAACCTTAACAAGAATTATTCATTTTTGGGACTAGGATTTCTTTCATCTTCATTTCAATTGCTTCATTTCCACTAGTAGTATTAGTAGTATTAATATATGCCTAGAATTTTGATGAGATGAAACCTTAACAAGAATTATTCATTTTTGGGACTAGGATTTCTTTCATCTTCATTTCAATTGCTTCATTTCCACTAGTAGTATTAGTAGTATTAATATATGCCTAGAATTTTGATGAGATGAAACCTTAACAGGAATTATTCATTTTTGGGACTAGGATTTATTTCATCTTCATTTCAATTGCTTTATTTCCACTAGTAGTATTAGTACAGTATTTACATTATTCGGACTATTGTCCTCATCTTTGTCGCCATATTTATCACAACGTTTCGGCCGTTGTACGCTCAGGCCTTCTTCAGGTGGTTGGAATGTCGAACTGAATCCTTTATTTCGCTCACTGGGGTAGACTGTTCTAGTTCCACGTGCCATGTTTGATGGATGTCAGTTATCAGTTATCTCCTGCTAATTTTCCCTCTGAAAGTTCTCCACTGCCTGAACCGGGTATTGAACTCACACTCTTTGGTCTGTCACTGGATCTAACCACCCACTTCGTGGAAATAATCAAAGATGCTCCCATCCTCTCCAACCAGATGGTGAGCTTGGACGTGGTGAGTTTGTTCACCAAGGTACCCACGGAGTTGGCACTCTCAGTAGTCAGAGACAAATTGACCTCTGACTCTTCCCTAGAAGAACGGACCAGAATTCCAATAGATAATCTGATGGAGATGTTGACTTTCTGTACACAAACAACACACTTCGGAATGGGGTCACACATATATCGACAGGATGATGGCTTAGCAATGGGCTCGCCATTATCACAAGCAATAGCGAATATATACATGGAATACTTTGAAGAAATGATATTAGAATCTATATCTCTAAAGCATACTATATAGTTAAGGTACGTAGATGACAGCTTCATACTCTGGCCACACCTGGAAGATGTCCAGGTTCTACTGGACCATGAGAACTGAATAAGACCTTCGATACAGTTCACAATAGAGAAAGAGAGTAACAACAGACTCCCATTCCTGGATGTACTAATATCTCTAACAGAGCATGGGTTCAAGACATCCGTATACCGTAAACCGACATTCACCGGACAGTACCTCAATTTCAACTCCCACCATCCATACAGCGTAAAGAAAGGGATCGTCCGTTGCTTACAACACCGAGCAAAAGTCATAAGTGGCAACCCAGAGACGTTAGATAAGGGATTGGTCAAAATAAGTAGTACCCTACAACGTAACAACTACCCTTGGTACATGGCAGCAGCCCCAAAAAACTGGGATAGGCGGGTACAAGAGGAGGAGGAGGACAACAACACTCAGAAAACAGTCTGCCTGCCTTATGTGAAGGGGTTACCAGAGAAAATGCAAAGGATCCGCGGTCCATATAACGTCAGGACAACCTTCAAAAGCGTGACAACACTTCGCAGATATCTCTCTCGAGTGAGACCCCCATAGAGGAGAACATGACTAAAGACTGTGTGTACGCTATCCCGTGCAGCTGCGGAAAGGAATATAAAGGAGAGACAGGCCGCCCCCTCAAGGTAAGCCTTCAAGAACACCAGAAAACTGTAACGCGAGGGGAAGTAGAAAAATCAGACGTGGCTGACCACATATGGAGAGAGAAGGGAGATCACCGTCCCCTGTGGGATCATGTTGAGATCATAGACAGGGAACACCATTGGAAAATTCGTAAACTTAAGGAATCAGCACATATGCTAGGCCACAAAAATCTCCTGAGCCGACCAAGCATAGAAATAAATACAATATGGGAACCAGTAATAAGGAGTGCCAGAGAAAAGCAATGATAACAAAGTTGCAATATGAGCTCTGGTAAAAACATGAATTGATAACAGCAAAATTGCAGTATGAGCACTGGTAAAAAATGTTGCTGAAAACATTAGGTTTATAATACCCAGAAATTCATACCCAGATGTCCTCAAGGACATCCACATGGCACAGTGGATAAAGGCGTTGCTTAGATCCAGTGACAAAGAGTGAGTTCAATACCCGGTTACGGCAGTGGAGAACTTTCAGAGGGAAAATTAGCAGGAGATAACTGATAACTGACATCCATCAAACATGGCACGTGGAACTAGAACAGTCTACCCCAGTGATCGAAATAAAGGGTTCAGTTCGAAATTCCAACCACCTGAAGAAGGCCGGAGCATACAACGGCCGAAACGTCGTGACAAATATGGCGACAAAGATGAGGACAATAGTCCGACTAATGTAAATACTGTACATAATACCTCATCTCAGAAATATAGACAGACTCTAGTAGTATTAGTAGTATTAATATATGCCTAGAATTTTGATGAGATGAAACCTTAACAAGAATTATTCATTTTTCGGACTAGGATTTCTTTCATCTTCATTTCAATTGCTTTATTTCCACTAGTAGTATTAGTATTAGTAATATTATCTGCAATTTTCATTAGATGAAGCATTGCTATACATTCTTTATTTTTCATTAAGATTTCATTCATCTACTTTCATCTCTCTATTTCTACTCGTAGTAGTATTAGTATCAGTAGCAATAATGTTATAAAGAATCAGGTCAAGAACTTACCGATTCATCATTTATAAATACATTGCTCGTGTAAACACTGTAATGTAACTATAATTATAAACCTCTATATATTGTACTTATACTCGATTCAGTGAAGTCCATCTCGTATATATCCATGCGTTCGTCTACGATGGCAAAGTATAATACGCTTGAAGATTCTTCCTTGAGCTCTGATTTGATACTTGTATTTTATTTACCTTTGTCCGGTTTTGCGATTACATCAAAGAAGGCCATTATTATTGACCGTCGAATTTATTGACAAAATCTATTCCCCGTTCTTAACCCAAAGTGATTGGCAATCGAAATTAATTGAACTTGATAGACTCTTTTCTTCTTTATCAGTTTCGACGGTCAAATGTTTGACTCACAGAGGAGATCTCTAGAAATTTTATTTGTTCTAATTGTGAAAACGCCAAGTAGGTCAGATCGATTCGGGAATATCGTATGTCCTTAGAGATGATGTTCGTTTGAATTGAAACGAGCTACTTACGCAGGGAATTCCTCTGATCTTTTGTTGTGATTAATTTTTGTTCTTGATCATGATTTTATGACTTTAAGCAAAACAGTGTTTGTGAAGCAATCAGAATTAGGGTTGGAAATCCGGTGACCAAAGAAATAACAGTGGAGGAATCATATCAGAGATTCCGTTTCAAATCCTTGCTGAGGTTTCACTTCATACACATCTGCTTGGAAACAGATTGATCCGCTTTCACTCCAGATATGGAATTAATAGAATAGTTGCTTTCGGTGGTTCCCAGACTTCGTGAATTTAAGCGCTCAACAAGGCTGGCTTCTCGCTCTCACCCTTTCACTGTCGAAACTGTTAAATGTAGCCGTCTCTTCTACTCCAATAGCTTCATGTCTCGCACTTCTCGCCTGTGGAACTCCCTCCCTATTTCTTGTTTTCCTGATAACTATAATCTCCAACTATTTAAATGTAACGTCAATCGACGTCTCCAGATGCCCTGATCTATCCCATATGCTTCTCTTCTTCCATTCCTCTATAACTCCTCTTTGTGTTCGCTCCTACTCTAAACCCCTTTGCGTAATAGTGGCTTCCCGCCTTGCTTGGGGTTGACTCCTTAAAAAAAGTAGATAATGATCTATAGCCTTGGCTGGTGAACAGTCTAGAAAAATAATGAACAATACTGCATTAAACTTCTTGCAAAAGACAAAGTGCAACTACTTCACGAGTTTTTTTTTTATTCTAGAACAATAATAAATGTTGCATATTTTAAAGGAATATAAATATATGGAGATCCATTATTGTCTATGTTTTGAAGGGGTATAGCAATGAAAAAAAAGCACAGAATAAATATATATATTGTTAGGTTTAATTGTCTTAGACTAAGTTGCAGTGAATATACTGCGATATATTAGAACACTACGATTAAAATTTCAGTTCACCTGCTGTTACTCCTCCTGGTTGTGACGATAAACTACATCCGGCAGCAAGTCCTCTGATCAGCCGTGTGGAGGTCTTAAGGAGCATGGAACCACCTCTTAATTGCTGTTATTTTCAAGACCACTCTGATCCGGGTGGTAGCACCTGTTAGAGTCCCAGGTATAGACAAATAGAGAACACAAAAACAAAAAATTAACTGTGCCGTTTTATAATAAAATTACCAACAACACATTTTTATAGCAACGCGAACAGCACAACACAACAAGTATAAAAATACATTTTTATGGTAAACTTACCAGCAATACTTTTTTATATAAAAAGAATTCCTGACAATACATTTTATAATTTACAAAATATATATCTACAAACACATACGTTTGACCTGAAAGGATAAAATCTTATAAAAATATTTACATTTTGGCATTAAATCACTGAGAGATGTTGATATACCTCTAAACAGCAACAATCAAATGTACTAAATTATTACTGAAACAATGTCAGATACAGCGCGCGATGGGTAAATTGTCACCATTATATAATTTTTAATTTAGTTTATCTACAAGATCGGGCAAATCATTATCACGGGCATATATTGATAGAACATCACCAATATATCGAAGATACGTTGATTGTTTGGGTAAAATATTTTGCAAAGGTCCAGATTAGAAAAATTCTAAAAAGATGCAGGCGATAACTACACTAAGAGGCGATCTCATTAACAATCCAAATTTTTGTTTGTAAAAATTGTTATTAGATGTGAAATATTACTGATTGGTGATAAGACGCCAGATTTTTATTATTATAGCTGTTGGCAGGGAGAGATTTTCCTTTAATACTTTTACTTATGCCCAAGAAGAATTAATGTTTCCATGTCGTAAACAAGTGAAATAATTTAAAAAATTAATCGCTTAATATTTTTACAGTGGAATATTTAAAAAAAAAATCGATTTTAGCTCTGACATGAGTAAAATCTTTTATTGGCACTTAATCGCTGTTAGAAGATTAGAAATTTCAATTACAAAGGTTTTCATTCCTATCGATTTTCTTTTGTAATATGCTTTATCAAAGGCAAAATATATTTTCAGGCTAATATCTCGATTTTATTTATTGAAAGAAAATAAATTTTTATATTAGACCATTCTGTAATCTATATATAAAATTTTGTAACTTCCGTTAATCCGTCCGTTACACCATCTAAACTAGCCATACATGGACCGATCGAAACCAAATTTTGAGGGGGTAACGCAAACGGGTAAGGGGGTACAAAGTCCAATTATTTAGGTTCGAAGGTTAGTACAATAAATGTTCATTAATTTATTGGGAGAAATTAAAAAAATTGATTATTTAACACATCTGATAAATGATTAAAATGACAAATACTTATTTAATAAAAATGCAATATTTACATTATTCGGACTATTATCCTCATCTTTTTCGCCATATTTATTACAACGTTTCGGCCCATCAGTATCTGTCAATATTTCTGAGATGAGGTATTATGTACACTATTTACAATATTCGGACTATTGTCCTCATCTCTGTCGCCATATTTATTACAACGTTTCGGCCCATCAGTATCTGTCAATATTTCTGAGATGAGGTATTATGTACACTATTTACATTATTCGGACTATTGTCCTCATCTCTGTCGCCATATTTATTACAAAGTTTCGGCCATTCAGTATCTGTCTATATTTCTGAGATGAGGTTTTATGTACACTATTTACATTATTCGGACTATTGTCCTCACCTTTGTCGCCATATTTATTACAACGTTTCGGCCGTTGTACGCTCCGGCCTTCTTCAGGTGGTTGGAATGTCGAACTGAACAACCTGAAGAAGGCCGGAGCGTACAACGGCAGTAGTACAAATACACACTAGTCGAGTCCACTTGTATGAAAAAGGATTGGACCCCATAACATATATGATATCTCTTTATATATCTATCTGGTTGAGATTTAGGAACATCGCGATTTACAAAACATCGACAAAAACAAAACATCATAAAAATTTCAAATGTTTCGTTTGTGTAAACAACTGTAATTATCATGGTGAAAATATTGATGGACATTATATTAACGAGGCTTTCATCGTTTTATGTAAGTTAACTCCTCACAACTGGTATTTCGGTTTGGATGCAATGTATATATGTTCTTTTTTATCATTTCACCTCAAGCAAGACAATAGAGGGACTAGGTCGCTACGAGGACGTTTACTGAATGTTAGAGTATATGGGAAACAAACTACTATTAAACAGAGAGGACAATGAAAGAACAAGAAATATAGTGTTAAGAGAATCAGTCTATAAATTTCAACTAAACGGAGTATTGGTTGTTCTGTCAATAAATGCCAAATGTTTCCTTATACGGAATGGGTCAATATTAATCTTATCATTACCATTACAATCTCTGGAAGATAATTCTATTTAAGGAAAGAGTATTGATCTTCTTTATACAAAGGAAATATAGGATCATGTCTCCCCACTACTTCCTATAGCATCTGTTTCTCTTTAGTGCAAGCTGGAAGACACTCTGTCTGACAACAGCACTCTTCATCACCCCACACAAGCAGAAGAACCCAGTCATTGCTGTCAGACAGTTTCTGCTATTATTAAGTTGGTATAAAAATAATGTCGTTTTCTCACATATGTTAATATGTGAGAAAACGACATTATTTTTGCCCCAACTTAATACATCACAACTTACATCAGGCTACTCATCTCAGATTGTAACCCATTTGATTATTATGTGTAAGGCGCAGTTGAGCGAATGACCAGCAAAACTCCTTGAAGCACCAAAGATAAAATGAATGCAAGGATTATGGCAGCATTCACCAACATAAACAAGTTTACCATCCAAAAGAGTTGCAGGAGACTCAAAGACTGCTGGAGACCATGGTTAACGCCAATGACGATTTTACTGACTAAATTTACTCTTTAGTATTTCAAGATATTTTTGCGTAATTTTGGTAAATATATCTGTTAAAATGAATTAGTATTTCAAGATATTTTTTATTTTTGCGTAATTTAGACGATAATGCATCCATGGCAGTATATATATATATATATATATATATATATATATATATATATATATATATATATATGTGTCTGTGTGTTCGTGTCAAGGAATGTTTGACAGCTGATAGCTGAAATTTTCCTCATTCTAATATTTCTGTCGCCTAAACGAACATATAAGATGCAAACGAAGAATTATTGTCAGCAAAATGTTTTACCAACATTGCCGACCATGACAGAAATCAATCAATCACTCTCGCTACAATGATATTAGTTATTATCACAGACTTTCGCTAGTGTTAGTACAGTTAGTGATACCAATTTCATACTCCGGCTGTCCAGGCGAATATAGCATTACCAATATCTCACACTTGCGAACCATTTCTCTGTTGTCATTCCGACAACATACAAATGTCCAAAGTGAAATAATACAGTACTTCTTGAACATAAATTCTAACTTCAGGTTTTTGAGATTTGAAGTTACAATTATTATTAACAGCATCATCTATTTATTTAGGATTAATAATGGATAACAGCTAGGATTTAGAAATCGGAGAGCTGAGTTCGAATTCGTCAGATCGATTATATTCACTTAGGTGCTAATACCCTCGGGAAAGGTATGAATCCTCTTTTTCTCCCCTCGGCTATGGGTAAATAGCAGGACAGACCGACCTCAACAGTCAAGTATTGAAAAATAACTGAGCACCTAAGCGTGTATCATGCTTGGTAGATAGCTGATCATTTATGCTCCGACTCTCTTCGTATTGGCGGCAAATATCCCTGCACAATTCCCTGTTGCTTGTAGCGGTTATCAACGTTTGACGTTTCCTTTTATCACTCTCTTCCATAATCATTATTATTACTATTGTTTGATATTATTTACATTATTACATTATTCGGACCGTTGTCCTCATCTTTATTGTCATTTTCACGACGTTTCGGCCATTGTACACTCTGGCCTTCTTTAGTTGACGTGAATTTCGAACAGCACCTTTTATTTTGTTCACCGTGATAGATTGTTCTAGTTCCACATGCCATGCTTCTTCCTGACGACACAGTTATCTTCCTTTTCCTCCCTCTCCAAGATTTTGTTTACCACTGTAGTATCCACATATTGATCTCACAAATCTTTGAGAAATCACTGGAACCAACCTACGCTTTTAACCACAGGTCGTTGAGGACACACTAAAACACTCTACCTGGTTGGGAGAAATAAAGGGTTCGGTTCGAAATTTCATTCAACTGACTAAGGTCGGTGCGTACAACGGCCGAAACGTCATGAATATGGCAACGACGATTAAGACATCCCGAACAATGTAAATAGGGCAAATAATGACAATACCTCATTCTAGAAATATAGACAGATCCTGAAGAAGGCCGGAGCTTACAATGACCGAAACACCGTAAATATGGCAATGACGATGAGGGCAACAGTCCGAACAATGCAAATACTGTAAATAATTACAATACTTCATCTCAGAAATATAGACAGATATTGTTTCCTACATCGATTAAATATTTTATACACCATTTAACATTTCCCAATTTTGATACATAAACCTCATTATAGGTTTTTCTTTATTTATCAAATAAAGTTAATTACGTCTACCAGCCTGGGCATTCGAGAAATCTGAGTACAGAAAATGCATTCCTCGGACGGTATCGAATTAAAAAAAGATGTCAACTACTAACACAATGACAAACACAAAAAGAAATCCCCCACACACTTACAAATAAAAGAAAATTTAATTATCAAATAAACAAGTAAATAATTAGTACAAATACTAAAAGCATTAACGATAAAATAAACAACCCAACCGATAATGTTTTATCAAAGTTAGGTACTTGAAGATCTCATATATTAAAAACAGATATGACGCTTGCTGAAAAGCGGATATATGAAAAACGATTTGAACTGGATCAGAACAGAAAAAAAAACTTTGAAAGTCAAAATACTTAGAAATAGAAAAAGAAAAAGCGAACACTCAATAATATCAACTATGAAAACGACCAAAATGTGCTGGCTGTTTATGGAAAATAAAACATCAATATATTCAGATGAAAGTAAAATTAAAAGCATCCCATGTAAGGGGTAAAAGAATAGACGAAAGCGCTCGGACATACAGATCATTTGGACAATTCTTACCTAATTTATGCCAAAAAAATATTCTAAGACGAGAAAATTTAAAAATTCTTACTGCAATACCTTCTTCGTCGTTTGCAACGAACATAGGATTAAACGGGAACAGCTGCACAAATGCACATATATATATATATATATATATATATATATATATATATATATATATATATATATATATATATATATATATAATATTAGTGGTAAATATACATATATATGCAAAATCCACAGGTGCATATATACACATGTATATTTTTAGAATAAAAAATTCCGAGAGGATAGAATTCAGGTAGAACTCAATGTCCAGGACAGACTAAGGATATAATAAAAAGTGTTTAAGCCTTTTTATTATATATATATATATATATATATATATATATATATATATATATATATATATATATATATATACACGACATATATATTATATATATATATATATATATATATATACATATATATATATATATATACACACGACATATATATTATATATATATATATATATATATATATATATATATATATATATATATATACATGACAGTTCAAATGTTTGAGGGAACACATTTTAATTTTTTAAATTGGCCCCAAAAATAGTTGTTTTGCAATTTAAATAATAAAGTTATTGTAAAATATGGCATGATTTTGTATTAGAATTTTTTATGAGAAAAAGAAAAAAACAATTTTATGATTAATTTTTGCTCTCTTCAAAATAGCATCTTTGTATTTGTTGCAACAACTTCTCAAAATATAAATGTGATAACTGAATCTATTGTTTTTCACTGAGCTCTTTCTCACTTTTTTTCACTCAAGTTCACTGACAAGTTCATCCTAATTCTGGGAGTGTCTTAAAACCTTTGAACTCTCGTATATATATATATATATATATATATATATATATATATATATATATATATATATATATATATATATAAGCAAATATATGGATATAGATCCGACAGTATGAAGAAAAATATACGGAAAAAACAAACAAAAATCCTTATATGCAATTATGCTGTTTTAATGCTAATATAATATCAACGTCGGACGTTTCGGTCTAATAAACCATCTTCAGGATATATTCATAAAATATAATTAACATTATCAATTCAACATGACAAAAACGATTGACTGTTAGGATAAGACTTGTTCTTATGTCCATCGTCTTTGTCATGTTGAATTGATAATGTTAATTATATTTTATGAATAAGTCCTGAAGATGGTTTATTAAACGGAAACGTCCGACGTTGACATTATATTAACAATAAAACAGCATAATTGCATATAAGAATTTTTGTTTGTTTTTTCCGTATATTTTTCTTCATATATATATATATATATATATATATATATATATATATATATATATATATATATATATATATATATATATATATATATATATATATATATATATATATATATATATATACATATATATATATATATATATATAGTGGTAGAATCTCCGACTGACACCAATTCCGTCGGGTTTCGATCCGAGCTAGAGGCAAACGGATGTCTAGCTCTCTGCGGAAGAGGTGTGGCTTTGTAAACAGTGACTATTATGGCTGATATAGCGAGACTCTTCGGTAAAAGCGAATTGAGTCACTGTCGGTCATTGTGTGTTTATCTAAAAATAAATACGCTAAAATTCACCTTCATCCCTGCCGCGCGCCGACGTAGAATCTCCGACTGACACCAATTCACTCGGGTTTCCATCCTAGCTGGAGGCAACCAGATGTCTAGCCCCACTGAAGTGCTGTGAAACAGCGAAACAGTCTGTGCGTGGATGACTTTATATATATATATATATATTAGGTTGGTGCAAAAATAATGACGTAATAATGTCGTTTTTTGACATTAAAAATACGTCAAAAAACGACATTATTACGTCATTATTTTTGCACCAACCTAATATATATATATATGATATAATATACAATGTATCTATAAATAGACAATAACAATAAGGACATAAACTTTGTATTAGCCAACAGGTCTTATTATACAATTAATATATAAATCATTTTAGTATGTGATAAATTTATATATAATATATTTTAATGTAACAGTATATTATCAATTTGATTATTTTCTTTGAATTTTTTAACATTTCTGTAGTTATTTATGAAGTAATTTAATGTATATAACTAAAAAACTATATACAGCGAAATCATTTACTTCCTTTCGGTTATTCGACATTGAATTATGTCGCTTAGCATCTTCCATAATTTCCATCACCTTCTCAGCTAACCTGATGAATATTTATGAGAATCTCTTAAATTTAAAAAAAAAAAATGAAAAAACTAACATTTTTACTTTTGTTTATTAATACAATTGAAGAATAAATTATCACCTTTGCCTTGAAAAAATCCATCAGATGTGTAAACGCGTTTTCCTCTTGTCTGTATCTCTCTCTCTCTCTCTCTCTCTGTATATATATATATATATATATATATATATATATATATATATATATATATATATATATATACATATACATATATATATATATATATATATATATACATATACATATATATATATATATATATATATATATATATATATATATATATTGTGCATTTAGGCATCAATCCCAATTTTATACATGTTTCGTTAAAAACGTTAAAAACGAATGAGAAGGTACGGTGATAAAACGTTTTATTTAATTTTTCTCGTGTTCTTACAAGTATTTTCGTTTCTGTACATAAGGTGAATAAAAACTGTCCAAAAGTTATGTATGGACGTAAGCTTTCGGCTATAATCTTAGGGCCATTTGAACTCGTAAATAATGTTGATTCGATGTTGTTTTTGGACAGTTTTTTTTACATTTTTATCTTATTTTCTTTATTCAGATTTATTATTGCTATGTATTGCCGCCCAGTTCGTATTATTAATACTTCATATAGACGTTGCACATTTTTCATTTTATTTACAGGTTCCTTTAATAACTTTCCTGAATTTGAAACTTAAAAAAATAAAAACATCTGGTGATATTAACTTTACGCATGATTATTCTCCTACCCCTCCCCTCAGTGTCTTTTGAAAAATTGAACATGTTTACAATCCCGATACATTTCCTGCTTACATGTTTTTCGTAATTGTCAATGTACAGCTAAGTTCCGGTTTATCATATCATGAAAAAATAACTCCTTCACCTCTACCCTCTGAGCATAATTTTCTATTTAGCTTATATCTGACACGTAATTGGTTGATCAAGATAAACCGACAAGTTTATTTTTAATTCTGACCTTGTGTTTCCTTACTCGCCGACCTTTTATCGTCCGGTAAAGAAGGTAACACTTTGCTTTTGAAATTTTCTAGTTAATCACCAGTTAATTACTATCGTCTGAAGCAATACAGCATAGTACCGTAACATCAAAACTATTGTATAGCGATTTCAAGATGCTTTTCTTCTAATCTCTCATACTAATAATATATTGCTTTACTTTGTATTGAGAACTTAAAAAAAAAGTAAATGCTACGTACTGTCGAATTTTAATCCATCTGAATTTTAATTCAACTGTATATATATATATATATATATATATATATATATATATATATATATATATATATATATATATATATAATTATTTATTTAAAAATATGATTCCAACTCGCTACATAAGAGGTCTGATGTTTCAAAACAAGATCCGAAAACTTCAAAATAATATTTGAATTAACTTGAGTTAAAGTAGGCTCTGTTCCATCTTCAAGCGAAATTTTTGGGGAATGAACTTCGCTTGAAGATGGAACAGAGCCTACTTTAACTCAATTCAAATATTATTCTGAAGTTTTCGGCTCTTGTTTTGAAACATGGGACCTCTTATGTAGCGAGTTGGAATCATATTTTTAAATAAATAATTATATTTATGCTCTACTTTCGTATCGAGCACTATTTTTTAAAAATAATTACAAAAATACTAAGGAACTTTGGATCTTTTACCAAACCAGTTTCTTTCCTATTTTCTACGATATTTTCACACACACACACATACACACACACACACACACACACACACACACACACATATATATATATATATATATATATATATATATATATATATATATATATATATATATATATATATATATATACAGTTGTGTGTGTTTGTATCTGTGTGTTTTTGGTTAGGTTCTTGAATTGACTAATAATAATAATTGAAACAACATATATAGATTACCCAACCACAACATTATCGTACCGATTAACTTGCAATTGATAGGAAAACCTTTCCTCCTCCAATATGTTGATTAGTAAAATATTGTGCGTACGTTCTAATGATTTCATCTCATGTTATCTTTATTTTTCTTCAGGGATATCTGTTTATTTCTTTTGTCAATGAATCACCGCCTTTCCCCTGATATTTCCCCCCTTTCAATTTCTTTTCTCAGACGTACTGCAGCCATCGGTCAAGTTTCTCAATTCTTTTATTTTTATTTACGTAATCATTGATTGAATCGAGTCATCGTACACTCCATCATCCACATGCTCAACTAATCGACGCCTCTGGCAAAAGAAACGAACACAAGATCCTTGTCGCCTTCACTTTTTCTCACCGTACCTTTTTTTTTTGCTTCTGAGAGATACCGCAGCTTTACTTCAATGATAAATATCCAGGGATTTTAGCGCTGAGGTTTCTCATTATCGGTAGTTAACAACCTTGACCGTAGCTAGCATTAAAGATGTGGCTGAAAGCACAACAATTTTGAAGGTTCTTCAAGCAGTTTTCTGTGGGTTTCAGACCTTTTCTCAAACATTGCATTAGTTTTGGTCTGTTTTTTCCTCCTCCACTTTTCCCCCGTCCATTATCAAGAGATGGCGAAACTTGTTTGCTTTCAATAACGAAAGAAACAATATGTAAACCTCAGGCAATTGTTATATAAATTTTGTTTTCTGTTGAGAACCCCAAATTCTATCTTACTAAAAATTATTCGTAAGCTTTTCAGAAGCTGAAGCTAAAACTCATTATGGACAGACGATATTACTCACTAGAAACTGACGCCATAATCTGACTGATCACTTTAAATTATATAAATTAGCTAAATCCGGCTATTATAAATATTTCTCTTAATATTATTTAAAAATAATTCAGCAAGTGATGTTATTTTACTTATGGTAACTAGATTTTTGGCGATTGCTTTACTCAATATTCGATATTGTCCGTCAGAAAAATGATGCTTTTAACGTGTTCGCCATTAATCCTCGTCGTTTTGGCTGGGATCAAAGTGTAGTATCTGCCCTCGGGCAAATAAACTACTTTTCTTCTTTTAGTTGTGTTTCGGTCTTTGGACAGAGCGCTACTGAAATATTGTTGAGAGGTTAATCTGATTCTTTGTCTTCACTTCCATTTTCCTTTCGTTCTTTTTATTCCTGAAATCGAATAGTGTCTTTTCACCTCTTGCCTTACGGTCAAACCGGAATAGTCCATTATTTAAGGGGTATTGATAGGGCGTAACCTTCGGGCGAACCAACAAAAGTGGGGACAAAATTTCTGTTATGGGATCAGAACGTGGAAGTAATTATGAACTGAGATCAAATATAAATCAAATGTAGATGAAAATACGACATAATGATTGGATAAAGAACACAGCGCAAAATACCATCATTAGGGCATTATTTTTTAAGACAAAATTGCTGTGTTAAGCTGAAATTTAATTTTCTTTAAAAGGTATACTACGTAACAGTAGTGTTTTTCCATCACAGTTTAAAAAAAAATAACTTGCAGATGAGCATAATAATTTTGTCTTAGAAATAAAATAAAAATCTTGATGATGCCATTGTGCTAATGTCGAAAGTACTCAGAATATAAGAATATGTATCAACACTGTAATTTTCACTCTTCCTTTAATAAAGATACTAAGAGATTTATCCGTGAATATGAGAGGATCCTCTTGAAAATAAGTAGACAGTACCGTTGTTCATGATGACCGTCGTCTTCGAGTATAGAATCCAGAGGTTAGTAGTGAATATTTCGAAGACAGTAGGAAAGCGTTGTTCAGGTTAGCCGTGGATATTTTGGTAAAAGAAGGAGAGCATAGTTCGTCCTTCTGTTTCTCTTCGGTTGGCAAGCTGGAACTGGACATTCGGGTAGAGTAGACAAAATGGCCGCCTTTATACACGACGGATTGAATGTTCTACGTCTTCTGATTGGTTAACCTTCTATTGGTGGACTATAAAGTGAGTCATGTCATTTGGGTTAACTCACTAGTACATACATATACAGAAAAAAACTGTAACAAGTACTTGTCTAAACTATTCAATGAGACATGTCTTAACGAAAACATGCTGCCAAACAAACAACATCATTATCATGTCCACAGATAGAACCCAGCTTATCCAACATGGTGGTAGTAGACTCAGATCAATGAGTGGTGGGTATGCGTCTACATATATGTGTGCATGTATGAGCGAATGTGAGCTTGTCTGAAAAACATCAAGACCACCGCCACCTTTTCCTTATTACATTGCTACACATGTAACGCAACAATCTTGACACTCAGTAACCTTTTTATTCTTAGATTTCTTTGCCTTGCTTTGGGTGAAATTAAAAAAAATAGGATTTAGGTCTTTAGACATGGCAATCTACTTGATTGCAGATGACCAATGATAAGTTGACCAGTTTCTAAAGACTTGTCTAAGTAAAATAGCAGCTTGAATTTTCTTGTCTTCTGTACAATGTTCAAAGCAATGTCCAAAGTCAGAGGTTAACCATTTTTATCTAAAGCTTGATAGACCCTTTCAGTAAGAATCATTAAAATGTCAGCTGTTGATCTAGAGAAGTGAAAGTCATATTGTTTCTCTGAAAGAAAACCCTGTGATGTGAGATGATTAATCAAATCAGAGTTGATTAGGGTATCTAATACTTTGCCAAAATAAAGGCAGAGAGTTAATAGACCAATAGAAGGTTCAGTCAGTTCACCTGTTCTTAAAGATTGGTACTAAAGAAGAGGATTTTCAACAAACAGGAAAGCAAAACATTTATTGTAGAGTTTAGAGAGAACAGGAACCAGTTTAAGAGCACATTTCATAAGGAATATTATAGGAATACTATCAAGTGGACATTCTTTGTAGGAATCCAGTTTAGAGATGATAGCAGAAATCATAGATGGTGTTATGTGCATATCGCTCAATAGAGACCTAGTTCTAAGTGGAAAGCAAGGAACGCTTTTGTTCTGGTCGTGAAGAACTTTCTTGGCAAGAACAAGTTCTAAGTGGAAAGTTAGGCAAGGGTATTCCAGTTCATTAAAGAGGAGAATCTAAAGTGAATTTATGAGCAAAATATTTTGCTTCGTCATTAGAAGACTTTAAAACATAAAAGAGAGTAAAAAGATAAGGAATGGAAGACTTACTCTTATTTAATACACTATTACAGAGCATCCACTAGTCACGTGAAACACATTTTTTAGAGGCTGTAAGGTACTCATTCTATCAGTAAACTAAGTATTATTTCGAGCAGACACAACTAGGCGTATGTTGTGATCAGAATTATAACGATTGCACGCTCGGAAAAAAGTGATTCTTGTGGGATATAGCAGTAGAACAGATGGGTGTGAATTTGTCAACCCACCACCGTACATGGAAAGAAACAATGCAGTTATTAATAAGAAGAGTTAAAATGAATGCATGCAGGATTTCACAGTTCTAGCATCACTCCTTCATAGTCAAGCGAGGAACTTTCATCCCACCCTCGTACCTGGATAGAAACAATGCAATTATTAATAAGAGTTGATATGAATGCTTGTAAGATTTCACAGTTCTAGCATCACTCCTTCATAATCAGCCTATAAACTTTTCAGCACTCTCGTACCTGGAAAGAAACAATGCAGTTGTTAATAAGACGAGTTGAAATGAATGTATGCAAGATTTCACAATTCTAGCATCACTCCTTTATAGTCAGCCTATAAACTTTTCAGCCCACCCTCGTACCTGGAAAGAAACAATGCAGTTATTAATCAGAAGAGTTGAAATGAATGCATGTAAGATTTCATGGCTCTAGCATCTCTCCTTCATGTTCAGCCTATAAACTTTTCAGCACACCCTCGTACCCTGAAAGAAACAATGCAGAAGAGTCTTGAAATGAATACATGTAAGATTTCACAGTTCTAGCATCACTCCCTAATAATCAGCCTATAAACTTTTCAGCCCGCCCTCGCAACTGGAAAGAAACAATGCAGTTTTTAATAAGAAGAGTTGAACTGAATTCATGTAAGATTTCACAGTTGTAGCATCACTCCTTCATAGTTTATGAACTTGTCAGTCGAACCTCGTACCCGGAAAGAAATAATTCAGTTATTAATAAGAAGAGTTGAAATGAATGCATACAAGATTTCACAGTTCTAGCATCACTCCTTCATAGTCAGCCTATGAACTTTTCAGCCTACCCTCATGAATGTTTCATTTGTAAATGTTATTCATCAGCGTTCATTAAACGCTGAGTTGATTTGCTTTGTGATAACTCAAATTGGGAAATCAAATACAAATTTAAAATTAAACACAGGATTTTTTTTTCTCATTTACGAAAACTATTTTTTTGCTGTCAAAGTCTGGGCTCTGCTGAAAATAGATGAAGGATGCAAAAAATAAACTAATAAAAAAACCAAAACAAATGATATTCTAGGAATAAAATGCAAACCAATAAAAACCAATTTTGCCGTCTGGAATGAAAATAGAAATGCGAGAAACGATTAATGCTTAATGTGCTATGGCAAGTTTCCCTGAAATTTAATCATGTTATGGTTTAAATGCACATTGATTGATTGATGGATTATTCTGTTTAACGGCATATCAACATCTTTCTGGGTCATTTAATACTGAAATTAAATTGTCTTGGGAGCTTGGAAATAATAAATATATGATATACCTTATTTCGCTTCCACAATTAAATATATGGTAGATGAAACTCGGATTTTTGCATATGAAAGGTGCGATGCGAAAATACTCGCCATTTTATATTTTTTAATTTTGCACATGCGCGTTGTGTGTTTTTGATTTTGTCCATAGAACATTATGGTAGAGTCAGTTGGGGACCGTCTGCGAGAGAAAGAACATCATTATGCAATTCACTCCCCAAGAAGTTTGGAGACGTGCTGAAAGCTCCAATATAAACATTTCAGAGTTTTTGCGTAAGAGTGCATAGGATTCGGAAAAAGTTGGATAATATATCCAGTCACCATCATGGTGTTTGCAGTGATCACTATTAATGGCGACGGTTTACCTCTATTCATTATCCTGCAGGGCACCAGTCTCAACAGAAAGGCCTACATGAAATGGTTGTAGGAGGTAATGCTAGTTTGAGTCAAGAGGGTGACTGTTGAAGATACCAAGTCTGGAAACATGATTCTGCACCATGCTAAACAAGCATGAAAACCAAATTCTGGTCGTCAGACAATTTCTGTTACCACATCACGACTTACATCTGAACAACTAACTTTCCAGACTGCGTACCCCTTGAGTATTATGTGTGGGGTGCAATTGATTAACAAAAGTCCTTGTAAAACCAAAGATGAACTGAAGGCAAGGATTATGGCAGCATTCAGCAACATAAAAAAGGAGACCATCTAAAAGAAATGCAAGAGAATCCAAAGTCATCTGGAGCCTGTAGAAATGGCCATTTTATTGAATAAATTTACTCTTTCGTATTTCAAGAGATTTTTGTGTCATTTTCGTAAATATATCTGTTACAATGTGATGCCAGTGTCTTTTTTGAATAATTTAGACGACAATTTATTCATCGCACTCTTTCTCTCTCTGTCTGTCTGTCTGTCTGTCTGTCTCTCTCACACTGTCTCTCTCTCTCTATATATATATATATTTATATTTGGTTGGATTGATGTGAGTTTGTTACCTTGGGTTTCACTCTTTTGCGATCGTCAGACAAACTGATTAATTTTTTTTAAATTTGGGTTTATGTAGATTGCATGTATTGCTGTTATTATGGGAGTGTAGGGTGATATCGTCGTCGTGATGTCACTCATGCTAACGCAAACATACATACACGCCCGTACACTCATTGACGTACGCAGACACACATACACACTTGCTCGACGCCGGGACTCATACATATATAAACATATGTGGGCAGTTTCGGATATGACATATGTATGTATATGGGTGGAGTTGTGTCTATACATACGCATTTGTATGTTGAAATTCAAAGATTGGAAGCGTAGCGAAAATTTCTCGCGAATGTCTCGTGAATGTCTCGTGAATGTCTCGTGAATGTACACATGTCAGCAATCAGAGTATTTTTCTATTTTTTCGTTGAATAATATTTCCTCGCATGTACGTATATACGTGTGGTGGGGTCTGTGTAAAATTATCATAGGTAAAGGTCTATCTCTGATATTGAGCGCTTTCTAATAAGTACCACGCATAAATAATTATATATATATATATATATATATACTTTTCACACATGCACACGCACACACACACGCACGCACGCACACACACATATATATATATTTATATACCAATGTAAAATAACGAAGTGGAAGCTTTCAGCGTTCAAAACATTAATTTAAAACAGGGCTCAATACAAAACTCGGGCAATAAATATTAATTTATTATGCAGTTTTACGTTAGAACATGCACATACTACAAAACTGTATATCCTTTTTCAACGTTGAAAAATTATTTTTAACGTTTTACCTAATGAAACATTAAAAAATTGTAGTCGAAATGTGCATGTTCTAATATAACACTGCATAATATATATATTATGTTGGTGCAAAAATAATGACGTAATAATGTCGTTTTTTGACGTATTTTTAAGGTCAAAAAACGACATTATTACATCATTATTTTTGCACCAACCTAATATATATATATATATATATATATATATATATATATATATATATATAGTAGTAGTAGTAGTAGTAGTAGCAGTAGTAGTCGTCGTAGTAGTATTTGTGCAGCAGTCCATTTTTAATAGACTGGTGATTTAAAAATGGCTTGTCCCGGTTGTCTAATGTTTAGGGCCTCGGAATAAGAACTTGGGGACCAGGGTTTGATTCCAAATGAAATATATCTATCCATCTCTTCATGTGCCATATATTGGTTAAAAGTAGGACTTGAATCTAAAAAAAAATATTTGTTATCTCAAAATAATTGTTAATACAATGTTTACCCGTCAAAAAAGATTTAATCGCCTCCCTCCTCAAAAATTACTTCAACATTAGATACAACTGGACAACACCAAATTTAACTTTTTCAGTTTTTTATGCTGATTTAGGACAATTTTGATGTGCTGAATCCAAAAATCACATTGGTTGTGATCAATCAAGTCAACTTTCTGAACAAAGTGAAATAATTTTTTTGATGTTTTTGTTTACATTTACGGCTATTTTACATGTGCAAACTTATAACTAATTATTTTTTTTTTATATTAATGGTGAATGAAATGGCTTTCACTAAAAGACCTTGTAAAAATAAACCTGATGAATTCTTCAAATCTGCGCTGAATACACCATTGTACTCAACAAGACCGTCCTGGGTAAGACGATAAACTACGTCCAACAGCAAAGCATCTGATAAGAAGATTTGAGGACCCTGGAAAATCACCTCTTAATTGCTTCTGTTCCCAGCTCCACCCAGACTGGTGGTGGCAGCACCTGTTAGGGTCCCAACTATGGGTAAAAAGTTATCCCCCAAACTGTAGTCAAAGCACTATGAAAAGTGTAAAAATAAGTTTTAATGCCAGAAATACTTTAAAAAAAAAATTATTACCAACAATTTATTTTTGAAAAATAAAATATTACCAGAAATTCAGTTTTGAAAAAAAATATTACCAGCAATATATTAAAAAAAAAAAAAATATTGTTATCGATATATTTTTCAAAATAATAAAAAAAAAATATTGTCAGCAATATATTTTTGGAAAAAAATATTACCAACTATACATTTTTTAAAAATTTTGTCGGTATTAAATATCCCATTAAATTACCTTGGTGACCAGTATAAAGCTTGACCGTCACACATGGTATGCCAGTCATGCATCGAGTATCTGTGTTTGTAGACCAAAGGTAAGAAGACTTGTCTGAAGTTTGGAATTCCTATGTTTTGGAGGGAGCCGACAAACCATGTCACCGACGGCTACTTTTATATAAGTGGGATCAACAGAAAGAATCAAAGTGTCCTGATCTTCAATAAGAACATCGTCCAGTAATGAAATTTCAGTGCCTGTCTTTGGAGAACTTCAGTGACGAAGATTCCTCCAGTATTCCAGAAGATGATGACGATAAGTGGTTCTTAATAATGATACTCTTACTTTGTAAACGTCATCACATCGGAGACAAGCATCATAACTTTGATACCAATAAGACATGGATCTCGCTAAAAAAGCCTATGCTCTGACTTTGTAAACGTCGTCATTGATGACGTTTACAAAGTTTTTTCATTGATTTGAATTCTTAAGCGTTTCTAGTTTCTTTGCATTGTTTTACTCAGATTAAAGGAGTGACCAAGACTAGCAACAGCTAGTTGAAATACTTCCATGTAATAAATCATCCATTGGAACTACAAGTTTTTCTTTTAATTATACAACTACAATGGAGACAAGCATCCTAACTTTAAATGATCTAGTTCGCGATCTCAGCTTATCAAAATCCTCTACCGAACTATTGGCATCTAGATTGAAGGAAAAGAACCTCCTCCTCTCTGACATTGCTCGCATAATCTTTTACGGTAACAAACATCAAGAGTTCCTCCGTTTATTTCTTTGAAGAGAAGAATTTGGTGTACTGTACAGATATTGCTCAGCTTCTGCACAAGCTTGGAGTGTTGCAGTATGAACCCAAAGACTGGAAACTGCTCATTAACAGCAGCAAGCCATCGCTGAAAAACGTTTGCTTTACAATGGCAACCAGTTTGCCTATGTACCCCGAGTTAATTCGAGTACACTGAAGGAGAAGTATCAAGCGGTATGTGCTGTGGAAAATTTCTTAAGAACAGCATCAGCTTATTTGTGTTGACCTGAAGATGGCGAAATTTTGTTGGGACAACAATCTGGCTTCACCAAGTACCCAATACTTTCTGTGCATGTGGGATAGTAAGAAGGACTGGGCTGTGATG
>OZ010613.1:10610636-10625636 GCA_963932145.1 Acanthosepion lycidas | reverse complement strand
TATATATATATATATATTTTCAAGCTACAAACTCGTACATACAAGACGCTGGAAGCGAAAATCGCACCGCAGCTCTTGACACCACACATGAAAACGCGAAAGTGAAAACGAGATGTATGGGAAGATGTTGTTATAAACCGATGGCTTCCCATTGGAAGTAAAGTCTGATGATCCAGAGCTCTGTTAAAGGGGTTATGGTGAAATAATTTATTACATGGAACCTTAACGTAGTCTGTTTTTATTCAAACATATCTGCTCTGAATTTTACATTTTTGATTCCCCCAAAACATTTCGCTTGAAGATGGAACAGAGCCTACTTTAACTCAAGTTAATTCAAATATTATTTTGAAGTTTTCGGCTCTTGTTTTGAAACATGAGACCTCTTATGTAGCGAGTTGGAATCATATTTTTAAATAGATAATTATATATATATATATATATATATATATATATATATATATATATATTATTTTAATTTCCCAAGACCTTTTGATCTTTTTCTAATAGCATTTTCAGGATTCTAAGTAATACAAAATTGCATATTGTTTGTTAATATATATTAGTATTATTATTTATACAAACTTTTGCGTTGTTATCGAGCAACGTAATTTTTTCGATATGCTTTTAAATGCAAAACGTTTCGCAATGTGCTGAGCGTTCATTAGAACGTGAAAAAAAAATCTATCCATTATGGAATTTATTCTCTCTATCTTAAAAACAGTCTATAATGGCTATTTGTTTTCACGTTTTAATGAACGCTCTTCACATTTTCAACCATTTTGCATTTAAAAGCATAATGGTAATGGATAGCAAAGCAAAACTTTGTATAAATACTTATATTAATGAACAACAAATAATTTGTATTATTTGCACCCCTGAAGATGATCTTGGAAAAGATCGAAAGTAGTTTGGAAATGAAAATAAATATAATTTAAACAACTATAGCACATTTCTCTCATCCTTTAAACTCGATACACGTAAGGTTATTCATGAGTATGAACGGATTTTGTTAAAAATTAGCAGACATAATGTCTCTAATTTATTCAATCAGACATAGATTCTGGAGAGAAAAATTGTCTCAGACGACACAGTTAAACAACTTTCTTAACAGCTGATCTAGCAATGAATTCGGATCAATTATTGTAAGCCATGTTTTCAATGAGCCTGAATCTGAATCTGAATCCATCTAAGTGCTGCCGAAGCACGACGTTGCTTAACGAGAACCAGTGTTTCCATGTGATAGGGCCATAAGCCTTTATTTTTTGTTATTGGAATCACCAGATTTTAAAGAATTGAAAGCGGAAGCTATTTTCGAGTAACGGTTTCCAATATATGTCTTATATCAATGGCTAAATGACTTTTTTTTTCAATTTTTCGTCGATAATCAATATATTTGACAGGAATCAGATATCGTATATATTTCAGTTCGATAGTACTTGGTGCCTTGATCGATGATGCGTCATTTTTTCCTAATCTATTTCCGATCATTTACCCAACGTAAGAATATTTAACTTTTGCATTTTTTCTTTCTATCATGGGGGTATTTTAATAAACAGTTTTTTTCTCTAAACATCTTTAGATGAATTTTACCTTAGGGAAGCTGATGAATGCAGTTGTCTGAGGATATTGGATTCATATTTGCAGTGATACTCGTGATATATTCTCAACTTTTGTAAGGATTGCACTAAATACGAAACCGTTCAATTTGGTTTTAGGCGATGGGGTCTGGCACCGGATATTTATTTCGTTTAAATAAAATGTGGCACATGATAAAAATAAAGTAGGTGTAACATGTAGCTCTTCATTATTCTTAGTTAAACGACATTTGCCATTTATAAAATCTCCGAGGGGGGTAATAAAACACTGATTTATATCTCATAGCTGGAATCAAATTATTTGCGATGTTATTTTTATGTACAGCATGTAATATTTTCAGTGAAACGTATTACGAAGTAACATTTCCTGCGATCGAATACGGTAATTTTCTCAACGTAACAGAAATTTGGCACAAAGCTGAATATATAGAGTACCTCTGTCATAACTGATCTCACAAGGTAAACATGCTGAACATTACACCACGTCGAAGAGCTCAAATGATTTTGTAAGCGAAGCTTAGATGTGGCACAAGGCTGAAAGTTTGGAGCCCGCAGTGATTATCGAACTCACTACTTAGTCATAACTGATATAACGAGCCAAGCTTGTTAACCATTACACCTCGTCGAAGTTCTTGTAGAAAAGCAAGTTAACTGGGAACATGTCAAAAATCGATATATATGTGTAAAGTACAGCGTACGTGTGTCCGTCCGTCTGTCCGTTTTTCTATCTCAGCGAATCATAACCTGAAGTAACAGATAGTAACTACTGTAGTTACACGCGACTAAAAAATAAATCGTTTAAAATTAAAATCTGATACGTCCCGGAAAGGGATATATTTGATCGGAATAGCTAAGTGGGTTTGCCTACTGTAACCAAGCAGTACACGGTAGCAGTAATCGACTGGTACTCGTCGTAGTCTCAGGTAATAAGTGTAGACCAATAGAATAGCCAATGGTGTAGTCTAATGGGCGTCGTCTTAGACTTAAACTCTGTCGTACCTACACTTCAGTCTGTATTTATGACGGACACCAGCCAATCATATTCCAGTGAGAGGGAACACAGGTGTATGTATATTCCATTATATCAAAATCAAATGTCGAACAGTGAAAGTCTAAAAACAATTCTTTATTAAGGGTTTAAATTTAATTTCGCTTTTCATCGCAATTGCAGTTGATATCGTCTAATTAACCTTTAATATGTTTTTTTTTTCATTTTCTAGCCCGCGAACTGTGACGTATTCGAAATATTACATAATTCAGGTTACGTAATGTCTTTTAAGATTGACTTCATGGGAAGGGACCGTAAAGAATGATGATCGGTTGCGTATACGAAGAAAGATTATGCCAAATTAAGGTGTCAAATTGATATAAAATATGTTTATTAATTATAAATTCTTGTAAATTTACGTACATAGGATGACGAAGGTAAAAGGAATAAGGCCCCAAATCCTTCAAAGGAGCTAACTTCCAGGCTAGTTATAAGCGAATGAAATATACATATTTTAACAGAACTGAAGATTAATGCCTCTTTTCATCTAACGAGATTTGAGTGGGAGAAGTGAAAAAAAAACGAATATTTACTGCACTTAAAAAATGTATTATTTTTATAATATGTAATACTGTAAGCGAAAAATGTGTTAGGAGCTGACACATCTTACGTTCTAATATGGAAGAAAATCAATCTGACCGAGAAAAAGTAAGTAAAAGTTGTAAAATACAAAGGACACATATTACAGAACAAAACTCTACGCCGTATTTCACGTTAAATTACTTTAAAAACAATGATGGTTAATTAATTCAGTTTAACGTCATATCAACACGTCTATGGGTCATTTAATGCCGAATTCTAAAGATTTTCTACGCAATTTTATGTCTTCAACAAGAGATATTTTGTACATAATTTTATACTTTCGTGGGAAACGTATTTTTTTTTTTTTTTTTTTTTATAGATATATAGGGGGATTGGAAAGTAGCACCCTCTTTTATGCATAATGGATTCTCCTGTTTTGTAAAAATTAAAGTTTAACGGGAGAGTCCATCATACATAAAATAGGGAGTTAATTTTCAATTACCCTGTATATTATCAAGATTATGAATTGTATTGTCTGTATTTTTAATGTATTGCTAGTAATTTCACTATAAATACATATTTTTTGTATTTTTATCAAAATGAATGGAAGGTAGTTTTATTATAAAAAAGTATTGTTGGTAATTTTTTGTTTTAAATGAATTCCTAATGATTTCACTACAAAAATATCTCGCTGGAATTTTACTATAAAAATATATTTTGGGTCATTTTGTTATACTTTTTTTTTTATTTTTGTATTGATTGCCCTTTTGCTATAAAATGCATTGCTGATCATTTTATTTTAAAAAGCATTCCTTAAAAGGTACCGACAAAGTGATGTCTTCAGTAAGTTGCAAATTATACTTAAGATTAATACCTTAAAAAAGACCCCCCAAAAAACTGTCAGTATGCTTATAGAAAATAAATAAGTGCACAATAATGAAAAGGGGCGTAAGACAAGAATGAGCCTTCTCGCCAGATTTATTCATCCTATAAGGAGGTTAGATAATTGTCAGATAACCTACTACGATCTATTATCGGTGTTCGCTATCATAGCAATCTAAGATACGCATACAACACTATGTTGATTGCAGACACAGAAAGACAACAACATTGCATTTACTGTAGTAAAGAAAGGTGGGAAGAAAGGACTAACTATAAACTGTAAAACATAGACTTTGTTACATAGTATGTTCAATTTTATAATTTATTTGAATACATATTTTTTATGAATAGAAGGCACTTCGACGTAGTGTAATGGTTAACAAGCGATTCTCATGAGCACAACTACGACTGATACATTCAGCGTTGTACCACATCTAATCTCAGCTTAGAATAGGGGCACCTCGACTTAGTTTAAATAGAACCGTTACAAATGAGTAGTGAGTTCGATACTCACTGGGTACCCTATACTTTCGGCCTTGTACGACATCTAGGCTGCGCTTAGAAAATCATATTATTTACTAGTATTTTTGATGAATCATTCAACAATGAATTCCCCTTCATTTTTTACGATCTGCCAATGTCTCGACGATAGAAATCAATTGAATTTGACTCGAAAATTTTCTCTAGCGACGTTTGAACTTCCACGTAGCTGTTGAACGAAACGACCCTCGAATTGACAGAAAGCTACCAACAAAAGTTTGTAGTCTAAAGGAGCTAAATCAGAAGAATTTGCTGGGTACTGTAGAACTCCTCAGCTGAGCTATTTAATTGCGTGAGTTAATTATCTTAACGTGATGGAGACGAATATTATTATGTTGAAGAATCATATTGTATCGTCGGTCTGGATTTTTCAACTGATATTACTCTTCGAGCCTGTTCAGCATGCAGCTTAGCATTGAACCTTTGGTTGTTCTGGACCTTATCTATTGACTGAAGATGACGAGCGATAGTAATATGGGAGCTTATCATCATCTCAGCCAATTCCTTAAGGGGTCTGGCACGGTTCTTATTTAATCAACGCATTCAATTGATTTAATTCAAACCAAACAGATTAGCCAGAACGCAGAGTCTATGAGTTCGAACTCCCCTTCCTTGAAACGGGAAAACTATTTCTATGCCATTCTGTTCTGTCGATAATTAAGTCACCTTTGTAGACAGCACGAATGCCTTAAGCAGCTTTGGGACCTTGATTAAAAGCAGCGAGAACAAAATATCGAACATGCTCATTTTGTCTGCTTTGGGGTTACATCTCAAAGGGGAGACTAATTTTATGTAAAACTTTAATAACGCTAGCTAACAGTTACTCAGGATGATCAGAGTTACTAAGAAGTAAAAACTGCTATGGAAGATTATACTTCGAAATCAGAAAATCAGGAAAAAAAACATTGGAGTAAACGAGCGAATATGTGTAGAAACCTAATAGAATGTATGATTGTCAAATAGGAAAAAATCCAGGAGACCTACTACGAAGTGGAGATAAAAAAAATCGTACAATGTAGGGGTTTTAATGTTTGGGGATTGTTTTAGCAGAGCATGGAAAACTTGACACTGAAATACGAACGCGCAATGGAATAGGAAAATATGCCCTCCTAAAGCTCAGCAAAGTTTTTTAGAGGCATAGCAACACCTCTATGGGGTATTTAATACAGAAATCTAAATATTTTCTACGTAATTTTAAGCTTTCAGAGTAAAGGTATATTTTTAGATTTATAGTTTATAGATAATAAAATTGTCGGTAATTTTATTATAGAAGTGTATTTTCATATTTTTTTCAATGTTTTGATTTTGCTATAAGATTATATTGTTGTTCCACATTTTATGATAAAAATTACCTGTTGATTTTTGTTTGGGGGTTCGCTATTTTTCCAGAGCTGGGACCCTAACAGGTGCTACCACATTGTCTCAGGGTCGAACTGGCCTAAGCAAATTACTAAGAATCAGTTGTCTAATATAAATTCTTTTTTTTTATAGCAGTGAATGTGAGACATATGTAGAGAAAAGTAATAGAAATGTGGAACTACAGAAGCATGCTGAGAATATGGATGTAGGATATGAGCAACGAGGAAGTTTTATCGAAAATGGAAACAAAAGATAAGAATTAAACTCGGAGTCAGAAAGAAACAACTGAAATGTTTTACACATATAATAAGGAAGGAAAGCTTGTAGAATTTGATACTCACAGGGACATATGGAAGGTAAAATCTACAGGGGAAGAGTTAGGGATATCTACCTAATGAGTTTGTGTGAATGAAATATGGAACTGGCATAGTAGATTTTACAAAGGGACAGACGTTTCGAGAGCCATGTTCGCTGCATTCATGTTCCTATTTGACATAGTGTTCGATATTTCCACGTTAAATTTTCATTTCTGTGTTGCAGCCACTTCTTCTCTCAACATACTTTTTTTTCATGCTGTGGGTCACGGGATGTTAGTTAAATTCATTCGAGTTTCAAGTGAAGTTATTACCGAAACGACAAGATAATTCTCGTTAATGTATTAAAATAAATAAATCGTGATGTAACAACTCAGTCATGCAGACCGATATTATTATGGTCTTTACGAGGATATTATTGGCGGGAAAATGTCATGGATGATAGAAGAAAATCAATCTTCCTAATAAAAAAAAAACAAACAAAAAACAATATCTAAAATAATATGCCTACAAAAATTAAAACACTAATCTCAATATATATATATATATATATATATATATATATATATATATATATATTAGGTTGGTACAAAAATAATGTCGTTTTCTTACATACTAACATATGTGAGAAAACGACATTATTTTAGCACCAACCTAATATATATATATATTAAGAGAGAGAGAGAGAGACAGACAGACAGACAGACAGACAGACATATCCACAGACAGATTGCTCAATGTATCACAGCTCTTCAGTTGGCTAGACGTCCTATTACTTAAAGGAAGGCAATTTTAACGTTTTTTCTCTATACAAAACAGTCCAGCAACTCATAGAACTCAATCCAATTTTAACTGAAGTGTAACGCTTGATAGTAGTAGGAGCCGCTGTTTTTTTAAAACCACCTTTTACCCTATAGGGTCCAACATGATATTCAGGAGCGCGCGCGCACACACATACACACACACACACACACACACACACACACACACACACATATATATATATATATATATATATATATATATATATACTACAGTTCAAACATTTTTTAAATTGCTCCCAAAAGTAGTTGTTTTGTACTTTAAATAAGAAGAAGTTACTGTTAAGGGGTCCACCCTTTTTTCATACAAGTGAACTCGCCCAGTGTGTACTGGTACTGCTGCCGGTGAATACCCGATAATTAGAGTAATAGAGAGAGTAAGAATGTGACCTGACCTCTTTGTAGGAGTCACAGTTGCGAGCACGTAGACTCAGAAGGATGTCCTACTTCGATACTGAATTTCCCAGACTGTATATATATTATTATTACTACTAACCGCTTTTCTGGATCTACTAACCGTATTACCAATTGTATTATTACGTCAATACATTTATTTGCTATATTTCATTCCTGCGTTTTTCATTCATTTTGAGACCGTATTTCATCCCGGAATCCACAACAGTTACTATACAAGTTTAAAAAAAGTGAGATATGATTTTTTATTAGAAATGTTTGTTATGACAAAAAGGAAAAAAAAATATCATTAAATTTTGCTCTCGTTAAAATATCCTAATTTAGTGTCTATTACTGTAGATTGATAGTTAAGTTTGTATCAAAAATACATTTGCAAAATTTTGGGGCAGTTTTTCTCACACTAATCAATGACAAACGTTCATATAAACATGTCCGTAAATCCTTCGTTTTTGTGTTATGAAGTTTACGGTAGACAATGTTAAATGTACAAATTAAATGTATAAATATCAGCTAAAACTGGATGGTCAGATGCCTTCGGTCTGGAAACGCATCAGATACAGCCGTGCAGCCTCGTGTCCATTATCATTTGCCCGGCTGTATGTAAAAAACATATCTGCCTGCTCTCGATATGAATATCCTGACATTGTTAAATGGAACACTTCTTAGTTATATCACTACTACACACGTTAAATGTTGAAGGCAGATTTGCCATAAATGTACACGATTGACAAATGTAACCTAGTCTACATGACAATACAGCTTCATCTACCGTAAGCATTCTTTAAACTTAATAACTCACAAACGAAGAAACTGCGGAAATATGTATATATGGACTTTTCTCTTGTTTGCTGTGAGGCCTCCCCACATAATTTGTAAAAGTATTTTGACACATCCTGTATATAGGCGTGTTTATATAAATATGTTTTATTAAATTCAACTGAAAAGGTCTACTGGTATGATATTTTATTGCATTTCTCCAATTTAAGAATGTCATTGTACATCGGCAACAAATTTATCGGAAAACTGTGTACAGTTCAAAACTTACATTAAAATAAAAACTAAAATTTCTGACTTCTATGTGAATTGTTTTTTGTTACAGATGAAGAAGATGCGCGAAGCTACAGAGATGGAATCTTACAGGAAAACAGAAATTGAATTTGGGACTAAAACCTATAAAAAAATAAAATTGTTTAAATTTTTGAGACACAAGAAAAGTGTGCTTGGAAAACTTAACTCTAACAGTTCGCTCCCTGTGTCGCGCCAGGAAATTTTTCTCCCCGGAATCGATCCTCTAGATCTACAAATCAACAATTCGCCTCTGCATGGAGTATTGCTGCCATATATGGTCTGGAGTCCCCTCTGTTTGCCTCGGGGTTCTTGATAGGCGGATATGCAATATAATTGACCCTGATCTGGCATCTCGTCTACAGTCACTTTCTCACGTGAAAGTCGCCTCTCTCTGTCTGTTTTTTCATGGCAATTGCTCCGAGGAGCTGCATTCGCTGGTTCCCAGACTTCATGAGTTCAAGCGCCCTACGAGGCTGGCATCCCGCTCTCATCCTTTCATGTCGAAACTCCTAAATGTAGCCGTCTCTTCTACTCCAATAGCTTCATGTCTCGCACCTTTCGCCTGTGGAACTCCCTTCCTTATTCCAGTTTCCCTGAGAGCTATAATCTCCAGCTATTCAAATGTAATGTCAATCGACATCTCCAGTTGCCTTGATCTATCCACTACCCTTCTCCTCATCCTTTCTTGCTCCAAATTTTCTGTAACCCCTTGCGTCCTAGTGGCTTCCCGCCTTGCTTGGGGTGAAATGCTTAAAGAAAAAAAACAAAACAAAACAAAACAAAAAAGCAAGATGACTGTCAGAATCCTGCCGAACAAAATTATGTGATGTAATGATAGAGGGTAGTTAAAGAGATACTACAAGGGAGATCAAGTTGTGGAGAGCCATGATTACTTCCATAATGATTGGAAACAGCCAATAATGAAGAAGATGAATAAAAATAAGCTAAAAATTAACTAAAAAATTATTCCAGGCTTTTCTTTGAAATTGCGCAAAAATTTCTTTTCAAAATCTACAAGAATTCGTTAAAAATTTGGCTCGAACTAAGCACGACTTCTGTTTATTCATTTAGTTGAAAAGATACACAGCTTTTAATTTTCGATAAAGCAACCTTATCACAATTATTTTATTGCTATAAAGACTGTCAACTTTTTGGTCACGTCTTTTTCATATAAGTTGTTTTGAAATAATTCCGGTGACATTTATTTCTAAAGAAATCTGTCTATTCGCTGATATGATGATCAATTTTAATGTCTAAATTGTGGGTCCATTTCAAATTCTACATTTAATAAAAAAATAATTTTTCTACTGTAGTTCCCAAACGCAAGGCGGAAGAGTCACTCAAGGTAGAGGGTTAAGGAATGGTGAGTGTGATGCGAGCACAGCAAAAGGAAAGAAGAAATTAAGATTACGAGGATCTGGCAGATAAATAACTATTAACGGTAGAATTGAATAAATTAAAATTGTAGTTTTCGAGAAATTATCGACGTGGTAATCGGTTCCACAAGTAGAGGTTCTTGGAAAGAAACTTTCGGAGTCAGAAATCCTTCTCGTCAAAGGAATACGGAGGTAATCAAGGTGATTCAATTTTGTGGCCGTAACAATATCTACAAATTGTATCACTTTTTTTCAGGAATGTCGAATGATTTGTGGGCATAGAGCCATATCACGTTGAAACACCTATTCTTGTAAGATCATCGAAGTTAAGCAACGTCGAGCCTGGTCAGTACCCTTAATGGCTGACCGCTTGCAAAGGCAGTTGTAAATGTGGGTGTATGGGAAATGGAAATTGGAGTTCGAATTCCAGTCAGGGTCGTTATATTGGCTTTTACGCTAATACATTTCTGAAAATCATGAATCCATCCTTTCTTGTCCCAATGTTGGTCTAATTAGTATGACTTGTAAATCATTATTATCAAAAATTCAAAAAATATCAAAAAAAAAAAAAAATTCTGGGTGTAAGTAACCTGCAGTGGGTAGATAAACCGTAAAAAAGAAAACAATCTATCACAATATTTGTGGGGATGGTCTAGTTGTTGTTGTTAGGAAGTTTCTTATTTATGGTAATGTTTTTGTGGTGGTATGGGTGTTGTTGTTGATGGTGGTGTTTTTGTTGTTGTTGATGGTGTTGGTAATAGTTGTATAGGTGTTCTTGTAGGCGATGGTAGTGATACGATGGTGATGGTAGTTGTAAAGCTAAGCACGCGGCCAGCTCCAGCTGCCTAACTACCTGATCTTCAGGTAGCCCTTAATGGAGACCAGTAATATTTCAGTTGAAACATATCATAAGAGAAGCCTTTGTTCGGTTTTAAGATAATACAAGAGTTTACGCAATTGTAAAATGTGGTCATTTAAGCCAATGACCGAAGAAAAGACATGTTTGAAAAAGAATAACCGGTGACAATCGTTATACGTGTGTTTTAGTGGAATTAGCTTAATTACGGAAATCATCTAGGACTCTACTTTTTTTACTGCGACCCAGAGCAATAACTACTTTTTGCACTGTGATTCTCTATACCTACGTGTAATAAATAAAAATAAACACCGTTCGTTAGCTTAATATTGGCAATTTCTATGTACAGTGGGCTAAGTTTTTAGTCACCCTTGATTACAGAAATTTTGGCTTGTTTAATAACGTAACTTCATTTTTTTCAGACAATACCGCGCAGAGCGTCAAAGATGTCGCCAACAGCATAAAAATGTCGTCATATGCAGTGAGAAAGACTCTGAAAGAGTTAGGCTATCATAGAAGAGTTGCAAGAAAGAAGTCCTTGATTTCAGAGGTTAACAGGAACCTTCGTATGGGCTGGTGGAGAGAATTTGAAAACAAAGATTATGAAATTTGGCAGACTGTAATTTGGTCCGATGAAAATAAATTCTGCCAATATTCGAATCCGAGACAAGTTTATGTTTGAAGAAATCAGAATGAGACTTAGAACACTGAATGTATGCAAGCGACCGTGAAACATGGAGAAATTGGAGTAATGGTGTGGGGCGCTGTCTGGTTTGGAGGGAAATCGGATCTGATTTTTGTTGACGAGCGGTTGAATGGTTTTAAAATACTGTCAAATATTAGAGAAAAGACTTCCCACTACTTGAACCCAATCAGATTGACAAGAATGTCTACCTTTTACAAGAAGATGGTGCGCCATGTCATGCGAGCCAAATAGCAAAGGGCTGGACGGATCCGCAAGGAATCAAGTCACTGCCATGGGTTGCCCAAAGTCCTGACATGAATCCAATAGAGTAGGTTTGGGGGCACCTTGGCCAAAGACTTCGAGAGAGTGCAACAAAAATCACGTCAATGGCAACCCTTAAAGAAACATTGCAAAAAGAGTGGCAAAATATGACTCAGGTGATTGTTGATAAATTGATCAAATCCATGAAAAATCGAGTACAAGCACTGAAACTAGCAAATTGTGGATTTATTCCATACTAGTTTCAATAATGTTTATATATGTTGAATACTGATTACGTAATTAAATTTTGAATTTGGATCTAGTTTATTTCTCCGAGCTAAAAACATTTCTTAGGCCACTGTACAGATTTATTCATAATTTTTGAAACAAAATGATCGAACACAAATCAAGGACCACAAATGATAGTGTAATTAAAATTACATTCATTGAAAAGTAAAAGACTAACAATTTTGAATCTGCAACCATTCCGTCTCAAACATGAACCAAAAATATCAAGCGGAGCCCTAGAAAAAATGCTCCAGATGTCTGCCATTGATTTGAAGGCGCTTTTGAGTGCAAAGTTGTTGATAACGCATGCGCATTGCTCCTCGGTGATCGATCCAATCTGCTCAATGATGCCTGGCATAATTTATTTAGTATCGACAATTTCTGTCTATGTCTCTGAGATGAGGCATTAAGATTACTTGCAATAGTTACATTATTCGGACTATTATCCTCAATTTCATTGTCATGTTCACAACGTTTCAGTCTCTATATCTCTGAGATGAGGTATTATGATTACTTGCATTATTTACATTATTCGGACTGTTATCTCACCTTCATTCTCATATTGACACTGTTTCAGTCTCTATATCTCTGAGATGAGGTATTATGATTACTTGCATTATTTACATTATTCGGACTGTTATCCTCATCTTCATTGTCATATTCACAACGTTTCAGTCTCTATATCTCTGAGATGAGGCATTATGATGACTTGCATTATTTACATTATGAGGACTGTTCTAATCTTCATTGTCATATTCACACCGTTTCAGTCTCTATATCTCTGAGATGAGGTATTATGATTACTTGCATTATTTACATTAGTCGGACTGTTATCCTCATCTTCATTGTAATATTCACAACGTTTCAGTCTCTATATCTCTGAGATGAGGCATTATGATTACTTGCATTATTTACCTTATTCGGACTGTTATCCTCACCTTCATTCTCATATTGACACTGTTTCAGTCTCTATATCTCTGAGATGAGGTATTATGATTACTTGCATCATTTACATTAGTCGGACTGTTATCCTCATCTTCATTGTCATATTCACACCGTTTCAGTCTCTATATCTCTTAGCTGAGGTATTATGATTACTTGCATTATTTACATTAGTCGGACTGTTATCCTCATCTTCATTGTCATATTCACACCGTTTCAGTCTCTATATCACTGAGATGAGGTATTATGATTACTTGCATTATTTACATTATTCTGACTGTTATCCTCATCTTCATTGTCATATTCACACCGTTTCAGTCTCTATATCTCTGAGATGAGGTATTATGATTACTTGCATTATTTACATTAGTCGGACTGTTATCCTCATCTTCATTGTCATATTCGCAATGTTTCAGTCTCTATATCTCTGAGATGAGGTATTATGATTACTTGCATTATTTACATTATTCGGACTGTTCTCCTCATCTTCATTGTCATATTCACACCGTTTCAGTCTCTATATCTCTGAGATGAGGTATTATGATTACTTGCATTATTTACATTATTCGGACTGTTCTCCTCATCTTCATTGTCATATGCACACCGTCTCAGTCTCTATATCTCTGAGATGAGGCATTATGATTACTTGGATTATTTACATTATTTGGATTGTTATCCTCATCTTCATTGCCATATTCACAACGTTTCAGTCTCTATACCTTTGAGATGAGGTATTATGATTACTTGCATTATTTATATTATTCCGACTGTTATCGTCATCTTCATTGACATATTTACAAGGTTTCGCCCGTTGTACGCTGCAGCCTTCTTCAGGTGATGGGAATTTCGAACCGAACCTTTTATTTGGTCCACCGGGGTAGATTGTTTTAGATCTAGGTGCCATGTCCCTTTCTGGATGTCTCAGTTACTTCCCTTTAACTCAACTCTCCTTAGTTTGTTTCACCACTGCTGCCTCCTGGTATTAAACTTACAACTCTTTGGGTCTAGTCACTGTATCTATATATTTATACACTGAGCCTTGAGGACACATGACCCAGTGAACCAAAACATCTTGGAGAGTTGGGTCAACGTGAAAATATCTGAGACATCCGGAAGAATCATGGAACGTGGAACTAGAATAATCTATACCGATGGTCGAAATAAAGGGTTCTGTTCGAAATTCCCATCACTTGAAGAAGCCCGATCGTACATTGAGAATATGGCAATGAAGATGCAGGTAACTCTCCGAATAAACGTAAATAATGCAAGTATCGTTAATTTATATATATGTCTTTCACAATTTTTGAATCAAAATGATCGAGCACAAATCAAGGGCCACAATTGATAGTGTAATGGAATTTGATTTATTGAATGGTAAAAGGATAAAATTTCATTTAGTCTCAAGCACGAACCAAAAATGTCAAGAGCATCCCTAAAATTAAAGCGCCAGATGTCTGCCGTTCAGTTGAAGGTATTATTGTATGCAAAGTTCTTCATAACGGTTGACTTCTCCTGGGTGATCGCTTGAAACTTCACAGTGATAACTGCCTTAAATGCAGCAATGGTGTTAGAGTTTTCCCTAGGAGAGGTTGTATTTGAGGAATCCCCAGAAGAAAAATCATTTCACTTCACCTTTGCAGCATTACGAGACGCTCCCCCAAATCTTCATGGAACATTTTCAGTGTGAGGCGGAGTACCATCCTGCTGAACCATTGTTTCTCCTCGTCAAGATCCACACACTACTCGATTTCTCCCCCCAAATTGTGAAATCCTCTGCATATATCTTATGCTCTGCGCACATTGGAATTGAATGTATCTATTTTATGAATTTAAAACGATTACTTTTAGAAAAAAACAAATTTAAAGACAATTCAAATACAAGGTAAAGTAAAAAAAAAACGCACGATGCATAGAGTCAATAAGAACAGAGTTTATACCGAGTGTAACAGAAAACCTGTCCAAATGGTATAGCAACATAATTACCCATCCTGCAAAATGTTTAATGTCTAAAGAAACGCTAAACACATTG
>OZ010613.1:10593136-10605636 GCA_963932145.1 Acanthosepion lycidas | reverse complement strand
TACCCATCTCTATGGGAAGAAGCAAATATGCAGTGATATCTATGAAATAGCGAAAGAAAAGCTTAAAAATAACAAATCGTTTAAAATGGAAATAATTGCGAAGAGAAAAAAATACTTAGAGAATCAATGAAAGAAACAAGAATTTCTAAAAAAAATATAAAAAATCAATGCGAAAATGAAAAGAAAACTATATTACGATTTTACTGTACGTGTCGTGCCATAAATCTATGTAAGGGAGAAGAGAGACAAGCAAGAAATGATATACAGGAAGCTGTCAATCCTCGAATATTTTCATATCTGTACGTTGTGTGAACGATATAACCTTGAAAAGTGATAATAAGACTGACATTGCATCGAACCCGATTGGAATTTTCCTGTGTGACGGATGAGCAGAGGCACAATATTCCAAGAGAGTTAAAAGAACCGGCATTTCTTTGCTTGCTTGTTTTATTTTTTTCATATTTATTTCATGATGAGACATTAATAAAGACATGAAAAGAGAGAGAGAGAGAGAGAGAGGGGAGAGAAAGAGACAGAGAAATTAATGTTTAGGTTCATAGCCGCGCACATATGCAATGATAATTCAGACACCGCTAGAAGCATTCACAACACGTGAGAAGATGGATACGTGATTCTATTAAGGGCCACACTTATACATATTTCCCGGCTCCAAACCGAAACGCGTAAGCAAATTCCTTCCATCTATTAATATCTCTGAAATCGATCCATTGCTTTCGTGAGTTTTTTGATTACAGGATCCGTTCAGACGTCAGGAATCGGCGTTCGAAATGTGGCGGGGAGGGATTCTGACTTGCTTTCATTAGAATCTTTGCCAATATCTGAGGAAAAAAAGGACAATCACGTTTGCTTTGCAATTTTACAAGTTGCTAGTCCCAAAACTTGAGAGATTTGATCGATTGAATTATCAGTGTCTTCAACTACCAATATACATTGCATTGCACCTACTGCGCTAATACAACACATATATTTCAGTACCCCAAATTCTTGATAAAATCAAAGCAAAAACTATTAAATATTATCGGTCCGAACCTGGCATCTCGTCTTCATTCTGATTTCCACCTCTATAACGTGGCTTATGTATAATTATTTTCATGACAATTATTCTGATTGTGACACTGGTAGTATGAAATGGTTCATGTGAAAACCCCTAATATAATTGGAGAAATGGAAAAGTTAAAAATGTTAAGCTGAAAACATGAATTGAAATATGAAGCAAATAAAAAACAAAAGAGAAATGTTGTTTTTCCATTCTGAAAAGCAGACACGCGAAATTGAATGCTGAATCCAAAATATGGTTTGGTGAAAATATAAATTAAAATCTCAAAGCGCAAATAATCATTGTTTTGCATAGTTGACTCTTTTGGTATTTGAAGGACATTGACGACCAGGAATCAAATTTGGGTAAAGCTGAAAGAATTCGCGAAGCCAGCTTTTGTAAACATGCAACTGAGTAAGAAATTATTTGGGTCCTAATGGTAATTCGATAAACAAAGAAAATTCTTTGCCGATTTGAAATAAGTTTGTTTTTGGCGAACATTGACTTAATGAATTTGAGTTCAGTATTAGACTGGAAGTTTGGTTTTATAATCCTACAGACGAAATTGCTAAATCTACCCATATGATCTATGATCAAAATTTTCGCTTGTGGAACAAATTTCAGGCTTCTTGCTTTCCTGTAAGCTATCGCCTTCAAAAATTTAAATTCCATTCTAATCGTCGTCATCTGTCTTTCGAATCATTTACTTTTATTGACCTACTTTTATTCTCCTAAAATATATAATCATTTTCATTCATTTTCAGTAAGAGATTTACACTTGGTCTCTTTATCATCTTACTTAGGATTAGGAGGTTAAAAGAAACTTAGAAAGTTTCTTTATATATTTTGAGGAAGTAAATTTGCATCCTGTTCACTGAACCTCATATATAATGTTATAAATGCTTACATATATACATTCACATACATACTTTATATATATATATATATATATATATATATATATATATATGAAGAAAAATATACGGAAAAAACAAACAAAAATCCTTATATGCAATTATGCTGTTTTCATGTTAATATAATGTCAACGTCGGACAAATAAACCATCTTCAGGATATATTCATAAATTGATAATGTTAATTATATTTTATGAATATGTCCTGAAGATGGTTTATTAGACCGAAACGTCCGACGTTGATATTATATCAACATCAAAAGAGCATAATTGCATATAAGGATTTTTGTTTGTTTTTTCCGTATATTTTTCTTCATATATATATATATATATATATATATATATATATATATATATATATATATGTATGTGTGTGTGTGTGTGTGTGTGTGTGTGTGTGTGTGTAATAACTGATACAACAAAAGTTAATAAAAATGAACACGCTACCACTCCTTGTCTGAATGATTGGACCTCTCTGTATCCTTGGAAACAGTGAATTATGATTTCTCTTTGGCTTTAAAAATTTTAAAAACTATGTTACTCCAAAATTCGCTTGAGGATGAAATGGAACTAATGTTTTTAATTTAATTACAAAATTAAATTTGAAGCTTTTAGCTTCTATTTTTGAAACATGGTTATTACTGTGTAGCAAAAAACATTTTAAATCAGTTAATTTATAATATATATGTGTGTGTATGCGTGAGTGCGCACGCGCATGTGTGTATGCGTGTGTGTGTGTAATTTCTTTACGATTTAATTTATTAAAAATTATTTGAAAACAATATTCACTATTTAAGATTTAATCCTTAATAATTTAACTTTTATTTGGTTATTAAAAAAAAGTTACGTTTTCCTGGTGCTGAGTTGTTTTGGTTTACAGTTGTCTCAGTCATTAGTTGTCCCGGCGATGAGTCGTCGGTGTTGAATCGGTGGTGTTGAGTCGGCGGTATTGAGTTGTCATTCCTTGTTATCTTTTAAAGGAATTTCAGCTCTGTTATCCTGATTTTGACTATGGGTGTTCTTTCTGTGGATATTTCACTTTAAATCTTCCTCGTTGCTTATTCACCTCTTACATGGAATTTCAACACCCTTCTGTAGAATCACATTTCTGTTACTTTTAGTTTTTGCCTCTTCCTTTGGGAAATTGTCTGCCATATAAGAGGATAGTTAGCACAGAAATCCAGCTCCCTTTTCCTTGTTTTTAAGAAAATATTTCCGTTTCTCCCTCCATTCTTAGCTTTTGTAATGCCCTTTTACTAGTCCACTGTGTGTTCGAATCTCGCTGTCGTATTTTGCATGTTCTATTAAAACGCTTCCCAGATATTTTAACTACTGCATCTGATTGAGCTTTATTTCTCCAATTCGTAACGTGCATCATCTCGTGTTTTATTTCTTTGCTGGTGGCCATACTTTCTGTCTTCTTGTGGTTGATGGTTCGATTTTTTATCGCTTTCATCCATCACCCTATCTCGGAGGTCCTGTAGTTTCATTTTCAACCTGGTCATCAACACGGTATCATCTGCATATCTGATTGTGTTAGTTAATTAAAAAAGCCTTTAAAGCTCATTTGGATTTTATTTGAATTACGGTTTAAAATATGGTAATTATATTATTTCAACACTGACATTTCATGGAATTTGACAATGGCAGGGTGAGAACATTGCAAGATCTTTGCTACTCTAACATCATTTCCACAGCAAATATTCAATTGAGTTCCATTCTTCAACATCTCTCTGAGATGAGGTATTGTAATTATTCGCATTGTTCAGACTCTTGTCTTCATCTTTATTATCATATTGACGACGTTTCAGCCGTTAAACGCTCTGGATTTCTTCAGGATTTTCTATGTTTCTGAAAAGAGGTATTGTAATTATTTACATTATTGACATTGGACTGTTACCTTCATCTTTATTGTCATATTCACGGCGTTTCGGTCGTTGTACGCTGCAGCCTTCGTCAGGTGATATAATTTGGAATTTCGAACTGACCCCTTTATTTAGACCACTGGATTAAATTGTTCTAGATTCACGTGCCATGCATTTTCTGGATATCTCCAGTTATTTCAATTTAGTAACGTTTTGTTGACCTCTGCTGTGGCCAGGTATTGAACTCACATTACTTTGGGTCAAATCACTAAATTACTTCAAACAACGCTTTTATCAATAGTGGCATATGTCCCTGGGGAAGATACCTGCAGCGTACAATGGTTGAAACGTCGAGAATATGGCAATAAAAATGAACATTTCGAAAAATGTGAATAGTGTCCATTTACGACTTTATTCCTTCATTTAAAGTTCCACGGAATCAAATCACTCTTAGACCCTGCGTGCTTTTAAAACAGGATCCAAAATAAATTTATTTTTAATCATTCATAATCTTAATCATTAAAATTAAACTTATGTACAAATAACAAATACGCACCGGTGTTCACAAATTATGATGGAAAAATCGGAATTTTTCCTTGTAATTCCTAACCTCCCCACAATCCCCAATTTTAACCACTGTATAGCAAGTTTAAGCATAAAAACTTGAGTAGTAGTTATAAATCCATCTCATCCTTGTCGGCAATATGTATCATAGGGAAGATTACTGAATAGAATAGTCAAACGAAAAGTGATAATGTTCTTGTCCTAACACTTAGGTCAAGTGAACACATAAAATTCACCATCGGCGCGTAAAAGAAGAAGTCAACAGCTAGAAGTGAGTCAAGAGAATTACATAATAAACCACCAACTGCAGAATATCTGCCAACCGCCGACGCGGTCAGATATGGCAGAAGACCGAATTTAATGTGGGGTAGGCGAAACAATTCCCCGTTGACCCGTATAAAACGGGGTCGTGTAGCTGTTTCCCGAGACGAGATTCTGCCTTTTGACATAGCCTCGTTTGGGGATCCTCTCTGCCGGGAGGCATTGATTTTGACCAGCACAGCTGGAGACGAATCTTCAGCTGCAGGATATCTACCAACCGACTACACGCGGTCAGATGTGCCACAAGGAATTTAATGTGGGGTATCCGAGTCGCAGGCTTGGCCAAAATTTCTCCGTAGACCTGTATAAAACGGGGTCGGGTAGCTGTTTCCCGATACGAGACTCTGCCCTTCGACATAGCCTCGTCTGGGGATTCATTCTTCCCGGAGACAGAGATTTTGATCAGTAAAGCTGGAGACGAATCTCCAATTGCAGACCAACATATAGTATTTGCTACCTTATTTATGTGAATGGGAACACATGTATTATCGTCCCTAGGTATGCTACAACAGTAAATATTCAAAATTTATCATAGACCGAGAAGTACCCAATTTATGGTAACTCTTTTGAATGTGGTAATTAGATTTGATGCGTTTTCTACAGCTTATCAACACTTTATATGTTATTTAAAGCCAGTAAATATTTTTTAGATTATAAGAATTCTTTTAGAGATAATATTAGGTTGGTGCAAAAATAATGTCGTTTTCTCACATAGTAACATATGTGAGAAAACGACATTATTTTTGCACCCACCTAATAAATGATTTAGGAATAAAAGTCATTGCTCTGATTGGAGATTAGGTGAATTCATACCATTCACAAGGGTGTTTCTGAATATAACGTAACTGACTGGAATTGAAACCCCCATTAACAATTCCGAGGCATTATCTATTACACTATCCGTACACCGAAGCTCACAGCAGCTGGTATTCCCAACCAGAAGCACATCTAAGTATTGACCTAAGTATTGACTTTCGACGTTGCTTATGTATCATATAATAACCTGTAATTTGTTGATAAGCAATAAGAAACGAATCGACGAATCAATCTATTCCGTGACCGTTATCATCACATAGCATTCTTATGTGTCAACATAACGGAATATCATCTTTGATGGTGAATATCTTCATTTAAATATCTATATAACCAGTCTGAAGATGGCTTATGGGAGCTTAAAGCTGAGGTCAAGTACAAGCTTAATAAAAATATCCAAATGTTGGACAATTTTTGTTTTTATTTTCACCCGAAACTAAAGCAAATATACGAAGTTTGAAACGGTTCATGATCAGACATAATAGACATTCATTGTCTGTTTTATTCAACAATATATATATATATATATATATATATATATAATATTAAAAAGTATGTATATTAAAAAAAAGAGAAGAGAGGTGCCGCAAACGTTTTTGGTTGTAATGTGAATTTATTTAGAAAAAAAAAAAAAGTATTCTTTGTTTTCCATAATTTTACTACACGAGTTTCTGGTCTCGCGACCGTCTTCAGGTAAAAGCGGAGATTTCCACATATTATTAAAAATAATTAATTTTTTCCTTATGTTTTTCAACGTTAAATATACTCGATATGAGACATTCTCTGTTTTTGTGTTAGTAATCCGAATGTCTATCTTGAATTGGCATTGAAAAGTTCTGCGCGAAGGGTCATAAAACAATTAAGGTTGGTCCAAGCGAAATGATGAATTACTTATCGGCATTTTATCTTTTAATGTTTTATTGACCCCTGTGTGTTCTTAGATCTGTTTCCATTTTCGTGTGTTTCTGTCAGCATGCGTGTATATATGCGTGCGTATATTCCCCCTCCATACATATACTGTCTTACTACGAGGAATTAGTAATCTCATTTGTACATATACACACATACACACACATACGCACATACACACCGTCCCACCACAAAGAATCAGTACATACACACACATACACATATACACACATACTTCCCAAGCTACATGGAACCAGTATACACATACACACATACGTACACACAGATACGTAGATACACATACACGTACTTCCTAAGTTGTGTGGGGTTTGGGTGCGTGCTCGTGAGTAGTTCCCGTTTTCTCAACACGCGTATATATATATATATATATATATATATATATATATATATATATATATATATATATATATATATATAATTGTCTGGTTGATAATTCATAAATATGACAAGTTAGATTAAATAAATTAGATATATAATGTCGATTTACGTTGTCAAAGATATAGAAGAAATACGTGGACTACAAAAAAAACTTTGTAAAATCTTTGTACTTAATTTTATATCCAAAGTTACCATGGAAAAAGATCCGTTTCTTGATACATTGATAGACAATAGTAGTAGTAGTAGTAATAGTAATAATAATAACAATAATAATACATTTTTTCCTCTCCTTATAAAATCAACTCGTATAAAGACAAGAATTCTCAACTATAAAAGTCAATGACTAAACTATTACCAAATAGCTATTATACGAAACTTAATAAACCCTGCAAAACAAATATTAAGTATGAAACAAACTCGCATTAATAAATACTTTCCTAATTACATTGTTGATGACCAAATTAGACAAGCTATTAGAAAGATCAAAATAAATAAAAATGAATACAATCCATCATCAAATAACTAAACATATCAAATTACTAAACCGTAAACAAATCCATTTAAACTATAAACAGGAGAGTTAAAATTATCATCTTACCTTTTCGACAGATATTAGATGAAAATACATCTATATTCTATAAAAATAATAAGCAAAAACTAAAAATCCTACAGCTTCTTTATATAAGAGAATTAAAGCCCCAAAGTAAAGTTAAAGTTCTTAAATGTTTGTAACAGCAATATATATATATATATATATATATATATATATATATATATATATATATAGCCATTCTTTCCCTGACGATCCGTTTAGGTGAAACCTGGGTAGGTTTGTCTGGATCACTAGGTTTATCTAGGTCTGCGCTACAGTTGTATTGAGCTCTTTTGTTAGTTAGTTGTTTACTCGTATCGGGTTTTTTCTTTGGGCTTCAGACCTGCATCTGTGCGATTTTTTTCGGCAGAAGTTCATGTTTGTAGCTCTTTTTTTTTTAAAACCTTTTTTTCCCTCGAGATTGATCTGATTATTTGTAAATCAAGAATTCGAGTGTTTTTCGAGACGAGTCTAGTTGTCTATATATATATATATATATATATATATATATATTATTTACATTATTCGGACTATTGTCCTCATCTTTGTCGCCATATTTATCACAACTTTTTATATATATATATATATATATATATATGAGACTATATGAACAGTTTGAAAAATCCCGCGAATTTTAAATTTAAAATTTGCAGGTGAAAATGATCATTAACTAATCGTATCTTAATTCCAACTGTACGAAAAAAAATTTGTGTTAAAGAAAATAAACACTCAGCGCTTTTTGTGAGACGGTTTTAACATTTAATACTTCAAATTCTATATTGTAGTAATAAAACACGCTCGGATTATATATATATATATATATATATATATATATATATATATATATATATATATATATATGTGTGTGTGTGTAAGCAAATATATGGATCCGACAGTATGAAGAAAAATATACGGAAAAAACAAACAAAAATCCTTATACGCAATTATGCTGTTTTAATGTTAATATAATGTCAACGTCAGACGTTTCGGTCTAATGTTAATTATATTTTCTGAATATGTCCTGAAGATGGTTTATTAGACCGAAATGTCTGACGTTGACATTATATTAACATTAAAACAGCATAATTGCATATAAGGAATTTTGTTTGTTTTTTCCGTATATTTGTCTTCATATATATATATATATATATATATATATATATATAATAGAAATAAATAAATAAAAAGTATTACCTCCCTTATACTCTGGAAAAACACATGAATTTTGAATTTTGAAATCTAGAACGCTGCATAATGCAGTAAAAAGAACAGTAACAATGTTTTCAATATACAGAAATACATATACACATTCACCGAAAATTTAAGCTAATGAAGTTGGACTCAATCTTGTCCTTATTGGCGGAGATTTCTTTTTGCGAGGCATACTGCTGCTAATGTCATAGGCAACAATAAACTACAGAGGAACTCAGAACTGATCCCTCTTCATTAAGTACTGCAATAATATTTAAGCCTATTTTTTAAAAGTTCAATGATAATTCTTCTGCTGCCATTTAATTTAAACACAGTTTGGTGTACGTAGGTCCATACAGTATATAGTCATTTATGAAACCTGATGAGATGCATGATATATTTTTAAATTTAATTTTTTTTTCTCCTACAGACAATTACTTCCGGTATAGCATTATCTTATTTAAGTTTTTGTGTGTGGAATGTAATTTAATTCGCTGTAGTATCCACCTGAATCACCTTGGCAGCATATATATATATATATATATATATATATATATATATATATATATATATATATATATATATATATATATATGTGTGTGTGTGTCTGTGTGTGTCTGTGTATTGATTGATTCATTTGTTTTTTTACGGCTTATCAAACTATTGAAGTTTATTTAAATCCAGAAAATATTTTTGGCACTCTAAGAATTTTTGGCATTTAATAATGATTTTACTGATGTAGATCTTACTATATAATTGCGTTGAAATGGTACATTTATAAGTTCCCAAATGGTATTTTAGCTTAAGTGGATATAGCCAACAGGACTGGCTCTCCAATTTAAAATACTGTGATAGTATATACCAATTCGACACTCGCATATTGAAGTTTACATCAATGCGGTCACCCATCTAGGCTCAAAGTTGTTTAACATCGGTGATCGTATGAAAACCGGTTTTTCCAACTTGATTTGGCACTAAGCCCCCACAGCATTGACGCCTTTGCTGACAAACTTGTCTCAAGTCGACGTCGTTATTTCTATGTCATTCTTTAAGAATTTTTTGGAGCATAGTCGTATCCGAAGCCATATTTCCACTGATCCTGAGGTAGTTTCCGAGCTGTCATGCATCTAGGTACTGTCCAGATTTGACGTTGCTTAACTTCAGTGATCTAATAATTAAAAGAGAAGTTAGTGTGCATAGCAACACTGAAACGTAATATTATGGCAGCTAGAAATCCTCACTAATCATGAAGAATTGATCTCCAAACCTGGATTAAAATTTAATTTAAGTTAGATATATGGAAATAAGGTTAAGTATGATATTTGATAACAAATAACAAGGAAGATATTTAATTCTAGACTTGAAGCGGTCAGGATTAAACCAGCAAATAAAATTTCATTGTTCAGGTGGAGACCTTAGGAGTAGAGAGTTAAAAGCAACCGGAAACACAATTCGAAAACAAGAGACAAGGGATAAAACTGTACCCCTGTTCAAAAGAAGAGTGTGAACGGGATGATAGGTTAAGCTATCTTCTCTTTTGAGGGAAAATAAATACTAAATTAAGTTTGGGAATATAGGTAGAGTCGTCATAAATATAGAGTTGTAAACCTAATCGTAAACAGGAGACTCCCTGTTCAAAAGACCGGGAAGGAGAGTGAACCGGACCAGAGGCACACCTATCCTTTACTATTTAATGGATGTGTAGGTTAAAATATACGATAGTGCATACTGTACTGCTGAATTCTTATAGCAGTATTATAACTTGAAATCTTCATTACCGGTGATCCTGACAAGTTTCCACTGTAAAATATATCGAAATTAATGTTTTAACCAAATTAACTAACATATAACTCGTCACTAGAGGCAGGATGTGTTTTGGAGATATTTTATAGGAAATAAATGCGTTTTATAAGCAGGAAAATACGGTACGTATAATGCATGACAGAGTATGAACGCACGTTTATTATTATTCTATTCAAGGAAGAAAAAAAGAAAAGAAAAGGAAATCCAGGTAGTGACAGGCAAATGGTCAGTAAGTCAGAGCAATCTTTCATTGGTGCTAGGTTGAATGGTTGCCATCTCCTAGATGAGTATGGATTGTGGAATAAAGGGCAGGATATGGGATAATGGGAGTAGAAAGCTTTTATGTCATAAACAAGAACACCCTCATGTCTCTTTCCTACCTCATAAAAATGTAGAAAGGTTTGGTTATAAATCCGAAAGCTAATGCTGAATTACTTTTAACCCGAGAGGAATTGAATATGCGTGATTCTGACGTTAAGCACAATAGATATTTTTATATTCACATTCATTGTCAATAAATATAATTCAGAAAGTGAAAATAGACCATATATATATATATATATATATATATATATATATATATATATATATATATATATATATATATATATACAGTGCTGTTCGATAAAAGTGACTCATCTGATTTTTTTTTACTAAATGTTCTCTACTCCGATGAAACGAAAGTTGAGCTAAATTCAAAGGATAAGCGATCTAAAATCCGAAGAAGAATCTTTGAAAGCTCTTTGAATTTAGCAGTAAGTACTGTCAAGCATCTGTTCAGTATAATGTTCTGGGGATGCTTTTCTTTGCATAGAACTGGTTTCTTAAAACCTATTGAAAAGACCCTAATGAGTGAGCAGTACAAGAGAATTACTTGATGAGTGGAACATTATAAAGTACAGGCTGTTAAGAAAGCAGGTTAGCAACATGCTCCATAAGTTTTCTATGGGATTGAGGTCAGGAGATTGGAGCGGCCATGTCATAACACTCATCTGATTCTCATCAAAGTATTCCTTCATCAATTTTGATTTGTGACAGGGAGCATTATCTTGCATAAAAATGCGCTTGGTGGGGTTGATTTGCACCCTTTCAGCAGTAGAGAGCAGACAAGACTCTAAAATTCCCTTGTACTGCTCGCTCCTGAGGGTCTTTTCAATAGGTTTTAAGAAACCAGTTCCATGAAAAGAAAAGCATCCCCAGAACATTATACTGAACGGATGCTTGACATTACTTACTGCTAAATTCAATGAGCTTTCAAAGCTTCTTCTTTGGATTTTAGATCGCTTATCCTTTGAATTTAGCTCAACTTTCGTTTCATCGGAGTAGAGAACATTTATTAAAAAAATCAGGTGAGTTACTTTTATCGAACAGCACTATATATATATATATATATATATATATATATATATATATATATAATTTTTTCATATAGACAAAAACAGTTTACTCACTACAAATATGCAATTTCGTTTCAGTGCATTTAATTGCACTTCAACTGTTGAGAACCAAAATTTTGGACGCAAAGTAGTTGTTTTGTATTTTAAATAAGCGAAAATCATTAGGGTTAAAGAAAAGTAAAACATGATATTTATTAGATATTTTTTTATGACAAAAAGAAAAAAAATGAATTTTAGGATTTAATTTTGTTCTTGTCAAAATATCCTTCTTAGCCCTGGTTACTATTGCATAATTTTTGGGCATTCGCTGCAATATTTTCCCAAAGTATAAACTTAATAATTGATTCAATGCTTAGTTCCTTCTCATCTTTTTTTCTTTTACTCTTCTGTCAAGTTCATCCCATGCTAATTTTGGGGGTGGCTTTAAGCGTTTAAACTGTTAGTTTTTTTTTGTTTTTTTTCTTCGTTTTTAAATTTATCTATTTTTTTCTCTACCCCCCACTCAAAGACATTTTGTCCCAATGATAATCCCTTATTTGATAGTTTAGTAAGAAATCCCGGTTCGAAAGAAAAAAAAAATGGAAAATTAAATGTCTTTGGCAAGCTGCGAGAATGTGTCTTGTCAGTATTCTAATGATGTTGTGACAGTATCTTTTTGCTTGATATATTGTCTGAA
>OZ010613.1:10570636-10588136 GCA_963932145.1 Acanthosepion lycidas | reverse complement strand
TATATATATATATATACATATATATATATATATATATATATATATATATATATATATATATATATAATTTTTATGTCATTCTGTATGTTGAGATATTTATATTTATTTTAGTTGTGTATATATGCATATGCGTATATGTATTTATGTGTATGTACATGGGTATGTGTCTATATGTTTGCATATAGGTATATATATATATATATATATATATATATATATATATATATATATATATATATTTCTATATATATGTATATGTATGCGTGTATGTATATTTATGTATATTTCTATTTGTAGTGATGAATGTGTATACACATACGTATGTATTTATTTTATATATATTGTTATATATTTGTTCTCATGTATGTGTACTTATGCGTATATAAGTATATATGTCATATTTATATTTCTTTGTGTGTGTATGTACTTTCTTTTTGTATATGTTATCTGGTTTTATTGTAAATCTTGCATTTTGCCTGGAGATTTGAATTTGGTGTTTCCATGTGTGTGTATGCGTATATATTTACTTTTCTATCCATTTCTCTATATTATGGCGTCTTTTTTCTTTGTGTTGTTCATTGACGAATATTGGTTTCTCTATTCTACCTCTCTTAAATTTTATCTATTGTACCATTTTTATCTATATAACTTTGCCAATGTAAGTAATATAATAGTCTGTTTGAATTCGTTTACTAATACTTTCAAATTTGAATATTTGTAGATGTGTATTTCTGTGTATCTTTATTAATGTATGTGTGTACGAACGCTTATATATTCCTTTCGTTTTCTGTTTTTTAAGGTTCGCAGAGATCTATTTCATTTCGTTCGTGTTTTTGCGAGTTCATATATCTAAATTTGTCTACGTATTTGTGTATTATAATCTGATTGTGTATGTATAGTCATTTTCAAGATTTCATCCTCCCCTGCTCACTTCAAATGTATCTAAGTTGTAACATTAGATTTTATTACTGGGTTTTTGGCCTTTCAATTACGACAAAATAAAATATATGTATATATGTATTTTTCCTCACTTTCTTCATTAAATAATATTATATTTTAACCCCAATACAGATTAAATTTGAAATTGTAATTTTTAATTTTCAGTTTTGTAGTAAAATTTAATATTAAAATTTAATATTCATTAGTTAGAATTATTTCTGTTGTAGTCTAACAAGGCATTAATTATTATAACTAAGATTCGTTGTCAAGTTTTTTTTAATTCGCATATACTTGTATTTCGATTGGTCATTGCAGCTTATGTAACAGCGTTTCACCTAGCGATGGGTATTTGCTCGATTTAAACCTTTTAAAACACTTATCACTAGAAAGACGCCAGAAGTGTTGAAACAATATGGCTATTTTTGTATTGATTTTATAACATATTTATGTTATAATTCTCGAATAAATTTATATATATATATATATATTGAAGTTTTCGGCTCTTGTTTTGAAACCTGAATACTCTTATGTAGCGTTGGAATCATATTTTAAATACATAATTATATTTATGCTCTACTTTTGTATCGAGCACTATTTTTTAAAAATAATACCAAAAATACTAAAGAACTTTGGATTATTTACTTAACGAGTTCTTTCCTATTTATATATATATATATATATATATATATATATATATATATATATATATATATATATATATATATATATATATATATATAATTATTTATACATAAAATTCGCGGTACTTATTAGAAAGCGCTCAATATCAGAGATAGAGCTAACATATTTCGTTGGATTGATGTGAGTTTGTGACCTTGGATTTATATATATATATATATATATATATATATATATATATATATATATATATATAATGTAATGGATTAAATCCGACAATTATTTAATACATTTTCTGCTTATACGTTATTTTTATAGATACAATTTATTTAAGTATGTGTTTTGTTTTTTAAATAAACAGTATTAATTACATTTACTGGCCTGTGTGTAAAAGTGTTCAGTAGCTTGAGTATACTGTGTGTATATATGAACGTGGAAACTGTGTTTAACACCGAGTGGTGACAATCTGTTTCATGCCTAAAAACATCTTCAGACCATGTATGGTTATTCGACTACTTTGTATGCTGATCATTGGAGCATTATGAGTAGCAAAGCAATCTATTTAATTTCCGTTTTTTTTTTTTTTGTATTATTCTATCGGTTATTGGTTTGGCGATTACGGCAATATTTCAAATTACTGTCAAGGCTGTTGAGTAGAAATAATTACGTGTCAGAATTAAATTCACTCACCAACGTAACATAGTAAACAGGGCGGTCAATAACTGAGCTGTACTAAAAAATAAGTACGAGTCAAGATATTCCTAGACATATTGAAACAAGAACAGTCTAATCCGGTAGATTAAATAAAGGATTCAGTTCAGAATTCTCTATTGGTTACCTGGATCAACATACATCAGAGGAAGGCCGGAGAGCACAACGGCTCAAAACGTTGCAATAACAACAACAAAGATGAGGACAATACTCTTAATATAAATAGTGTAAATAATAGTATGATTATTGATATTTATTTTTAATTTCAGACAGGTAAAAACATGGATCATATGTAATACATAACCTTAAAAGGAAATACGATATCATAAGCAGTTGTCAAAAGATGACAGAATGCAACAGTTGCATATCTAATCAGAAGCTAAGTTAGGTTTATAGCTCCATGCACATTTTTCTACGTAACAATGGTCTAGTAGATTAAAACTATTTGGCTTGCGAATTTGTTGCCATGGTGAGTTTTTTGTCTGATTCTGGCAACGTCTACTTGCACTCAGATAACTGACTAAAAAATTACCAACTGAACTAAATAAAAAATATGCACAAGGCCAGGCATTTTCGGTTTATTGTATTAAACTATCGGTTATTGGGTAGGCGAGTACGGCTATATCCCAAACTAATGTAAAGGCTATTGAGTAGAAATAACTGTGTCAAAATACAATTAAATTCATCAACTAATGTAACATAGTAAACATGATGAGCAATAACCACAAAAACTAATAAGAAGAATTAAACAAGAAATATCTTCATATAGGCAGTGGAACAAGAACAGTCTATCCTCATAGATTTAATAAAAGGTTCAGTTCGGAATTCACTGTAGATTACCCACGTTATGCTAGTACTAAATGTTACACAAAGAAGGCCTAAATTTTTATTATCCTGTTGGTTAGCATCAGCCATGCTCTTGTAAATTACCATGTCTTAAATCCTTTGTAAGACATTATTTGTATCAGTATCGTAGCTGAGTAGGTGGGCTGTCAGGTAGCCCTAAATAACAAGTACCGCGGTGATTTGGAGTAGACAGTAACCACGTGACGGTAATATAAACTATTCTATAGAGCTGGTTTCATCGATATTCTTTGGAATGCTGGAAGTCTCTCAAAGATACATCTGATGAAGGCCGGGTAGACAATGGGTGAAACGTTATGATAACACCGACAATGAGAAAAATCACGAGCAAGTAAATAATTTAAATAATGGCAATAGAAATTAATAAATTATATATTTATTTAATTTTACCTGTGTTATATAAGAATAAAATGTCGCTGTCGACACTTGAGTTTGAACATAGATCGCCAGTGAGCAAACACCGTCGATCCCATTAAGTAGACCTCTTGACCATAGAGGAAAAACATATATGTAGGAAGTAGTTGACGAGTAACGATCCCCATTTTTAGTCTATCCTCTATTTCTATTCGAATCCTTATTTCTACTCTATCCTCTATTACTATACAGACCTCTGTTCTCTGTATTTTTCTATACTGATTACAATTTGAGTGAGTATTTTCGAGCAAGTACTATTAGTGCGAGATTATTTTTAGACGTCTGACTTCAGCATTGTTCAACGGCGTACTATATTTGTATCTGCTATTGCAAAGTCTCTACTACACCAAGAAAGTGACAACGAGTATTGGTTCGCATCACTAAAGTCGCAACGAGTGTTCGTTAATATCACAAAAAACCTGTAGATATATAATTCATATTTTTAGGAAATACTGATTTAAAACATAAAAGATTACCCTTCATAATTTTTTGATAATTTATAAATAAAGAATTATTTTTATAATTATAAATTCATATACTTATTTATAATTTATAAATACAGTAACAGCAGAACTAGTTTAAATTACATATATTTACAAATTATTATTCTAATACTGGCCTTTCTCAACTCATTCCCATTGCTATATAGTTATAAGTATTGTGGCATCTGACATGGGAGGGTAAGTGCGATTTTAAATATCTGGGAATTGTTCTGACAGTAAATGCAACACTGAGATCCGAAGACACACTGGGAGGGCCTAAACCGTATTCCGAAAATTAGACAAGTATTAGAGGACAGGAGGATTTCATAGGTAGAAAAGTAAAGAGTTAAAAAGACAGAAAACACATATCACAGACGCTACTTGGTTTCAGTGGGAAAATGAAAGAAAGAAAGAAAGAAGAAGATAGATAGAACTGTATAAGTTCCCATGCAAATACTTAATAATGAAATATTTCGTTTTGATTGCGTGGAAAAACAGAAATGACATATTAGAGATGCTTTTTGGTTTCATGGAAAAAATGAAAGAATGATGGAAATATATAACATCTATTTCAGTGAAATTGAAAAAAATTGTCAATTCCAAATATTTTTCCTTTACATCGAAAATTAACGACCAGCATTCATACTTATGATTGTTATTGCAATATTTTGTTAAAGTTGTTAATCTCAAATATTAAACGATGCGATAAGGGAATTTCTACGGATATTTTATTGTCGTAGAACTCGCCATGAGCTTATTCAATCATTAAGTGAAGAATTAAGATTCATGAGAAAATTCTAATAGGAAAACCGTGAAATTATCACGGGTTTTTTTTTTTTTTTGTTTAGTTAAAGTTGTTAAGCTCAAATATTTAACGATGCGTTAGGGGAATGTCTACGGATATTTGAATGTCGTAGAACTCGCCATGAGCTTATTCAATCATTAACTGAAGAATTAAGATTCATGAGAAAATTCAAATACGAAAACCGTGAAATTATCACGGGTCTTTTTAGTTTAATTAAAGTTGTTAAGCTCAAATATTTAACGATGCGATAGGGGAATTTCTACGGATATTTTATTGTCGTAGAACTCGCCATGAGCTTATTCAATCATTAACTGAAGAATTAAGATTCATGAGAAAATTCTAATAGGAAAACCGCGAAATTATCACGGATCTTTCTAGTTTTGTTAAAGTTGTTAATCTCAAATATTTAACGATACGATAGGGGAATTTCTACGGATATTTTATTGTCGTAGAACTCGCCATGAGCTTATTCAATCATTAACCGAAGAATTAAGATTCATGAGAAAATTCTAATAGGAAAACCGTGAAATTATCACGGGTCTTTTTAGTTTAGTTAAAGTTGTTAAGCTCAAATATTTAACGATGCGATGGGGGAATTTCTACGGATATTTTATTGTCGTAGAAACAGCCATGAGCTTATTCTACCATTAAGTGAACAATTAAGATTCATGAGAAAATTCAAGTCGGAGAAACATGAAATTATCACGAGTCTTTCTTGTAACCTTAATGTTGTTAAGCTCAAATATTTAACGATGCGATAGGGGCATTTCTACGGAATTCTTTATTGTCGTAGAACTCGCCATGAGCTTATTCAATCATTAACTGAAGAATTAAGATTCATGAGAAAATTCTAATAGGAAAACCGTGAAATATTCACGGGTCTTTTTAGTTTAGTTAAAGTTAGTAAGCTCAAATATTTAACGATGCGATAGGGGAATTTCTACGGATATTTTATTGTCGTAGAACTCGCCATGAGCTTATTCAATCATTAACTGAAGAATTAAGATTCATGAGAAAATTCTAATAGGAAAACCGCGAAATTATCACGGATCTTTCTAGTTTTGTTAAAGTTGTTAATCTCAAATATTTAACGATACGATAGGGGAATTTCTACGGATATTTTATTGTCGTAGAACTCGCCATGAGCTTATTCAATCATTAACCGAAGAATTAAGATTCATGAGAAAATTCTAATAGGAAAACCGTGAAATTATCACGGGTCTTTTTAGTTTAGTTAAAGTTGTTAAGCTCAAATATTTAACGATGCGATGGGGGAATTTCTACGGATATTTTATTGTCGTAGAAACAGCCATGAGCTTATTCTACAATTAAGTGAACAATTAAGATTCATGAGAAAATTCAAGTCGGAGAAACATGAAATTATCACGAGTCTTTCTTGTAACCTTAATGTTGTTAAGCTCAAATATTTAACGATGCGATAGGGGCATTTCTACGGAATTCTTTATTGTCGTAGAACTCGCCATGAGCTTATTCAATCATTAACTGAAGAATTAAGATTCATGAGAAAATTCTAATAGGAAAACCGTGAAATATTCACGGGTCTTTTTAGTTTAGTTAAAGTTAGTAAGCTCAAATATTTAACGATGCGATAGGGGAATTTCTACGGATATTTTATTGTCGTAGAACTCGCCATGAGCTTATTCAATCATTAACTGAAGAATTAAGATTCATGAGAAAATTCTAATAGGAAAACCGCGAAATTATCACGGATCTTTCTAGTTTTGTTAAAGTTGTTAATCTCAAATATTTAACGATACGATAGGGGAATTTCTACGGATATTTTATTGTCGTAGAACTCGCCATGAGCTTATTCAATCATTAACCGAAGAATTAAGATTCATGAGAAAATTCTAATAGGAAAACCGTGAAATTATCACGGGTCTTTTTAGTTTAGTTAAAGTTGTTAAGCTCAAATATTTAACGATGCGATGGGGGAATTTCTACGGATATTTTATTGTCGTAGAAACAGCCATGAGCTTATTCTACCATTAAGTGAACAATTAAGATTCATGAGAAAATTCAAGTCGGAGAAACATGAAATTATCACGAGTCTTTCTTGTAACGTTAATGTTGTTAAGCTCAAATATTTAACGATGCGATAGGGGCATTTCTACGGAATTCTTTATTGTCGTAGAACTCGCCATGAGCTTATTCAATCATTAACTGAAGAATTAAGATTCATGAGAAAATCTAATAGGAAAACCGTGAAATTATCACGGGTCTTTTTAGTTTAGTTAAAGTTGTTAAGCTTAAATATTTAACGATGCGATAGGGGAATTTCTACGGATATTTTATTGTCGTAGAACCTGCTATGAGCTTATTCAATCATTAACTGAAGAATTAAGATTCACGAGAAAATTCTAATAGGAAAACCGTGAAATTATCACGGGTCTTTTTAGTTTAGTTAAAGTTGTTAAGCTTAAATATTTAACGATGCGTTAGGGTAATTTCTACGGATATTTTATTGTCGTAGAACCTGCTATGAGCTTATTCAATCATTAACTGAAGAATTAAGATTCATGAGAAAATTCAAATACAAAAACCGTGAAATTATCATGGGTCTTTTTAGTTTAGTTAAAGTTGTTAAGCTCAAATATTTAACGATGCGATAGGGGAATTTCTACGGATGTTTTATTGTCGTAGTACTCGCCATGAGCTTATTCAATCATTAACTGAAGATTTAAGATTCACGAGAAAATTCATATAGGAAAACCTCGAAATTTTCACGGGTCTTTCTAGTTTTGTTAATGTTGTCAATCTCAAATATTTCACAATGGGATGGGGGAATTTCTACGGATATTTTATTTTTGTAGAACTCACCATAAGATTATTCAATCATTAATTGAAGAATTAAGATTCATGAGAAAATTCAAGTAGGAAAATCGTAAAATTTTCACGGCTAGTTTGAGCAAATATAATTAATAATGCAATCTTATTTTTTGACGTCAAGTGTAGAAATACTGTAATTTAGTTCCATTTTCAAAACAATTTTATTTTTCTAGACTTTTGCTTATGTAATAACCTTTCACTTTTCTGTCTGGTCCTAATTTTAGACCATTTCTCGAACAAGTTGTGAACGGTTTAATATAATTATTTCCCCTACGAAACAATTTCTATTGTTTCTCATAATGTGGGACAGATATTTAATCACTTTTTGTTAAAAGGCTATTATTTTGTTAAAAATTCGTTTAAAAAAAAAATAATTTGATATTCACCTAATCTCACCTCAGCTCGCCTCACGTCACCTCTGCTTTACTCGTCTACAGTGGAAGGTTATAACCTAATTAAATTTGTTTCATGGTTTTATTACGTCGGTAACGATCCGGCTTAAGCTTTTTTTTTTTAAGCCACAAGGTTTTGAGTGGAAAAAGCTGCACCCTGAAAACTAAGCCGGGGTATTGTATAAGATGTAACACTACAGGGACAAAATGCTTGAAGGAGAGTTCTTATTCTTCAGACAAAGAGCAATGATCCGATTTCTCTGGTCAGAATGTGTGTCAGCAGCTGAGATTCGACGGAGGTATTTAATACAATACGGTGATAGTGTCAGACACCCCGTAGAAGTGTGTATCAAAACTGGCGCGATCAAGCTCAAACTCCGATCACGTGACCACAACAGTACCAACAGTAAACACGCCTCAGCAGAAGGCAGTGTGACTAACCTAGAGACATGTAATGGTGAAAGCGCGAATAATTTTTTAAATACTATCGTATTTAAGGGAAGGTTAGTTAAGATGACATGTTCGTTCTTATAATTGTTCCCCGAAAAGGATGTTACAGATGACCCATATTAATATTTTTTACTATATTAACCTATTATCACATCTTATCTTCTTAAAGGGCTCACGTATACATCGGTTATTGTAATATTACAACTGGTTAATGTCTCTTTCAAGAAACTTTCTATTGTCCATTTTTGCGATAAAAATGTCAAAAGAAAAGTCATTTAAAATGAGATTTTTGTGTGTCTGAAATGGTCACATCTTTTAAACTCAATTTATATTCAAACCCCAAATCAGCAGCTGACGTGATTTTTCCCTTAGTCCAGTGTTTTTCATCCATTTTTACTTCATAGTGTATTTGGAGAATAACTGAAATTCTCAGGTGCTCTTTAGATTTTAATAAAGAAAAAAATATTCATAAAATTTGAAAATAATAAATTTCTCCTGAAATAAACATTTTTTAAGACATTGCATATTTAAGCAGTCTTGTGTGAAACATGTGCTTTGGTAATAGTTGAAGGCCTTATAGCGATTTTTCAAGCGTAGGTCAGATGTGGCAAAAGAACGAAAATATAGGGCACCGAGTAAGAATCGAACTCACTACTCAGGCGTGTTGTTCTAGCGAGACAAGGATGCTAACCATTACACCGCCTCAAGGTACCCAGTGATTTTCCAAGCGTAGCTTAGATGTGGCACAAGGCCGGGATTATGAGGCACCCAGTGAGAATCGAACGCACTATTCAGTTGTAATTGTCCTAGCGAGACAAGCTTGCTAACTATTACACCGCCTCGAGGTGACCAGTGATTTTCCAAGCGTAGTTTACATGTGGCACAAGGCCGAAAGTATGGGGCACCAAATGAGAATCGAACTCACTACTTAGTCGTAATTGTTTTAGCGAGACAAGCTTGCTAACCATTACACCGCCTCGAGGTGACCAGTGATTTTCCAAGCGTAGCTTAGATGTGGCACAAGGCCGAAAGTATGGGCCACCCAGTGAGAATCGAACTCACTACTTAGTCGTAATTATTCTAGCGAGACAAGCTTGCTAACCATTACACCGCATCGAGTTGACCAGTGATTTTCCAAGCGTAGCTTAGATGTAGCACAAGGCCGAAAGTATGCGGCACCCAATGAGAATCGAATTCACTACTCAGTCATAATTATTCTAGCGAGACAAGCTTGCTAAACATTACACCGCCTCGAGGTGACCAGTGATTTTCCAAGCGTAGCTTAGATGTGGCACAAGGCCGAAAGTATGGGGCACCCAGTGAGAATCGAACTCACTACTCAGTCGTAATTGTTCTAGCGAGACAAGCTTGCTAACCCTTACACCGCCTCGAGGTGGCCTGGTTGAAGGGCTTATATGTGATAAACATTTTCTCATTTCCTTATCAATGGATTTAATATTTGATCTGTTTATGAATTTAAGTTTGGTAAGTACAGAAAATGCTATTTCACAGAGGGTATGATATAGCAAATCACAATGCAATATCCAATGCTTTAATGGCTAGTGAAGGGTATTCAAAATCAATGGAAATTTGATCAATTGATTCCTCTTTATCTTACTTATTATAAAACGCAGATTGTGTGTGTGTGTGTGTGTGCGTATGTCTGTACGTTTATATATTTCCTACATTTTTTAACCGATTTCAACAAAACTTCACAGGACTACGTAAAATTACCTGGCGGTGGTTCTGACAGTGGCAAAAATTGGAAAAACACAATTGTTTTTGCACGAAATCTATTTGAAAACACGATAAGAGGCATCGCTGTCGGGAGAATGAAAGGGGGACAACTCATATCGAGTTATACTTATTAATATCGAGTTATCGAGTTATACTTATTATAACACCAAGGTTGGTTGTGTGTGTGTGTGTGTGTGTGTGTGTGTTCGTTTATATATGGGATCGGATTTCCTACATTTTTCAACCGATTTCAACAAAACTTCACTTTTATTTTTGGCAGGTAGTGTTTCTCATTGTCTTGCACACTTTTTTCTTTATTTTTACATTCAGAATGCTTTAAAAATTCTATTTACAAGACAATTGTTTATAATAAAATTCTATTCAATCGGTAGACTCATAACGATTGAAAACAATATTTTTGTTTGAGTTTGGGTTTGACCAATTCGTTAAAAAAACTAAAAAAAGAAAAAAACTAATTAAGACATGCGTGTCCGTCAACCTTAAACAATAATCTTTGTCAATTTTTATTTTTCAGTCTTTATGATGGTCGATACTTGATCTATCTCTTACTGTTACATCCCCGAGCAACGCCGGGCTCTCCTGCTAGTACTTGATAAGATGACAGTAAACAGATCCTCTTCCGTTAACGATAAGCCAACATAATCAGTTGAAAGGTCAATTGACTTAGATATGGAAGCCATGTTCTTGGTGTCTCTGAATAAAGATTTTTTTTCAATATAAAAATAAGTGAAAAAGTTACTCGAAACAAATATCACCTGAAGTACGTCGGAGAATACAACGGCCGAAACAGCCTAAACATGTCAATACAGATGTGGGTAACAGTCCAGAGAATGTAAATAGTGTAAACAATTACAATATCTCATCTCAAGAATATAAACAATGTTTATCTTTCCTTCTAGATTAAATCTTTTTTATGATTTGTATTAGGTTGGTGCAAAAATAATTACGTAATAATGTCGTTTTTGACGTATTTTTTAACGTCAAAAAACGACATTATTACGTCATTATTTTTGCAACATCCTAATAGTATTCAAATACCTCCATTAATCATTTAGTGATTACGTCTCTTCTATATGTTGTGTCCTTTCAGGATAGAGGCAGTCATGGCTCTCCACCACTTTCTATCTCGTGTGGATCTGATCAATGTTTCTCCCTTTTCTAAGGCCCACCTTCCTGTTCGGCTATCTATTCACACAAGCTGGTCAGGTAATGATTCGCTGCTTTTCCCTATCTCCCTTGCCTTCAATATGCCTAGTGAGGGTAAAGTTTTCCAAGCCCTATTTCCTCATTATGCATCCTGATTCTGAGTGGAAGTGTTCTTTCTGTTGACCTTCGTGCACACCGCCCCGTCCAAGGAATTTTCAGTGTCCTTCAGAAGAACTGTATTTCTGCAGCTCCTTGTTTTCTCCTCATTCGTGGGTAGACTGTTCAGCAGTCACTGCCATATAAGTGGGTAAATATCATATACCAACACGGACTTTTTTCTTCTTGTTTCCAAAGAATTTTTCCGTTTCTCAGCACTTTGCTTAGCGTTTGGAAAGCTTCTTTTTCTAGACAAATTCGTGTTCGGATCACGGTGCCATATTTTGCATCCTCACCAAATCCTAACACTAACCCTAACCCTTCGCAAATATTTGAACTTCTGCACCTGCTTTCAATTCGTAACTCACATCTTGTTTTTTTTTCTTTTGCTGATGACAATACTTTCTGTCTTCTTGAATAGTTCGTTGATAGTCCTTTTTTCTTGCTTTCTTCTACCACCCTGTCCAAGAGGTCCTCTCGTTTTCTTTCAGAATCGACCGTCAGCAGTGTTATCTATCTAAACAAAATAAAGGAAAATTCGTCAGAAGAATTAGCACGAAAGTATTTATATAAAAATACAGGGAAGCTGTGTTACCGCCGTGAGAAGGGAGTTACTCATTTACTAAAATACTAATATTGATCTGTCTATATTTCTGAGATGAGATACTGTAACTCTTTACACTATTTGCATTGTTTGGACTGTTGTCTTCATTTGTATTTTCAGATTCAAGAGGCTTCAGCCGTTGTACACTCGAGCCTTCTTCAGGATGTGTCTATATTTCTGAGATGATTTATCGCAACACTTTACACTGTTTGCATTGTTTGGACTGTTCTCATTTCTATTTTCATTCTAGACAATTTCCTCTATCTTACATTATTAAGATTACGCTCACCGATAACAGATTCTGATAATGTTTCCAGTTTCCTTAGGATAACGTAGAAGTTGAATAAATTTTGCAGAAGATGCATCCTTGTCTCACGCCCCTTTCCAATTTTATATAGCTACACAATCTATTTTCTATCCGCATGCAGGCGGTATGCTCCTAATTCTGGATTATTCTTACATTTTTCCAAATAGATTGTGTTTTCCCAGCAATTCAAATAGAACCTTGTGCCTTACCTAGCCAAATGCGTTTGCGTAATAGATAAAAAATAAGTATACATCCTTCTGAATTCATATTGCACTCTCCGATATCATTCTAAACACAAATATCGAATTTATTGTTTCATTGTCCTTGACCGTTCAATGACCGTTCTTGTCCTATTTCCGGTCTAATTCTGTTCGCGTTCTATACATCACGATTCGCATCATTAGTTTGGCTATGTGGCTCATTAAACTGATTGTCCTATTTGCAGACACTTTTCCCAAATTGCTTGTTTGTTATTGGCGTATTTTTGTAACCAAAATCCAATTATCGTTTTCGATGTGCTAAATGTCTATCGAAAATGTTGACTGCTTAAATTAAACTATGTAATCAAGAGCAAACGAACGGTGGAGTCATGGATAGCGGCTCGCAATCGGACAGGTGGAGTTCGAATTCCAGTTGTGTTCGTTACATTTACTTACATCCAAATTACCTTTGGATAGGTATAAATCTATCTCTTCCATTCAAGCTTGGGTAAATAGCATGGCAGACAGGGCCATATATGGCAACCAATATAGAAGAAGGAAAACTCTGAATTCATAACCACGAAGTATGGGATAAATAACATCACAAGCCCGCAATTAGCCAAGAGTGGTGAGTATGGCTACATATCTTTGAACAATCAGCGAGGATTTTTTCCAAGAAGAAGAGCCTGTATTTGGGTACGATGCGATTTCGGGGTAAGAATATAACAAAATAAATCAAGCTTTATTATATAATATATACTAATTAAATATTTGCCTTAAACGGAATAAAAGCCCCAAGAGACAATCAATCTAGATAGCTAATATGTCTTACCGTGCAAGTAAAATAAATAAATGTATTTCTTTTGACATCTCATAGATAACATACAAAATGTTTAGGGCAATAAATTTATGTCCGACTGTTCCTTTAGCATAGTAACCTCGAGCTGCTATTAATAAATATCTATAGCTTTTTTATATACTAACGTTCATCCAAGGTCGAAGAGCCACTCAAGCTAGAGAGTTACTATTTCTTTCCGTTCAAATACAATAAATTAATGTATTTCTAGTGTTCATTTTATTTGATAATGCCTAAGAATGTGTCGACCTTTTATGTGCGTAGTCGGGAGAAAGTTTTGTTTAACTAATGTTTACCCAAAACAAGGCTCAAGATCCAATCAAGATAGAAGGTTATTGTTTGATGTTGCATGAGCGTAAGTAAGGGAAAGAACATTTTATTGCGCTATGGAGATAAGTTAACGGTTAACCCATGATTTGAAGAGGTGAAGATTGTAGGGATTGGAAAAAACATCTTGCCGGAGGTCTGTTGCATTCTCTTATTGGGAAGAAGCTGCCCGGATGGAACTTAAGTCTTACGAGTGCAATACGAAGGTAATGGGGAAGATTCACTCTTGTGTATGTGGCGTCTACTTAGAAAAATCCAGAACATCATTTCGAGATTTCATTTAACGCTTAACATAGTTTACGGAAAACTGAGACTAATTTATCTTAAGCTCAAACAAAAACGATTATATTTTGAGGGCACTGCCAGCGAGCGTACAGGGTAATCATCTCCTCCTTACTTCAGTGGCATCCCTCTGGAAGTATCTTCTCTCGAAAATTGACGCCATAGCTCGGGACTCAGTGTTCGACATTGGGGATCTGGGAAATCGTCTCATCCTTACTTCAATGGCATCCTTGCCACGAAATCTGACTTTTCCAGACATATCTTGGGACTCCTAGTTGAACATTGAGGTTCTGGGGACAGCAATACCGGACCAAACAGTGTGGAAAGGGATTGTCAATGGAGTTCCGACCAACAATAGGGAGGTCGAAGGATGATGGTGATAACGCGGCATGGTAGGTCCCATTTGCAAACTTGCTGTACTTTGAAATTTTAATATGCTGAACTCTTATTGTTAAATAATAGTCCAACAGAGTATTATTTTTTAAAGAATTGTATTTTCTCTAACTTCCTCAAGTTGAGCTTCCAGGTGAGATAAAAAAAAACAGAGGAAGGTATTCTTGATTGACTGAGACGAACGCGACAATGTTAGAGAGATAGAAAGTGTTTTCAGGGAGTTAAGTTTTACACGTTGAAAAATGTAAACGTGTTATTTTAGTGCATGAAAACTGTTCCCAACCCATTGTTGACGTGTTTAATAAAGTTGTAATCAAAATCCTTTTTCTTGAAGTTCTCAAATTATCTCCGAAGAAACCAACTTTCGATTACCGAAAGAAGCAATATATCAGTGAATCAAGAGACCCCCCAGAACGAGGGGAGCTATACAATATTATATCTGAAATACTTAAACTTTAAATACTTAAACAGAGACCTGGTACACTACGAGCCACAGGGTCCCTAAACAACCAACCGGAGGTTTTGAATTCAGAGTTGTCCTTCTAGACCAGTTGCCATCCAATGCTATAGGACCCAGTCTGTCCTGCTATTTACTCATATCTGGAGGGAGCAGAAGAGGATTCACGCCTTTGCTCAGGGTATTAGCACGTAAGTGCTAATAATCTTAAGAAAAACATGGATTCGACTGGAATTCGAACTCGGCTCTCCGATTCCTTAACCCAAGCCGCTATCCATTACTCCTATCGATATATATATATATATATATATATATATATATATATATATATATATATATATATATATATATATATATATATATATATATATATATATATATATATATATATATATATATATATATATATATATATATATATATATATATATATATATATATATATATATATATATATATATATATATATATATATATATATATATATATATATATATATATATATATATATATATATATATATATATAATAATCGTTTAACAGTCATGTAGTGGATAAGAATAATTGAAAAATAATAAACGTTTTAAAATAAATAAATAAAATTCCGAGGACGTAAAAACTGAAGAAAATATTTGAATCTCACAGACTGGGTTAGTGTTAGGCGTAGACAGTACTGAGGCACATATTTGCTATAAACATGACGTTTTTCTACGAAGACCAATATGAGTTCATACTAATTATATTGCTCGGACAGTTGTCCTCATTTTTATTGTCATATTGATGACATTTCGGCCGTTGTACGCTACGGACTTCTTCCACAAATTCGCATGATGCAGTTGATAAAAGTGCTGGTTGAAGAAATCTAGTGATTTGACCAAAGCCTTTGTGAGTTCAATACCTGTTCATAACCGAGGTGAATAATTACTTATATAATTTAATTACTAAAGGGAAATAACTGACACTGAGATATCCAGGAAAGGCATGGCATATGGAAGTAGAACAATCTACAGCGGTGGATTAAATGAAATGTTTCGTTCGAAATTCCAACGTATATCACAGTCCAGAGCATACAACAGGTCGAAACGCCGTGAATAACACTATTAAGATGCGGACAACAGTCAGAGCATATCGGCAGATCCTGAAGAAGGCTGGAGTGTAAAAAATCTGAAACCTCGTGAATATGACAATAAAAATGAGAACAATAGTGTGAAAGATGTAAATATTGTAAATAGTTAAATACCTCATCACCGAAATATAGACAGATCCTGAAGAAGACCGGTGGAGACAACGGCCGAAATGCTTTAAATATTGCAATAAACATGACGATAGTACATTATGTAAATAGTTACAATATCTCATTCATAGAAATATAGACAGACCCTGAAGAAGACTGGGGTGTACAATGGCTGAAACCTCATGAATGTGACAATAAAAATGAGGACATAGTGTAGATAGTTACAATATCTCATCTCAGAAAGATAGACATACCAATATTAGTATTTTAATAAATAAAGAAATCCCTTTCTCAAAAGCCGTAACATAGATTCCCTGTATTTTTCATGGTAATTGGTTCTGGCGAACTTTCCTCTCTTTGTTTTTTTTAGTTTCTTGTATATAAAATTGTAATCATTTTAAATATTAATTTGGTATTCATTTTTAAAAGTTTTTATTTTTATTCCCCACCCCACAGACAAATTTTACCTATGCGACCTAGTCAGCACTTCCTAGAGACTCGGAGATATTACGGTGGCTGTATTAAGAATAGTAAAAAAGAATGAGTTGTATTGGTGTAAGGAGTAATGTAGTATGTTTGATTCAGTAATTGTGGCTAGCTAAATTTAATTATAAGACAGAATATCACCAACCTTCCCTTATACCCCTTTTTGGCTTCGTGCCACATTTCTTTATACCACAGAATAAAAATCACTTTACTCAATGGTACGAAGACTTTATAAATTTAAGCACGGTACTGCACTGGTGACAATGTCAATTTACTGTTGAAATGGGTAGATGTAACCATAATTTAGATGCTAACAATTTCTTCTATCACACTTCCTACTTGTGGAACTCAATTCCCTCTTCTTGCATTCCAATCAATTTTTATCTTCGAAATTGTAAATGTAATGTCAATCGTATGTTCTGTCTTCTTAGTTCCTGTCCTTTTATTGCCCTCTCGCTTTAATATTAGTTCTCCTGATGCTCTCTACCATTCAGTAATCTCTTGCGGCTTAGTGGCTTTATTACCTTACTTTTGGGGAAATGAGTACAAAAGGCATGGAATTAAAATGGGCAATAATATTTGAGGATAATTCTGCTTCAGAGTCTGTCTATATTTCTGAGATGAGGTATTATGTACAGTATTTACATTATGCGAACTAGTGTCCTCATCTCTGTCGTCATATTTATCACAACGTTTCGGCCGTTGTACGCTCCGGCCTTCTTCAGGTGGTTGGAATTTCGAACTGAAC
>OZ010613.1:10548136-10565636 GCA_963932145.1 Acanthosepion lycidas | reverse complement strand
GTGTAAACAAAAGAGATATCCCAGGAAATAATAATAATAATAATAATAATAATAATAATAATAATAATAATAATAATAATAATAACGCATTTTCTAACCTTAGGTCTCTAGTTGGGACCCAGAAGGTAATGTGTAAAGAAAAGAGATATCCCAGGAAATAATAATAATAATAATAATAATAATAATAATAATAATAATTTTAACAGATAAACCACCGGGAAACATAACAGAAGTTAACAACTTCATATACGCAACAGCTCTAGCAGCGACTCGGAAGCTTGGTGTCAAGACAATAAATAGAATTAACAGACACAGAGAACCAGCTTGGAAAACCAAACTGATACGAGAAATAGAACAAATCAGATGTGAGCTGTCTATATTAGATGAGCTCACCAGAAACCCTAACATTTCCACACGTAAATCCAAAAAGATCAAACGGAAATATAGCATTAAATCCCTAATTGATATTCCATCGATCAAGGAAAGGCTGAAACAGAAACTTCAGCTAAAAGCACAGAGAACAAGACGATACGAGAAACGTTGTAGATTCTATCGCCAAAATAAAACATTCCGAACAGATCTTAAGAAATTTTACAGGGAAATTGGAAAAACGCCTATACATGTCGAAACGCCACCATCGATTGATAATGTACAGACATTTTGGGAAAATATCTGGAGCAAACCAAAGGAATGTAACCCAAATGCAGAATGGATACGGCGTGAAGAAGAACGACTGCTGGATACGCCTCTGCAAGAATGGGTAAATATATCCACAGATGATGTTAGGCAAGCACTAACGAAATCCCAAAAATGGAAATCCCCAGGAAATGACAAGGTGCCCAATTTCTGGCTGTATCATCTCTCATCTACCCATGGCATACTTGCAAAAACATTATCAACGCTTGTAAATAATCCCAATAAAATCCCGGAATGGGTTACTGAAGGTATTACATACCTCATACCAAAAACAACTGAAACAGACGACCCGAAAAATTATAGACCGATAACATGTCTTTCCACAACGTATAAGTTGATCACGTCTGTACTGACGAACCGTACTTACTCCTTCCTCGAAACAAACAGCATTCTCCCGCTGGAACAGAAGGGATGCAGTAGAGGTTCATATGGCTGCAAAGATCAACTTCTGATAAATAAAATGATCCTGGAAAATTGCAGGAGACGACGCAGAAATCTCAGTGCAGCGTGGATTGATTATCGTAAAGCCTTTGATAGTGTTCCACATTCTTGGATCCTTAAGGCTTTGGAAATGTACAAAGTCTCCCCTGTGGTATTAAACTTTCTTAAGCACAGCATGGGGATGTGGAACACAAAACTATACCTTAGGCACACCGGGGGCACTGCTATATCCAACCGTCTGAATATCCGACGTGGAATTTTTCAAGGAGACTCTCTGTCACCTCTTCTGTTTTGTTTATCCTTAACCCCTCTTACACATGAACTGAACAACAGTAGCTATGGTTACAAAATAAATAAGAACATTTTCAATCACCTACTATACATGGATGATCTCAAACTCTTTGCCAAAGACGACAATGAGTTGAAAGGCCTCCTCAATATTGTTAAATACTTTAGTGACGACATAGGTATGGACTTCGGATTAGATAAATGTGCAAAAGTAACATTCAAGAAAGGTAGAATTACAGAAACACCCTCAATAGATTTAGATTTTGTCATAAAGATTAGGGAATTGGAGCATGAAGAAGCTTATAAGTACCTAGGAATTAGCGAAGGAGATGGCATACAACACACCCAAATGAAAGAAAAAATAAGAAAAGAGTACTACAGGCGTGTACGTCTGATACTAAATACTGAACTAAACTCAAAAAATAGAATATCAGCTATAAACACATTGGCTGTCCCAGTGGTGCATTACAGCTTTAATGTCCTTAACTGGACCATAGCTGAAATTAAGCGAATGGACGCCAAAACGAGAAAGCTTCTCACTTGCTATCGCATGCATCATCCCAAAGCTGATGTTGATCGTCTGTATGTGCCCAGATCCGAAGGAGGCAGAGGATTAGTTCAACTAGAACTGTCCTACAAAACTACAACAATTGGCCTCCAAAAATACTTGGAAACTACAGAAGACTGGATGATGGTATGCGTCAAGGAACATGAAAGTAGTAAGCGTCTTTACTCCGTAATGAAAGAAGCCAACAAATTCAAACTGGAGCTTCAAATGGGCGTAGAGATGCAACTACAGCACAATACACCGGCTGAAACTGCAAAATACTTGAAAAAGACAGCAAAGACGAATGCAACCGACCAGATACAGAAGCGATGGCAAGATAAACCGCTTCATGGCCAATACTCTGCCCGTATCAACCAAGCTGATGTAGACAAAACCCGTACCCATCAGTGGCTACGCAGTGCAGGGTTGAAAGCGGAAACTGAAGGTTTTATCCTTGCTGCGCAGGACCAATGCTTGCTAACTAGGAATTATCAAGCACATATACTAAAATATTGTGTCAGCCCCAAATGCAGATTCTGTGATAAATATCCAGAAACGATTGATCATCTTGTATCAGGTTGCACGATGTTGGCACCCATTGAATATAAAACCCGACATGACAGAGTGGGCCAATATCTGCACTGGAAAATCTGCAACTTCTACGGGAAGGAAACTGAAAGAAACTGGTACCAACACCACCCAGACCCAGTTACGGAGATAGGACCTGTTACAATTCTATGGGACTACACAATCCACACTGACAGAACAATCAAGGCCAACCGACCAGATATTGTTATTAAAGACCACAAACAAAAACGGTGCATCCTTATTGATATGGCAGTCCCTGCTGACTGCAATGTATCTTTGAAGATATTCAAAAAGCTGTCAAAATACAAGGACCTTGAAATAGAGGTCTCGAAAATGTGGCATATGGGAACATCAACAATCCCTGTTGTAGTTGGAGCCCTAGGACTGGTTGGAAAAGATTGCAGTAGACTAATTGCAGGGATTCCTGGAAGCCCATGCCTCAAGGAGATACAAAAAATTGTTCTGACAAGTACAGCCCACACTTTACGAAGGGCTCTATCTATGTAACTTTTTTTTTTTTTTTTTTTTTTTGTCAGTGAAAAGTGTCATGATGCCATTTCTAACCTTAGGTCCCTGGGTGGGACCCGGAAAGAAATGTGTAAACGCCAGAAAGCAAAGAAAATAAAAAATAATAATAATAACGCATTTTCTAAACTTAGGTCTCTAGTTGGGACCCAGAAGGTAATGTGTAAACAAAAGAGATATCGCAGGAAATAATAATAATAATAATAATAATAATAATAATAACGCATTTTCTAACCTTAGGTCTCTAGTTGGGACCCAGAAGGTAATGTGTAAACAAAAGAGATATCCCAGGAAATAATAATAATAATAATAATAATAATAATAATAATAATAATAATAATAATAACTCATTTTCTAAACTTAGGTCTCTAGTTGGGACCCAGAAGGTAATGTGTAAACAAAAGAGATATCCCGGGAAATAATAATAATAATAATAATAATAATAATAATAATAATAATAATAATAATAATAATAAGCAAAACAACTTGGACAAATGGATTTACAAGAAAACTCGGAGGACAAGCCGTTACATGTCAAATACAAAGAAAGAACGAAAGAAGCAGATGTGGACCAGAAGAAAACACATCAGTGGCAGAGGAGCACCGGGTTGAAAGCTAATTATTGCAGTTCAGGACCAAAGCCTCGCAACCAGATACTATCACTGTCACATAATCAAGGATGGAACTAACCCTAAATGCAGGATCTACAGAACATCTGATGAAACTGTCGACCATCTTAGTATGTCTGGAACTGCCATAAAAAGAACACGCGACCCGACTAGCAGAGGCGATGTTAAAGGATGGTAGACTCGATGCTAAATAAACGTATATGCATCCAAAAACATATATCCACATATACAAATCTGCTTTATTTACATTATTTGGACTGCTATCCTCATCTTTATTGCCATTTTCACAACGTTTCGGCCGTTGTACGTTCTGGCCACCTTCAGGTGATTGGAATTTTGAATCGAAACCTTTATAAGTCCAAAAAATTCATACTCAGATCTTCTCAAGGACACATGGCCCAGTGGATAAAGACGTTAGTTAGATCCAGTGACTAGATTTGTGAGTTCAATACCAGGCAAGAGGAGAGGTGAACCAAAAATCTTGGAGAGTTTAATTAAAGGAAAATAACTGAGACATCCGTAAGAGGAATGGCAAGTGGAACTAGAACAATCTACCCCGGTGGACGGAAGAAAAGGATTGAAATTCCAATCACCTACAACAGCCGAAACGTTGTGAATATGGCAATGAAGATGAGGATAATAATCCGAATCATGTAAATAATGCAAATAATGATAAGACTTTTCAGAAATATCGACAGATATATACACACATATTTAAAGAAACATATACATATAAACATATATATATATATACAGCCAAAAGCAAACATATTCATCTAAATACATATTATTCAATATAATTTATATAATATATCCTAATTTGGAAATAATTGGAATATAATTCTATAAATATTTGTTTCATTAAAAATCAATCTTAATTTGCTAGTATGTTTATATACTTGACGCAACTTTGTTTGTATAGATAATTATAATATCATTAAATGTTTCCCCGTGTAATTTATTTTTTTTATCCGTGCAGACATTATATTGTTTTAACTTATGCCGGCTTTCAAAGCTGAAATGCCTAAATATCTAACATGATATAATGTAGTTTGCTTTAGAAGTTCTTCTTAATCGCAAATCTTGCATAGCAACGATTTCTGCAGCTGTATTATGGATTCTGTATATATATGAGAGAATTTAAAAAACAATTAAAAAGAATATATCACTCAACTAAATTAGATTTGATTTTCATCTGAACTCTTACACTCATTCTCAATCCGTTTGTAAGCATGGTACCACAAAATATAAATCGAGAGGCGAGTAAATGGGACGTTTGAAGAAGAGGGTAAATTAGACGGTAAATAGGAAAGATTATATAGAAATATTTTTTTTATAATATAATTGCTATTTCTTCTCATATATTCAATGATGATTTTATACTTTTAATTTTTTCCTATTAGTGTTTTGTTTCTATTATTGTCATGAAAGTTACATTTAATGATGAATTGTTTACTCCGGCGTACAAAGTAAAATATGTGATTATGCGTGTATGTTTGTAAGTGCGTCCTTCTGATGGTCGCGCTTTGTCGTATTGGAGGGGTTTGAGTGGTACAATGTTTCTGAGAATGATGCCATTGGGAGTTCTAATCTCTTGGTAAGGACTATCTTAGTGGCAACGTCGAAGACGAGGACCCAGACAAAGCGTGACCAATATCACATACCCTAACCGTGAACAAAACGGATGCTGATTACAATAGATCTCAACGGTTCAACAGGCGGGTAAAGAGGGCTACGCATGACGGACATACTACAGAAGGCGCCTCGCAAAATTATAACAGACGGCAGTGGTTACCTTTCTTCTTAACTTAGATTCTAGAGTTACACCAAACTGATTCAACCTTGTCCATGCAAACAATTCTTCTGTCAAGTTCATCGGATGGTAATTCTGGAGGTGGCTTAAAACTTTTGAACTGTTACACACACACACACACACACACACACACACACACACACACACACACACACACATATACTTATGTGTGTGTGTTTGTATATATATATATATATATATATATATATATATATATATATATATATGAATGTGTGTGTGTGTCTAGATGTGTCTAATACATTATTTTTTAAATTTATATGTATTTTGAATATTTATTTTATAATATATTTATATTTTAATCTTTATTATTTATTTATTTATTTAATGGCCTGCTCCAGTCTCTTAATACCAATATTTAAATTTTATAACGTTCACTTTTCATTCTGTATCTGAAGATTGGCTCACGCATGAAACTCAGTTGTTCCAGTTGTGGAAAAATCTATATTTATTTATCATAATTATTATTATTATTATTATTATTATTATTATTATTATTAATAATAATAATAATGACAATAATAATAATAATAATAATATTTCAAGGAGACTCTCTGTCACCCCTTCTGTTTTGTTTATCCTTAACCCCTCTTACACATGAACTGAACAACAGTAGCTATGGTTACAAAATAAATAAGAAAATTTTCAATCACCTACTATACATGGATGATCTCAAACTCTTTGCCAAAGACGACAGTGAGTTGAAAGGCCTCCTCAATATTGTAAAATACTTTAGTGACGACATAGGTATGGACTTCGGATTAGATAAATGTGCAAAAGTAACATTCAAGAAAGGTAGAATTACAGAAACACCCTCAATAGATTTAGATTTTGTCACAAAGATTAGGGAATTGGAGCATGAAGAAGCTTATAAGTACCTAGGAATTAGCGAAGGAGATGGCATACAACACCCCCAAATGAAAGAAAAAATAGGAAAAGAGTACTACAGGCGTGTACGTCTGATACTAAATACTGAACTAAACTCAAAAAATAGAATATCAGCTATAAACTCATTGGCTGTCCCAGTGGTGCATTACAGCTTTAATGTCCTTAACTGGACCATAGCTAAAATTAAGCAAATGGACGCCAAAACGAGAAAGCTTCTCACTTGCTATCGCATGCATCATCCCAAAGCTGATGTTGATCGTCTGTATGTGCCCAGATCCGAAGGAGGCAGAGGATTAGTTCAACTAGAACTGTCCTACAAAATTACAACAATTGGCCTCCGAAAATACTTGGAAACTACAGAAGACTGGATGATGGTATGCGTCAAGGAACATGAAAGTAGTAAGCGTCTTTACTCCGTAATGAAAGAAGCCAACAAATTCAAACTGGAGCTTCAAATGGGCGTAGAGATGCAACTACAGCACAATACACCGGCTGAAACTGCAAAATACTTGAAAAAGACAGCAAAGACGAGTGCAACCGACCAGATACAGAAGCGATGGCAAGATAAACCGCTTCATGGCCAATACTCTGCCCGTATCAAACAAGCTGATGTAGACAAAACCCGTACCCATCAGTGGCTACGCAGTGCAGGGTTGAAAGCGGAGGAATTATCAAGCACATATACTAAAATATTGTGTCAGCCCAAAATGCAGATTCTGTGATAAATATCCAGAAACGATTGATCATCTTGTATCAGACTGCACGATGTTGGCACCCACTGAATATAAAACCCGACATGACAGAGTGGGCCAATATCTGCACTGGAAAATCTGCAACTTCTACGGGAAGGAAACTGAAAGAAACTGGTACCAACACCACCCAGACCCAGTTACGGAGATAGGACCTGTTACAACTCTATGTGACTACACAATTCACACTGACAGAACAATCAAGGCCAACCGACCAGATATTGTTATTAAAGACCACAAACAAAAACGGTGCATCCTTATTGATATGGCAGTCCCTGCTGACTGCAATGTATATTCAAAAAACTGTCAAAATACAAGGACCTTGAAATAGAGGTCTCGAAAATGTGGCATATGGGAACATCAACAATCCCTGTTGTAGTTGGAGCCCTAGGACTGGTTGGAAAAGATTGCAGTAGACTAATTGCAGGGATTCCTGGAAGCCCATGCCTCAAGGAGATACAAAAAATTGTTCTGACAAGTACAGCCCACACTTTATGAAGGGCTCTATCTATGTAATTATTTTATTTTATTTTATTTTTTGTGTCAGTGAAAAGTGTCATGATGCCATTTCTAACCTTAGTTCCCTGGGTGGGACCCGGAAAGAAATGTGTAAACGCCAGAAAGCAAAGAAAATAAAAATGATAATAATACATGCACACACACACACACGCATATATATATATATATATATATATATATATATATATATATATATATATATATTACAAATTAATTGATTTAAAATATGTTTTTTTTTCCGCTACACAGTTCATCATCAAGTGAATTTTGGAGTTACTCCAAAATTCGCTTGAGGATGAAATGGAAGTAATGTCTTTAATTTAATTACAAAATTAAATTCCATTTTTGAAACATGGTTAGAACTGTGTAGCGGAAAAACCATATTTTAAATCAATTAATTTATACTATTAATGCTTTGTAAATTTACATTGAGCACTATTTTGTAAAAATAAAAATATCTATATGAACACCGGATTATATATCTTACTGTTCTTTCTTTTTTCACACAATGTTGGAAACACTAATCTGCGCAATCACTGAAATTTTTGTATTGATCTGCGCAATGTAAACAAACTGGCGCCATATTTGTTATCAGCACGGTGATTTGAGCGTGCCAAATTATTAGAAAGTTTTAGTAAAATTCCCAGAATTGAGCAAACAAAACGTTTATTAATGTTGCACATGGATGTTTATGATCAAAAGAAGCTAATAAATAAGATAATCAAACAAAGGCACAGTTTTAAACAAATTAATAGGGAATGTGCTTTCCCTGTTTTGAAATTGCTTGAAGAAGTCTACCATCCATAGAATTTGTTATTGTAGAATGTCATCTGCTGTAATGCCGTGAGATATGTCAAGAATTGCTTCCCACAACTCACCGTTGCTCCTGAATTGTCGTCCGTTGGCGTACAGTCTTCGCTTCATGATGCTCCAAAGATTTTCGAATGGATTCAAATCCGGAGACTTTCCTGGCCACTTCATATTTCGAGGTCCATCGAAGCCTAACTGTTTCAAACATTCAGTAGTCTTGTGAGCAGCATGTGAGGGAGCATTATCTTGCATAAAAACAATTGCCCTTCTGAAGGACACTCTTTGCCTTTTCATCCACGGTTCAAGATGCTCCTTCATAAATGCTATGTATGCATCAGCAGTCATTTTGACGCCATCTGGTACTCTCCATGGGCCCACTAATGTTTTTCCAATAATACCACCCTAGATCATTATGCCTCTACTGCATTGTTGGTGTCTCAAATGCTAATGGCGATTCTGTCCATTCATTACCCAGTCTTTGCACCATCTATCTGGCCCATCAAGTGTTGCTCGAGTTTTCGTCTGTGAAAAAAACTTTAGAGAAGACAATCTTCATATTGTCTTCGGCCCATTTCAGTCGATATTGAATGTGATTTCTCGTCAACGGAGGACTTGATACAAGTTTGACTGTTGTTGCTATTTCTCTCAGATACCGACACCGAGTACTTTTATACACAGTAGGATCCCCATGCGAATGAAAAGCTCCTGACTGGTAAGTTCAGGGTTCTTCGTGGCCTCTCGTTTAAGTCATGACATGAGACGACGTGAAATAACACTCGGCTTACCTTTATCTGCACTTTTGCGTACTTGTGTAGAGTCGGCGATGAACTTTTTCACTGTTTGATGACACCTCTCTATCATTTTAGAAATTTCTTGGGCAGATTTACCTTTTGAGAGTTCTGAAGTGATAGTTTTCTTTTCAGCATCACTTAAAATGCTTTTATGGCCCATCTTTTCACCAAATTCTTTTCTAATAATTTGGCACACTGAAACCACAGTGCTGATATCAAATATGGTGCCAGTTTATTTACATGGCGCAGATCAGTACGAAATTTTCCGTGATTTCGCAAGTCAGTGTTGCCAACATTGTGTGAAAATATTGTGTGATTTGATTGGACATTTTTTGAAATATTAGAAAACGGAAGTGATATATTGAAATGAGAGGGGAGAAGGGAGAAAAGAAAAAGGAAAAAGAACGAAGAGGGAGAGGGAAGTAAAGAGAAAGAGGCTGTAATTGGGTTTTAGCAATTTATGTAAAGAATAAATTTTAATGCTTGATAGTAATTTAGATGTCTAAAAAAACCCGAAAAAATTAATTTGATGTTTGCTATCAGTTTAAATATTTAATTTTTTTTTTAAACAAATCGTTTGGGTATTTAATATAAGTTAAATACTATATTTATTAACACATTTATAGAGAACATATTAAAAAAATATTTTAAATTATAACCGTTTGTTTACCCGACCGATCATCATTACCCATACGGATTACCAAGTTCTTCATAACTTAACTATATATATATATATATATATATATATATATATATATATATATATATATATATATATATATATAAATTAAAATGAAATAAAAATCAACTGTTCAGATGAAAACTGATTATCTCCCTTCGGTTGGAAAAATTATACCTATTATTAATACATAATTTCTACTATATTAATATAATTCTGATTTTTTTTTTCTGTTTTCCTCATATTTACTTTCACATTCTCGACGTTTCAGCCATTTTACGCTCCGACCTTCTTCAGTATCTCTCTATATTTCTGAGATAAATTATTGTAACTATTTGCAATTGTTATATTGTTCGGGCTATTGTAGTCATTTTCATTACCATATTGACGACGTTTCGACCGTTGTACTCTCCTGCCATTTTCCACAAAGTCACATGTTCTAGTGGATAAAATGGTTTGTTGAATTAATCCTGTACTTTGAACCAAAGAGTTGTGTGTTCAATACCTGGTCACAGCAGAGGTGAACAAAAACTGGAATAGTTGAATTACTAAAGAAAATTAACTGAAAATGTGATATCCAGAAAAGGAATACCTCATGGAACGAAAACGATATACCCTGGTTGACGAAATAAAGCGTTTAGTTCGAAATTCCAATGTATATCACCTGAACACAACCTGAGCCTACAAAGGCCGAAACGTCGTGAATATGGCAATGAATATGACAACAGTTAGAACAACGTAAATATTATTAGGTTGGTGCAAAAATAATTTCGTTTTCTAACATATGTTACTATGTGAGAAAACGAAGTTATTTTTGCACCAACCTAATATAAATAGTTATTACTAATAATATAAATAGTACTCTTAAGAATATTGATGTTAATAATTTTTTACCAGTTGCTTTTTATTAGTTGATTTTCGATGAATATTTTTCGATCTTTTAAGTACGGTTTAACATGATATCGAGGAAATGTAATGTTTGTTTCATAAATAAATTCGATTGCACGTTCAATGTTTTGCTTATTGACAAGATCAGACGAAATTTTGCGTGGATATATTAATAAACTATAATCAATACATCGAAAAGACTTCGATTATTTAAGGTAAAATATTTTTAGAATGGATAAGAGTCTAGTACTACGAAAAGACCAGTTAAACAGAGCAAACCCATCGATAAAATAAGCCTCACCTTTATAGGTATGAGATGTTTTGTCGTTAATAACGGCTTACAGCCATAACATGTTTAAAAATCGTCCTCTATTCCCATCAGCGAATTTAAGCAACGTCGAGCCTATTGTAGTTCCTAGATGTATGATCATTTGGGAATAAAAGGTACTGTAACTTTGGATGTCTGGTGTTCGAATGGATAATTGCTCGGAAATGTTAATCTGAGTACCGAGTTCCAATTCATTGTATTCACTTACATTCAAATACACTTCTGTAAGCTATGAATCCATATCTTATTCCTCCATCTATGGGTTAATTAGTAAGACTTGTATCACTAAACCATTATTATCTCCAAATAAGTGTTACGATTTAAAATTATTTTCTGGCATTAAATAATCTGCGGAAAACGAATAAATGTATCGATCTAAACATAACGGCTTACGGCCGTCCGTATTACATGGAAACACTGGTACGATCACCGAAGTTAAGTAATGTCGAGCTTGATCAGTACCTACATGGGTGACCGCTTGGGAATATCAGGCGCTGTTAGCTTCCGGTTGTCTAATGGATAACGGCGTGGAATTTGAACTCGAAGAGTTTCAATTCTATTCGGGTCCGTTTTATTGACGCGAAAATACCCCTTGAAAATGTATAAATCTACATCTTCTTTTCGCTATTGGTTAATTAGTAAAAGTTGTATCAGTTAATCTTTAAAGTCTAAAAATCTTCCAATCTAAAAATCTTTTCTGACTTTAAATAACTTGAAAAAGGTTGGTAAGCCGTAAAAATAATCAATCCAAGCTGAAGTGTTTTACTCATCTACGGAAGCGGGGGTTAATCATATATGAGAAAAAAAATGGGCAGATTAACCAAAAACATTCAAAATTAAATTAAATTAAAATTTGCTATAATTATAGTGTAAGATTTCTCAGTCGAAGCGATAGAGAATTTATATATATATATATATATATATACATGAACTGAAATAACTATGCTGTTTTTATTCCTATGTATACATTCTGTCTCTCACTCCTTCTCTCTCTCTCTCTCTCTATATATATATATATATATATATATATATATATATATATATATGAAAATTTCTCAGACTTAACCTGCAGAAAAGACAATATTTATAAATATAAATGACAAAAGAAAAAATGTAGTTATTGCTGACGCGTTTCGTCCAAGGTGGACTTTCTCAAAGCAAAAAACGAAATGAATTTAATTAAAGAAAATAACTAATAATAACAAAAAACAGAATGTTCTTTGCAACTGGAGGAATGTAGAGAACGCAAATTTTCATATTGTTAACTGAAAATAACGTCAGTTATTGTCACGTGTGGAGTATATTGTCATTATAACTGTGTTGGCGGATTCAATAACTGACGTCATTCTTGCTTTGATTAAGTCCACATTGGACGAAACCCGTCAGCAATAACTACAGTTTTCCTATTGTCATTTACATTTATAAAGATATCTTTTGTTTCATAGGCGCTTTTAGAAGTTTATGAGTTCACAGGCCAAAGACGAAAGTGCAAAAGTTAGATTTCTCAATAATAGACCGTTAAGAAATTTGATATTTCCTTCTTTAAAAATTTGGTAATTAATTAAAAGTTTCAAATATTATCGCGAAAACCAAAGCGATTCGCCGAGTTGCTGATCAATTACGTTATATTTCGAGCACCAAGTCTTCATTGTACACGGTTAGAGAATGTGAAGGCCAAGGCCCGAATAGTCAGCGACTGGTCATTGTGACTCGTGGGCGGGGATTTCAGACAATGATGGATTGCATTTGTCTGGGTTTTTTATATGACTCCAAAATGGCGTGAATTCAACAGGGGGTCTCGAGAATACTGAAAGGTCGATATACCTCCCACACCCAGATATGCAATCACCTAAAACCACCTGCGAAGAGATGGTGAGCCAATGTGCGACATGCGATCCTGTCAGTCCTCCTAGGGCCTCTCAGAATCCAAGCTGCAATTCTAAATAACATGAATAGCAAAAATAAATGACGCTTTTTGTTGATACCTTTTTATGAATAGCGTGAGGAACACGAGGCGACACAGAACACAAAGACAGCCAACTAGCCAGGTGAATATTTCTGCCACATATGTTCCGGTGCTCCTATTATTTATCTAGAGCTTCTTTGTAAAATTCAAAGTATAATCAGCAATATTATTGGTCACGATCTGACGTCTCGGTTTTAGTCACTTTCCCATCGCCGTTTTTCTATAAACTAGAATTTTTTTTGCAACACTTTGAAGCGTGGTAAAAAAAAATGCAATGATAACAGCAAAATTACAATATGAGCAAAAAACGGTTGCTGAAGACATTAAGCTTATAAGGACATATGACACAATGGATAATGACGTTGGTTAGATCCAAAGACAGGACCCAAAGAATTGTGAGTTAATGCAGTGGAGAAGATGGAGAGATGAATTAACAGGAGATAACTGATAACTGACACCCATTAAACATGACACTCGAAACTAGAACAGTCTACTCCAGTGAGCGAAATAAAGGGTTCAGTTCGATATTCCAACCGCCTGAAGAAGGCCGGAACGTACAACGGCCGAAACGTCGTGATAAGTATCGCAACAAAGATGAGGACCATATTTTGAATAATGTAAATAGGGTAAATATAAAGTAATTGAGATCGTTCAGATACATTCGTCTTTGTCCAAAAACGACCCCCCCCCAAAAAAAAAAACGAAAAATAGAACAAACAACTCAACTGGAGTGAAGTACAGTTTGAACAAATTACTACGCTCAAACCCTGACTCACGAAGACATGTGTTTTATCCTCGAACTCTTCCAACTTCCTAATTTCACTCATAAGTCTATGGTCAAGTCGTAGTAAGGTTTTCAGTAACTTGCCAAAAATAATATACGACGGAATTGCCTCTCTCGGTGGATAAATATCGACAAATCAACTATTATTAAATTTGAAAACGGCTAGTATTGTTTTATCCAATCGACCGCACGCGCTCATTCTATATAAATAATCGTAAAGTAAGATTGGTCAAGTATGCTGCTTATAATATATAAGATATATTAGGCCGAAAGAAACACGATAAAAAAAACATTTATAATAATAATCAGAATAATAATATGGATCTATATTAGTAAGCCTTCAGACTAAATAGAAGATAAAAAGCAACAATAATAATAATGTTAATAAAAATAATATTTATTGCATATTATTAGGCCATTATAAAAAACTGAAGATAAAAACCACCAATTTTAAAAATAATAATATTTATTTTAAATTATTTGACCTTCAGCCCATATAGAAGATAAAACCAACATTAATAATAATGATGATTAAAATAATAATATTTATGATATATTATTTAAACAAAGTAGAATCGTAAGGAGAAAAAACATTAAAATTCGGAATTAATTGAACACGCCAGTGTCCTTTCTTAAGGAAAAATACAAGGTAGTTAGATTTCGTTTTTTTTTTTTTTTGGCCAATAGGGTGAAAGGTAAGAATGAAGTGTAAAATGCCCTTCTCTGATTGTCCACAATTGCTTCCTATAATATGTAGCGAGAGTAGGATGATGTAAGAAATTTGGGAGACAACGACAATAATAATAATAATAATAATAATAATAATAATAATAATAATAATAATTGTACATCATTAACAGAAGACGTAGCTGCCTGCCTTCCGGTATTTTTGGCCACCTATAAGTTTCCTCGACGTACCAAGTTAAGTGTTTATAATGCCACTGTCCTCTCGGCTACTATACGTTGCTGAGGCGTAGTTTCCCAAAACGACCCTCGCCTACTGCATCCATGGCTTCGATTCTTGCGCCCTCAGTTCCATTGTGGAGATACACTGGTCTGATATTGTCCAGTGACGACCTCCAACGAATATCCTTTGCACCATCACTTAACGCTTTGTTTGCTGGCACGGTCACGTCCTGCGACAACACTACTAGAGTCATCTACTATCTGCAAGCACGCAACGACTCCACAGCCGCTAGAAGGACGTCCAGTAAATTAAGTACCTTTGATTATAATCTGTTCCCCAACAGAAAACCAGTATTACAGTGATGATGACATCATATCCGCTGTTGAGCAATAGGATGAAAGATCCTTCACTAATGGGATCCAAGTAGTGCTAAACTGATGGACGAAATGTGTGGACCGCAAGGAGGACTCTGTTGAAAAATAAACCCCATTTGGTCATATTCCATTTGAATATCTTGGTCAGACTATGAACTTTTCGGCTGAGATTCGTATCTGTTATTAGCATTAAGATAGTTCTGCTGTGTTCTATCACAATTTATACTACATCCTATCACAGCGAATCTATTCTATATATCGCTATTAATAATTTTTAATACATTTTGTTGTTTACCAGTTTTTCAGTGACGAGTTATTTTGTTTGAATTTCAAATTATTCTCAGTCCAGATTCAAAACGTTGATATTCATCAAACTTTTTCTTCTTCTAATTTTATCTGTTGAAGGGAGAATCAATGATATACGTCTAAATCTACACTTCAAGCTTGGGTTGGTTAATCAGTTTTGACAGTGTTTGTCGGAACATTTAAATGAATTATCCTTATTATAGGAATTGTTATTCAGATCATATTCATCAGAGTTGTAACGAACATAAAGTTTCAGCCATTATAGTCGTTGCTCTTCATCAGGTGTCTCTCAACGCTAAAAACAGTTTTAAATCACGTGTTCTCAAATCTCCAGCAGTTTCCTTATTGTATTGTATAATAACATCGAGACTTGATTGAATTCCTTAGGTAACTAACTGACCAATTTCTGTATTGTTCTAGATAATGAAGCAAAGGATGTGAGGACATTATGTGTTTTCTAACCGGGCTTAACCATTACATACAGTGAAACGATTCTGAGAAAATTAAAGGTCCTGCCAGGATTCATTATAGTCGGTAGCAAGCTTAACAGCAAGCTGTGCAGTGGAGAGAGTGTTGGTTACAGACACGGAAAGGAAGCTTCAAGATCTTCTGCAGAAATTAGTGATGGAAAGAGAGAACAAATGACTAAACATCAATTGCAAGAAGAGAGAATGCACGGTTATTGGCAAATGGATGAGCCCAACTTGCAAATTACAAATCTGAGATACCAAAATTAATCAAATACAATTTAAATATCTTGGAAATATTTTAACAGAGGTCGTAAATTTTCTCACTGTTATCAGAAGGTGTATTGCCATGGCAAAAATGTCATCCAAAAGCATAGTCAAGTATTAAGTAACGGGACATTTTCGTTAGTAGCAAAGAAAGTAATACTGAACCGTTATGTAATATCAGTCCTCCTATACGGCAGTTAATGTTGGGCAATCTCCTCACAGATGAAGAAGAGACATGAAGCAAAAGAAACGAAGAAAACAGTACTGAACTGTTATGTAATATCAGTCCTTCTATAAGACATTGATTGCTGGACAATCTCTTCACAGATGAAGAAGAGATTTGAAGCAAGAGAAACAAAGAAAAGAGTACTGAACTGTTAAGTAATATCAGTCCTCCTATATGGCAGTGAATGCTGTACAGTCTCTTCACAGATGAAGAAGAGACTTGAAGCAACAGAAAGAAAGAAAAGAGTACTGAATGTTACGTAATAACAGTCCTCCTATATGGCAGTGAATACTGGACAATCTCTTCAAAGATGAAAATAAAATTTCAAGCAACAGAAATGCGGTTATCCAAAAGGCTGCTGAGGATAGAATGGACAGTTTATGCGAATAACAATGTTTTAGTGAAAACGTAAACAAAAACGTATATTTAGACTTAAAATCAGGAAGAGACAGTTGCAATTTCTTAGGGAATATATGAAGAAATGAAAAGTAACTATCTAGGAAGAGTTTTAACGTTCAACACTGCAATCCGGAAGCTCATTTTGATAGGCAGATACATTCCAAAAGTTAAGCAGAAAAACTGCGTTAGAAACAAGGAAAAATGTACTAAACTATAAGTTTGTATCTCTCCTCCTGTATGGCAGTGAATGCTGGACAACCTCCTCAAAGATGAAGAGTCTTGAAGCAACAGAAGTATGGTTATACAGATGGATTCTGAGGATACAATGGGCAGATTATTAGGGCAACGATTAAATTTTAAATAAAATGGAAACAAGAAAGAAACTTATGCTTAACATCAGGAAGAGACAGTTTACATTTCTAGGTCGTATAACGAGGAAAGAAAGCTTGGGAAATCTGATACCCACAGGATAAATTGAAGGCAAGAGGAACAACGCATAATCTACTCAGCCAACCTGAGTAAATGGATGGTGGAACACAATTTAAAAGAGAAAACAAAAAGAAACATATACTGGGAACTGCAATTATGGAGAGCCATGATGACCACC
>OZ010613.1:10440636-10543136 GCA_963932145.1 Acanthosepion lycidas | reverse complement strand
AACATTAGTGGGTCTATGGAGAGTACCAAATGGCGTCAAAATGACTGCTGATGCATACATAGCGTTTATGAAGGAGCATCTTGGACCGTAGATAAAAAGGCAAAGACTTGCCTTCAGAAGGGCAATTGTTTTTATGCAAGATAATGCTCCCTCACATGCTGCTCACAAGACTACTGAATATTTGAAACAGTTAGGCTTCGATGGACCTCGAAATATGAAGTGGCCAGCAAATTCTCCAGATTTGAACCCAATCGAAAATCTTTGGAGCATCATGAAACGAAGACTGTACGCCAACGGACGACAATTCAGGAGCAACGGTGATTTGACATATCTCGCGGCATTACAGCAGATGATATCCTACAATTAACAAATTCTATGGATCGTCGACTTCTTCAAGTAATTTCAAAACTGGGAAAGCACATTCCCTATTAATTTGTTTAAAACTGTGCCTTTGTTTGTATATGTTATTATTTGTTTGATTATCTTATTTATTAGGTTCTTTTGATCATAAACATTCCTGTGCAACATTAATAAACTTTTGTTTGCTCAATTCTGGGAATTTTACTAAACCTTTCTAATAATTTGGCACTCTCAAATCACCGTGCTGGTAACAAATATGGCGCCAGTTTGTTTACATTGCGCAGATCAGTACGAAAAATCCAGTGATTGCGCAGTTCAGTATTACCAACTTTGTGTGAATTGATTGGACGGTTTCTGAAATATTAGAAAAAAGTTATCTCGAGAATAATTTGGCACGCTGTGTATATATATATATATATATATATATATATCTTACTTTTCCAATACTACTATGCGAATAGTGCTCAATATAGGAGATAGAACATTTATATATATATATTGCATAAAGTATTCATTTCTATATACACCGTATCTATCTATCTGAACAATTATCTATCTATCTATCTATCTATCTATCTATCTATATATATATATATATATATATATATATATATATATATATATATCTGTATGCCTGTGGTGAAAAGAAACTATAGTTATTCCTACCTGCTCAAATTACTCAACTATAAAATAAATGCAATAGTCAAATTGCATTGAATAAAACTTAACTCCATGCTTAAACTATCGTCTGTTTTCGCTTACATTATGTATCACGAAAACACAGGCATATACATATATACGTATATATTCACTTATAGAAAATATTATTTTGTGCTTAATTATTTTCTTTGGTTCTTGTTTATTGCCATGGAACATTTACGAAGTTGACTCCGTGTTCAATCTCCATCAAAGGCGGCCTGTGTGTATTTCTCCCAACGTCACATGGGAAATACACGCTACTCGGTTTCTCTCTATTTTAGCTAACGAAAATATTCTCCATTAGCAAATAAGACGGGAGAATCGAGAATTGATCACAGAAGAAAAGTCTTCCCGCGGAATTCCCTTGAATAATTTATAATCTGCTCCAATCAGTTATGCGTGTGCATTTCTAAATAAACAACGGCATCACATATTCGCCTGTCTTCGTCTGCGTTAAATTCTTGTTCCTTATTTGTAATTCCGATCTTTTTTGCATTTTTAATTTAGATCCAAAGAGAAAGAAAACGTTTTTCACTACAAATTGACAGAGAGGAAATTGTTTCTTTGTCCGAAATTTACAATAATAATTTCATTCAAGCAATCATATTCTTTCTTTCGTTCTTAATTTCTTTCTATTGTCCTCCCGTCCTTTTATTCTTTCTTTCCTCCTTTCGTCCTTTCGTCCTTTCGTCCTTCCTTTCTTTCTTTCTTTCTTTCTTTCTTTCTTTCTTTCTTTCTTTCTTTTGTCTTCTTGTCCTTTCTTCATTCCGTTCTTTCTTTCGTCCTCTCGTTCTTTCCTCCTTTCGTTCTTTCTTTCTTTCTTTCTTTCTTTCTTTCTTTCTTTCTTTCGTCTTCTCGTTTTCTCGTCCTTTAGTTCGTTCGTTCGTTCGCTCGTTCGTTCGTTCGTTCTTTCTTTCTTTCGTCCTTTCTTTCTTTCTTTCGTCTTCTCGTCCTTTCCTCCTTTAGTTCGTTCTTTCTTTGTTTCTTTCTTTGTTTCTTTGTTTCTCTCTTTCTTTCTTTCTTTCTTTCTCTCTTTCTTTCGTCCTTTCTTTCTTTCTTTCTTTCTTTCTTTCGTCTTCTCGTCTTCTCGTCCTTTCCTCCTTTAGTTCGTTCGTTCGTTCTTTCGTCCTTTCTTTCTTTCTTTCTTTCTTTCTTTCTTTCTTTCTTTCTTTCTTTCTTTCGTCTTCTCGTCCTTTCCTCCTTTAGTTTTTTCTTCTTTCTTTCTTTCTTTCTTTCTTTCTTTCTTTCTTTCTCTCTCTCTTTCTTTCTCTCTCTCTTTCTTTCTTTCTTTCTTTCTTTCGTCCTCTCGTCCTTTCCTCTTTTCGTTCTCTGCCTGTCTTTATAAAGGGAAAAATGAATGGATCACCAAAAGATAGAAGAAAGGCAAATAAAAAAATGAAGTAATGAATGAAATTCATTAATAAAGAAATAACTAAAGAAAGAAAGAACGAATTAATGAATAAATAAGTTATGGAGAAGGAAAGACAGTAAATTACCAAATAAATAAATAAAGAAAGAAAGAAACAAACAAATACAAAAATAAAAAATAAGGACTAAATGAAACAAAGAAAGCAAGATAAAAAAAAAGAAAGGAACAAAGAAAGAGAGAATTAACAAAGAAAAATAAAAAAGAAAGAAAGAAAAAGATATAAAAAAAGAATGAAAAGAAGGGAGAAAGGCAGAAAAATTAAAATAAAATATTTACAAAAAGAAAGAAAAATAGAAGAAAATTAAAAAAATAAAATAAAAGAGAGAAGAAAAGAAGAAAGAAAAGTATAAATGAAAAAAAAGGAGAAAGAAACATTAAAATATAAAGAAAAAGAAAGACAGAAGAAAAAAGCAGAAAAAATGAAAGAAACAGCAAAAGTAAAAATGAAAACAGAAAAAAAAAGAAAGAAAGAAGAAAAATAAAGTAAAAAGTAAATGAAAGAAAGAAGGAAGAAAAAGAAAAAAAAAGAGAAAAGAAAATAAGAAGTAGAACGAAAGAAAGAAAGAAAGAACGAAAGAAAGAAAGAAAGAAAGAAAGAAGAAAAAGTAAAAAAAAGAGAAAAGAAAATAAGAAGTAGAACGAAAGAAAGAAAGAAAGAAGGAAAGAAAGAAAGAAGAAAATTTAACGAAGTAAAAGTAAAAGAAATGAAAGAAACAAATAAGGAGAACATTTGCCGTCACAAAATCCTGGGATCCTTTATGTGAAATGAAGAATTGTTAAAAAAAAACAGAAATATATTAGAATAAAAAATATTTAATAGACAAAATAATTATGACATAATCTAAATTAAAAAAAAAGTGATTAAAAAGTTTTAAAAATAAAATCATTTTTTTAAAATTAAAAGTCTGATGAATAATTAAAACCATAACAACTCATAAAAAACAGATAAAAAATAAAAAATAAGAAAAATAAAAGGATAAGAATTCAAACAAAATGCGATCAGAGAAAGCGAAAATCTCTTTTCGTTTTTTTTTTCAGCAAAAGAGTGAAAAAAAAAAAAAAGAAGAAGGAAAATGAAATAGAAAATCTCCAAAGCTTTGACAAGAAATAATGAAAAGTTTGGTAGCTTGACTGCACGGCAGGGTACCCGCTTCTAAGGTTAGATCATTTAGCTATTAATTCATAAAAAATTAATTCGAAATTCAATGAATGTCCATCAATCACATTAACCGTTTTACGTGACGAAAACTAACAGTAATAAACGTTTTATCAAATCGAAATAATTTCGTTTCCGTGAAAACACGATTCTGATATTTTCTATGTAACTTTAAATTGATGCAAATGAAGTTTTCTTCATCAGGTTCTAATGTCGTTCACATGTCAAGGAAGTGCGATCACTTTCGATGCACGGATAAAGCCTCCTTTTTATTAAAGAGAACGGATAGGTTTTTGGAGCTTAACTATTTTTTTTTTTATAAAATTGTAATCTTATAACAAAATTTTGGAATATAAACTGATAAATGCTTCCCGTTTCTTCCGCAGAGTTCGAAGATAATAACCACCCTTGGTTGGTTGGTTGGGTTTTATGGCATATGTGACACTATTTACGTCGCTAGAAAGAAAGAAGAAAAATAAAGAAAGGCGAGAATTAAATAAGTGAAATCTTCCCTAGGTATGTCGCCCCTGTGCAACTTGTCACTGATAATGGCACAGAGAATATAAACAGCATAATGAGAGAAGTGCTGACAGGTTTGAATATAGAGCACGTAAAAACATCTCCATATCACCCCCAAGGAAACGCTAAATTGCAAAGGTTTCATAGAACCTTGGGAGATGTGCTGGCCAAGCTGGCCAGAGAGAATACAGGAAATTGGGATTTGTATTGGACGCAGGCTCTGGCGGCCGTGAGGTTTACGATAAACGAAACCTCCAGATTTTCTCCTTACTTTATGTTGTTTGGCAGAGACGTGGTCCTGCCTGTGGATAACCTGTTGAAGCCCCGAAGAAAGTATATGGGAGAAGATCATCATCAGTTGTTGCTGGAACAGCAACATAAAATATTTGTACTTCCAAAAGAAGAATAAATAGGGCACAGAAGAGACGAAATGGGAGAGTCAATGCTGAAAGAAAGGTAGTAGAATTGAAGGTTGGAGACCCTATCTACTATAAAATCCATCAGAGAGAAGGAAAGCTGGACCAAAGATGGGAACCGTACTACCGGATAGTAGAGCAGACGGGTCCAGTATCATATGTAATATGGGATCAAGTGGCAGGACGAGCAAGGAGGGTCCATGCCAACGATCTGAAGAAGGCTGAAATAGCTAACCTGGAAATGAGCGAACCGAGGCCTAGGAAGACAAGGACAAGGAAGGTAACTCTGGTTGAGCCGGAAGAAATGGAGACGGAGGAGGATTCCGAGGAAAATGATGAGATAGACCGACTTGGCCAGATAGACGAAGCGATCCGAGTGACGGAGTTGGATCCCTTGGCGGGGATCAGCGGCGTCCATTCGTCGCCTGAATCGGTGCAGAGAAGACCCTGTGATGTCACCGTCGCACCCCAATGCCAAAAGAAAAGGAAGAGAAAAACGAAGGGATCCAATAAAGCAGTCAAGGGCTCTAAAAAGAGGCACCCTAAACATGACGAAGAGTTCAACGAGTGGGAGGAAGAGAATCAAATACCCCTTTTCCAGCTCAAAGAAATACTAAGAAACAGGAGAGATTTAGACATCGCGTCAAGAAGTAATTAAGACGTCCAGGTCGCGGACTCGAAACAGAAGGAAGAATCAGGAGAGGAAGAAGAGGACAAAACACCTCCTGAACGGGAATTAAACACCGAGGGAAGGTTAGAGGTCGAGCAGGAACTACCTCTGAAGATGAGATTGAGAAGGGTGAAGAACCCCAAGTCTCAGTAGAACAAAGAAGGCGGTGCAGAATAGAAGCACTCGGTGTCGACAGAAAACGACACTGGCTAATCCAAAAACCTACTGGCTGACTGTGGCGAAAAAACTCCTACAGCAGAGAGAAAACATTGACCAAGAAGAACAAGCCATAGTAACCACACACATGCACCCACAGGCACACGCACACTTTAAATTGCATGAGAAACAGAAGAAGATTAAAAGAACATTACATTTGCATGCAGAACAGAAGAAGATGAAAAGAGCATTACATTTGCATGTAAAACAGAAGATGAAAGGAACATTACATTTGCATGTGGAACGAAGAAGATGAAAAGAACATTAGATTTGCATGTAGAACAGAAGATGAAAAGTATACATAACCTTGCATGTAAAACCGTAAAAAAAAAGAAAAAAAAAGAAAAAAGAAAAGAAGAATAGAATTGCATGGGGCAGATGCATGATGCATGCTAAATAGTGTATTTGGGTTTAATTGTCATTTACGAATAAATGACAAATAGGTTAGAGGGGGATTGTGACACTATTTACGTCGCTAGAAAGAAAGAAGAAAAAAAAAAGAAAGGCGAGAATTAAATTTAGGTGATAAGAAGCCATCACGAAAAGGACACTAAGCGGTGTTATTTTTCTGACAGGGAAAGTGGTAAGATTTTTATTTCCATTGTCAAGAAGGTGAAACACAGAATTTAATCTGATTTATGTTACGAGGCGGAGAGTAAGATATGTCCAATCTGCCCATAGCAATGGTAAAGGGAATTTTCAAGTTGGACAAGTTACCTCCCGCAGAATTCTAAAGAGATAAAAATTAAAATTAATTAAGCACGCACTGTCCGAGAAAAACAAAAGTGTCCGCTGACCACCATGAAGGAAAGGTTAAGCCTTTGTCTATATGCAGAATATCGTTGAGAGGAGCATCTGTTTATCGTCAGGGCTGGCTATGATAGCGAAACTATTTTATCGGATCAGTAATTGGCACCAAGAATGCAAATACGTCCAAATGATGCTGGCGAAAATCTGATTGACGAATTCCAGCTGATTCGGTTAAGATAAGAATCTAGGGTGTGAGGTCTCCTCGAACAAAAGAAAGAAAAGAAAAAAAAAGGGGACGATACCGAATCTAACCAGAATACCATCCAAATCACCAAAAGGTTAGAACGTCACGTTTGGTGCAGCGACCAATACCAAGCCACTTGGTCGTCACAGGACAGGATAGCACGACGGACGCGGCTAGTAAGACGTCACATTTGGCACAGCGACACCGGCGGGACGTCACACATATCAACCACTGTGGGTCATTTAATGCCAAATTAAGGTATATATATATATATATATATATATATATATATATATATATACACACACACACACACACACACACACACACACACACACACACACATATATATATATATATATATATATATATATATTAAATATAAAGTATTATCAAACGTATACCTGACAACATTATTTAAAAAAAAAAACGTATACCTGGCAACATTATCTTTTCCCAAAAAACGTATAGCTGGCAACATTTTTTCAAAAAAAAAAAAACGTATTGCTGGCAACATTTTTGCAAAACAAAACGTATAGCTGGCAACATTATTTTTCCGAAAACATTATCTGAAGCCTTGTTGTTGGACGTAGTTCATCGTCATACCCAGGAAGCGGATGTAGTTTATCGTCATACCCAGGACGCACCACCCTTGGACATCATCAGATGAATAAAATCTCCTCCTCCTCCTCTTTCTACTCCTTCCCCTTTTATTTTTAAACTCTTCTTCTATGTGGAAGATCCTCCCAGTTGTTGCATTATGTACATTTATCTGACTGTTATCCTCATCTGCATTGTCTTTTTCACAACGTTTCAGCGGTCGTACGCCCCGGATTTCTTCAGGTGATTGGAATTTTGAACCGAACTTTTCATTTCGTCCACCGGAGTAAATTGTTCTAGTTCCACGAGCCATGCCTCTTCCGGATGTCTCAGTTTAACTCAACTGTCCAATTTTTTGGTTCACCACTGTGGAGGCCTGGTAGTGAACTCAAAGCTCTTTTAGGTCTAGTCACAGGATCAAACCAATGTCTTTATCCTCTGGGCCATGAAATAAAGGTAGAGGAAATAAAGGGTTACTTTCGAAATTCAAAACACCTGAAGAAGGCCGGAGAGTACTACGGCCGAAACGTTGTGAAAATGGAAAATAAAGATAGGATAATAGTCCGATAAATGTAAATAATGCAAGTACTCATAACACCTCATCTCAGGGATATAGGCAAATATCCTCTGTCAACTATGTGACGTGCGGGATACACGCTTAGACGATCATTTATCTTTCGATACATGACTAACGAAGCGGATTTTTCCCGCTGTAGGTTGCCTTTTCTGTCTGCGGTAGACCAGTTCCCATCCAAATTATAGAACCCGGTCTGTCCTGCTATTTGCCCATACCTGGAAGGAGAAGAAGAGGATTCTTACCTTTCTCAAGGGTATTAGCACATAAATGAATGTAATGGATTCGACTGGAATTCGAACTCGGCACTCCGATTCCACAATCCGAGAATGCCTAGCCACAATTTGTTGTCTTTTTGTTATCTCTCCTAATCGCTGTTCCGCCATCCATTTACAGAAACTCATTCTTCTTCTATGTGACTTGTCTCTTCAGGAGATTGGAGATCATGGCTCTCCACCATTTCCTGTCCTTTGTAACTCTTAATAAATTCTGTCTCTTTGTTATCTCTCTTAAATCCTGTTCCATGATCCATGTTTACTCAAGCATATTCTTCTTCTATGTGCAGTGTCCCTTTCAGGACGTTGACGATCATGGTCCTCCACAATATCCTGATCTTTGTAGCTCTTCATAAATTTCGTCTTTTTGTTATCTCTCCTAAACCCTGTTCCGCCACCCACAATCTCAATATGTAAGTTTTACTTAGTATTATTCCTCTGCCACACTTGCCTTAATTCGGTCCTGTGAGTATCAAAGTTTACAAGACCGCTTTCCTCATTATGCGTACCCGAAATTTCAACTTAAAAATTAAGAATAAGTTAAATTATTGTTTTGTGTACATTCAGGGCTCTGGCGATCATGGCTCTCCACAATTTCCTGCCATTTGTAGGTATTAATAACTTTTATTTGTGCTATGTCGCCTAAACCCTGTTCCTTAATATCTCTTGTCAGTATGAGATTTTCCAAGCCCTCTTTCCTCATTATGCGTCCTAGAAACATCAACTGTCTCTTCCTGATGTTAAGTAGAAGTTTCCTTTTTGTCTCCATTTTCTCGAAACGTCTTCGTTGTCACATAATCGGTTCAGGTTATCCTCAGCATTCTTCTATAGAACTACCTTTCTCTTACTTCAAGTCTAGTCGTCATTATCGAGGGGAGTGTCCAGCAAACAGGTGGATGGATAATACGTAATAGTTTGATAGTCTTTTCTTTGTTTCTGGCGAAGTTACCATGCTTAATTTTTTGAATACATCTTTTCACGGAGCTTAAACACGCACTAAGAATTGGATAAAACACTATCAGAGAATCAGCACTATACATGATAGATTACATCTAAACCCAGAAGCTATTCCTCACAAAAAATGGTTGCTTGGACTTAATATAAATGGTCCCTAACACTTTCAGATGCAGCTGCGGATACACAGTTCCGATTACTGCAAAATACGTCTCTGGTAAAGGTGTAGATTGAAATCGGCGCGGTGGTAGCACCTGTTGAGGTCCCAGTTATGAGCAAATAGATAAAAAAAATAGATAACAACTAAACTGGGTTCAAAACATTATGAAAGTATAAAAATGTTTCACAGTCTGTCTATATTTCTGAGTTGAGGTATTATGTACAGTATCTATATTATGCGGACCATTGTCCTCATCTTTGTCGCCATATTTATCACAGCGTTTCGGCCGTTGTACGCTCAGGCCTTCTTCAGGTGGCTGGAATTTCGAATTGAACTCTTTATTTCGATCACCGGGGTAGACTTTTCTAGTTCCACGTGCCATGTTTGATGGATGTCAGTTATCAGTTATCTCGTGCTAATTTCTCCCCCTGAAAGTTCTCCACTGCCTTAACCGGGTATTGAACTCACACTCATTGGGTCTGTCACTGGATCTAACCAAAGCCTTTATCCACTGTGACATATGTATATGTATGTATGTTTGTGTCTGTGTATGTGTGTGTGTGTGCACGCGCGTGAACGTGAAAAGATACAAGATGAAAAACTCTTCTTAGCAGAAAATGCTTGGATATATAAAACATCTAGACATTTCATTTAAAGATTCGAAGTGAAAATTCGTCTATGCATTTGATTTTTGTAGAAATGTTAATGTTCAGTGTTGCCATTGGTTACCTTAGAAAGAAAAAAGTATAATATATAAGATGTTTTGGAAAACATTTCTTAACAAGCGTTTGTTTGACATCATTGACACAAAACAAATATAATAGCATTATCCCCATGTACAAATAAGAGAAGCTTTATTAATTAAAAAAAGACAAAAAGTCAGGACTCAATAGTATCAACTATCAATTATCTAGCCGAGATATTAAACATTATTATAACTTTTGATACATACGAAAAAACAATCAATATATTCCGTTAAAAGTAAAATAAAATTAATTTTTCATAACGGCTAAAATTCCCGCCGAATGCACTTCGATATATAAAATTTTCGGACACTTTTTTTCTTGAAACGAAAACAAAATTTAAGAACACGTGAAAAAATATAAAAAAAAATCTACATCAACTTGTCAGTCGTTTTTAACGAATCTTTCGTAAAAAAAAGCATTGCTGCCCAAATACACAACACACACACACACATATATATATATATATATATATATATGGATAAACAGAAACAAGAGGGGAAAATCTGAGGGGATTGATCAAGTCAATGTAGTATTAATTTTGGTGCGTATGTTTATATACAAAGGCAATGGTGTCATTAGTTTATCAAGGCTTTTAAATTTAAGAACGTTCATGAATATTCATTAGTTGGTTCAAAAGAGTCCGAATTCAAAGTCCTGCGAAAAGTAAAGTGAGCCAGTTATACTAAATAATTATATTTTTCCAACGGATTAAATGATATTTATGTTGGTCACACCACAAACTCGCTTTCACGACGCTTGAAATTACATTTGAATGATAACTAACATTTTTAGGCATTTAAAACAACACAATTCTGGAAAATCCTCGTTGAAAACACTACTATACTTAAATATGAAAACAATAAACAAAAACTAAAAATTCTTGAAGCTATATACATAATTCGCAAATACGCTTTTAAGTAGTCGCCCAAGGGGGTCGTCAGTGATGTTTTGATTTGGTTCATCAGGGAGTTTCGGGTCTTTCAACATCATACTCCCCATCACCAAATCGACCCAATCAGGGGAGATCAACCCCTGATTCCCCCTTCCAACTAAACGCTAACAGCCACTCTGGCCTTTTTAAGGAATAAGAGGAAGAAAGACCACATATTCCGCACATTTGATTGGATGTTTCTAACAACCAATACGCTGCACGGACTAATTTTTAAATGGCCCGCGGTGGGGACTGGCTTCTTTTCTTATTTCGGTGGATTACAGTTTCGATAGATAACTGAGGAGGTAATCTTAATGTTCCTAAATCTTACCCTATTTCCTTAAGTATTGTATGGTTTAATTATTTGCCGATTTTATTCTATTTTACATAAAACAGTTGAAAGTAAACCTGAAAAAATAAACTATGAATTCTTCACATATATACTTAAATGCCTATAATTGATAACAGAAGCTATTGGTTTATACCAATGGCTTGCCATGCTCAATACATCTCGTTTTCACTCTCGTGTGGTATTGTGTGATGTCATGAGCCGCGGTGCGATTTTCGTTTCCAGCGTCTCATATGCACGAGTTTGTTGTTGCTTGGAAATCTTCCATGTAAACAAAAATCTATAATTATTGTTTTGTCCGTGTATTGTTTAATATATTGTAATGTAATTGGCAAATTTGATAATAACTTATGTAAGCCGAAAGTTTAGATAGGATTAAAAAAATATGTGTAAATATTGTGGTTTTCTTTCTTCTTTTAATGATAATGTTATTAATCTTATCAGACGATATGAAAAGAATTAACATAAAATAAATAGACAAAACTCGTCTATATTATTAATAAAACCTGCATCAATATATATCTATATCTATATCTATATCTATATCTATATCTATATATATATATATATATATATATATACATATATATATATATATATATATATATATATATATATATATATATATAATATAAACTATGAATTCTTCACAAATGTACTTAAATGCCTATAATTGATAACAGAAGCTTTTGGTTTATACCAATGGCTTGCCATGCTTAATACTTCTCGTTTTCACTCTCGCGTGGTATTGTGTGACATCATGAGCCGCGGTGCGATTTTCGTTTCCAGCGTTTCATATGCACGAGTTTGTTGTTGCTTGGAAATCTTCCATGTAAACAAAAATCTATAATTATTGTTTTGTCCGTGTATTGTTTAATATATTGTAATGCAATTGGCATATTTGATAATAGCTTATGTAAGCCGAAAGTTTAGATAGGATTAAAAAAATATGTGTAAATATTGTGGTTTTCTTTCTTCTTTTAATGATAATGTTATTAATCTTATCAGACCATACGAAATAATATAAATAATATAGATAACCTCAGTGGCTATGTAGTGCAGGGTTAAAAGCTGAACCCGAAGTTTTTATTCTTGTTGCACAGAACCAAATCTTCCTAACTAGAAATTGTCACGCAATATCACGGAAATACTGATGTGCTGCAATAATAAATAAATTTGTCTCAATGGATCAGTTATGAGTTCGATCCTCACTATGCGTTCTACGCTTTTTACTACTGTCACATCTAAGCTATGCTTAGAAAATCGTTTGGGCACCTCGACGTGGTGTAATGGTTCGCATGCTTGTCTTGCTAAATCAGTTACAACTGAGTTGAGACTTCGATCCACATTGGATGTTCCATACTTTTGGTCTTGTGCTAGATCTAAGGCGCGCTTAGAAAACTACTATAATTATATGCATGCTTTATTAAACCAGCAAGTCTGGGAAATTTTAAAATCTCGCGTATATGCAAATCTCGCTCGTAATATCAGCCGTAATAAAAGACATAAATGATATTCAATTAAGGCAATGTCAGTAATAAAATGAATTGCGTTAACTTCAATCAAATGCTTAAAAGCAGAAAGGACGTAATTTTTATACTTCCTGATATTTCTCTCTATTACAATAAAGTTAACGATTTTTTTCCTTATATGTAATTATTTGAGTCACGTATCGACAATTTAAAGATGTGACCTGGTAGGTTGATAGCTAATTATTTATTAAGAAATAATTTACGATGAAAATTTTACGAAAATCTAGTTTAGAACTAAAATTGTCTTTGCTGCTGTGAAAAACGAATTAGGCGAATATATAATACCCCATATTCTCTCGACTCTCCCGTCGAGTCGACGTATGAGGGCCAAGCAGATCAGTTCCTAGGAACCGACAACCCGACAACTTTTTGAAGGGTCGAATACAGAAACCTGGTGCACTACATGCCAAAAGGCCCCCAAATGACCCTCTGCAGGTTTTGAATTCAGAGTTGTCCTTCTCCTAGACCAGTTTCCATCCAAGGCTATTTGCCCATAGCTGGAGGAAGAAGAAGAGGATCCATACCTTTCCCAAGGGTATTAGCATGTAAGTGAATGTAATGGATTCGACTGCAATTCCAACTCGGCTCTCTGATTCCTCAATCCAAACCGCTATCTATCTATCTATCTATCTATCTATCTATATATATATATATATATATATATATATATATATATATATATATATATACAGTGCTGTTCTATAAAAGTGACTCACCTTATCCTTTGAATTTAGCTCAACATTCCTTTCATCGGAGAAGAGAACATTCTCCCAGTCTTGTACGGTGAAATTTTTGTAATAGTGAGTCCATTCAAGGCTCTTGGCTTTGTTGGGTTTGCTTATTAGCGGCTTAAATCTGGCGGACTGTTGAAGAGCCAAGACTAACTCCTTGCTCTTCGCTTAGACTGGCTACAATTTCTTGGCTAGTTATAGTCCTATTCTTCGCAACTTCTCTCTTGATTACCCTGCCAGTTCTATCATCAATCTTTTTCTTTCGTACCATGTTTCCTTCCTTGGAGCAGGTGTAGCATCATTATGTGCCCTAAGCCCTCGAGAGACTGTTGATTGCGAGGTTATAGCAATTTCTGCAATTTCTATCGTACACTTGCCTGCTTTTGAGAGGGCAATAATAGATGCCTTAAGTGGTTCTGATGCGTGTTTGTACCCTTTCATCTGGTTAGTGACTTCAGTGTCTATTTCAAGCTGTTTTTATACTGTATGAGGCTTTCTGGATTATTCTGGAATACTCTAGATTTAATTTAAGCTGTTCTAGAATTCTCTAGAATATTGTTTTGAGTGTATTGTAAAATAGTTTTCAATATTTTGTGAAAATCTCTTTAAATTTACCAGTTTAATCATTAGAATGCGATATCTGAGTCACTTTTTTTTGCACAGAGTTTTTTTCCCTAAATTTCATTTATATCCAAATTTATAATTATCAATAGAATACCTTAGAGTGAATAAACTTTTTCCTAGTTGGTCGGGAAGAGATCTTTATATTAGTAAGATTAAAAATTATTTTAACCCCCAAAACAATAGTCCAAAAATATTTTTAGTAAAAAAAATCAGTTGAGTCACTTTTACGAACAGCACTGTATATATATATATATATATATATATATATATATATATATATATATATGTATGTATGTATGTATGTATGTATGTATATATAAATTCATGAATCATTCATACAAAAAACAAATATAGAGGTTAATGATTTAAATGGCGAGAATACTTCGTCGCAAACAATATAAATAAGGTACATCAACCCCGAACCTGTATATGAATGATATGATCCCCGTTTATAAATTCCAGTTGCATAAGGTCTTTTTAGTTTTTTACAAGCTTTCGTCTGTTCCTACAGACATCATCAGGTATGGAAGTAGATTTTGTTCTTGTTTTTACTTCTCAGTAATAAGAGGACAACGAAAATAGATATGTAATCCGAAAAAATGCTATGAGAAATGTGTTACTGTTTTGGAACGTGCGGTCGCAACGCTGAGTTTGAATTTAAATTTTAAGGTTGTGCGTTTTTGTACAAATATAGCAATAAGACAATTCTTTTTTACTGGTAGATTATCCGTGAATATGGCATGAACTATATTGTTCAATAATTACAGTAATGTCACACTTATTATCCGAGAGTTGCACGTTGGATCAGTTATTTTAATTTCAATTAAAAGGTGCAATTATAATTTATAAATTCATGAATCATTCATACAAAAAACAAATATAGAGGTTAATGATTTAAATGGTGAGAATACTTCGTCGAAAACAATCTAAATAAGATACATCAACGCCGAACCTGTATATGAATGATATGATCCCCGTTTATAAATTCCAGTTGCATAAGATCTTTTTAATTTACTGAGAAGTAAAAACAAGAACAAAATCTACTTCCATACCTGATGATGTCTGTAGGAACAGACGAAAGCTTGTAAAAATTAAAAAGATCTTATGCAACTGGAATTTATAAACGGGGATCATATCATTCATATACAGGTTCGGGGTTGATGTATCTTATTTATAAAGTTTGCGACGATGTATTTAAATCGCCATTTAAATCATTAACCTCTATATTTGTTTTTTGTATGAATGATTCATGAATATATATATATATATATATATATATATATATATATATATATATATATATATATATATATATATATATGAATTAAAATAGACTAGAGTAAAACTGTTTTTAGCCGACGCGTTTTGTCCTTTATCAAATCTTTTTAATTTGAGAACGTACATTAATATTCATCAGGGGGAATATGGCCAAGGACACATTCCAAAAAGTGAACTCAGTATTGCGAGACAGGAGGATTTCTTCGGTAACAATAAAAGAATACTGAGCTCTTACGTGACATCTGTTCTTTATTACAACAGCGAATGGTGGGCGATTTCGTCAGATATGTAGAAGGTACTCGAAGCGACTGAGATGTGGTTCTACAGAAGGATGCTAAAGATATCATGGACCGAGCGTGTGCGCATCGTTGAGGTCTTAGAAAGGTTGCAAACAAGGACAAGGCTTATATTTACATCAGAAAGAGGCAGCTGAAGTATTTGGGACGAATAATGAGGAAGGAGGGCCTGGAGAATCTGATACTCACGGGTCAAATAGAGAAAAAGTGAGACAAAGGAAAGTAGCGCGTGACATATCTGACAAGCTTGTGCAGGTGGATGAAAGAATGTAATCTGGGGGAGGAAGCAGTTTGCTGAGAGCTGCAAGAGATAGAAAGTGGTGGAGAGCCATGATCGCCTATGCCCTGTAAGGACATTGTACATAAAAAAAAAAGTTTGAAAGATCAGTGTCATAATTCAAATTTTGACAAAACTTAAAGTGAGGAAGTAATATTCAAGAATTTGTTTATGAATATGATTTAGATCGTGATTAAATTTTTATGGTATGTGTCTTACATCGTCAAAGGCATGAGGTGATGGTGAATTTTAACGTCGTCGCCTAAACTCTGAAATTTTTACTGTTTATTTTTTCTCCCCTATAAGAGAATATAAGTTCACTTATCGCCCGGTCTTTTGGGTATAACATAAACGACATCCAGCAGGAAGGCCTCTGACCGAGAGGTTATGGGAAGCGTGGGGGCACTTCCTAATTGTTGTTGTCCGCAGGTTAAACGTGACCCAGTTGTGGGCAATTAATGAACACGCAAATTGAGCTCAAAAAATTAAAAAAAAATATTACCAGCATACATTTTCATAATAAAAAATAAAAAATAACAAAAAAAAAAAATCAACATAAATGCTACCAGCAATATATTATTGGAAAAATTACCAAAGCTAATAAGAAAATAAAATTTCGCCATTAAATCACCTATAAGGAGTTGATATCCCTTTAAACAAACAAACAAACAATCAAAAAAGCTTATTGTCCGGTTCGCATTTCCCCCGTCTCCTAGTCTTCTGAACAGGAGTAGGTGTCTATCCCTGGTTTCCTGTTTACGACTGGGTTTCCGGTTCCTTCTAAATTCTACTTAAGACTGATACTTCTAAAGTCTCTACCTAAACTCTGAAATTATTACTATTATTTTTCTCCACTATAGGAGTAGATAGTTTCACTTATTGTCTGGTTCAAACTACTTTATAGTCTTTTGAAGAGGAGTAGAAATTGATTCCTTGTTTCCTGTTTAACATTGGTTCTCCGGTTCCTTCTAAATTCTACTTCAACTCTATACTTCTCCTTGTAAACTATGAATTATGTTTTTTTTTTTTTATTTATTTACTATTATTGGTTTTCCTGTTGCTTCTAAAGTACTTACATTCTCTTCCCCTTCCCCTTGCGACTTAGTGGCATTATCGCCTTACTAGGGATGAATTGATGAAAATGTCTGTCTACGCAGAGATGTATTTACATTCGGCGGTTTATTTGTAAATAAAAAAAGACCTAATAATGAAAATGCAATTATTTTGCAAAACTTCACTTAATTCCATATTAGACATAAATTGCGGTGAATGAACATTATACACTGAGAATTTTAGATCAAAATTTAAAAAAAATCCAGCTTTAAATCGTGCTATTCTACTGAAAGATTAACCCTCACGCACAAACACGTATTCACACTCACAAACAACCCACTTATATACACACACACACACACGCACGCACACACACACACACACACATATATATATATATATATATATATATATATATATATATATATATATATGTCTACTTATTTTAAATTATATATATATATATATATATATATATATATATATATATATATATTGTGTATTTAGAGAGCAATCCCTCTTTTATACATGCTTTGTTAAAGACGACTGAAAAGGGCCTGGGATTCAGGCTTTATTTCATTTGCTTGTGTTCGTACAAGTGATTCCTTTGCTTGACACAAAGTCAGTAAAACCTGTCCAAAAGTTCTGCATATCCGAGTGCTTTCGGTTACTCTTTTAACCATTATCAGGGTTGAATTTATTTTATTTAATTTTAACTAAATATACCTAATCGCATCGACTTAGATAAGATTTCATTTTTTTTACACACATATATATATATATATATATATATGAATTATTCATACATAAAACAAATACAAAGGTTAATGATTAAATGGCGAGAAAACCATCTTCGCGAACAATTCAAATAATATACAAAAACCCCGAACCTGTTTATGAATGAAAAGATCCTGTTTTATAAATTTCAGTTGCATTAGGTCTTTTTATTTTACAAGCTTTCGTTTTTTGTTTTTTTGTTTTCGTTTGTACACTTATTACTGAGAGTATAAACAGGAACAGAATCTATTTCATACCTGAGTATGTCTGTAGGAACAGACGAAAGCTTGTAAAATAAAAAGATCTAATGCGATGGAAATTTATAAAACAGGATCTTTTCATTCATAAACAGATTCGGGGTTTTTGTATATTATTGAATAGTTCGCGAAGATGTATTTCTCGCATTTAATCATTAACCTTTGTATTTGTTTTATGTATGAATAATTCATGAATTTGTAAATTGATTGCACTTTTATTGAAATATATATATATATATATATATATATATATATATATATATATATATATATATATATATAAATATATATATATATATATATATATATATATATATATAATATATATATATATATATATATATATATATATATATATATATATATATATATATATATACATAAAAGAAAGAACAGTAAGATATATAATCCGGTGTTCTTATAGATATTTTTATTTTTTTTAAAATAGTGCTCAATGTAAATTTTCAGAGCATTAATATTATAAATTATATAATATATTATTATATTATATAATAATTATATTATTATATTATAAATTAATTGAATTAAAACATGTTTTTTCGCTACACAGTTCTAGCCATGTTTCATGTTTTAGCTTCTATTTTTGAAACATGGTTCGAACTGTGTAGCGAAAAAACATATTTTAAATCAATTAAGTTATAATATATATATATATATATATATATATATATATATATATATATATATACGCACATAAGTACGTATATATATATATATATATATATATATATATATATATAGTTTTACCTGATGATCATGAATCCTTAAAAAAGGATTTAGGTGAAATAAATTATCGTAATGGTACCTTAAAGTGGTTTGTTTTTCATTACATTATATATATATATATATATATATATATATATATATATATATATATACGTACTTATGTGCGCGTCTCTTTCTCTCTCTCTATATATATATATATACATATGTGTGTGTGTGTGCGAGTGTGTATGTGTGTGTGTATGTATGTATATAGTGTGTTCCTTAATTCTGTGCACGTAGAAAATCGCATTAACTATATTTTCATTTACCGCCCCAGTGTAGATGTGGTTTTGTCGAAAGAGGAATAAATTGATGCTAAAGGAGAAGGTGTACTCAATGAAAATCACATATGCAACACATTGAATACGTTAAGACGGAATCTGCTAATACTGACGCCAATGTGGAGTTATTGCTTCGAGTTCACGTGAATCATGCAAAACGCATCAACCTTTGCATCAGAAATGATGGAAATTATATTGAAGATGTTATTTATCAATATTCTAATTCTTTAAATTTCCTGAAAATATGCACTGTTGCCTCTGTTGCCTCTGTCCAGACGTTAGGGATACTGTATATATATATATATATATATATATATATATATATATATATATATATATATTGTGTATTTGAGCAGCATATTTGGTTAAAGACGAAAATGTACTCCGATTAGACTTTAAAATATTGTTCTTGTGTTCGAAAAGTGTTTTCTTTTCTGGACACACACTGTATAGAGACTGGCAAATCAAACATTCCTACAACTCCAGACACATACTTAAATGAACCAACTATTCAGTTAAAAATAAAATATAAAATGGTCCTTGATAATAGCTAAAATAATAGTCGAAAGCGATCTTTCGGACAGTCAATTTTACCGAAATTATTATTACAGGCATTTATTCTCAATCACTATGTATATTTTAATATATATATATATATATATATATATATATATATATATATATATATATATATATATATGACAAAAATTATAAGATCACTTGAGAAATTGTTTAATAATTAAATCAAAGCAACTTGTCAGTCATATTCAATGAAACGTGCATAAAACAAGGATTTGTGCCTAAATACGCAAACACACACACACACACACACACACACACACACACACACACACATATATATATATATATATATATATATATATATATATATATATGGATAGTAAAAGATAACTTATCTTTCAGGCTTATGCGCAGCGCGCCTAAGACATTTTCATTGTCCTTGATTTTTTTTTATTGTTCAATATTTTCTTTTCTTTACGTGTAATAAATTTTCTTTTTCTTTTCCGATTAATTTTTAGCCTGGTAACATTTAATTGATTCCGTAAAAATAGAATCACGTTATTTAAATTACGAGGCAGTATTCAGAAGGATTCATTCGAAAGCTTCATAAATTTTCTGACTTATTTCCTATTTCTGTCGTGTATTGTTGACGTTTGGTTTAACTGCGTTGATTGAGCGAGATTTCCTGAGATTTCATGTCTCCCGTATTCGATGTCATCTGCTACAAACCATTTTTCTCTATTTTCGTATTTTATTACTTTGTTCAGTATTCACGATCATCATCATCTTCGTCATTTTTATCAATTTCATTTTATTATAGACGAATTTTTTTTTGGCACAGATTGATTTAAAAGAATGGTCTCTGGAGATTTTCTTGTATGCGTTGTCATCAGGACCTCCATAATGTCCTATATTTTGAAACGCCAACATAACATCTACCGATTTACATTCACTCCCAGTCCCTGTTCTGCAATCCCATTTACTACCCTGTCCCTCTTGCTTCATGTATGTACATGTCAAATTCGACAAACCCTCATTCATGACAATGCGCCTAAGGTGTTTTTTTTCATATCTCTTTCTGCTGGTATACATGTATTCTACTTTTTTCTTTTCTCCTGAAAATTTCTACTTGCAACCGTATAAGCTTCATTGAATTCCATCCATCTGTAGAACAAAAACTCTGTTCCCTTAAGTCTTTTTATCTGTGAGGATTTTTTATCATTTCGTCCCTAGCAAGGCAATAACGCCACTATGACGCAAGGGTTTATTGCGTGTGAAAGAATATGAGATAAAGAAAAAGAAAACAAATGATAATCAAGGAAAGGGAACTATTGACACTGAAATTATTCTTAAAAATCAAAGTTGAATGAAAAGAAAAAAAAGAACGGAACTTTTGTTCTACAAGAAAGAAACGGAACATACCCCTCACACCGAAAATGGAATAAAAGCATCTCAACCGTGGATTTTTGCAAATTCAGAATGAAATTGGTGCCAGAGAAGAAGAGACTGTTACGATAAAGCCTACGGTTACAACTAGATATTTTTCCTGTTACATTATATTTTAATATTTTTAGTCCGTCAAAAATCATTAGTGTGGTTTAATCCTGAGGGGAAAAGGTTCTCCAGGCAACCGACTCGTTTTTTCGTCATAGTCTTCTTTACAAATCACAATCGCTGAGTCTAGCGCGAAACTTCGCACGTAGAAGCACGGCCACTCGACGTGTCGGCGTCTTCTCGGCATTTCTCGTTTAGTCTCGCAAAATTTCGAAGCTCCGAGAACGAGTTATTCTTAAATGATAGCTGCTAACGGAAAAAAAAAACCCGGATGTAACTGATGTTGACAAACATGTGCACATGCGATCCGAGACTTCTTATGCGTCCTGGTTGACGCGCGCCCGCAACATTCCCCACGCTGATCTCCTGATCACAGACAGCTTGGAGCCGGTTACTTTCGTCGAGTGCTTCTTCGTAGTGGGACTGGTTCATGTGATTCCATCTCGTTCTCACGTGATTCTTCCTCAGTGGGGTCATCTTGCCTATCCACGCTTACAAGGATTTCATCCTTACTTTCGGACATACAAGTTGTGGCCCACCTCAGACATCGTTGGAGGTAATGAATCAATCCTTTTAAAGAGAACCTCGTATCTTACGTAACTGAGCCGGTGCCACACCTGCTGTCCTTTTCCACTTTCCAGTCTACATCGTTTGCTGTTGGAATTCCAGAGAAAGGTCTGGTTAGTCAATATGGATTGCCGCACAGGTTGGTGTTTCTTTGCTGCAAAAGTGTACAGCTCCAGTCTGCTTGATAATGATGCCGCCTAACGCAGTTATAGCATCTATTCCGACAAGTCAAAACCTAGAAGTTTGTCACGCATTACAAAGACCTTGGCTGAGCTGCTATTGTCTGTGCAGATATTAACGCTCCACAGCACGCCCACATTCTGCCACCGATCGTCTCCATATCTATGTACTTTCCAGTCCACATCGCTTTGGACTAACGATCAACCGAGAGCAGCTAGAGACATTCAGAGCTGAACGCCATTCCCAGACGAACAATACGTTGTCTGCAAGCAGCACCGCATTTAATATCTGGGCGGGGAATGAAACTGTAGATGATGTTCGCCCTTGCGATCCGTTTCTCGAATATTTCCGTGATATACGTTTCAGCTTGTAACAGCGATAACACCGTATGGTGTTTTCTCTTCACCGGCTTCCACCTTGCCCAGTTCATCGACCCTAACAATACTAGCCAAAGAATTAGCACCACCACATCTGTGACAGACGATATTGCTCTGCGAATCCTTGGCAGAAATCAAGACTGTACACAGTTGCTCAGGCTTTGCTGCTGACACAATCAATTCCGCCGCCGCTGTATCGTCCTTCAATATGGCGCTAGCCCTGTCTAATAGCTGGCTGACTTCCAGTGCATCTATTCGATAGGAAGTGCAAAGCAGCTTCTTGGCGGTCTCAGGCAACCCTGCTACAAGTGCATATGCAAGACTAGTCAGACAACCCTCCATACAAGGGTAACAGGCTGCAGATTTTTACCTAGTAGACGTCCAGAGATTCGTTTCCATTGAAGCGCTTAGCTACGAACAGGTCCTGTGCTACAAATTGATCTGTGGCAGATGCAACTTTGCAGGGCATCCATGATACGGCCTACATCTTTTCTTTCTTCCTTGCTGAGTTGTTGGGACACAGCGAACGCGCCTCCCGTAAATCGAAGAGGCATAACGCTAGTAATTTTCTTTACTCCACATAAATGAAAGACGAGATCAGCCTTTTCGAACCATTCAACGATAGTGCCACCACGGTCTGAACTCTCAAATTCAGGGATTAGCTTCAGGTTTAACTTGCCGTCAGCCATGAGTGCCGAAATAGCTTTTAGTTTAAAATCGAGCGACTGGTAAAATCTCATTAGTGTGTGTCGGTCGTGGGGGTAGTCAAAAGTCCTCCAGACAAGCCACTCCTTCTTCCTCGTAGTCTTGTTTACAAATCACAAACGGTGAAACTTCGCACACAAAAGAAGGGCCACTAGACTCGTCGGCGTCTCCTCGGTGTTTCTCGTCTAGTCTCACAAAATCTCGAAGCTACGAGAATGAGTTGTCATTAAATGGTAGCTGCTAACGGGAAAATTCGATCCGATGCCTCTTTTGCGTCTGTACTGACGCGCGTTCGCCACAATATTTGGAAGTAATTTGTCGTAATTCGTTTTCGATTTCAATGTCGCATGTCCGTTATCTTTTAAAAGACTACCCGTATCGTTTAATTTCTGTACTTGTGTAATTCTGAAGTATCCGATTTAGAAACCGCATCTTGGGCCGTCACATTTTGGTGACGATCATAAATTATTTCTTGTAATAATAAATGCTTCGCTTACGTTGGCGTGTTTTTAGTTAGCGATCATCACAACAACACATTCGTTCGTAGATTAATTACTAGGTGTTTCGTGCTGATTAAAGATAGTATTCAAAATGTCAAAAAGTCTTGCAGATGACAATATATGAGCAGTGAGAAGGAAAAAATCATTTGTGTCAAACAGTTAGAAAAACTACCCTCTCTCTCCAGTTTTCTAAACCTGTGTGATATTTACATGAGTAGCGTTATTACCTGAATCTGTAATTTATTAAATTTTACCTAAAACTACTTTCAGAGTATATGTCGTATATATAAAATTACCTTCAGGATATATTTATAAGCCCTTGTTATGAATGTAAAGCGATGTCGGTTTTATGTTTGGGTTCCTTTTACAAGCTGCCCTATTTTAAAAATGCTATGTACAAATATTCCAAAATCTGAAAAAAAAAACAAAAAAAAAAAACTGAAAACGAAGCAATACTTTCGGATAAAGGATCCTCAACCTGTATTGATATCATAATTATTCTCTTTAATCTCTAAACCGACAGTCGCATTACGTAGATTACCGAAGCGAAAGAACGTCGACCCCGGTCACTACCTAGGTAGGCTTGAAATTCCAGGTGGTGTAAGCTTGGATGTGCGGGTGGTGTAATTGAGAACAGATTGGAGTTGTTAATCGGAGAACCGAGTTCCAATTCCAATTGGATTCCTTCTATTCACTTACGCGTGAATGATATAAATCTCTTCTCTTCTTTCTCTTGCTACGGGTTAGGGAATCCACCTATTCTCCCTCTATTTATGGGTTAAATAGTAAGACTTTTATCACTAAAACCATTCTCCCCACAAAACGAAGAGATGCATAAAAATATTTAGATTTCGGCATTAAATAACACATAGCGGTTGCTATGCTTCTTGAGAGGGATAGCAAGCGAACAAATTTGGGGAAGGCAACGCTGATGACACAACCATTGTCTCGATTTGATCAGTTTGATAAGGTCAAAATGGCAGCCGATGTCCAAAACAACCTCAAGTCTGTTGTTGGGACAAAAGATGTCTTGTTAATTTTAACGCTCCCAAAACTAAGAATCTCTCCATTAATCCTCTGAGACTCCCCTCTTGTTTTCCATCATCACGGCTGATGCTAACCTCCAGGAAAGTGATTCGTTGAGCCTTCTAGGGCTAATATTCTATGATTCGGTACCCTGGCTGTTTACCTTAAGCTCCTTGATAAAATCCAAAGAAGAATAATCAATATTATTGGTCCTGATCTGGCGTCACGGTCACTTTCTCACCACTGTACAGTTGCCTTTTCTATAAATATTTTCATGGTAATTGTTCGGATGAACTTTTCGCTATGGTACCGAATATTTTAGAATTTAAGCGTTGTACTACACTGGCACCGAGATCTCATCAGTTTACAACTGAGGTGTTTAAATGTAACAATAAAATCTAAAAGTTTCTTTCTCAACCTTTCCGAATGTGGAACTCCTTATCGGCACCATCCTCTCCAGTCAAGTTTAATATGCAAAAATTAAAATACAATGCCAATCGCTATCTACCGATTACTGTTTACTCTTCCCGCTCATCAGTAATCTTTCTGTTCCTAATTCTTTCACACTCAGTAAACAGTTGTCTTAGTGGCTTGCTTGGGATGAAATTCATTAAAAAAAAAATAAAATCGATCAACCAGTAACTTAATCATCGAATTTGGCTTCAAGGGACCAACGGAATAATATATTTTTCCCAAATCACACAATTTTCAGTTAAGCCTTTCTAAGAAATATTTATGGGATTTTGTTCGTTCAAATGTGTCATTAATATGAACATGTTTGCAAATAATGAAGCCTTTAATACAATAGATTATGTAGAGAAATATAAATCGAATTTAGAAGTGAAAATCATGTTTCAGCCACAAAGATCAACAATGGATGATATGTTACTTCTATTTAAAATTGAATACCTCTGTTGGCATTTTATCAGGGTAAAAGTAATCCTTGGGAGTGACAGGTTTAAGCCAATCGGAAATATTATATTCCAGACAGAAGTCTGTATAAAAAGCTGAATCTGTGCAATGTAAGCAAGAAACTATGGACCTCACAGACATTAGTCGTTGGAGAGGTATAAGCAACATTTTGGAAGAATTACTTTAACTGAATGATGATATAAACATTTCCTATATATACATATATATATATATATATATATATATATATATATATATATATATATATATATATATATAATTCTTAGCTTTAATCGGAAAATATTTTCCTACTGACATCAAACGTAGAAACATCTTTAATAAGAACATCCGAAAATTAAGTTATTGCTGCACAAAAAATCTAGAAAGAATTATATAAAAAAAAAAACAATAATAAAATCCTGAAAAAACACGCATACCAAAATCAAATAAATAAAGACCTTAAATTAAAATAAGACAAAAGTAATGAAAAATTTTGTGATTGGAGGAAACCAGAAAATTGCCTTTTTGAATAATAAATGCCGCATAGAATCTGTGGTATAGCAATGCACAATATCATCCATCGAGAATCCAAACATTGAAAATATATATATAGAATCCACGATGAATGAATTAAAAATTAGATGGAGACAATACAAAAGCTCCTTCAAAAATATTAGAAATAGAAATCAGACATCCCTATCCAAATATTTTTGGCATTTAAAAGAAACAAATAAAACACTAAAAATAAAATGGAAAATAATAAATAGAATAAGAATTTGTAAAACCTGGGATGACCCATGGCCTTTATGCCTACATGAAAATGACCCATGCCCTTTATGCCTACATGAAAAACTATACATTTTTAATTTTCTGAAAAACGAAAATTTATTAAATCAAAGAAATGAGATAATAGTTTTTCGCATTAAATAATTAACATTTTATAAAAATAAGATTAAAAATTCCAAACTCTATTTACAATTTCAATTAAAGATTTTAAAAAGACAACCCAATAATAATCTTAAAGTCCCTTTAAGAAGTCGTCAACAAAAAAACAAACAAATAAGCACCATAAACGACAGGAACTACAACATCAATAAATTAAATTCTTAGCATACATTAATAAAAAAGAAAAACAGAACTATTACATCCATCAGAGTTTTAGCAGGGAATCTGATATGATTAGCCATTGTAGCCAGATGAAAAAAACAAAACAAAAAAAAGAACCCAAACATACACGACTCCAAGAACTTGACTTACCACAAACACACCTCAAAGCAGTGACCCCTTAATAAAGAACTAAATGTATGTGTGTGTGTGTGTGTGTGTGTGTGAAAATATTGTAGAAAATAGGAAAGAAACTGGTTTGGTAAATAATCCAAAGTTCCTTAGTATTTTTGTAATTATTTTTAAAAAATAGAGCTCGATACGAAAGTAGAGCATAAATATATATATATATATATATATATATATATATATATATATATATATATATATATATAATTATTTATTTAAAAATATGATTCCAACTCGCTACATAAGAGGTCTCATGTTTCAAAACAAGAGCCTAAAACTTCAAAATAATATTTGAATTAACTTGAGTTAAATCTCCGTAGACGCTCAAGGCAGACTATGCGAAAACTTCCTCCGTCGTAAATTTAGCCACCCCCACCTTACCGTGACCCGGCATCAATGAAAGTAACTCTATACTGATACAAATTATTAACACACCACCCCTGCCGATTCTAAAGAATCCGCCATTGATGTTACCATGGGAATTTTTGATTTCAATTCTGACCATACTATTAAAACTCGTAAATTTAAGAAATAAGTCATTCCCCAAAAATTTCGCTTGAAGATGGAACAGAGCCTTCTTTAACTTGAGTTAATTCAAATATTATTTTGAAGTTTTCGGCTCTTGTTTTGAAACATGAGACCTCTTATGTAGCGAGTTGGAATCATATTTTTAAATAAATAATTATATATATATATATATATATATATATATATATATATATATATATATATATATATATATATATTTAAAAATATTTTTTGTGGTACAAAACTTTATTACGGCGTTAAAAACAAGAATATTTTTACATTGGACCATGATGTTATTAAAATAAAATACCAGCCGACCGGTTTCGCCCCCTCTCTTCAGAGCTGTAAACGCCGTAATATATATATATATATATATATATATATATATATATATATATATATATATATATATATATATATATATATATGTATATATATATATATATATATATATGAATGGTGGACTCTTCTGTTCTATTCGACGTATGAGGGTCAACAACCGTGTTCCTTGGAACTGACAGCCAGACACCAGTAGTATAGTATATAATTAATTTTATTTTTTTACTAGTATCTGTGGCGGATATATTATTAGGTTGGTGCAAAAATAATGTCGTTTTTTTAGGCATTTTTTAACGTCAAAAACGACATTATTTTTGCACCAACCTAATAGTTTTTATTATTTATTTTGATCTTATTTATAAATAGAGTGTATTTGGTGACGATATAAAATAATTATATATTTGGGGTTAGTTGAAGAATTATTAATCTATTGTCTGTAATGAAACACTCGCACACATACACTCACATATGTAAATTATTTTCTTTTCAGATAATAAATTATCTAAAAAAATTATACAAATGTTGTTTTTTTTTAAATCCGAGCGCTTTTGGCTATACTTTTAGCCATTTTCAAGGATGAAATATTTTAACTGTTAAATAAGAAATAGTTTGTTGCATGTATGTATTTATATAATGTTTTCATTTTTTAAAACATGGTCGAGATATTGTGTACATGTTCGTAGTTGATATTATTAAGTATTGTTTTTTTTTCTTTAATTATTAGGTTGTCCCAAAAGTTCGTAAACACTTGCAAAAAATTGAAATTTTACTCGCCAAGTATTAACAAAAACAACAAAAATTATTCCTCAAAATAAAGACTATCATTTTCCAAGACTTTCTGCCATCGATCTGCAAGCTTTCGGATCTGGTGAAAGTACCATTCAGCCGGCTTCGAATCAAATAATTCTTGACACGCTTCCTCGACTTCATCAAACGAATCGAATCGGCGGCCCTTCAGAAAGTGTTGTATTGAGCGGAAAAAGGCCGTAATCTGATGGAGCACAGTCAGGACTGTAGGCTGGATGTGTCAGAACCTCAACGCCGTCCAGCTCTTCAAACTTGTCTTTGGTCTTCTTGGCGGTGTGTGGCTTGGCATTGTCCTGCTGCATCAAAGCGCGCTTTCAGTTGATCAGAGCCGGGTACTTTTGCTTTTGTAGATCCGCTCCAGTTGCTGAAATTAAAAAAAAAAAAAACCTTGTCTGTTATATTCGATGAAATGTTCATGAAAGAAGGATTGCTGCCTAAATACACAAATTATATATATATATATATATATATATATATATATATATATATATATATATATATATGTGTGTGTGAGTGTGTGTGTGTGTGTGTATGTGTGTGTATAACATAAGGTTATGACATTTTTGAAACTCTATGTTCCTGTGTCATCAATCGATGAACTTTTGTTCAAAAGTAATAGAAGATGCATTACTTTGTTTTAGTTTTTGGAAAAGGTCATCTCCAAATCGAAAATTTCATTTTAACATGTACGAAATAAAGATTTTTTCATGCCATCATTATATATATATATATATATATATATATATATATATATATATATATATATTCTAATCAATGTAATGTATCGTCGATGTATGTATCCGACAGACATTTTTATCACTATAAATGCTATTTTTTTCAGAGGAATATCTCACTTCTTTTATTTATTAACAATATCAATTTTTGTTTTATATATATATATATATATATATATATATATATATATATATATATATATATATATATAAATTTATCCGTACATAAATATCTGGAGCATTGTAGAACTTTCTGGAACTTCTACACTTTTGTAATCGTGTTGCTTACGTTTATGTGTAAGTTTGCATAGCTACAATCTTTTAGATGCGTTCGAAATTGCATAAGCGCGATCCAAATGCATCATTAGAAAATTAAAAAAATAAAGCTTCTGAAATATTTTTAACTTTATTGCATACAATGTTGATTTATTATTTGTAAAAATACATCAATTGTGGCACAAGCCGAAAGGGGACGTGTGTGGAGGCCTGTCATCATTAATTATGTTATACTTAGCTAATCTGATTCACGACCCATTAATTCATTACAGCTCATTCACAACAATATACCACCCTTCTTCATTCAATCCTACATGTGGACCTACAAAAAACAGCCCATGATGTAAATTTTCTTATATACAAATGTTCATATATGTATATATATATATATATATATATATATATATGTGTGTGTGTGTGTGTGTGTGTGTGTGTGTGTGTATGTGTGTGTGAAGAATATATAGAAAATAGGAAAGAACTCGTTAGGTAAATAATCCAAAGTTCTTAGTATTTTTGTTATTATTTTAAAAAAATAGTGCTCGATACAAAAGTAGATATGATTATTTATTTAAAAATATGATTCCAACATGTTACATAAGAGTTCTCATGTTTCAAAACAAGAGCCGAAAACTTCAATATAATTATTTGAATTAAATTGAATTAAAATACTACGCTCTGTTCCATCTTCAAGCGATATATTTTTTGGAAAAACTTATATCTGAAATTTTCGTGTTTTATAAGCATATTCATCATTGAAATCAAAATTTCTCTGGTAACGGCTAGAGCAATTGTTTAAAGAAAAAGGGGCGTATGGTGTTAATGTCAATTCAGTGTATGGTTGGGGTGTCTAAAATTAAAAGCGGAAGATGACATCGTCTAGTCTGGTTAAGTGTCTATGGGGATTTATTCTTTTTTTTATTTTATTTTTTATTTTTTCTGAAAGGGTTTTGTGTATATAAAAACTGTCGTAAATCGCTAACATTTGTTTTTTGACGACTTCATAAAGGGTTATCTTTTTTTGTAGGCCATTTAAACTATTTATTAATAATTATTTTATTGTTTGTTTCATGCTAATTATTCAATGCAAAAATTTGATGATGTCTATTGTTTAATAGATTTTTATTATTTAGAAACTTAATAATGTGTAGTTTTTCATGTAGGCATATAGGGCATGGGTCCTCCCAGGTTTTACAAGTTCTAGTTTTGTTTATAATTTTCCATTTAACTTTTGGTGTTTTATTCATTTCCTTCAAATGCCAAAAATATTTAGATAGAGATGTCTGATTTATTTTATTTATATTGTTCAAAGAGCACTTATGCTGCCTCTATCTGGCTTTAAATTCATTCTTCGTAGACCCAATGTATATCATATTAGTATTAGTACTCTCAGTGGATGAGATAGTACATTGGTATACCACAGATTTGACGCAGCATTTATTTTCGAATGGGCAGTCTTCTGGGTTTCTACAATCACATAATTTTTCGCTATTTTTGTCTAATTTAATTGCAGGGTTTTTATTAATACTATTCGGGATTTTATTATTGTTTTTTTATTATACTTTCTACATTTTCAGTGCAGCTGTAACTTAATTTTAGGGTGTTTTTATTTAATATTTTACTAAGTCTACTATTGGTAGGAAAGTGTTTTTCAATTAAAGCTAGGAATTTCTGTCCTAGCTTACTGCTAACCATTTGGTTGAACGGAGGGGTATACCAAATGATTTTTCTTTTCCTGTTTTTTTTTTCTGGTTAGTACAATTGTTTCTATAAGTGATGTTGGCATTTTTGTATCCACTATTTTTTAGGGCAGCGTTATAAAAGTTACTGTGTTGTTGGAATATTTCTTTATTAGCGGAGTTAATGCTGATTCTATTCTCTATTGATGAGGGTATATGTTTAATTATGGATGGAGGGTGGTTTGACTTCGGGTGTATATATAAGGGGTTAGTGTTTGTTTTTTTATAAGGTTGGTATGTGTCGTTACGTCGAGGAAGTTTACCCTTTTCAATTTAGTACAGACTGTTTTTTTTAAGTTTAGATTTTTAAATTCACTAAATATAATCTTTCTAATTTTCTCTATTTTAAAAACTCCTCACTGCCATAAGCCCGTCATCTCTATACAGTTTAATGTCCTTAATATCTATTTCACGGTGCGCGGTTAAGTTGTACAGTATTAAAAGACCAACAAGGTCAGAAGACTCTGCAGAGTCTAAAGATCCCATAGTGATGTCAAAAAGGTAATTATTGTTTTTTATCCATTGGTCCCCATTATGAGTACAGATTTTTTTTGCACTGAGAATTATATCTATTTCTTCCTTTGTCACGCTGGAATACACAGCGGCAAACTCCAGGGCAGTCGTTAATAGATCCTTCGATATTGACGGGTAGTAATCCACGATATCGAACTGTAATAGGGTGCAATCAGGTTTATTTTCAATATTGGCAAACCAATTGATTACATCTTTGGTATTGATCCATAATTTTAATCCAAGGTGGTTTTTAATTTGGCAAGTAATTCTTTCCAGGATTTTTTTGCTGATCTTACCTATGTCGGGTCGGGTAGGGTTAATTATTCTTGTAGTAGGGTTTTCCATAAAATCTTGTTTGTGGTCTTTAAGAGTCATGTACCATTCCTTTTCAGGAAGTTTGCCTACTCTATCGCTAATTTTTAACTTAGAGGGAATTTTTTTACTAGCTCTGTTAATGCTATTAACCATATTTATGTTGTGGTTGCAAGCGTTTTTATAAGTCCTGGTTAAGTTTTTTTTTAATTAGGTTGTTTGTAGTCATCTGCTGCCAATTTGTAGAAGTTGTCAGTTTTGGCAGTATTTTATCACAATCATTGATGCTTTTAACTATTTGGTCGAGTATATATATATATATATATATATATATATATATATATATATATATATATATTTATATATATATATATATGTAATTATTTATCTAAAATCAGGTTTATCATTAATATCAGTAAACCAATTGATGACATCTTTGGTATTAATCCATAATTTTAATCCAAGGTCGTGTTTAATTTGCCAAGTAATTCTTTCTAGGATTCTTTTCTAGGATTTTATCTTACCGATGTCGGGTCGGGTAGGGTTAATTATTCTTGTAGTAGGATTTTCCATAAAATCTTGTTTGTGGTCCCTAAGAGTTATGTAGCATTCCTTTTCAGGAAGTTTACCTTCTCTATCGCTAATTTTTACTTTATCAGGAATTTTTTTTACTAGTTCTGTTAATACTATCAACCATATTTATGTTGTTGTAAGCTTTTTTATAAGTCCCCGTTAAGTTTTTTTTTTTTTTAAATTAAGTTGTTGTAGTCATCTGCTGTCAATTTATAGAAGTTGTCAGTTTTGTCAGACTTAACTAGTATTTTATCACAATCATTGATGCTTTTAACTATTTGGTCGAGATGTTTTTGGAAGTGGCTTTTCTTTTTTTGAAAGGAGATGTTATTGATAATGTTAAGTAGGTTTTTTTTTAAATTCATATAGCTTTTTGTTGAATGGTGCAACTTTTTTTACTTTTAAAGCCGTAAACTTTGTGTTCTCTATTTGTTGAGTTATTCCCACGAAAGTAGAAGTATGCTTTCCATCTCATTCTTCTAATTAATTCCTCTGTTTTTTGTAAAAGTTTAACAAAATAATTCCGTTTGTTTGTTTGTGGAATGTTTTTCAGAGAAATTCCAAAATTTACTTTTTCCATATTTTTAAAGAAGTTATTTTAAAAATAAAGGTTCAGAGTGCTCGACCTTAATTCGGGAGCCAATATATGTGAAGAATATATAGAAAATAGGAAAGAACTCGTTTGGTAAATAATCCAAAGTTCTTTAGTATTTTTGTTATTATTTTAAAAAAATAGTGTTCGATACAAAAGTAGAGCATTAATATAATTATTTATTTAAAAAATATGATTCCAACACGCTACATAAGAGTTCTTATGTTTCAAAACAAGATGTGAAAACTTCAATATAATTATTTGAATTAAAGTACTAAGCTCTGTTCCATCTTCAAACGAAATTTTTTTTGGAAAAATTTATATCTGAAATTTACGTGTTTTATAAGCAGATTCATTATTGAAATCAAAATTTCTATGGTAACGGCTAGAGCAATTGTTGAAAGAAAAAGGGACGTAAGGTGTTAATAATTTGTATCGATGTCTCAGTTACATTCAACAGATGTAAAGTCAGGGTAAGGTTGGGGTGTCCAAAATTAAAAGCGGAAGATGACATCGTCTAGTCTGGTTAAGCGTCTATGGAGATTTATTTATTTATTTTATTTTTTCATAAAGACTTCATAAAGGGTTATTTTTGTAGGGCATTTTAACTATTTATTAGGACTATGTATTTTTAAAATTATTTTATTGTTTGTTTGTTTTCATGCTAATTATTCAATGCAAAAATTTGATGATGTCGATAAAAAACCGTTAACTCATGTCTATTGTTTAATAGATTTTTATTATTTAGACACTTAACCAGACTTACGCATAAACGAAAAGAACACGATTCCAGAAAGTGTAGAAGTTCCAGAAAGTTCTAGAATGCTCCAGAAATTTATGTACGGATAAATTTATATATATATATAAGCGAATGAGCCAATTGGAGTAAAGTGCCATACAGATTTAAATTTTTCCCACTTGTGACGAATGCAGCTATCGACTTTTTTGCATGCTAGCATGATAGTTAGAATTCATCTCAGTCAGTTGTTGGCTCTCACGCTGGCCAACAGAATCTTCCTGCCTATTCGCGGCAGCCAGCTATAGGCTCTCACTCTGCCCAGTAGAAAATGACCGCAAATTACATGAAAACTGTCGTAGAAGCATGAAAAAATCGATTATTTCCACTATCGATGTGATTTGGGAAATGCACAGTCGGTCTTGGCCTTTCCGCGAACTTGGAGCATGTGCATGTAAGTTTTGGTGCAAATCCGTCGAAAATTGCGGCCGTGCATTCGATACACACACACACACATCCTGCCTTTTATAGATATATATAAATGAAAGTGTAAATGTTGTTGAAATATATTTTTTATAATATGATCATTTTAATTTGTGATTAATTTATGTATTATTATCAAATCTGTTGTGAGAAACAAAGCGAAAGGTCCAAGCGTTAGAGAACAAGTGCTTGAAAAAACTTTTTGGAACTTTATATTGGGAGTTTGTGCGGAAAACGTTAAAAGTTTTGTGTGACACCAGGAACCTTTTCTCGCCACTGTCAAATGGAGGAAAATGGTCTCGTTTGGACACATTTACAAGGCACAACAACCTGTGAAATAGCATCATGCAAGGTGCCGTTGAAGGTAGACGTATGAGAGGTTGCCAAAATGAAAACTGGTCGGACAATGTCAAGCAATGGTCAGGTATAACTATAGCAGAATTACTGATGATTGCCGTTCAAAGACCGTTATGGAAAAGAGTATGGCTTCTGCATTTGGACCCCCACTGCGATTACAAAAGCCAAGGGGATGATGATGGTGATGATGATGATGATATTAAATTATAGGTTTTCAAATTAAATTTGAAATTTCTAGTCGTCATGTAGATGCGTGAAAGGAGTATATCTTTTAGGAAAGGAGATATTTGAAAAAAATAAACGAACGACAGTATGTTTCATGCCACAGTATGCTTCAATTCCCAATCGTCTATCTTCTCTGGGTCTTGGCGTCAGTGTCCACACACACACTCATATATATATATATATATATATATATATATATATATATATATATATAAAACAAAAGAAAACACTTTCTGGTTTCTACTCGTCGGATCTGATAAGGTAATGTAATTAGTTGCTGCTTTGATCTGCAAAAATCCCTTGCTCGTTTTCCTTACACACAATTGTGTCGTTCATTCTGATCTGAAGAAGCTAAGAGCAAACTTTACGACTTTATGTCGTGATCTTCACATATACTGAACCGTCTAGGCATTCTATGCCTATTGAATTGTTTAGGTTACAACACTATCTATCTATCTATCTATCTATCTATCTATCTATCTATCTATCTATCTATCTCAGTCTGTTCATAACCATCTATCTATCTATCCATCTATCTATATATCTATCTATCTATCTATCTACCTATCTATCTATCACAGTCAGTTCAGTTTGTTTCTAATTTTGAATGAAGCAAGAAAGGTAACAATTGTATATTTGTGATAATGCTTTTTCCATTATCCATATATAAAGCCATACTGATGTATTTCTTAGGGAAAGAATAGACAGGAAACCGTGGAGAGACATGATCGCTCATATACTGAAGTAATACATTACGTGTAAGTAAAGTTTGGGTCCTTTATTAGGTTAGTGCAAAAATAATGACGTAATAATGTCGTTTTTTGTACGTTACTAGTGGTATGTGATGAAAGACCACGTATCAAGTCCCGCCCTCCCGAAAAATGTGATCAACAGGGGATAGAAAATTGCGCATGCTCAGAAGAGACATGGCGCATAAAGAAACACACACGTAGATAGATAGATAGAGAGAGAGAGATAGATAGATAGAGAGAGAGAGATAGATAGAGAGAGAGAGAGAGAGAGAGAGAGAGAGAAAGAACGCAAGAAAAGAAAACGTTTCTTCATAAATTTGAATGTTAAGTCCTTCAGAATTGTGGACTTGCCCAGAAGAGATAAGGAAAAAAATAGAGGCCATGATTAAGATCACTCAAGACAATTAACGTCTCCCACTTTTTTACGGATATCTCTTTTGAAGGAGTTTTATTCTTTTTCTTTGACATCCCAAAATCGATAATCGTTATTCGCGTACTACTTTTAGTATGCTAATTCTCAGGTTATGCGCAACAGAACAATACAATTAAGACATAAAACTGAGAGATATACGATTATCGTCAACTTTTTGTGGATGTTAATTTGCATTCACGTATACAGACAACCTCTTTCAATATATTCATATAAACCATGGATATTTTATCTATTAGTTTCTCACACTCACACGCACTCACACACACACACACACACACACACACACACACACACACACACATATATATATATATATATATATATATATATATATATATACCGAGTTTAACAGCAAAATTGTCTAAATTGTGTAACAGCAAAATTGTGCAATTGTTAGCTTAAGATTTGAACCGTTCCATCTTAGAAATGATCAAAGATATCTTACTGGAATTCTCCGAGATTTTTATATTACAATTAGACTCTACTTTAAACAATAAATATGTACTTAGCTCTATGTTGAAAAAAATGATACCTTTTGCTGTTGTGACCTCCTGAACTAGTGATCCATTTTCGTCTCTTCTGTTCCCCCTTTTAAAAATTTATTCACCGTTCCTTTCTTGAATGGACATTGAAGATTAATCGAGAGTATAAATGTCGGTACAATTATTGAAAGCCTGGATGATCTTTTTCCTCTCACCATTGCTCAGTTGGGAAAATAGTGGGGCTGATGCAAAAAGATTTTAACCTGTTCTCTTTCTAGCTGAATAACTCAAAATACCTTTCAGTGATTCTTACAATAAATGCTGTCAAGATGGCTAAACGTCTTATCTGAAAACCTGGAAAAAAGAAACTCAGTTAGTTTTTTTTAGATATTAAACATTCTTTGGGATGGAGAATCCATCCTATGCTGTTACACGATTTGGAAAATTTTGCTGTTACTCCCGGTATATATATATATATATATATATATATATATATATATATATATATATATGTATGTATGTATGTATGTATGTATGTATCGCTATCTATAAAAGAGAACCATGACACAATTCACGCATAATGTTGGAAATAGTATGCCTTACTGCTTGACCTTTGTGCCGGAAGATCCAATACAGGTATTTCAGAGTGTTTGGGTGTAAGAGAGTCCAGAAAGAGTTGGATGAGTCTAATAGTGATTATGTTTGGAGTGATCACAACTGATGACGACGCTATGCTTCCATTCATCTTCCGATAGGGCCTCAGACTCAATACAGAAGCCTACATCAATTGCCTTGAAGAGGTACTGTTGCCGTGAATTAAGAGGGTGGCTGCTAGAAGACACTATGTTTGGCAGCATGACTCTGCACCATAACACACAAGAATCATGAGTGTCAGATGATTTCTGCGACCACATCACACCTTACATCTGGCCAACTAATCAACAGACAGCAAACATCTTGATGTGTTGGGTGATGTTGATCAAGAGACCAACAAAACTCCTTGTAAAAGAAAATTGTAAACTGAAGGAAAGGATTATGGCAGCACCCAGAAGAGTTGCAGGAGTTCCCGAAGTCGTCTTTAGTATTTCAAGAGATTTTTTAAGTAATTTTGGTAGATATAACTGTTAAAATTAGATGTCAGTGTTACTTTCGTTTTAGCGTAATTTAGACGACAATGTAGCCATCGCAACCTGTATATCTGCTAAAATGAGATGCCAGTGTTATTTTCATTTTTGCGCCATTTAGACGACAATTTGTCCATCGCACCCTCTATATCTGTTAAAAATGAGATGACAGTGTTGTTTTCATTCTGGCGGCATTTAGACGATAATTTATCCATCTCACCCTGGATATCAGCTCAAATGAGATGACAGTGTTAATTTCATTTTTGCGTCATTTAGACGACAATTTATCTATCGCACCCTGTATATAGATCCCAAGAGTATGCTTCCCCGATCACTACAATCTTTGGTTGTTCAACTCTAGGATCAAATGTTAACATTACTACTTTTCTTTTTATGTGTTATGCCTTTCAGGACGTAAACGATCATGGCTCTCCACCTCCCTCTATCTCTTGTAGATCTCAGCAAGTTCCTTCCCTCTGCTTCCTCCAATGGCTCACGTTCTGTCATCCGCCTGCTCAAGCTCGTCAGGCATGTTACACGTTGCTTTCACTTGTCTCTCTTTCCCACTATTCGACCCGTGAGTATCAGATTCTCCAGGGCATCCTTCCTCGTTATGTGTCCCAGAAACTTCCGCTGCCTCTCCCTGATGTTAAGTATAAGCCTTCTCCCTGTTTTCATCCTCTCTAAGACGTCATTGTTGCTCATACGCTCGATCCATGATATCCTTAGAATCCTTCTGTAGAACCACATCTCTGTCACCTCGAGTCTTTATCATTGAGGAATTCGTCCAAAATTCGCTGCCGTAAAAAAGGACAGATGTCACGTAACAGCTCAGTATCCTTTTCTTTGTTACCAAAGAAATCCTCCTGTTTGGCAATACTCTGTCCAGGTTTTGGAATGTGTCATTTGCCATCCCAATACGTCTACGGATCTCAGTGTCGCAACTACCGTCCTCTGTCAAAACTCTTCCCAGATATTTAAACTTCGCGTCTGCTTGATTCTAGTGATTCAGACCTGCAAATCGCATTTAGGGCTCATCCTCTTACCGATGACCATGCATTCTGTCTTCTTGTAGTTTATACTTAGTCCTTTCTTCTCGCTCTCCCTCGCTACCTTCTGTAGGAGATTTGTTAAAATTATTTTCCTTGTCTGCTATCAGTGTCATCTGTGTATCTTATATTTTTAAGGCTGTGGTCGTCAATGCTAAATCTGGGTAGGGTTTTCAATTCTCTCGGAATTGCCTTCTTTGCCACATAAACCCGTAAAATGTCCTTCTTACACTGTAATCTTGTGCCTCGAGTGCTTCCTGAGCTTCGTACATTTGAACATCATCGCAAAAAAAACAAACGAAAACAAACATTACCGTAGAATTAAGGAAAACTACCCATTAGAGGGCAAATGCAAATCGAATAGGTACCAGGAAAGCATTACCCCTAAAGAAAGTACGACAAACCATAAGATTTACATCGGCATTTCTGCAGGAGAATTTAAAAAGAGAATCAGTACACATAGACATTCATTCGCCAATCCAAAACAGCCCTTTTGAAAAAATGTTGGAAATTGGAGGAAAAGGGTCTGAATCCTCAAATAAATCGGAAAATTCTAGGTTTTGCGAACACCCAAAATAGTTTTAGGGATAGGTGCAAGCTGTGTTTAGAAGAAAAAAAAATCAGGATGAGAAAATATAAAGATCAATGCAAACTATTAAATCAACGGAGAGAACTAATTACGAAATGTAGACATAGAAATAAATTCCAAATTATTTAAGAATACATAATGGGGCGTATGTGTACGTATAGTAGCATATATGTATAAAAATGTAAATGTACATATATGTATGTAGGGAGATATGTACGCAGATAAGTATGTTGGACAGCCTGTATTATTCCATTGCGTGCTATGAGATTACACACAGTCTATAAATCTATAACTCAACTAATTTACATTAATCTTAACGGGCTTAAGTTTAAATCCCTCATGACTTATTAATATTATTAATAATATTGGACTCCTGTTTTAAAAAAAGAACAAAAAAATACAACAAACAAACCAAAAAACAATTTACTGTGAATCCCAGAAAGAGACACTCCGAGACTTTTTATAAGAAACGCCACATACTAGGAACTGATATTAAACAACAAGCGACAAGTCTTGGCCACTACATAGTAGGAACTGTTATTAAATTACAAACAACAAGTCCTGACCATAAATAAAATTCAACACCAGACCGATTCCCCGGGATAAGATACCTTACGCCCCCACCAATCGCTAGCACAAACTCACTCTCATTAACAAGGCGCGTACGAGAGGAGGACTGACATTGAAAATAAATTTAAAACAATGTTTCGAGACAGACACTTTCAGACTGATGATAGACGTATACAGAACGGCTATATTTATATTGAGGCAATTTTTTTTTTGCTGTAAAAAATGCACATGCTTTGTTAAAATAACAACATCGAGCTCTCTGTGGATTATTTTTAATAATTAATATTTCAAGGATCCACCCGTATTATATACCAACGGATCGATTACCTGTACTATATATATATATATATATATATATATATATATATATATATATATATATATATATATATATTCGACTCTCCCGTCGAATTCGACGTATGAGGGTCAAGCAGATCAGTTCCCAGGAAACCGAGAGGCCGAAAGCAGTACATGCGATTCAGTTATATTGGTGAAGGTTTCCTGCAGGAACATCCACGCTTTTTGAAGGGCCGAATACAGACAGCTGGTACACAAACGTCCCTCCGCAGGTTTTGAATTCAGAGTTATCCTTCTAGACTAGTTGATATCCAAGGCTATAGTACCCAGTCTGTCCTGCTAGCTGGACAAGGGTATTAGCACATGAATGTGATGGATTCGACTGGAATTCGAACTCGGCTCTGTCTCTCTCTGTCTCTCTGTCTCTCTGTCTCTCTCTCTCTCTCTCTCTCTATATATATATATATATATATATATATATATATATAAAGACAATAGGGAAACTGTCATTGTCGATATTGTTTTTATTGCTGTGTTGATGGACAGTATCTGCACACGTGGCATTGACGTAATTTCAGTTAACAGTATGAAGATAGCGTTCTCTAAATTCTTCCAGTTGCTAAGGACATTTTGTTTTTGTTACTATTAGTTACTTTTTTTAATAAATTCATTTCGTTTCGCCTTGAAATATCCACATCGCACGAAACGCATCGGCAAATATTACAGTTTTCCTGTTGTCTTTACATTTATAAATATTGTCTTTTTCTAGTGGTTACCTCTGAGAATTTTTTCCTATATATATATATATATATATATATTGGGCCGACGAATATTCTTATGGGTTTTAAATGAAATCGATAAATAGAACGGATTTTTTTTGTTTTCTTCTGAAAAATATTTTATGATTTTATTTTTATTTCTTGGTTTTCTATCGATACGTCGATTGTATTTCTCAAAACGTTTAAACGCGTCTTGAGATTTATCAATCGAAGTAGCGTTTAAGCTTATAATTTGTGAAGGGTCTTTATTAATATTTTACTGAAACACTGTAGTTTTTTTTTCCGAGGGAGTGATGATGCTTTCTCAATATATACCCGCAAATTAATATTATCTATTCTAGCGGGCGGTATTTAATCTAGCTACTGCGGAAGGCTCTTGATTAGGCCTTCATTTCAATAGATAGGGAGAAGCAGATGCGATAGGCAATAATAAACTACAGAATAACTCAAAATTGATTGCTGCTTTTAAGTATTGTATTAATATTTAAGCTTACCTTTCAAAAGTTCAACGATAATTCTTCTGCTGCAAAGTAATTTAAAGATAACTTGATGCATGTCGGTCCTTACTTTCCATACAAATATTTATTTTTATTTCATGCGTGCTTTTTGCTAGATTTCGCAATTAATTACGATTATTCACAAATTTGTTTCCATGTTAGAAAAATTGTTAGCTTACAAAAGGATTCGTCGCAAAAAATAACGTCAAATATCGACGTAATGTAAATTCCGTTGAAAGCACGAAGAGACACGGACATAATAGAAACAAAGAAACAAAATGTTAAAAAGTCACACATCGCAATGTTTCAAATGTTTTCATTCTGTTTACTGTTAGTAACATAAGCCTTGACTTACCTGACTATATAAAATGTACTTTGACATTAAAAACATAGAAAAAAAATTATTATAAAAAAAAAGTTGTTTATTTATTATTAGTTTAAAAGCCGCCATATCGGGCGGCATTTAAGCAAGGTTCTGCGGCGTGCTCCAGATTGGCCCTTCATCACAATATGAACTGATGAGTAGATGCGATAGGCCACAATAAAATACAGAACTCAAAACTGATCGCTGCGTTTAAGTATTCCTTTAATATTTAAACTTACCTTTTAAAAGTTCATCGAAGATGAGCTATTGAGAGTTGTATCCCTTCAATTGAAAACATGTGACACACTGACACTAGCATTTATGATATATATATATATATATATATATATATATATATATATATATATATATGTGTGTGTGTGTGTGTGTGTGTTTGTGTGTGTGAGACTGAAAACGAAAATATAGACTTGTTTGCTTCATTTCTACAAAGAGAACTTCTTGTCTGTTTACGGAAAGTCCACGATGCAAGAAATGACATCTACAAATATACAAAACAGTATAGACACACAAAACAAATATATTTGAGCAATCCCCTTTAGGACGAACATCAAAACATCAATTTAAAAATTGCTGACGTAGTCGTAAAATACATATAAATTTCCAGTGTATTTTCGGTTTGTATAAGCAATTATTAAAGATATTTTTTGCGCTATATCGGTTTCATCATTTTCAAATACCGCTACGTTGCGTTATTCATTGACAATAGTGTGTTTTTGTTTTTTCCTACTTTAGCATATTTGTTATTGTTGTGGTAGGATCCACCTAATTTGCATAGTGGGGTACCGACCATATAAATATGGTTGGTACCGGGAAGAGAGGGAAGGATCAAGAGATTCTGAGACCGAGAGACAGACAGAGGGGAACCCGGACGAGGCTTTGCCGAAGGGCAAGGTTTCGTCCGGGGAGGTTGACGGGGCCTGAACCCTTCTAGACGGTTTCAGAAAGGCCATATTTTTGGCCGAGCCTACGGACTCGGAGATACCCACATTAAAACGCCCTTGTGCCACATTCGATCCTCGTGGGTGGATTGATAAATACAGGAATCAAGAGATTCCTCGGCGACTGTCGAACACTCTGCATTAGCAGAGGGGAACCCGGATGAGGCTTTGCCGAAGGGCAAGGTTTCGTCCGGGGAGGTTGACAGGGCTTGAACCCGTCTAGGCGGGTTCAGAAAGGTCATATTTTTGGCCGAGCCTACGGGCTCGGGGATACCCACATTAAAACGGCCTTGTGCCACATTCGATCCTCGTGGGTGGATTGATAAATACAGGAATCAAGAGATTCAACCAGAGACTCTGCCCGACCGCGACTCACTCAACACATTCTCCAGGAACGGTCTTTCCAGGAATATACAAAAGACTATATGTAAATATTGTGTACACTTTCTTGTTTCAATACATTTTGTTCTAAGTACATTTTGTATTGCATTATTATTCCATGCATTAGTCAAGTTTCAACAGTTATTAAATTTAACAAACATATATTAATGTTTATTATACTTAATGTTTTTATCATTGTTTATTTTTGCTTTTTATATTTTGTTTATTATATTGATTTTCTGTGGTATATTATTTTTTGTTATTGGTAATGAGGTGTGGGATTTCTTTTTGTTCTTTTCTATCTTAGGTAGAAAGCGATTAATGGAGATATTTTCCGAAAAATTGCAAGTTAAACTATTAGATATTGTAGTTGGTGTATAACTAAACTATTTAAATTATTACTATTCGACTGACATATTCCAAGTAGAAAGATAGAGAACATTGATTGCATAATTTTGCTGTTTTAATTTTTTGCATTGTTCGTACAGTTGTACTCATTTATATTGTAACATTCACGAGGTTTTGGTCGTTGTACACTCCGGCCGTCTTGGGGTGATATTTTTTTGAATTTTGAACCGTTCCAAAAATAGTCAAACTGTATATTGGAGTTTTTGAAGATTGGTTCCAGGATATTTGTGAAGACGTACTTCCCATGTTTATTTCTTGAAATGGGCTGAATATCACATTCATATTTTCACTCACGCATTAACCGAATATCCGCTCCGAATCGTAACATCAAAAATGCAATAAAACTATTAAATTACTTAAGCTTTTAATTGCTTTTATAAATAAGATATATTAAGGAAACTATTTCCGATGAATAATGAATTTTTACTAGAATTATTTTCATTTTCAACATTTTACTTTTTATTTATAAGGTTTAAAATGCTTTAAAATTGTGTATAAATTTCAGCTTTTTAGATGATATTATTATTAAGCGAAAACTATATTTACTAATCATAAACTGAAAAGCTTAACACAAATTATCAAAGATTAATATTTTAAAAATAATTTTAATCTTTTTTTATTAGTGTATATACGTGCTGATTCTTGTAAGCATCGGTGACCATACGCAACATTATCAAAAAATAAGTGAAATAACTATATCGAATTTAAAGACCAAATTTCTAAAATTCAATAAATTAGGGAGAATATTTTCCTATATTTATAAGATTACTGACTACTTAAATATTATAGAAAATAGGCGCTCACTTTATTTTCTTCAATTATGATTACAGATAAATTCTCCCTAGAGCAACATTAGACATATCATCATCATCAGCTGTGAACCCGTCAAGGTAAATTCTTCCTTCGCTATTTGAAACTTAAAGTAAATAATATTTCGTTTCTAATAACATTAGTTATACTTCAACTAATATTCCACAGATAAAGTTTCAAAAAATATATTTTATTCTTTCATGATTCTTTAAACCTAGAACAAACTCGAACAGTTGTCTAAGAAACGGTCGTCTTTCATGATGTTACTGGAAAAAAATAAAAATCTATTCCAATCAATATAATTTTGGTTTACATTACAACAAAGTATTTTGGTTACTGGAAATAGTAAATTTAATCCTTTAACTTTGAATTAAAGCTAAATTGAAATATTTAACATAGATTTTCAATTCAAAAGCATAATTTAAAACGATAGGTGCCGCAATTTTTGTGGGTGTAGCTATGATTTTCATATTGTAAGTTTTCATTTACAATTTCCTGTAAACAAAATACTCTGGTGTATTTCAAACAAAAATTATCTTGATTGGAATCGACTTTCATTTTTATTTAACTAAAATTGTTGATCAGCGCTCGTTTTTATGTCGTTTTCGATTGTAATGTAATTCTCTTTATAAAAAAAATTTTTCCAAAAATAAAATCTACTTTTCTGAAACATTACTTGATGATTATTAGCTGACTTAAGGTTTAATTATTTTGATTTGAAACAAATATTATTTACTTTAAATTTAAAATAACACAGAAATGCATTTTTAAACAAAATAGTAGCTGTTTTTAACAGACAGTAGCCATGTTTATGTGTTTGACGAATGATGATATGTCATCAGTATAATTTCTGTTTGAAATATACCAGATTGTTCTTATTGGAAATAGTAAATTTCATCCTTTACCTTTCAATTAAGGCTAAAATGAAACGTTCAAGGTAGATTTTTCAATTTTAAAAGATTAATTTAAAACCATAGTTGTCGAAATTTTTTGTGGAGGTAGCTATGATTTTCATATTGTAACTTTTCATTTTTTTCTCCTTAATATCTCAAAAATGTAGCAACAGATCAGCGAGTAATATGAAGAAATATAGAAAGAATAAACCTTTAGGAAAGAAATTTTCATTGAAATTTGACCGACTGTTTGTTAAATATGACTGAGAGCGAACATGTTGCAAGTTTTTGGTTCGTTTTTGAATAGAGGATATCTTGGCCGTCTTTGAAAATCTCCGTTAAGAAATTAATTCGATAAACATTTTGTCCACAACAATAGACACGTTCCAATTCTAAGACGTTATCGATTACACCTCACGAACAACGAAATATACATTACTTATTATTCTGCACACACTGTATGCTTAAATCTTTGGATGATATAATGCATAACATCTTAGAATTGGAAATGATTAAAAATAACTAAAACAAACAAATAAATCATTGATACACGGGCATACGTATATTTGTGTATGTTAGAATCTATCGTTGGAAACTAATATATATATATATATATATATATATATATATATATATATATATATATATATATATATATATATATATGGAGAGAGAGAGAAAGAGAGAGAGGTGAAATATATAGATAAGTATCGAAATGCAAAATTTTGTATTGAGCAATTTTTGTTATCTATAGACAACTCAAAACTGCTCAATACAAAATTCAAAATTGAATATGTAGCGCTAAGATATTTAAGAAAAGGCTAAAATGCTAGCAACCTCGCAACCCGGGTTTCGACCCTAAGATCTCCTCTATCCTGAGAAGAACTTACGGTCGAACCCCGTGTTGCGAGGCTGGTTGGCATTTGAACTTTTCAAAATAACGTATAAACGGAAAATATATTATTTTTACAGATTTACTTATATATATATATATATATATATATATATATATATATATTAAAAGAAAAACAGACCACTTTAAGGTGCACTTATAATAATTTATTTCAGCAGAGTCCTTTTAAAGGACACCGGATCATCAGATAGCACTTCCAGATTTTTGGAAGTACTATCTGATGATCCGGCGTCCTTTAAAAGGACTCTGCTGAAATAAATTATTATAATGGTACCTTAAAGTGGTCTGTTTTTCTTTTAATATTAGTTCTGGATTTACATTGAGCTCTCAGGATTTCATCCTCCTTGGGATTACCCATACGGATTACCAAGTTCTTCATAACGTAAATATATATATATATATATATATATATATATATATATATATATATATATATATGTATATATGTATATATATATATATATATATATATATATATATATATATATATATATGTATATATGTATATATATATATATATATATATATATATATATATATATGTGTGTGTGTGTGTGTATATATAAATATAAATAAATATATAATATATATGTATAATTATTTATATATTATATGCGCGGTACTTAGTAGAAAGCGCTCAATATCAGAGATAGAGTTAACATATATGGTTGGATAGATGTGAGCTTGTGACTGATCAGTTTGTCTGACGATCGCTAAAGCGTGAAACCCAGGGCCACAAGCTCACATCTATCCACCCATATATATATATATATATATATATATATATATATATATATATATATATATATATAATTATTTATTTAAAAATATGATTCCAACTCGCTACATAAGAGGTCTCATGTTTCAAAACAAGAGCCGAAAACTTCAAAATAATATTTGAATTAACTTGAGTTAAAGTAGGCTCTGTTCCATCTTCAAGCGAATTTTTGGGGGAATGACTTATTTCTGAAATTTACGAGTTTTAATAGTATGGTCAGAATTGAAATCAAAAATTTCCATGGTAACATCAAGGGCGGATTGTTTAGAATCGGCAGGGGTGGTGTGTTAATAATTTGTATCAGTATAGAGTTACTTTCATAGATGCCGGGTCACGGTAAGGTGGGGGTGGCTAAATTTACGACGGAGGAAGTTTTCGCATAGTCTGGCTTGAGCGTCTACGGAGATTTATTTATTTATTTTTATTTTATTCTTTTATTATATCTCTAAATGAAAGGGATTTGTCATTGTGTATATGAAAAGGCCGTAACGTTTGTTATTTGACGACTTCATAAAGGGTTATCAATTTTTGTAGGTTATTAAAACTATGTATATGGGCTATGGATTTTAAAATTTATTTTTTTGTATGCGTGTTTTTAGCTAGTTATTCAGAGCGTAAGTTCGGTTGTGTCGGCAGAAAACCGTTAATTCTTGCCGGTTGTTTAATAGGTTTTTATTGTTTAGAAGCTTAATAATGTGTAGTTTCTCATGGAGGCACAAAGGGCATGGGTCATCCCAAGTTTTGCAAGTTCTAGTCCTGTTAATGATTTTCTATTTTACTTTAGGTGTCCTATTTTTTTCTTTCAGGTGCCAAAAATATTTAGATAGAGAGGACTGATGTCTAAAGTTTATGTTGTTGAAGGAGCATTTATGCTGCCTCCATCTGGTTTTAAAGGCATTTTTCGTGGACCCAATGTATATCATATTATTGTTAGGGTTCTCCGTGGATGATATAGTGCATTGGTATACAACAGATTTGATGCAGGACTTATTTTCTAATGGGCAGTCTACCGGGTTTCTACAATCGCATAATTTTTCCCTATCATTATCTGATTTAAGTGTAGAGTTATTAAAACAATTCAGGTAAGGGGGTTTGTTCAGGATATTATTATTGTGTCTTCTTATTATACCTTCTAGATTTTCAGTGCAGCAATAACTCAATTTTAGTGTGTTCTTATTGAATATATTACTAAGCCTACTTTTGGTGGGAAAGTGTTTATCGATTAGACCTAAGAACGTCTGTCCTAGTTTAATACTAACCATTTGGTTGAACGGAGGTGTATACCAAATGATGTTTCTTTTCCTGTTTTTTTTATTTTGGTTATTGCAATTGTCCCTATATTTAATGTTAGCATTTTTATAACCACTACTTTTTAGGGCAGTGTTATAGAAGTCGTTATGTTGGTGGAATATTTCATTGTTAGCGGAGTTACTGCTAATTCTATTTTCTATTGATGAGGGTATATGTTTAATTGTGGATGGAGGGTGGTTTTACTTCGGGTGTGTATATAAGGGGTTAGCATTAGGTTTTCTATAAGGTTGGTACGTGTTTGACATCACAATGGGATCACTAGACTCTGCAGAGTCTTCTGACTTGGTTGGTCTTTTAATATTGTACAACATCTCTATCTAAATATTTTTGGCACCTGAAAGAAAAAAATAGGACACCTAAAGTAAAATGGAAAATCATTAACAGGACTAGAACTTGCAAAACTTGGGATGACCCATGCCCTTTGTGCCTCCATGAGAAACTACACATTATTAAGCTTCTAAACAATAAAAACCTATTAAACAACCGGCAAGAATTAACGGTTTTCTGCCGACACAACCGAACTTACGCTCTGAATAACTAGCTAAAAACACGCATACAAAAAAATAAATTTTAAAATCCATAGCCCATATACATAGTTTTAATAACCTACAAAAATTGATAACCCTTTATGAAGTCGTCAAATAACAAAAATTACGGCCTTTTCATATACACAAATCCCTTTCACAAAGAGATATAATAAAAGAATGAAATAAAAATAAATTAATAAATCTCCGTAGACCCTCAAGCCAGACTATGCGAAAACTTCCTCCGTCGTAAATTTAGCCACCCCCACCTTACCGTGACCCGGCATCTATGAAAGTAACTCTATACTGATACAAATTATTAACACCCCTCCCCTGCCGATTCTAAACAATCCGCCCTTGATGTTACCATGGAAATTTTTTATTTCAATTCTGACCATACTATTAAAACTCGTAAATTTCAGAAATAAGTCATTCCCCAAAAAATTCGCTTGAAGATGGAACAGAGCCTACTTTAACTCAAGTTAATTCAAATATTATTTTGAAGTTTTCAGCTCTTGTTTTGAAACATGAGACCTCTTATGTAGCGAGTTGGAATCATATTTTTAAATAAATAATTATATTTATGCTCTACTTTCCTATCGAGCACTATTTTTTAAAAATAATTACAAAAATACTAAGGAACTTTGGATTATTTACCAAACCAGTTTCTTTCCTATTTTCTTCAATATTTTCACACACACACACACACACACATATATATATATATATATATATATATATATATATATATATATATATATACATAAACACACACACACACATATATATATATATATATATACATATATATATATATATACATATATATATATATATATATATATATATATATATATGTAAATTTCCAAGAGGATAGAATCCAGGTAGAACTCACTGTCCAGGACAGAGTAAGAACATAATAAAAATGCTTAAACACTAATATTCCATGGTTATAGTTTATAACATTGGAATCGTAATTAAGATCCAATTCATCAGACCTACAAATTCAAAAAGGAATCAGAAAAAACAACTCCGGAAATAAAATACAAAATTTAGTGACAGGGTTGGTTTGCTGAATTGGATCTTAATTACGATTCCAATGTAATAAATTATAACCATGGAATATTAGTATTTAAACCTTTTTATTATGCATACACACACATACATACATACATACATATATATATATATATATATATATATATATATATATATATATATCCCAACGGGGAGGATCAGTGCATTGAGAGACTACTGCATCTTAAATTCACCCTTGACTTCAAATCGTATAAAAGGTCCATCGCAAACAATGCAGAGAAGGTGAGTGGTTCGTCAAACTACCTCAGTAAATTCCTGACTCCTTGTCCTATCCTCTACCTTTACAAGAGCCAAATGGAGTATTTCTTTCATATTTTGGTGGGAGCTGCCCAGCCCTCACTTTCCAGTCTCGATAATTTTGAAAAGCTTCCTTGTGGGTGACAAAATATTTTCCATCCTGCAATCTCTCTCTCACGTACGGGATGTGTCAAGTCTCTCACTGTTCTATAGCTATTTCCATGGAAAGTGATCAGACGAATTTCATATCCGTCATTCACGGCTACGACTTTTTCATACCACTCTCACAGTGTAGCGAATCTCCCTCATTCCCTTTGTTTATTTGCGAACCTATTCCTGCGAACCACTGGTATGCGGAACCGATTCCCAACGTCAAATCAGAATCGCATTAATAAGATATCATTAAGATAGGGTGACCCAAAAAAAACGGAAACAATTTAACAATCCAATAAAACCAAGAGTGATGAAAGAAAAATATTTTATTCATAGTGTTGTGGTAGGATCCACCTAATTTGCATAGTGGAGTACCGACCATATAAATATGGTTGGTACCGGGAAGAGACGGAAGGAATCAAGAGATTCAACCAGAGACTCTGCCCGACTTCGACTCAGTCAACACATTCTCCAGGAACGGTCTTCCCAGGAATATACAAAAGACTATATGTAAATATTGTGTACACTTTCTTGTTTCGATACATTTTGTTCTAAGTACATTTTGTGTTGCATTATTATTCCATGCATTAGTCAAGTTTCAACACATAGTAATTGAAACTTTAACAGATGTCATTTAAGAAAGAATGATGGAATTTTCATTTTTTAAAAATTACGTCCTGTAGATGGCGTCCTCCTGTACTAATGCATTCTTGAAATCTGCTGTTGAGATTCTTCATTAACTGCTGCAACATCTCAGCTGGGATACTGTGAATTTCATCTTGAATTCTAAATGGCGAAATGTTTACTTGCTCAAGGTCACTGTCTCGCAGTGTTGCTACTTGCTCATGTCTGGCAATACGCACTTTAAAAATTCCTGTTTTTGGGGGTCACCCTGTATATCGGAAGTATAGTGATTGTCCAAGTAAAATATTTTGGATTCGAGAAGTTCTACGAAAATAGATGCCATTGCTAAAAAGCAATGCCATTGGTAATCTTAATTTTTGTTTATAAAGATTATTATTAAATGCGACATATTGATTGATAATGAGACGGTATATTCGTACAATTTTAGCTATTGGTACGAAGAGGATTATCTCTGGGGTCGCTTCTGAGTTGTGTGATGACACATATTATCTTAGAATTTCATGAATCTGGCCCTTTCTAAAATAGTTTATCTAATAACTGACTTATTTCTGATATATTGATGATGTTCTGTTAATATATCCCAGTGATTCTGATTTACCTGATCTTGCATATAAACTAAACAATAGAATTAGCATACAAAATGGAAGAAAAGAATTCTTCAATTTTCCGATATACCATGATATAACGAGTTAACAGTAGCTTAAAACGTCCTGTCCACTGAATATCAACTAATAAAAATGATCAAATAAATTTCTATATCGATATAACAAAATAAAATCGGGAATATTCATCGGATTCTACTTAAGTGCGTTCAGAATATGCAAACCTCAATATTTATATGAAGAGGAGAAATACATTGAAAATACGTTCAAGCTCTTCCAATACCATATTTGAAATCAAAAAGAAAAATTACAGTAACGGATATCAAAAAATAGTTTTGTATTACTACACAAAATGTGCCTGAGCGAGCGTATGCAATAGGGATTAGATAGCCACCCTAGTAGATGGGTATCCTCGAATACCAGCGGCCAGCTTTTATATATATATATATATATATATATATATATATATATATATATATATATATATATATATATATTCATGAATCATTCATACAAAAAAACAAATAGAGGTTAATGATTTAAATGGCGAGAATACATCTTCGCAAACAATCTAAATAAGATACACCAACCCGGAACCTGTATATGAATGATATGATCTCTGCTTATAAATTTTGTATGAATGATTCATGGATTTATAAATTATAATTGCACCTATAATTTAAATTAAGGTAATTGATCCAACGTGCAACTGTAATTATTGATCAATATAGTTCATGCCACATTGACGGAAAACCTACCAGTGCAAAAGAATTCTCTTATTACTATATTTGTACAAAAATGCACAACCTTAAAATTTAAAATTCAAACTCAGCGTTGCGACCGCACGTTCCAAATCAGTAATACATTTCTCATAGCATTTTTTCGGATTACATCTCTATTTTCGTTGTCCTCTTATTACCGAGAAGTAAAAACAAGAATAAATCTATCTCCCTATTTGAGGATGTCTGTAGGAACAGACGAAAGCTTGTAAAAAATTAAGACCTTATGTAACTGGAATTTATAAACTGGGATCATATCATTCATATACAGGTTCGGGGTTGGTGTATCTTATTAATATTGTTTGCGAAGATGTATTCTCGCCATTTAAATCATTAACCTGTATATTTGTTTTTTTGTATGTATTTATAAATTATAATTGCACCTATAATTGATATTGATATATATATATATATATATATATATATATATATATATATATATATATATATTCATGAATCATTCATACAAAAAAACAAATAGAGGTTAATGATTTAAATGGAGAGAATACATCTTCGCAAACAATGTAAATAAGATACACCAACCCCGAACCTGTATATGAATGATATGATCCCTGCTTATAAATTTTGTATGAATGATTCATGGATTTATAAATTATAATTGCACCTATAATTTAAATTAAGGTAATTGATCCAACGTGCAACTGTAATTATTGATCAATATAGTTCATGCCACATTGACGGAAAACCTACCAGTGCAAAAGAATTCTCTTATTACTATATTTGTACAAAAACGCACAATCTTAAAATTTAAAATTCAAACTCAGCGTTGCGACCGCACGTTCCAAATCAGTAATACATTTCTCATAGCATTTTTTCGGATTACATCTCTATTTTCGTTGTCCTCTTATTACCGAGAAGTAAAAACAAGAATAAATCTATCTCCCTATCTGAGGATGTCTGTAGGAACAGACGAAAGCTTGTAAAAAATTAAGAAGACCTTATGTAACTGGAATTTATAAACTGGGATCATATCATTCATATACAGATTCGGGGTTGGTGTATCTTATTAATATTGTTTGCGAAGATGTATTCTCGCCATTTAAATCATTAACCAGTATATTTGTTTTTTTGTATGTATTTATAAATTATAATTGCACCTATAATTGATATATATATATATATATATATATATATATATATATATATATATATATATATATATATTTGATGCACATGATTAATGTGTTGGTGTCTGTCTATCTATGTATATATGTCAAAATACTTTCGCTTGTCGATGTAAGGCTGTTCAATTCATCACCGCGAAAAATGACTTAGTTATTTCGTAAATTGATTAGTTACAGCGTTGACACTCTTTTCTTTCTGACACAAACATGAAACATTTTACTTGTTCTAATTAAGCAGTTTCAGGCGCCCAGTATCTTAGCAAAAGCAAGCGTTGTAACGACATAATTCGTGCGTCTAAATATCGGCGTGTGGGTGAACATTGATATAAGCGTGATAAAGAAATGATGAAAATGTGGAGACAGGCCTTAAGCAAAAAAATTGCAAATGAGAATGGACTTTGAGATGACGTACTGGCTCGAGTTGATTTGATGCCGACGAGAAAAATTATTTGGATTCATAAAGCATCAAGAATAACGAGTGAAAAGGAAAATGATAGTTCCTTGGAGATTTCACAGGGAAATGCGATAATGTGCTACTAATTGGGATGCTGCAGAGAAAAAGAAAGAAATTTGCTTTTTACCAGAAACAGTATGTCGTATCATTCTATTGGTACACACACAGACACACACACACAGACACACACACATATGTGTGTATGTATTATTTTGAATCATTTCACCACAAGCAAGGCAATAAAGCCACTAAGGCGAAAGGGGTTGCTGAATATGAGAAAATACGAGAAGACATACTACTAAAGAGAGAGGACAGTAAAAGAACGTGTATTTAGAAGACAGAAAGTTACGATTGACATTATATTTAAGTTTTTGAAGATCAAATTTGACTATGAAGTGAGAAGCCGGAAGAGAGTTCTACAAGTGATAAATGCGAGAGAAGAAACTTTTAGCAAAGAAATTACGGTTACATCTAGCCATTTTAATTGTAAAATGAAGAAACCTTGCCGTCAGTCTAGCACCGCGCTTAAAATCCTTAAAGTCTAGGAACCACAAAAAATATCATCGTCGATGGGAGAAGCACTGAAGCCGAGATGCCAACTTATGGCCAATAGGATTGCAGATTCTTTTAATTTTATCAAGGATCGCTAAATACACAGCAGTAGGATATATGCAGCAGAAATATTCAAAACATGTAACAAAGGTAGACTTTGATAAAAGATAGATTCTGGCTGGAAAAATATCTAGCACGACGCAGTGAACCAACTTTCCTAGCAGCTGACCTAGCAATTGATTCAATATAATCTTTCCACATCATCAGAAAATGTTGTTAACTAATGCATTTAATTAGCTGATCGCTGTAACGAGGCTGCTCTCAATTTTGATTTATAAAATGCGACACTATCTCAAAGAGAAAACAATTTACTAAGACGAAAATGTTTAGAAAGAACTTCATTTGCTAGATCATCCATAGTAAATTTGCGTCCAGGTTCTATAAATTTTCACCTTTCTTGGAAGATCTTTTTATTATCACAATGTGGGATATTTAGCAACAAGAGTGATGGAAACGTAAACAAAAGAAAACGAATCTAAATAAATCAACAAGATTATATACACAAAACATATTAAAAATATATTTTGAATTAAAAATTGTCTGTGTTTCGCTTTTGTTCGCGCGCATATATAGACGCATAAACGTGAACATAAACTTAATCCAATCAATCAATCAAATAATATATATATGTATATATATATATATATATATATATATATATATATATATATATATATAGAGAGAGAGAGAGAGAGAGAGAGAGAGTTATCCACAAACAGACTTTTTCGCTGTATCACAGCTCATCAGATTGACTAGACGTCCAGTTGCCAGGATCGAAGCCCAACTGAATTGGCGTCAGTCGGAGAATCTACCAAGCCATTGACGCACAGCAGGCATGAAGGTGAATTTAAGCGTATTTATTTTTAGATAAACACACAGTGACTGAGAAGACTTGATTCAATTTACGGAATATTCTTGAATTATTAACCGTAATAGTCACTGTTTACAAACCCCCACTTCCTCCCCAGAGAGCTCAACCGAAATAAAATTTTCAGGAGCATATATATATATATATATATATATATATATATATATATATATATATATATAAGATCCTTATATTGGAGTTGTTGTCAGATAGAAAACACATGCCAAGTACTTTCGACAATTCAAATTCTCGTCTTTCCCATACATGAAGATTATGAGTGAACTAGGATCGGAGTTGCGATCCATTTTGGGCTCAAATTATGTGAGCGTCACAGATGAAGGTGTGGAGCTTGCATTCCTATCATTGTACTGCAGGCCGCTTTCCAAGGCATGCAGCAAAAAATGACATCATCAGAAGAGCTCTGGATGCAGCTGGGTTCTCTTTCCAAATCGAACCCCTATGCCTCAACCGTGGGATGAAAAGCGGGCGGATTGCATTACCAGTTTCCCTGGGGAAGTCGTTGATTTGGGATGCGACATATGCCGATACATTTTCGATCCGGTCCGCGGTTGAGCCGGGATCGGGACGCGGAGATAAAAATATATTTTGAATATTCTTCTCTTGCTGACGACTTTTTTTTTTATTCCTGTGGCAATGGAGACTTTGGGGATTATTGGCTCTAGTTCGATGGCGTTCCTTTGGAGGGTTGGCGGGATAGCGTCTCGATTAAGGGACGAGTATCCCCAAACGGATTGGCTCTTGCAGCCTGTCTCACTGCTTTCCCCATCATTGTGGTTGTCAAAGGATAGCAAAAAAAGAAACATTTTTTTTATAGATACTTTCTTCAAACTTTGTTCAAATAAATGTAAATTAATATATATTCAAATAAATTAATTCAAATATTAAAAAATAAATCTATTTTTTTGTTTTTTTGGGGTCGATGTTTCATTAAAAAAATGATCAATTTTTGCTCGCTAGTTAGTTTTTCAGTTAACCTTTGACCAGGTAGCCTGTGTTTTTATTGCACAAAAACTGAAATTCTTACACTTTTCGAATTATTAAGATTGTCGCCTATTTGTTCGCGTATATAATATTACAGAAACTGATTAGCAATATTGACACATAAAAAACATGTAGACTAAGTTTGTTTATGCGCGTTAATACTAAGACAGCTTTTATGTTTGTACTGAAAAAAAAATAACACAGATAATATTTTGTGTGAAGCCGTCTCGCAAAAAATCATTGTAATTTATTTCTTTAAATTTGAAAGAAAAATAAAACTCAAATAATAAAATGTGTAAAACTGTGCAGAAGATTCGAATATTTCTTCGTTTTATACACGCATAATCCGCTGCATATGTAGTTCATAGTTTACAGATTTCCAACAAGTTTGAAACCATGAGTAACATCTACATAGTCTCGGTTGGACGTGTCTATTTAAGAAAATGTTCTTAGTTTCATGTTTTGCTTTTGTAGAAAAAATAACCTAAGAACTCAAGGTTCCCAAAAAGAATCATACTTAAATATATATGTATAAGAACTGTCATACAGTGTTGGCCTAATGCAGACTTAGAGTTGTTTTATATCTAACGTCGGCGAACATTTGTTTGAACAAGATGGAACAGCGCCCACATTAAGCTTTGGCAGTAAGGGGCCACATTAACCAAACTTTTTCACAATGTTGGTTCGGAAGAACGGGCAGAATCGTTCACCTGACCTAACACCAATTGATTTCTTTTGGTGGAACAAGATTTATGAGAGATATCCTCACACAGTGGACAATTAAAAGAGTACATATCAGAAGTATTTATTAAAATTGATGCAGATCAGGATTTGTGGGTACTTAAGGGATTAAACTGTGCTATAAAATTGGAGTGAAAGGGTGCACAGACGTATATAAACAGTTTGGAACAAATATGATTGCAACAAATAAAGATTAATCTAATAAAATATTTTAAAATTCTGTAAAGAGCTTACATACTAAATGTAAGTATGTTTTTGGCTCATACACACACACACACACACACACACACACATATATATATATATATATATATATATATATATATATATATATATATATGTGTGTGTGCATAAATAAAAAGAAAGAACAGTAAGATATATAATCCGGTGTTCTTATAGATTTTTTTATTTTTACAAAATAGTGCTCAATGTAAATTTACAGACCATTAGTATTATAAATTAATTGATTTAAGATATTTTTCGCTACACAGTTCTAACCATGTTTCAAAAACGGAAGCTGAAAGCTCCGAATTTAATTTTGTAATTAAATTAAAGACATTAGTTCCATTTCATCCTCAAGCGAATTTTGGAGTAACTTTTAAAATTACTGGTTTTTAAAGACACAGCTAAAATCATAATTCACGTTTCCAAGGTTACAGAGAAATTCACTTCAACCAGACAAGCGGTGTTTGCGTGTTAATTATATCTGTATTTTGATGTATCAGTTATTAGTTACGTTTTGGTAGGGAAATGCATGTCGTCTGGATTTTTTTAAATTTTATTGTTAACGGCAAAAATTCGTACGTCATTTTTTTCTATTTGCAGAAAAAATACCTCAAAAACGACATTATTATGTCATTATTTTTGCACCAACCTAATATATTTAAAGATTTTTGGGGGGTGTTTATGTTATATATATATATGTTATATATATATATATATATATATATATATATATATATATATATATATATATATATATATATATATATATATATCGCAATACAAGGAAAAGAGAATTTTTTTAATCATATCCCACATGCAAAACAGGAAAGGCACTAATACACAAAAGGGTTAGTGAACGTGAAGGAATAAGAAGAATAAAAAAAAGAGAAATATTATTACGGCACAAGAACAATCGAAGTGTAATCAAGAGAACATTAGATAACGATGTACATTGCTTTTGAAATTTTGAAGAACAAAGTTGGATAGAATGCACGGAGCTGGAAGAGAAGTTTGAAAAAAGAAACTGTTAGCATAGAACTTATTCTTACATCTAGCCTGTTCAAGTATGAAGTGATGAGAACTTGCAGCCTATCTAGTACTACGCTTAAAATTATAAAGTGTCAGTAACATAGTGAAGAGTTCACCCGACCAATTACCATCAAAGTTTTTATAGATAAGGTACGAGGAAGTTAGATTACGATGGTGAGGGATTGCCTGAAGCCGAAACACCAGATCAATACAAATAATATTTCTGATTCTTCTTTTGATTATATAAAGAATCTCTAAATATACAGCAAGCACACTGGGCCAACAATATTCTAGATACAGAAGAATTGTAGATTTATAATTATTTAAGATAGATTCCGGAGAGAAAATTTGTCTAGCACCAAACAGTGAAGCAACTTACTTAGCATCTTTCCTAGCAATGTATTCAATTTCGTATATGTCTATATTTCTGAGATAAGGTATTATCTACATTATTTACATTATTCGGACTATATTTATTACAACGTTTCGGCCGTTGTACGCTCCCGCCTTCTTTATGTGTTTGGAATGTCCTCAAGGACGCATGGCACAATGGATAAAGGCGTTGGTTAGATCCAGTGACATGACCCAAAGAGTGTGAGTTCAATACCCGGTTAAGGCAGTGGAGAACTTTCAGAGGGAAATTACCAGGAGATAACTGATAACTGACATCCATCAAACATGGCACGTAGAACTAGAACAGTCTACCCCAGTGAGCGAAATAAAGGGTTAAATTCTGACATTTCAACCACCTGAAGAAAGCCGGAGCGTACAACGGCCGAAACGAATATGGCGACAAAGATGAGGATAATAGACCGAATAATGTAAATAATGTATTCAATTTAATCTTTCCACATCATGTCTGCTGTGAATATTAGCCCGTTCAGGCGCAACGAATCACTTTCCTGGAGGTTACCATCAGCCATGCTCATAGTAGGCGGGAAAGGATATTGAAAGTAACTCAGCTAATGTCATCTACCAAAACAAAGAAAATACTGTGCATTTTATTGTACCCGTAGAAACCGGTCTGAATAACCTCATCCAGAAAGGGAATGCAGCGAATTGGTTCCATTTTCGATTTTAATAACCGTTGTGTCACCTTTTTACTATTTAGGGTGAAATAAAAAACGGAGAAGGGTCGAGAAAAAGAAAGAAAGCAAATATTCAAGAGGGAAAAATGGAATGATTTGAAAACTTTAGAAAATTAGAAAAGTAAAAAAAAGAAAAAGTAACAAAAAAGAAATTCAATTAAAATGAACACAAAAAAAATATCAAAGAAAATAATATTAAAATTATCGACATTAAAAACTCCTGGCGTAGTGGAACGAATTTTGTAGTCAAAAATCAAAATCTCGCGAGAGATGAAAAAAAAAAAAAAATCTCGCGAGAAAAGACGAAATGAGAGGAAAGAAACACAGTTGAAGTGTAAATGAAAACAGGTGCCCGATTGGGGTTGAAAAAATCGGTGTGAAGCTCATAAAATGGCGAAAAGAGTTAAAATGTTTGCTTAGAAATGGGCCAATAACAATGATGGCGCTAATGTTATTTTACGTTATGAAAACAAATGGATACAAGTGCGCATGTACGATATTCGTATTATGTACGGCGCCATGTCTGTTAATGAAAAGATGCTTCCATATTATACACAGATAATAATAATGAACAAGAATAATATATTACTAGTTCAACTGATAACAACAACAACAACAACAACAACAACAACAACAATAATAATAATAATAATAATAATAATAATAATAATAATAATATTAATAATAATAATAATAATAATAATAATAATAATAATAATAAACTATTAAACTACAATGAAATAGAAATCTAAAAAAAATATGGCACATGAAGACATCAATAATTCCCGGTTTGATTGGAAAAGGTCCTTAAAGACTCAGTGAATGAACCCCCGGCATCCCATGATTTATAAAGGGCTTTATGTGTGTGACCTTAGGTTCTTTTAATTTTATTAAAGTGAAAAGGCTAGGATGTCATTTCTAAACTTAGGTCTCTGGTTGAGACACGGAAGGAAATGAGAATACAAGAGAAATTGAAACAAATAATAATAATAATAAAAACGACGATAATAAGTAGTAGTAGTAGTAGTAGTAGTAGTAGTAGTAGTACAAGAAGAAGAAGATAACGATGACGATGTAGAAGATGACGAAAAAGAGAAATATGAAGAGGATAAAGAAGACGAAGAAAATAATGATAAAGATAAAGATGTAGAAAAAGAAGAAAAAAGATGATGAAGATGCTGAAGAAGAAGGAAAAGATGAAGATAAAGAAGATATTAAGCTGTAAGCTTTGTTGTGATGATGGTGTAATGGTAAACGGCTGGAGATTGGAGAGCTGCGTTCCAATTCCGGTCATGTTCGTTATATTTACTTACGCGTCCATATCATTAGGAAAGGTAAGTATCCACCATCTATGGGTTAATTCGTAAGCCCACTATCACTAAATCCTTATTATCTAAACGCCTAAAAAATATTTTCTGGCTCTAAATAACCTGAATATGTAGATAAGCCGTAGAAAAAGAATTACTCAAGCAATGAAATACTGATTAGTTACCCAGGCATGTCTTTTAGATTTATTTATATTCTCTGGACTATAAATATATAGAAACTACCGTGGTCATAAACTGAGGGATCAGTTTATATATCGATTTTAATATAGAGTTCACCCCCCACTTTATATCCACATTATAATTTCTTATTTGTTGATAAGCCGTAGAAAACGAATCAATCAATCAATCAAATACTGATTAGCTACACAGAAAAAGAATTAATCAAGCAATGAAATACTGATTAGTTACCCAAGCATGTCTTTTAGATTTATTTATATTCTCTGGACTATAAATATATAGAAACTACCGTGGTCATAAAGTGAGGGATCAGTTTATATATCGATTTTAATATAGAGTTGATCCCCCACTTTATATCCACATTATAATCTCTTATTTGTTGATAAGCATGTCTTTTAGATTTATTTATATTCTTTGGACTATAAATATATAGAAACTACCGTGGTCATAAAGTGAGGGATCAGTTTATATATCGATTTTAATATAGAGTTAATCCCCCACTTTATCTCCACATTATAATCTCTTATTTGTTGATAAGCTGTAGAAAACGAATCAATCAATCAATGAAATACTGATTAGCTACACAGGCATGTCTTTTAGATTTATTTACATTCTCTGGAATAGAAATGTTTAGAAACTACCGTGGTCACAAAGTGAGGGTTCAGTTTATATATTAATTGTAATATAGAATTGATCCCCCACTTTATATCCTAAGTTATAATTTCTTATTTGTTGATAAGCCATAGAAAACGAATCAATCAATCAATGAAATACTGATTAGCTACACAGGCATGTCTTTTAGATTTATTTACATTCTCTGGAATAGAAACTATCGTGGTCACAAAGAGAAGGATAAGTTTAGTTATTGGTTGTAATATGGAATTGATCCCCTATTTTTATCCACATTATATGGGTTAATTCGTAAGACTTGTATCACATTATTATCTAAAATAAAATAAAATTCTTACAATCTAAAAATATTGTCTGGTCCGCAAAGGGTTGATAAACCGTAAAAAAACGAATCAATCAGAAAGCGCTAATATTTGTCTTCTGTTTATTTGTAATATTTTACTGTTTCCTTGTCTTTTTTTTTACATTTTCAAGCGATGGTGCATCTTTTTTTTAGCAATCATAATATGTCTTTCAGCCGTGATGCCTGGGGCTTGAGACCTGGGGATATTCATTTGTCTTTGTTTTACCTGCAACGAAACAAGTGGCAAAAATATATAAAATATTAAAAAGACATTTTTATTGTCTGGAGTTGTTTACTAAATTTCATTAGAACGCCATCATCCTAATGGAAATTGGGAAAAAACACAATTCAAATTATAAAAAACAAAAACAAAATGTAATTTGGAAATATTCTGGTACTTTAAAATTGTTTACAAACTAGATTATCAGGTGAGCAATATAGTTTTGTATAAGGGTACTATATATATATATATATATATGTGTGTGTGTGTGTGTGTGTGTGTGTGTGTGTGTGTGTGTGTGTGTGTGTGTGTGTACAAAAACACACACATATACGTATTCTGATCAAAAAGTATCGGGACCTTTGCTGAAGGAGCTGTGCTAAACTATGCAGACTAACGATGCTTGGCACTGACTAACAGAGAACTCTTTCGAGCATATACACTAAGTTATAATGTTCTGGCTCACATCCGCTGTTTATAGGAATGTTTGGAAGGGAAATGTGTCGAGTGCGGGCGAATCACCACACCAAATCAGTGACCATGGTTTGTCCCGGAATTTTTGCCAAAGGACAACATTTCTCATGTCATACAACCATAATATTCCCCAGATGTTCTCCCAGTAATACATATGCATATTATTCCCCACCCTTTGGTACAAGATTGCTGTAACAGTGGGGAAGGATATGTATTTTTATTAGTTGTATATTTATTAGTTGTATAAATTTTAGCTCCGTTATTACACATTGAACACTGTCTAATTACCAGCCAGAAAATATTATATAATATGTAATTTTGTATAATTTTACATATAATAAACAGTATTTAGAAAAATAATATAACAAATTGAAAAAAAAAGTGATGATTTCTTCGAACTGGGCTTTGTTGACGTTGCCATGTCTATACATGGACACGAAACGAGAGACGCTGAAATTTTCAAAATTTAGAATTAATATTTTTGGAAAAATATTTTTTTCAGTCTATCCAAATTCATGTGTATTTTATTTCTTTTTCTCTTCATCAACTTTGTCCCTGACTATACGACATTGTGACAACAGAAAATGCTTAGTATATTTTAAAAGGCTGAACGTAAAATGTACCGAGGCTGAACGAGCGATCAAGGCCATTTCAGCACGTTTTCGTCTCAGTGGTTTTATTTTCTCTGTTAATCAAAGTAGAATTCCCTATGTCAAATATTGTGGTCAGTTTTGTTTCATTAAGAACAACACAAAAAGCATTGGTTTGTCACTGTAACGAAACTGATCACAATATGGTTAGAAAGAAAGGTAAAAGAAAAGAATATAGTGGGAGAAGGATACGATTCATACCTTTTCCAAGGGTATTAGCACGTAAGTGATTATCAGGTCAGTTATATGCCATGTGTGATACACGCTTAGGCGATCATGTATTTTTCGATGCATCATTGACGAGACAGATTTTTTTCCGGTAGTAATTTGCCATTTCTTTCTGCGGTAGACCAGTTACCATCCAAAGTCTGTCTGTCCTGCTATTTACCCATAGCTGGGGGAGAAAAAGAGGATCCATACCTATCCCAAGGTATTAGCATGTAAGTGAATGTAATCGATTCGACTGAAATTTGAACTCGGCTCTCCCATTCCTCAATTCGAATTATTACTCGGGCATGTAAACTACGACGTTCAAACATCAAATGCAATGACACAGGTCATCTTCTCCCTTTTACCATATTTGTTACTGTTGCCTGCGAACTCAGCATCTTAGTAGCTATATAACTTTGCCTGGAGCTAAAAGATTAATATATATTTATTCATAGTTTCTAGAATAATCCTCAAGAGAATGCAGGAAGCATGGTACCAAATATACCATTTCGTCCTATTTTGGACTCTCCAGCAATACGTATCCACTACCATGAATCGAACCCAGACTGTTACGATACCAAGCAGGCTTCATACCACTGGTCTAAGAAGCCCCGGTGACGAAGATGAGACTAGGCAGACTTAATAGAGCGCATCTGCACACTAAATTCTTGTGATAATACTCATCCAATTATGCATAACCCGGAAGCATAGGGACTCAGGAGCAACGTTTTCCTTTACCAAGCAGCTCACTCCTGAGATTCAAAGCTGGATCAAGCAAGGATATTTAAGTGATAGCAATATTACTATCATATAGATAAAAATATCTCTACCTTGAGGATTATTCAAATCCCTCAAAATTTCTATCACTATTCTCTCTCTCTCCCCCTCTCTCTCTCTCTCTCTCTCTCTCTCTATATATATATATATATATATATATATATATATATATATATATATATATATATATATATATTATATTTTTTATAATATATTACAGCAAAACATTTTACATTGCTACACAAAAGCTCTCATGTTTCAGTACTACATATGTACTTCCTCGGGCAATGGTAGATAACTTGTGATAAAAAAGATTTATTTGGGAAATTTAAAACCAATTTGTTATCACAAATCTCTCTTTCTGTTTCATATAAAATCTCCCTTTCTGTTTCTTATAAAATAATATTCACAACTTTTAATTAATTTTTTCATATTTCATTTATTAATATATACTTTATCGCTCTGTTATATTAAATGGAGCATTGTTTTATTAACACCAACACAATATTTGCGATATTTTATATATATATATATATATATATATATATATATATATATATATATATATATATATATATGTGTGTGTGTGTGTGCGTGTGTGTGTGTGTGTGTGTGTGTGTGTGTGTGTGTGTGTGTGTGTGTGTGTGTGAAAATATATAGAAAATAGGAAAAAACGGGTTAGGTAAGTAACCCAAAGTTCTTTAGTATTTTTGTTATTATTTTTAAAAAAATAGTGCTATTTTAAAAATTCCCCATGGCTGTTACCATGGAATTTTTGATTTCAATTGTAAATATACTATTAAAACACGTAAATTTCAGAAATAAGTTATTCCCAAAAAAATTTCGCTTGAAGATGAAACAGAGCTCACCTTTAACTCAATTTAATTGTAATAATTATATTGAAGTTTTCGGCTCTGGTTTTTGAAACATGAGACCTCTTATGTAGCGTGTTGGAATCATATTTTATATATATATATATATATATATATATATATATGAAAATTGAAGACAACAGAGGCGATAGGCTGTTTCAAGCTAGACGCAATGGTCAGGTCTGATTTTTACGTCTAGCAGCCTGTAGCCCCTGAGTGTTGACTTCCATGTTCACTTTTATATTTCCATACGCTCTATCTCTGATATTGAGCACTTTATCTCATAAATATAGTATACCTTAAAACTATATTTCTTCGTTGACTGCAGGCCCCATAAGTTCTTATCCGTTAACAATAACACATTTCTAAAAAAAAAAAAACATATTTCAATTCGCATTTAATGTTTCATCTCCGCTATTACTTGGATCTACTAAAAACAAAATAATTTCCATGCCTGAGGATGGTTGAATATACAGCCGAAAGTACTTGTAGATTAAAAAATGACCTTACACAACTTGAAGTTATTAAAAACAAGGATTCCTTTAGTGATTCGTAGGTTAATGCAACTTTAACATTTGTTTGTGAAGATCTTTTTCGCCATTTATATCATTAACTTTACTACTCTACTAATCTACTTTTAGTATGAATGATTCATGTAATATATATATATATATATATATATATATATATATATATATCCGACCCTGTTGTTATGATAATGGATTTCAGGTATGCTGAGTCAGAGTGAAGCCGCACTAAATTATGACGTTTCCACTCCCTGAAGTTGTTTATAGCAGTGCTTTGAAGGAAAGTGTGTAGAGTGTGGTTGTCTCACGAATATCGCAGTGGTTCTATCAGTGACCATATGTTTGGGCTTGGACAGCACTGAGCCACGTTCGACAACTTTTATATATCTAGCCGCCCAAATATAATTTCACTTGAAGGGATAAAGATTTCAAGTCTTCAAAGAAATACAAGAGAATACAGCTCGCTATTCAAATGTAAATGCGTTCCAGGAATGATTCAATCCAGGGAAACGACACTGGATAATATGTGTGCCTTCAGAAGGGAACTTCTTCAAAAGAAATTAAATGCCGAATTGATATCATTAAGAGAATCTTTTTTTTTTTAACGGTGGAAATTTCTTTGAGATTTGGGTCATTTAAATGAAAGACTTAAAAGATGTCTTTGATTTCGTCTGATTTTATAAAGGATGTTTTTATTCCGATATTCGTATTCATTGGTTGGCTTCAAAATTAAGTGAATTAGCCTTGCGAAGTCAGTTTCAAAAATCTGTTTCAGAACGCTGACTCTTTCAAGGGACAAGTAAAACAAAAAAAAAAAAATAAACAGCAACTCCCAACTGATGTTATCTTGAAACATTTTTTAACTTCTCGCTTGTTATTTGTTTTTTTTTTTGTTTTTTTTTTTCTTTTTCACCACCATAAAATTAAAATATAATCTCTTTTGTTTTCTATAAAAAAAACAAAAAAACAAAACAAACTTAGCTGGTCTTCTGTCATTCTCTTTACTTCGCTATATCTTTTGCCTCACACGCGACAAAAAGTGGGGCTCTTTGTTTTTAACAACTACATTCGAAATCTCAACATAAAATGTGTCACAACTACATCTAATACAATAATCAATACAAAACGAAATCAGCCAAAATTTGAAAGTGTCTCCACTGAAAATCAAGTGCAAAAATGTTTGTATGACGGGTCTCGTGCTTTAGGACTTAATCGATCTAAGTTTATGCTTACGATCAGGCGTCTACGCATAATTAAGAACGGACGACATTAAGACTTTTAAATTTACAAATGATTTGTGTATATGAGTTTTGGGTTTAAATTCTAGCCAATTTCATTTCGACTTTTTGGCTTTTTTTTCTACTTGTGTTTCTTTAAATAAGCTATGAATGCTGGACACCAACTACGCAAAAACAACCATTAAACATATAAACAACAAACAAAGAAAATAACAACAAAAATAGTAACAAGTGGAAATATGTTGGAAAAGTCGATCTAATAGAAAATCTATCGGATATAAAGCTGATCAATACCGAACTGTAAGTCCTCAGCTTCGATTCGAAATTTGCTAATAGAATATCATCCGAGAATACCCAAACTTTACCATCTCTATAAAATTCACAAAACAGGCATACCGATGTGCCCCATTATTTAAAGTATAGTCAGACATTATTTACATTATTCGCAATATTGTCCTCATCTTTGTCGTCATATTTATCACAACGTTTCGGCCGTTGTACGCTCCGGCCTTCTTCAGGTAGTTGGAATGTCGAACTGAACCCTTTATTTCGCTCACTGGGGTAGACTGTTCTAGTTCCACGGGCCATGTTTGATGGATGTCAGTTATCAGTTATCTCCTGCTAATTTTTCCCTCTGAAAGTTCTCCACTGCCTTAACCGGGTATTGAAATCACACTCTTTGGGTCTTGTCACAGTGGATAAAGACGTTGGTTAGATCCAGTGACAGGAGTGTGAGTTCAATACATGGCACGTGGAACTAGAACAGTCTACCCCAGAGAGCGAAATAAAGGGTTCGGTTCGACATTCCAACCACCTGAAGAAGGCCGGAGCTTACAACGACTGAAACGTTGTCATAAATATGGCAACAAAGATGATAACAATAGTCCGAATAATGTAAATAATGTACAAAATACCTCATCTCATAAATATAGACAGACACTGGTGAAAGTCATAAGAAGAATTTTAGCCCCACTCATTGGAATAATCAGCTCTTCACATAAAAAAAGAAAAAAGACAAATAGTAATCTAGTTGAAAAACTAAGGGAAACAATTATAACTGACAAACTCATGGCCAGTCTAGATATAAAATCACTTTACAACACCGACCCGGTGAAAAAAAAAAATGTTTAAAAACTTTTAAAAAGCGTCTGACACAATGAAAGATAAAGCACTCCCCACCAATAAAAATCTGCCATCTTTTCACTAATCAATATTATTTCATATTTAATAAAATTTTATATAAAAAAAAAAAGATTTAACAATGGGATCACCTCTGAGGAGAGTGATGGCATGTATTTTCTTTGAATTCCTCGAGTTTGGTCCATTCCAAAATAGTTTATCTAAACACACTTTTGATATATTGGTCATGTTCTCGTGATACTGATTTACCTCACCTAGTACACAAAATAAATAATGTCGAACACACAACAGTATTTAGATATGCAATAGAAACAATCAATACTTTAACGTTCCTTGATATAACGCTACGCTGCGTTAATAGCAACTTAAAACTTAGTGTCCACCGGAAATCAACTCATAAAAATGATCTCATAAATTTCTATTCTCATCATAACAAAAGACAAAATCTGGAATAATCATCGGATTCTACTTAAGAGCACTCAGAATTTGCAGCCCCCAATATTTACACGATGATGAGGAATATATTGAAAATAGTTTCAAGCACCTCCAATAGTCTATATCATATTCAGTGCGAAACAAAAGGCTCATAAAATATTCCAAAAAAGAAAAAAAAGCCCTAGCTGACAAAGCTAACGATTTAAAAATTTATTGTTACCTACTTTGACTATCATAGCTACAATTGAAAAGAATTTATCTAAACTCAACATTAAACTTATCACAACTATCTCTAAAATAATAGAAGACTTAATACAAAACAATAAGCTAAAACCCGAACGAGGGATTTACTCTATTACCTGTAGTAATTGCCACAAGAACTATATTGGCGAATCATCAAGAAATTAAAAATATTATATGAACACAAAAGGGACTTTTATCACACAACAAATTAAATGCACATCATAATGAGATTAATATCAATTTTGTTTTAAAAAATGATACTCTAAAAGAGAAAATAATTCACTAAGATAAAAATATTTAGACAGTGATTTAATCGTTAGATAGTCCACAGTAAATTTGCGTTAACTTACACCCTTGTGCAAATGAATTGAAACAACAATTATGTTATTATTTCCTTTTCATTCGTATTTTTCCATTGAAATATGACCCAGTGTATATGTTAGCACTTCGTATGTTCATTCCACGAAGTCTTTCCTTGCAGGTTGACCACAGATTCTCGATTAGATTTAAATCAGGACATTTCAGGGCCAGTCTATAGTACTTTGATTTGCTCACTGGCAAAGCTTGACTGTGTGTTCGTGCAGCCTTACAATTTTCGTACGCTTCCTTTGAGTAACATCCATCACAGAAAATGACCGTAGGACAAGTAATCGACAGTCGAGACAATAGTGTCTGTGCGTTATAAAAATCTGATGCAATCACAAATGATGTAATGTTGTTTTTTTTTCATAATACACCCGGAAAATAGATTCGTATTACTGCACACCACTGCAAATGACCTTATCCGAGGAAAAATAGAAATCGGTTAGACCCTGTCTCTCATGTGGGTCTAAAAGTGACCGTAAGGTGAAAGAAAGGGAAGTAAAGCGATTGTTTCAATTAATTTGCACAAGGGTGTACATTTCATCATTCTTCGCAGGTCTATTATCACAATTTGAGATAATTAATAACGAATATAATGAAAGTACAACGACAAAGAAAAATAATACGTGAATAATAAATGAAATTGTCTAGATTTCGCAACCGAAACACATTTATAAAAAAATCAACTTTAAATATGAAATTTCCAGAGTCGCTCATTCACATTGTCCGACGATGTCTTAAACGAAAAAATGCCACACACGAAAACATTTTCCACTATGACATACATCATTCGCCTACTATTTTCCTAGTTGAAAGCAATAGCAACTTTATCAAATATATTTCCTCTTTAATGTTTCAAGATATTTTTGTGAAATTTTGGTAAATATATCTGTTAAAATGAGATGGCAGTGTTATTTTAATTTTTGAGTAATTTAGACGAAATTTTGTATATACATGACAGATGGAAACGTTTAATCGAAAATAGATTTGATAACGTGTTTCGCCATTCGAGTTTTTATCAGATCCCAAATTTGGTAGGATAGTATGACGATTTGCCTTGTATTCATTTCACAAAAAAGTATATATGAATTTCTTGCTTTCAAGCTATTCAAAAATAAGATGAGGTTTTACCTTTAATTCGATGCAAAAAGCTGCTAAAATATATTAACACCTTTCGACATGTCCTAAGATTTATAAAGAAAAGATAGAGAATAAATAATGACGGCTTTTTTGAGAAATCACGCATTTCCTTTTTTTAATCACGAGAAACGTCAGCTTAGAGATAAAGAACTATGCTTCATTATTTAAGCATACACACATACACACATTTCTTTCCTTTTTGGATCTGTTGAAGCCTAGAACAGGGAAACGCTTAATCAAATCTATTTTCAATGAAATGCTTTCCATTGGTCAAATTTGTTAAAATCTTTGTCGGGATTCTGTATCCTATTTTAAAAACATATACATATAGAGTAAAGAGTTTTTAGCCAGGAAAAATAAACTACACCCAATTTCAAAATTTAATTACATAATCCCTATTCAACATAAACAAAAAGTATTAGGTTGGTGCAAAAATAATGACGTAATAATGTCGTTTTTGACGTTAATAAATACGTCAAAAAACGACATTATGACGTCATTATTTTTGCACCAACCTAATATTTGAAACTAGTATGAAATGGGTCCTCCATTTGCTAGTTTCAGTGATTGTATTCGATTTTTCATGGATTTGATCAAGTTATCAACAATCGTCTGCGCCATATTTTGCCACACTTTTAGCAATGTTCTTTTAAAGATTGCCACTGATATGATTTTGGTTGCACGCTCTTGAAGTCTTCGGTCAAGGTGCTCCCAAACGTGCTCTGTTGGATTCATATCAGGATTTTTGGCTACCCATGGCCTTTGCTACTTTGTTTGTATGACATGCCACTCCATCTTTTTGAAAAGGTACACATATTTGTCATTCTGATTGGTTTCAAATAGTGAGAGTAGTTCTAATATTTAGCAGAATTTTGGGCAATTCAACCGCTCGTCAACACGAATCATTTCAGATTTCCCTCCAAACGAGACAGCGTCCCACACCATTACTCCAATCCCTCCATGTTTCACAGTCGCCTGCTGACATTCAGTGTTCCAAGTCTTATTCTGATTTCTCCAAACATAAACATTTCTCGAATTCGAATATTAGCGGAATTTACTTTTATCTGACCAAATTACTGACTGCCAACATTCAGAAAGTGTACTCCCGAATTCTCTCTCTCTCCAGTCCATACAAAGGTTATTGTTAAGCTCTGATATCAATGGCTTTTTTCTTGCAACTCTTCTTTGATAGCCTAACTCTTTCGGACACTTTCTCACCGCATATGGCGACATATCCATGGTGTTGGTGACATCTTTGACGGTCTGACGACGGTTTTTGATGACTTTCCTATTCCGCGCTATTTTCCTTCGCTCAGACACGATGTTTGATCTTCCTGAACGCTGTTCCACACGACAATGGCCGTCTTCATTAAATTTCTTGACACAATATCGTTTGATTATTAACCTGGAAAAGTCTAGCAATTTTTCTATTTGACTTGCCACACTAATGCCATCTTATTAGTTGCCCTCGTTGAAATCCACTAATTTCCTTACTTTCATTTCAAGATATAAGTCAACTATTGTTCATAGATGAGAGTCGCTTGACACTAACAAGGTACTGTCTGAAAAAAAGACGTTTTTTAACAACGTCTTTTTTTCAGACAAAAAATTCCTCTAATCAAGGGTGGCTAAAAACTTAACATAGCCCACTGTATATATATATATATATATATATATATATATATATATATATATATATATATATATATATATATATATATAATTTGATTGGATTGATTGCAAAGATTCCAATAGACTAACTGAAGGGATTCCTGGTAGCCCATGCCTTAAAGAAATACAAACAAATGTGCTGTAAATATAGCCCACACCATAAGGGCTTTATCTATGTAAAATATGTGCGATTTTTTTCAAAACTGCTGAGTAGAAAATGTCAATGATGTCTTTTCCGACCTTAGGTCTCTAGTAGGGAAATAAATGTTTACACACCAGTATCCAAAGGATATAATAATAATAATAATAATAATAATAATAATAATAATAATAATAATAATAACAAGAAGAAGAAGAAGAAGAGGAAGAAGAAGAATAATTAGAAGAAGAAGAAGAAGAAGAAAAGGAGGAGTTGATTGATTTGAATTTTTACGGCTTATCAACACTTTTCAGAATATTTGATGTCAGAAAATATTTTTAGATTGTAAGAAGTATTTTTTGGAGATAATAATAAGTTAATGATACAAGGATTACTAATTAACCCGTAGCTGGGGGGAAAATAAGTGGATTCATAACTTTCTCGAGGTTATTTGCTCGTAAGTGAATAAAAAGAAATCGAGTGGAATTTGACTTAAACGATTTAGAATTTCTGAAACTTTATCCATTATACCACCGCACATCCGGGCTTCCTGCGTCTGGTGTTTTCAAGCGGTCACCTATTTAGGTAATGACCAGGCTCGACGTTGCTTAACTTCATTCATCGTACGGAAACCTGTGTTTCAACCGTGAAGAAAGAATGAATGAGTTAAAATTGTCGGAGAATGATGAGGAAGACAAAGAGTTTTGGAAGAAGTGGAAATATGTTGCAAACGTAGACGAGAAAGATGTAGGGGGAAAGGAGTGGGGAATTGGAATTTGTGGATGAAAAACTCGAAGAAAAAACGAATAAATAACAAAAACATTGACGATCAGACCTACAAGTAACTGGTAAGAATATATGGCTGCAGAGGTGGGTCGAAAAAAATTAGAAAATATAACCAAATATGGATTCTCGGTTGTTGTGGTGTCAGTGAAATGATCTGAGAATAGACCGAAAAGAATCATGGGAAGATTTGTACCAAGGAAAGTGCTTAGCATAAAAGAAATGGCGATAGGTTTGCTTATAAGGTGTCTTTCCATTTGGAGACGCTTTGTTTAATAAAGGTGTGAAAACAATAAATAATTGATGTCAGAACCAATAAATAAAAGAAGCTAACACAATTTGGTTGGAAAAGAGCGACACACTGAAAATAATTCTCTAAATAAACTGAAAGTAATGAAACATATTTACAGAGTAAATACAAAAGTATAGTTATTATCTTTTTAACTAATCATTAATTTCAAAGTCCAGATGATTTTAAATTAACTTTTAATGCTATGGCTCAGATGAAGGTAGAAGAACTGTGATCATTTATATTATTCGGATTGTTGTTCTCATCTATTCGGCCGTTTTACACTTCGGGCCTCGTCAGGATCTTTCCATATTTTTGATATGAACTATTGTAACTATTTACATTATTTACATTGTTCGGACTGTTGCCATCTTTATTGTCATATTCACAATGTTTCGGCCGTTGTATACTCGGGCCTTCTTCAGTATCTGTCTATAATACTGAGATGAGGTATTGTAACTATTTACTCAATTTACATCTTTCTGACTTTTTCTAAAGAGGAATAACTCATACTGAGATGTCCAGAAAAAGGCATGGCACGTAGAACTAGAAGAATCTACCGCAGTTGACGAAATAATGTTTTCGGTTAGAAATTTCAATGTATATCACCTGAAGAAGGCTGGAGCGTAAAACGGTCGAAACGTCGTGATTATGACAATAAATATGAGGACAACAATTTGAAGAATGTAAGTAGTGTAAACTGTTACAATACCTCATCTCGGAATTATAGGCAGTTCCTGAAGAAGGTTGGAGCATACAACGGGCGAAATGTCGTAAATATGAAGATAACAGTCGGAACAATGTAAATAGTGTAAATAGTTACAATACCACATCTCGGAATAAATTTAGGTTTAATAATAAACAGTATATTATACGAAAGATCAAAATCATTAAAACATTTGTTTCTGTTTTTTTTTTAATATTTTAAAAATATATTAATAACGTCTACCAGCCTGATTATTTGAGAAATCTGTGAGAATACGTCCCGCTTGGCAGGATAAAGCGTCGTTGGATCCCATGTGCTTCAACAAACTAAGCCCCGAAGGACATTGACCATTAATCTAGGCTGAATAGAGACTTTATGTGAATTCTTTCCCCTCGGTATTTATCAATCCACCCACGACGATCGAATGTGACACAAGGCCGGTTTAATGTGGATATCCCCGAGCCCGTAGGCTCGGCCAAAAATATGGCCTTTCTGAACCCGCCTAGACGCATTTTAAACAGTGTAATTAACATCATTTACTAGCCTGGATATTCTAGAAATCTATTAGTAAAATATCTTGATGAAGGGCGCATAGTTTTCTTTTATGAGCTTGCTAGAATATTCATGCAGGTAGAAGATAAATATACAGTTTAAAAACATAGATCTAAAATTTTAAATAGCTGTAAAAGAACATGAATCAGTTTTCCTTTTGTCTTTGCCGAGACACAAATATATTCTACAATATATGTCTTAAATATAAATTTAAATAGATCTTTTTGAATATAATTCAAATATAGCCACGGTCATAATTATATATGACGAGAAGGATTTCACTTAGAGAGAATATTCAGCCTTGCATGGTTGGTATGTGCTTCGTGGCAGAGTCGGTATTACCATACCTAATCTAACGATGGAGGCACCTCACCGTGGTGTAATGGTTAGCAAGTTTGTCTCGCTAAAACAGTTACGACTGAGAAGTGAGTTCGATCCTCACTGAGTGTCTCATACATTCGGCCTTGTGCCACATCTATGCCGGGCTTAGAAAATTACTACCTAATCTAACGATGGTTTCTCAGTGGGGCACTGGTTCGAATCCTGCGGGCTGGCGCATATTTTGATTTAATAAGACGCCTTGAATATTCAGGCCGGCAGATTATAAATATACTGATTTAAAATGAAAACGGAGCGTCTACACAAACATGAGTATCCACGATAATTAGTTTTTATCAATTCACCCCATACAAGGCGGTAATGCCACTAATATATATGGCTACTGGAAGTGATATAGACTGAAAAAAAAAACTTTATAAAGAATAGGAAACTTAGTCCTAAGAAGTAAACAAGGGATAAATCTATACCTGTCCGAATGCCTGGGGAGGAGTGTGAACGGGGCGATAGTCGAATTTATCTACTCGTAGTAATTAATAATCATCTGTGGGATCAATAAATAAAACTCCATTATTTTTTACGGAAGATAACGTAACAACGGGAGAAAGCGAGGAATTAACAAACGATGAAGTATTGAGAAAGAAAAGAAATTAGAAGAAAGAAATGGAAAGTAACAAGTAAAGATGAGATGAAAAGCGAAAACACTTTTGCCTTATTTCTTTAGGGGAAAATAAACACGGAGAAAAAAGAAGAATAAAAAAAGAAAAGAAGGGGAAAAGCGAAAAGAAAAGAGAAGAAAAAACACAAATCAAAAGAAGGTACATTTTTTTTTTTTTTTTTTTTTGGCGCAAGCAATATAATGGAATGATTGAGGAAGAAAATACCACTGTAAATAACAGAAGTAATTAGGTGTAACAAAAGACGAAGCGAGGCTCAAAATAATCAAGAGCAACATTAGAAAAATGAAGAAATCCAGACGGTAAAAAAAAGGCGTGAAGTAAAGAGGAAAAGAAAAAGGAAAATCGCATAGAAGATAAAAATAAAAGAACGAAAATATTCTTGGCTCGAATTAACACGGAAAGGAATTTTCATAAAGGCTGAAACGATAACTGAAATAAATAGATAAGAAAATCCTTGTTTATAAAGCACACAAAGATTTCGGCGACATATGCTACTCTTCTCTCTATCTCTCTCTGCATATATATATATATATATATATATATATATATATATATATATATATAGATATATATTAGGTTGGTGTAAAAATAATGTCGGTTTTTTACGTTAAAAATACGTCAAAAACCGACATTCTGCACCAACTTAATATATATATATATATATATATATATATATATATATATATATATTCGGTTGGTGCAAAAATAATGTCGGTTTTTTACGTTAAAAATACGTCAAAAACCGACATTTTGCACCAACTTAATATATATATATATATATATATATATATATATATATATATATATTAGGTTGATGCAAAAATAATGTCGGTTTTTTGCTTTAAAAAATACGTCAAAAACCGACATTATTTTTGCACCAACCTAATATATATATATGTGTGTGTGTAAATGTGTGTGTAAATTAATGGATTATGACCGACAATTATTTAATATATTTTCTGTTTATACAATATTTTAATAGATATAATTTATTTAAGTAAAAGATCCGTTCTTCAATTAAACAGTATTAATTACATTTACACGCCTGAATGTGCGAGAAATTTCTTCAACTGGAATCGAAATTGAGCCCTACATGGAACCGACATTTGATCTGACGGGCTATATCACTTAGCTAGAGAGATGTGTCGAAATTAATGTTATTAAAATTAAATTAATTTTAATTAAAAAACAGGGCAATTAAATAAATTGTATCTATTTAAAGAACGTATAGAGAGAATATATATATATATATATATATATATATATATATATATATATATATATATATATATATATATATATATATATATATATATATATATATATATAATGTAAGTGGAATCCTTTTTTTTTCTAAGGTATCCGCTTTCATTATATTCACTCTGTTCCTACAGTGAACTCTCCTTGGCTTTAAAACCTCTTTGGAATTATCCCTATTAATTATCAATGGTATGATATATATATATATATATATATATATACATATATATATATATATATATATATATATATATATATATATATATATATAGATAGATATAGATATATACATAGAATTATATATTTATTTAAAAATATGATTCCATCGCTACATAAGAGTTCTCATGTTTCAAATCAAGAGCCGAAAACTTCAATATAATTATTTATATTAAATTTAATTAAAGTACCAAGCTCTCTCCCATCTTCAAGTGAAAATAATAACAAAAATACTAAAGAACTTTGGATTATACCTAATGAGTTCCTTCCTATTTTCTATATATTTACACACACACACACACGCACACACACACACACACACACACACACACATATATATATATATATATATATATATATATATATATATATATATATATGTATATGTATATATATATATATATTTCTAGAGATGTGAAGGATTTTTATTTATTAATCCGACAGATTTTGTTATTTTAAAGTTAGTCATAGCGGATATCCGTATTTGAATAGACGCTCCGTTTTTTATTAAACTGTATTAAACTTTTTTTTAATTTCTATTCAATATGGTTTCACGAATATTCAGGCCGGTAGATGAAATTGAATATATATACTGTTTAATAAATAAACGGGGCGTATACTCACATACGATTATCCACGATAAAAACGATTAAATAATTTAAGTAATATGATATATAATAAGCAAGTGGATTCTGTTACAGGGGCACACTGGAGAAATAGCTCAATGTCATATTAACCGGAAGACGCTTAATATGAGCGACCACAACTAAAAGTTCCATGCTTTCTTACGCAATCATCAGACGGTCGCGAACTGCTATTTCGGAATATGTGCGCTTTATACCCCCTTGTATACTATAAGCTCAAGATGCCACAAGGCTTTATATATATATATATATATATATATATATATATATATATATATATATATATATATATATATATATATATATACAAATATAGACAACTAGACTCGTCTCGAAAAACACTCAACTTTTGATTTGCCAATAATCAAATCAATCTCGAGGGAAAAAAAGGTTTTAAAAAAAGAAAGAGCTACAAACATGAACTTCTGCCGAAAAAAATCGCACAGATGCATGTCTGAAGCCCAAAGAAAAAACCCGATACGAGTAAACAATTAACTAACAAAAGAGCTCAATACAACTGTAGAGCAGACCTAGAAAACCTAGTGATAGAATTCTTTCCCTGGCGATCCGTTTAGGTGAAACCTGGGTAGGTTTGTCTGGCTCATTAGGTTTATCTATCTATCTATCTATCTATCTATCTATCTATCTATATATATATATATATATATATATATATATATATGTGTGTGTGTGTGTGTGTGAAAATATTGTAGAAAATAGGAAAGAAACTGGTTTGGTAAATAATCCAAAGTTCCTTAGTACTTTTGTAATTATTTTTAAAAAATAGTGCTCGATACGAAAGTAGAGCATAAATATAATTATTTATTTAAATTTAAATGCGTGTTGGAATCATATTTTTAAATAAATAATTATATATATATATATATATATATATATATATATATATATATATATATATATATATATATATTCATATCAATGAGTCTCGAAGAAACCTCAACAGCATGCAGAAAGCACTGGATGGCCGTTTCGTCCTATGTTTGGGACTTATCAGCAATGCACATCCACTTCCGATCCTAGCTTATGCTCTGCGATGGAGCGGCTAAGAGTCAAAAAGCAGTCGTGGCTCTTGGGGCACTGTTCTGAGGTTATCTGAATACTTGGATAAGTATCGCTGCTGAACCGAGTGAGTAGCACGCTATATCGAGTCTAGTTTGGGCCTTCTTCTTTACCGAGTCCTGTGGTACCGTTAGTATGACGTTTGTGTTGTATCGAAACGGTCTGGGTTCGATTCTCGGTAGTAGATGCGCACCGCTGATGAGTCCCAAATATAGGACGCAACGGCCGTCCAGTGCTTTCTGCATTCTGTTGAGTTTTCTTCGAGACTCATTGCTATAAGCCTAAATCCACCCAAATGAATTACATTTTGGTTACGGGAACTTCCTGGCGACATCGAGTTTTAGTGTCCTATTTAACGAAAGTTCGTTTCTTGTTGGGGGCTTTTATGAATCTTTATCTACGAGCTTCAGTTTCGTACATGAAACATTAATTTTTAAAGTATTACTTATCCGAAATGATTAATGATTATAAAAAAAAAAAATGCACTATGAAGTATTTTCGAATAACGCATTCGGATTCACAATCATTCCTACAAAATAATTTGGGACATGATAGTTACCATCCGCCCAATAACCGTTAACATAACTCAATACACCTTACTACCCATAATGCACCATTAGACAGGATATTAAAATAGACAGGCCAAAAATCAACTCATATGACCAGAAGTTAGAGCAGAAGATTGATTATCTTAGCCTAGTGTTGATTTCAATGGAAACCTTTTTATTTATATACATTCTATCTTCGATATTGAACACTTATATATATATATATATATATATATATATATATATATATATATATATATATATATATATATATATATATATATATATATATATATATATATATATATATATATATATATATATATATTTGAATAAAAACAGACCACGTTAAGGTTCCATGTAATAAATTATTTCACCATAACCCCTTTAACAGGGCTCTGGATCATCAGACTTTACTTCCAAAAATTGAAATGAAAAATGAAAAGAAATTCACACATTTTTGACGGACCTCATCAAGTATACGTAAAATTAACGAAGTGAGGAAGTGAGGTGGGAAAGAGGATATGAATGTGTCATATGTAGCATTTCAAATTCTTATTTTTAATTTTTAACTCCAATGTGTCGGCTAGATGTTGTTCGAATTTATTGTGTCTAGTCTCAAGATATAGATGGCTAAGGAGTGGAGGGGTGGAGACCGACTTTAAAGGAAGAAGCTACACTACTTTCACGAGGACAGTGGATATCGGCTTGGATTGAGGAATCGGAGAGCCGAGTTCGAATTCCAGTCGAATCCATTACATTCACTTACGTGCTAATACCCTTGGGAAAGGTATGAATCCTCTTCTTCTCCCTCCAGCTATGGGTAAAATAGCAGGACAGACTGGGTTCTATAGCCTTGGATGGCAACTGGTCTAGGAGAAGGACAACTCTGAATTCAAAACCTGCGGAGTGTCGTTTGGGAACCTTGTGGCATTCGGTGCACCAGGTCTCTGTATTCGTCCCTCCAAAAAGTGTGGATGGTCCTGCACGAGGCCTTCACAACTATAATCAAATCTCATGTGCCGGTGTCGGGCTGTCGGTTTCCAGGAAACTGATCTGCTTGACCCTCATACGTCGAATCTCGACGGGAGAGTCGATCATATATATATATATATATATATATATATATATATATATATATATATATATTAAGAGTAGGAGTTTTTAGTTGCCAAAATTGCTGGTTCTTTTTATATAATTTACTGGTGAAAAGACATTTTAGGCCGGCAGCTTTTTGCCATAAAGTGCTTGATATCAAAACGTAAGGATAGAGCGTGATTAGAATTAATGTGGAGGAATTTATCACTTAAGTGAGAGGTGTTATTTCTATCTCTGGCATTGTATATATATATATATATATATATACGTAATGAAAGCAATATATACGTAATAAAGCAATTAACTCCTTATACTTCCCAATTTTCTTTTTTATTTGCACTTTTCAATGGTGCAGATTGTTTTCTAATAGTGCATGTGAGAGTTTGTCCGTTCACGTGTTGCCCCCATGCGTCCGTCTACGCATGTTTGTCTCATTTTAATATGATTCAAAGAAAAGCAAAATTATCTTAAAAATATCATTAGAATCTCAAAAAGACACAGAAATCTTTGTGAGTTTTAATAAATATTTGCGTCTTTTCGAATACTAGGTGCTAAATGTGCGCGTGATGGAATGTATAATGACTTGGAATTGTAATCAAAGAGCCGAGTTCCAATTCCACTAGGCTTCGTTATATTCACTTACGCGTACATACCCCTTGGAAACGTACGAATCTACCTCTTTTCCCCGTCTATGGGTTAATTAGTGAAACTTGTATAACGAAATCATTATTATCTGAAACAATTCTTAGAATTAAAGACATTTTTATGTTTAACGTCCTTTTTATAGATACAAGTATTTAAGTAAATGCTATGTTTAAAATAAACAGTATTAAATAACAGTTACCGGCCTGAATGTCCGAGAAATTTTCATAGAAAATATTAGTCCCTTGACAGGATTCGAACCTGCATCCTATACGGAACCGTCATTTACGCTGACGTGCCTTAACTGACTCGGCCACAAAGGAGCGTTCGGTAGGCAAGGTCGAATTTACTGCTTATAAACCTTATAGACCTTATGCTTATAGACCTTTCCTACTGGACGCTCCTTTGTGGCCGAGTCGGCTAGGGCACGTCAGCTTAAATGTCGGTTCCGTATAGGATGCAGGTTCGAATCCTGTCAAAGGACGAATATTTTCTATGAAAATTTCTCGGACATTCAGACCGGTAAATGTTATTTAATACTGTTTATTATAAACAGAGCATTTAATTAAATACTTGTATCTATAAAAAAACGTTAAACATAAAAATGTATTTAATAAATTGTCGGACTTTGTCCATTTCTTAATGTAATTCTTATAATGTAAAAATATTTTTATCTTTAAATAATCCACCAAAATTTGATAAGCCATAGAAAACGAATCAAATATTTACAAATGATTGTTAAATATGTTAGACTCTGTCCCTATTTCTTTGATTATATCCTGTGAGTATCAAATTCTTCAAGCCCATTTTTCTCATTATATATCCCAGTATTGTCAACTTCCCTAAATCTTTATCCTTACTCATATATTCTCTCTCATGCTATTTTCTACATCATTTGTAGGACCCTATTGTCTGAAATCTCTTCATCATCTGTGATAAAATTGTCCTGCGTTCATAGCCTTATAGGATGATTGATTAGTACATGCACACTTTTCTTTATTTCTAACGAAATGTTCCGGTTACGTTTTCGGTCGACTACGAAAAACACTTTCCAAATAAGCAATTTAATGTGCTTGCTTGATTTAGACATCCCCATTCTGTAAAGCACATCTTGAACGGCCTGCTTTGTTAACAATTGGTATTTATTTCTTTATTCTCGATTTATTGTAGTACCATGTCTACGTGTTCTTCCGGCATTCAACGGAAAACATGAAAATGAATATAAGAAAACACCTACAGTAAGATCAGAATATTGGTTGAAATCTAAAAGATTATTTAAACATGGTTGTGCCAAATTCACCGAGTTCACTTTCCTTATTTTTGCCCCTAGAATTTCAACAGCCTCATTCTCATTCTAAGTGCTCATTTTTTGTTTTTTACGAATTACAAAATGGAGATACCATAATCAGGCAAATAAACTTTAAATATCTATTTTAACAGGAAAAGGAAAATGCGACACCGAAATCAATGGCGAAAGATGCCTTTTAAAAGCTAAGAAAAGATTAAGAAACAGGAACATTTTGTTAGAAAAGTACTGAAATGCAATGCAATATCGCTTGTCTTATTGGGCAGATTTGAAGCAACAGAAATGTGGTAATACAGAACGAAGTTGAGAATACAAAAATAAAAACTAAATAAGAGAGAAACTACAAGGTTTTAGCGAAAATGGAAACAAGAAGAAACCTGGGAAGCGACAGATGAAATTTCTGAGAAACATAATGAAGAAAGAGGACATAGAAAATTGAACACTGACAGGGCCATTTGAAGGCAGGAGGGAAACTGCACATAACCTTCCTAAAGAGATTGTGTGCATGCTTGGAAGAACAGTGTTTAAGAGTGACGACAAAAGAACAAATTTCACTGAAGGCTACAAAGCATAGGAAACAGTGGAGAGCAATGATCTGGCAACGTTCTGGCAAGATATAGTATATCATAGAGAAAAGAAGAATGCCTTCAAAGTCCATTGTTTCTCGCATTTAACAATACAGATCTTATAACCAATACTGGCATCGGATAGATTTCAGAAAGACAATTGCTATATCTATATAACAGTGATGATTCTCACGAGAGCAAACAAGAACGTTTACTTAGGTTAACGACACACAGAATTCTAACTCCTGGTGGGTGGGGTGGGGCGGACAAAATAAAAGGATCATGTTACGGTGAAAATGGAAGGAACAATTTTTTTTTCCCCTCCGGAAACCTGAAAATAAATTTTCTATTTCCAGAATTGTTTGCAGCTAAAAGATGAAAAAAAAATCGAGTAAATATTTATGTGTGCGTCAAGAATACGATTTCCAACAGTAAGAATACACACACATTTCTTGTTCAAATATGAGTCATTGTGCGTGTATGTATATAAGGTGTGTATCAGGTTACTTCCACATATATGCATACCAGTCACATAACCACCAAAAGGCGCGCGCACACACACACACACACACACACACACATATATATATATATATATATATATATATATATATACTTAATACCTATGTTTTATTACATCGATCACTGTTTTATGAACATCAGCAGTATAATTATATATTTACACACACACACACACATATATATATATATATATATATATATATATATATAAATATATATATATGTATGTAAATATATAATTATATTACATATATATATATATATATATATATATATATATATATATATATATATATAAATATATATATATATATATATATCAGCACTATAATTATATATTTGCATATATATATATATATATATATATATAAATATATATATATATATATATATATATATATGTAAATATGTAATTATATTACATATATATATATATATATATATATATATATATATATATATATATATATATATATATAATTATAGTGCTGATATATATGTAAATATATAATTATAGGACTGCTCTACGGTTGTATTGAGCTCTTTTGTTAGTTAGTTGTTTACTCGGATCGGGGTTTTTTCTTTCGGCATCAAACCTGCATCTGTGCGATTTTTTTCAGCAGAAGTTCATGTTTGTAGCTCTTTTTTTTTTAAAACCTTTTTTTCCCTCAAGATTGATTTGATTATTGGCAAATCAAAAATTCGAGGGTTCTTCGTAACGAGTCTAGTTATCTATATTTGTTTGTATATACATACATACATACATACATATATATATTTATACCTAAATACACGAGTCATCTTACCGTGTGTTTTCAGTTCTCTCCCAGAAGCTGCAACTAAGGTCTGCTTGGCATAGTTGCAGTACAAACCACAAGTTGGCTCTGTAGATGTTTATATGAGATAATGATATATAATTTGATGATGTCGGCAAAAAACCGTTAATTCATGTCTATTATTTAATAGAAATATATATATATATATATATATATATATATATATATATATATATATATATAATATACAGACATATAATATAATATACAGACATATAATATAATAAACAGACATATATATATATATATATATATATATATATATATATATATTGTATACACGTTAGTAAGTCACTGTTCTGTTTATAATAAACAATATTAACATCATTTACCACCCTGAAATTTCGATTTGAGATGTTTCAGAAAGTTGACATTATCGATTAAAGTGGTTGTTGTTGTTGTGCATCAAGTATAATTTAAGATGTATGCTGTATATGATATATAGGGCGTGAATAACATCGGAGGATCGCTGAATCCTCGTGTATTGTGTAGAATAGAGCCGGTGTATTTACAAAAATAGGAAAGAGTTTGTCATCTACAGTAGGCTGCTTTAAGACGAAGGATGAGTACTTGCGGAAGCGACAGAATTTAAATCTATTGAGACTTGACTCTATTGATTTGTTCATGCACGATTGGATATTTTGTAATTATATATATATATATATATATATATATATATATATATATATATATATATAAGCGTGTGTGTGTGTCTCTGTGTGTGCGTGTGTCTCAGTGTGTGTGTGTGTGCTGTGGGCGTTTGTATGTATGCATTTTAAATAAAAGTTATTTTGAACATGGGTCTGTATGTGTTCGTATATTTACCTACATTTGTTTTTGTATTTAATTCATATATATATATATATATATATATATATATATATATATATATATATATATATATATATATTATCATACAAGTCTGATATGGCATCTTTTCAGTGAGTATATATATATATATATATATATATATATATATATATATATATATATATATATATAGATAGATACACCTAGTGAGCCAGACAATCCTACCTAGGTTTCACCTAAACGGATTGTCAGGGAAAGTTGTCTAACGAGCCAAAGAGAAACGCATATTTATAGGGGATAGCTAACATTATACCACGTGACCAAAAAACCACACACACCTAAGTAGGGGGGGTAAATATTTATTCAACAAAAATGTGGGAGGGAGTGAAAAGAAAAAGGACATTAAGGTTGAATGACCAGGAAAACCTCTAATTTAGTAGCCATGATTTTTTATGTCTACATACGTTAAGGATTTCAGTTTGGGGGTTTAATAGCTGGTTAGGTTGATCATATAAAGCTATGGCTAATTTCTCCTCTGCACATAATTTACAAAATTTATGGCCTACTTTATATTTGGGGCATTTTTTAAATAATATTCCCATTTAAGGATGTGGTCTATATTATCTTCTTGTTTGGTTTTCCATAAATAAGTAGATAGCGTGGTACTATGTTTAATTTTTTGCTTTTAAAACTACTCGTGTCTTGTATATATATATATATATATATATATATATATATATATATATATATATATATATATATATATAGGTAGAAATGGGTTAAATACAAAAAAAAAATAAGATGTTAAACATAACGATAACAATCCGAGCAATGTAAATAATGGAAATAGCTAAAATATCTCATCTAAGAAATATAGACAGATCCTGAAGAAGGCTCGTGCATACAACGCCCGAAACGTTATTATAGGAGCCGAAATTTTAAATCACAGTCAAAATAGCCAGAAACCTTAACTCAGCCTCACACAAGTTTGTATATGCTCATCTACACGTTAATATAGACTTTGACCGCCCGAACGTTGCAATATAGACTGAACAGATTGTGTGACCCCAATGGTCGTGCTAGGATTTGTGAGCGAAAGTTTGAGCTTGCTGGCCTTATTCAGGCCCTTGATAACGCGCGCTTTCCCAGAAACTAACTAAAGCTCGTTGCAGTATAAACCACATGTGGATTCTGTGGGTGTTGAACAAACACAAATGTGTCTGAGCAAGCGTACACAACAGAGATGGGCTAGTCGCACTGGTAGATGGATGGTCAGCCATAGTGGCAAATATGCATAAAAGGAAAAAATATAAGGAGTAAATTGCAGATACCCACTGAAGTGTGGACAGACAGGTCCGTCTACGTAACTCCGGAGTCAGGAGCTAAGTGACAAATTTTACCCACATTAATCATATATATATATATATATATATATATATATATATATATATATATATATATATATATATGCGTGTGTGTGTGTGTGTGTGTGTGTGTGTGTATGTGTGTCTGTGTGACTGAAAACGAAAATATAGACTTGTTTGCTTCATTTCTACAAAGAGAAATTCTAGTCTGTTTACGGAATGTCCACAATGCAAGAAATGACATCTACAAATATACAAAACAGTGTAGACACACAAAACAATATATATATATATATTAAAAAGGCTTAAACATTAATATTCCATGGTCATAATTTATTCCATTGGAATCGTAAATACGACCGAATTCATCAGACCTACAAATTAATTTGTTAAATTTTAATCCCCCACCTTCTCTCCTCTGTTACCCCTCTCTATAGCTCTAACATTTGTCCCACACTCTCTTACTTACATTGTCTCTAATGTTTTTTTTCCGGAGTTGTTTTTTCTGTTTTCTTTTTGAATTTGTAGGTCTGATGAATCGAATCGTATTTACGATTCCAATGGAATAAAATATGACCATGGAATATTAGTGTTTAAGCCTTTTTATTATATCTGTTGTGGATTCCGCGTGAAAAATCGGTCTCCAGTAAATTTCAAACGCAAGTATTTAAGCTAAGAAATTAAATGTATTTACACAAAATACAAAAGGTAATGATGTTAGTAAAATCCAGGAACGCCGGTTAGTATTAATCAAAGATCGCTATATACAGTCTCGAAGTAAACTTCCTTAGAGTTGGGCGTCCTTGTAACTGACTTCTAACGTCAACTCAATCACAGTGTCTATGTACTTTCCACTCTCTTTCTCCACCCTGTTCCTCTACCCGTTCCTCTACCATCAGACTCTTTGACTGTGGCTATTTTATGGCAGCAGGACGAGTCCATTTATATCAGAAAAGGGTGTGATCCTATAATAACTCACTCCTTAGATCCCTTTCGGGGGGAGTTAATATTTTTGTCTCTTGTGGTTGATGATTAGTGGTTCGACGAATTTTCTTTTCCTGCTTGACCTTCTCATTACTGTATTATTTTCTTGCGGTCTTTGTATCTCGAATGCCTCAAAGATTGTATCCATAGCATCGTCATTATCTGTGGTTGACGAGCTTGTTTCCTCAATTCGTCTTTTCTGTAGCTGGTCGATGTCTTCTGTGTGTGAACTTTTCGCCTTTTATGGTATACATTAGATTCCCGATTCTATTGATTACTGTACCCGGCTCCCAGTACGACATATTGTTTCTAAAATTTTTGAAATAAACCCGTTCTCCAGGTTTGAATGATCTCTTTGGCACCATCGGTGTATATTGATTTTTGCTCTTGCTTGGCAACAATTTATCAAACACCGATCTTATTTTCCGCGCAAACATCAACTCTGCTGGAGAAAGACCCGATGGTGTGTTTGCGTTGGGTGTTATCCTATATACTTGTAGAAATTGCTGTAGAGCTTTTGTCGTCGGTACGTCCTCTGCTTTTTTTAGTGCTCTTTTCAATGTGCCGACAAATCTCTCGGCTTGTTCATTTGACCTCGGGTGGTATGGCGCTATCTTAATATGTTTTACTTGGTACATCTCGCAAAATTCTTTACAATTCTTCACTTTGTCTTCCATTTTTTTCTTACTTCTCGTCTTATTTCTAGCAGCGTTACAGGTAGTTACTTTATTGTATTGCATAGTACCTTGCTGATTTCAAATTACCGACTCTTCTAACGGTTCGCTTTTTGCAGGTATTAATCGCGATAGTCCGTCAGCATGTCCGATTTTCTTTGATGGTAAGAATTGCAGTTTAAAATTATAATTCAGTAACACAGTTCCCCATCTTAAAAGTCTGTTCGCTGTATAGACTGGTAAGCCTTTTTACGAACCAAATATCGTCAGGAGTGGTTTGTTGTCCGTTTGAAGTGTGAACTCTCTACCATATATATATATATATATATATCTGTGAAAACGAATTACTGCAAAAATTATGCCTAATGCCTCCTTTTCAATCTGTGAATAGTTTCTTTCCGCCGGTAATAATGATCTAGATTTGTTTGTACCGTTCGGCATCTTGTGTAAAATACACGCACCTACCCCATGTGAGCTCGCGTCACTTGCAATAAATATTTCGAGTTCGGGATCAAAATGTGTCAGTGTTAGCTCTGAAGTTAATTTCTGTATTATTTCCTTGAACGCTTTTTTACAGTCCTCTGTCCAAATCCAATTATGTTCCTTTTTTAGTAACTCATTTAATTGAGCCCTCAGTTTATGCATATTATCAATAAATTCGCCATATTAGTTAGCTAGGCCCAGGAAACTTTGCAGTTCTGCAATATTTTTTGGTTCCGGCATATTTTTAATTGCCGATGCCCTCTCTGGGTCCGGTTTCCTGCCATTTTCATTTATTATCTGACCTAAATATTTAATCACACTTTTCTCCTTTTACTTTGAAGCCGAAGTCCTGAAGTCTTCTAAAAACTTCTTTTATGTGTAACATGTGCTCTTCAACATTGTGGCTCTTAATTAGGATATCATCCAGATAAGCGGTCGCGAAATTCTGGCCCTTGAGCATTGTGTCCATCGTTTGCGACACGGACTGTTTTTATTTTGCACACGGCCGCATTCCCAAATGGTAGGTTATATTGGGCTACGGCCTTTAGGAGTAAAATGGGAAAAGGGTGACGTAGTGACACATTGATATTGGCATTTATTATATAGAAGAAGATGATCTAATGAGAGTTGTGTCCCTGTAATTGAAAAAGTGTGACACTCTGAAGCATCAACATTGGCATTGATATATATATATATATATATATATATATATATATATATATATATATATATAGTTTATGCAAACTTAGGTAATCCGTATGGGTAGACCCGAGGAGGATGATATCCGGAGAGCTCATTGTAAAATTCAGAGCAGATATGTTTGAATAAAAACAGACCACGTTAAGGTTCCATGTAATAAATTATTTCACCATAACCCCTTTAATAGGGCTCTGGATCATCAGACTTTACTTCTAAAAATTAAAATGAAAAATGAAAAGAAATTCACACATTTTTGGCGGACCTCATCGAGTATACGTAAAATTAACGAAGTGAGGAAGTGAGGTGGGAAAGAGGATATGAATGTCTCATACATAGCCTTTCAAATTCTTATTTTTAATTTTTAACTCAAATGTGTCGGCTAGATGATGTTTTAATTTATTGTGTCTAGTCTCAAGATATAGATGGCTAAGGGGTGGAGGGGTGGAGACCGACTTTAAAGGAAGAAGCTACACTATTTTCACGAGGACAGTTTTTCATTCTAACTTTTTTAGACGCTGTTAATTTGCGTTACTTTAACGGGCATGTTTGGGAGGTTAATGTTTTTTCTGTATCTAAATGTTTAAACAATCTACGAAGAAAGTAATTTGAAATTCGGTGGAGTGTTTGGTATTTTCCTAAATTAAAAGATTACTAAATCAAAAATACATTACTCTTTCAATGTACTATCTGTGAATTTTTCTAATCGACTGTTTTCCAAAATAAAAACCTTAGAGCAAACCAACTGCATACGGATAGTATGTAAATTGAGTGACCAGACAAAAATAGAAAGGCGCCTGCGACAAGGATATATCTTCTCCCCGGATTTTTTCAACGTTGACAGGGATGCCAGGGAACTAGAGGCACTATCTAGTGTTATTATTTATGAGTGTAATCTTAACAATGTAAGCCACGCATCTATTTATATTTCCGAGATAAATTATTGTAACTATTCACACTATTTACATTGTTCGGACCGTTGTCCTCATCTTTATTGTCATATTCACATCGTTTCCTATAATAAAAAGAGACGTCGTCGATTGGAATCTACTGATTTGAAAGCACAATTTTCTCAATATGAGAAGATAATTATATTTTCCAAAACATTCATTCTAATAACGTACGCGTTGAGCAACATTGCGCACAGAAGAGTTATTGGCATTTGTATGTTATGTCTAAAATGGTTTAGGGTTATTACGCCGCTCAGTATACAGACTGCGACCGGTAAATTGCCGCCATTTTATATTTTTAATTTTGCGCATGCGCATTTTTTGATTTTAGTTTTGTCGACTGCACAGTATCGTAGGGTCATTTAAAGAAAAAGAAAACACTATAACGCAGTTTACTCCGCCAGTAATTCTGTACTGCTTGGCATTCGCACCGGAAGCTGCAATACGAACACAGTGTTTGATTTTCAATCCGAGTACAGTTCAGAGGATTCGGAAAGTGTTGGATGAGTCGAATGGTTATTAAAAAGGTACGGGGCTCGGAAAACTCACTCTGATCGTTATGATAAGAAAAGAACTCAAAACATTTGTTGGTGAGGTCCTCAGGCTCAACAATGCGCCTTACATCAAGCGCCTTGAGGAGGTAGTGCTTTCTAGTGTCAACAGAGTTTATAGTGGAAGACCCTATGTCTGGCAACATGGCCCCGCACCATGCCAGACAAATAGGAGAACTCAGTCATGGCTGTCATATAATTTCTTCGACCACATCTCCCCTTACAACTGGACATCTAACTCTCCAGACTGCAACCCCCTTGATTATTATGTGTGGGGCGCAGTTGAGCAAGAGACCAACAAAACACCTTGTAACACCAAAGATGAACTGAAGGCAAGGATTATGATAGCATTCACCAACTTACACAAGGAGACCGCCCAGAAGAGATTTCGAAGTCGTCTAGAGGCCGTGGTTGAAGCCAATGGCGATTTTATTGAATAAATTTACTCGTTTATATTTCAAGATATTTTTGTGCAATTTTGGTAAATATATCTCTTAAAATCAGATGTCAGTGTTATTTTCAATTTAGTATAATTTAGACGACAATTTATGCCTCGCAACTCGTATATTTACGAAAACAAACATTTTGACAGGTCATATAAAAAAATGTAATTATATATGGATACATTTACAGTTAGCTTTTAATTTGATGAAAACAAAATTTCGAAATCGTAATGTACATACACATTGAGTCAATTGCATCGTCCACCGCGAGGAAAGTTGGCTCTGTGTGCCGCGCCAGGAAATTTTTCTCCCCTGAATCGATACTTCAAATATACAAAACGACCATTCGCCCTTGCATGGAGTATTGCTGCCATATATGGTCTAGGGAACCTTCTGTTTACCTCGGAGTTCTTGACAAGATCCAGAGTCGGATATGTAATGTGATTGGCCCTGATCTGGCGTCTCGCCTGCAGCCACTATCTCTCAGACGCGCCGTCGCCTTTCTCTGTCTCTTCTACAAATACTTTCATGGTAATTGCTCCGATGAGCTGCTTTCACTGGTTCCCAGTCTTCATAAATTCAAGCGCCCTACGAGGCTGGCATCCCGCTCTTACCCTTACACTGTAGAAACTTTAAAATGTAACCGTCTCTTCTACTCCAATAGCTTCATACCTAGCACCTCTCGCCTGTGGAACACCCTTCCCAATTACTGTTTCCCTGATAGCTATGATCTCAAACTATTCAAATGTAATGTCAATCGACATCTCCAGTTACCTTGATATACACACTATCATTCCCTTCATCCTTTCTTCTATCACTCCTATCTGCTCTTGCTCCAAATCTTCTGCAACCCTCCTGCATCCTAGTGGCGTCATGCCTTGCTCGGGGCGCAGTGCTTAAAAAAAAAAAAAAAAATACGGAATTTTCTTATTTATATTGTTTATTTCCTAGACATTGTATTATTAAACAACATTTTGTTCACAACTGAATTTATATTTATCCTTCAGCCCACACGAACGGAATATTAGACAACGCTGGATTTACAGAGGGTCTCCCACGCAGACATGTGAGTGATAAGAAAACTGCCCAGGTCACGCACAGGATGGGTCTGGCGTCAGCACCAGACACTGAATCTTCCCTCATAAAGCAATGGGAAGCAACACTGAATAATTACGAGGTTTTATTTATCAAGTTCAACACTGCGTAAGTTTTTATTTCTAACTCAAGAATTCATAAGCTTGAGAATGGTGGTTGACACTAAAAGCCATTAGACAGAGGAAGCCAATTTTATATCTTTACATCATGTGCCGAGGGGTTTCACATATACTGTATCGATATCCGAAAGGTATGTAGAATTGGCTGCTACATAATTTTTCTCTCGAGAATCTTATATGTCTATAAGCCTTTAATTATTACTGCCACATATGGTGTTCCTACAGTATATTTAAAGATTAATGATATAATACAAAGAAGTATCTGCAATGTTACTGGATCTGACCTGGCATCAAGGCTTCAGTCACATTCCCACCACCGTAATCTAGCTAACCTGTGCCTTTTCTATAAATAATTTAATGGTAATTGTTCGGGTGAGCTCTTCGCGATGATATGTATGCTCATTGGCCCCTTTTATTCTGTCCCTAATTTTCTTTAAGTTTTATTTCCCCATCCCCTCCCTCGTTAGGTGGTCAGTGATGTCAGTTCGCTGGTGGGAGCGGGGCGCCTTCGTTTCGCGTGAGTCTTTTTTTTTTTTTGTTTCGTATTTGTTGTCGTGTCTGAATGAGTGCATGTCAGTGGGAGTGCTTGGAAGGTATGAATGGTTTACACTATTATAGTCCCGCATTGATTTCGGCCAGTGAAGTGATGTTTCTGTCACATTTAGTGATTGTGGGGGGGATTTTCTTACTAATCTTATTTTCTTTACTTTCGTTAAATAGTTTTTGGTTTTTTTTTTTGTATTCATATTGTAAATACTCATTGGGGTTAATTTTTAGAATTGTTGTTTTATCCTCCCCCACAGAAAACAAATTGTAAATATGGGGACTAGTTAGTATTTTCATAGAGACAAAGAGGTATTATGGTGCTTTTAGTAAGAAAGGTACGTATGAATGTGTTGTTTTGGTGTAAGGAATATTGTTTTATACGATTGGGTCAGTGTTTGCGGCTATCTAAGTTATAGTTAAGACAGAAGAAGACCGTCCTTTTCCCAATCCCCTTAGCGGCCTTGTGCCACATTTCTGTAGATAACAGAATAAATATCACTCTTCGCGATGATACCTTGACTTTATGAATTTAAGCGCAGTACCATATTGACATCATGGTCTTATCAATTTACAGTTGAGTTACCAAGATCTAACCGTAAATTCTATGCTAACAGTTTCTTTTCTTGTAATTTTCGCTTGTGGCCCTCTCCTCCGGCTCCATGCTTTCCAGCCAATTTTGATCTTTAAAAATTTTAAATGAAATATCAAAAGTTATGTCTTGTCTTCTTGATTACTCTTCTGTTTTTCTCAACCCTAAAAAAAAAATCTGTTTTTTTTTTTTTAATTCTTAAATAATCAATTCCCGCCTTGTGTCTTAGTGGCTTTATTGCCTTGCTTGGGGTGAAATAATTAAAAAAAAAAATGATATATACCGTATTTCATATTTTTCTTCACCAAAAATTTCGATAAAAATCAGAGGTGCGACCTATCTAATCGACATTATGGAAACTTTGAAGTTGACTGTGGCGTATCATTAACCCAGGCGAGTACCCTGAGTTCTATCATAAGCGAAAACAAGAAGGTAAATGCATTTTCCCCGGTATTTCGTTCTGACGTAATCGCCTTTTCAAACAGTACCGCGTCACACACCTAATAAAAACGCTCGCTCTATACAGCCCATATTTTATCATTTCTTTTCCGATTTAAACACGAAAGAATATCATTTTAAAGTGATTTTAGGACTGAAGCGGCATCCATATTTTCGTCTAGACACCACAGCACCGCATTTGATAAGTAAATCCCACGCAATTAAAACCAATCACTTTTCTTATGTTTTAATATGCAAACAAGGAGGGAGCTTATGCTTAACATAAGGAAAAGGCAGATGAAATTTCTGGATCAAGTGATGAGAAAGGGGGCCCTAAAGAAAGTGATACTCACTGGACGAATAGAGGGAAAAAAGAGACAGATGAAAGCAGTGCATGACATACGTGGCGGGCTTGGGCAGGTGGATGCCGAAGCGTGGTCTCGGGGAGTTGGCAGAACACAAAACCTGTTGAGGCCTCAGGGGATAGCGGAAGTGGAGGGCCATGATCGCCTACGCCCTGAAAGGGACAAGAAAGAAGTGAAATTTTGAAATAAAGGTAAATATCTGGAAATGTTTAACAAATATTAGTTATATTTACGTTAAAAAGGCGGCCATGTGACTCCTCGGATTATAGTTCGATATATCTGCGAATCAACTGCAAATGCCCAATTTGACAATTCAAAAACTAAGGGTGCGACCTACCTAGTTTTGCGACCTATATGCAAGGATATACGGTACTTGTGAGATTTTCTTGCAATGAAGAAGTCTTAAAGTGTCTCTCGAAGTACGGTGTACAATGCCAGAGATAGTAGAACTGAGATGATTATATACTTATACCTTTGACACCAGGTCAGAAACCATTGTGACAGGTTTAAACATATTGCTACCTGCAGTTTTTTTGATACAGCAAATCTGCTTGTATTGATGTATGTTGTTACCACAAAGATCTTCTCCATCAGTCTTTAGCGTTCCTCATACAAGAAAAGGAAATCCGTAACATAGACATTTTCCCTCTTTTTCTAAGGATAAATTTTATTAGTTTTATATATTTCATTTTTATGCAAGCAGAAAAGGAGAAGATTCGCGATGGAAACTTGCATACGAAGAAAAATAGGATTGTGGGTTTGGAATATGTTACACACGCCACGTGATTAATTTATATTTGGGTGTGGCAGTGAGAGTATTTGACCTCATATTATGGGCATTATACCACCATATGGGAGAGAAAGAGAAATCGATAGAGAAGAAGAGAGGGTGACAGAATGACGGAGAACTTGGGAATCAGTGAGAGAGAACGTGAGAACGTGTGTAAGAGAGTGGCGAAGAGAAGCTGGTAGCGAAATCTGGTGACCATATCGAAAACCTCAAGGTAAAACCTTGCCTCTCATCTATTTCTTGTAAAAATTATTGTTTAACACAAGTATTTTAAAATGGGGAATTACTTTTCAATCATCCTGCATATATATATATATATATATCAAAGTGAACATAGTGTTGACTTCTATGTTCACTTTTATATTTACACACGCTCTATCTCTGATATTGAGCACTTTATTCCATAAATATAGCACACCTTAAGACTATATTTCTTCATATATATATATATATATATTGTGGGCTGTCGATAGCTGTGCTAGCACAAAGTTACAAGTCATCGTGGCCGAGGCGTGTTGGGCTGTTCCAATTGTTATATGACGCTTTCTCGCAGAAACAGTATCTAAGGTCTGATCACCATAGTTGCAGTATAAACCACAGTAGTTGGGTATTGATCAAACACAAATGTCCCTGAGCTAGTAGACAAGTATCCTCGAATACGAGCGGACAGCTATTATATATATATATATATATATATATATATATATATATATATATATATATATATATATTGCTCTGTAATAATAAATACAGTGAGCTCATTTTGTGGATTAGTTTTAATATTCTATATTACTAGGATCCACTTGGATTATATACCAACCTATTTGTTACCTTACACACACACACACACACACACACACACACACACACACACACACACATATATATATATATATATATATATATATATATATATATATATATATATATATATATAAATTATGAAAATAAAGCATAATATATATTTAAAAAAAATACACATTGCAACCGAAAATATTTGCGGTTTTATATATATATATATATATATATATATATATATATATATATATATATCGAGAGAGAGAGAGAGAGATTCTTGATAAACTTGTAAACACGCAGGAATCCTGCAACGTACTGTTAAAAAAATGTAAATCTAAATCCATGAACAATGAGCCAGCATTCTTCTCCCGATAGTAATTTTTTCGTCTCTGATTCAGTTTTTCAAATAAGGGTTTCTTTCTGATTAACACAGAAATAAATATTTGTTATTACAAGTATAAAGACAAGTTAACTGGATATCGTAAATATATATATATGTTGTGCCTTAAAGCAAAAGAAGATATTTTCTTATTTCCGTTCGTATTCTGATGCATCTAAGAGTATAATGTATATAACCATGTCATATTTTTTGTCCATATTCGCATCCGTTTTCTTAAAGGTTAATCATTTTTCCAGATGAACATGGTACATGATATATTATCATATCTACCGAAATAGCAACTCGATAAATACCCAGTAATGAAAAGACCATCGAACAAGAAAATCGGCACATTATTTAGAAAATTTTAAATATAGCCCAAAAAATAGAATATTTTTTATTTAAATCGAACTTTTCCAACAATTATTTTTTTTTTTATTTGTTTTTATTTAAAATTAATTTTAACTGATTTATTTACACTACGATTATTAGTACTACAATATAAATACTAGTAGAATTTGGGGCTACGGCTTTAGGAGTAAAATGGGAAAGGTGTATCGCAGTGTCACAACGACATTGGCATTTTTTATATAGAAAAATGAGATGAGCTAATGAGAGTTGTGTGCCTTTGATTCAAAAAAGCGTGATAATTTGAAATGACATATTGTCCAGCATTATTCATTTTGGACTAGGATTTCTTTCATCTTCATTGCAATTGTTTTATTTCCACTAGTTGCATTAGTAGTAGTAATATTATCTGGAGTTTTTATTTTATGAAAGCTAATCAAACATTATGCATTTTTTGACTAGGATTTCCATCATGTTAAATCCAGTTATTTTCATCGCATCTATGGTGATCATCATTCTCTAGCCAAAAAAACAAATGGCGCATGTTTGATGGTCTCTACAGTGGCGACGGAAAACAAATAAAATTAAAAGAAAAAAATCCGAGTAAAAAGGAATACTTCTCTTTCAAACGCGCGGTTTTCGAAATAATATTATGCTTCCATCTTGTATCTTTTAAAAGAACGTGGGTGATCAAGGCTCTCCACAACTTCCTATTCTTTATACCTCTTAGCAACGTTAGTAAAGTTACTCACTACTATTCTATGTCTGTCATCCCTTCAATAAGGCCTGTGAGTGTCAGATACTTTAAGCTCTCTTTCCACATTATCTGTCCTCGAAATTTTAACTATCTCGTTCTGATTCTAAATATAAGTGTCCTTTTTGTATCCATTTTCCTTAAAATTTCCACATTACTCAAATCTCCAGTCTATGGTATTATCATCATCCCTCATCAAAATGCAATGGCGAGGGGCAGAATGGTCAGCAATTGGCCGGTATGCCTCGTGGGTTGGGCATTCTGACTGATGGATTACCTTTGTCTTTGTTGTGAATATGTCTAAAACGGCGCGAATACAACAGAGGTACTCAAGAATTCTGAAGCGCCAATACGCCTCCTACACAATCGGCTGAAACAACCCGCGGAGAAGACGCTGAGTCAATGTGCGACATGCGTTCGTGTGATGTCATTCCTCCCCTTCGAATCTAAGCTGCTACGTTTTTCTCATAATAAAACGAATAACAAAAAGAAATGGTCCTTTTCGTTGATAACGTTTTATGTACTAACGTGAGGATACAGAGACGACACAGAACGGAACACATTCTCAATGCTTAAATACGGATGGATCAATCTGTTCATAGTCTGATTGACAACATTTATCTTTATCATAAATGTTTATGGGAAAAATATATATATACATTTTTATATAATACGTCTCGACCTTTAGAATTTCATCAGACTAAAATGCTCTTTATGTTAATGTTGTTACAGTTTGTGGTGCATGCTATGTAACTAGAATATTTATTTGTAAAATTTACAAATTTTGGCACGTGGCCGATGAAGGGGAGGGGTAGAGGCTGGTCCAAAATAACTATCCTATACCTAGCTAATCAGATTCACGACCCATTCATACATTACAATTTACCCATTCACCACAAGAACTCGTCCATCACCAAACAATCCTCCAACCACCATAATACCGCATCCTCTCAAGGGGAACCTAGCAAAAACGCGCCCCACACCATAAAAATTTGATGATAATACATAAAATACATAAAATTTTAATAATGATAGAATGAGAGGGGAGGGAGATGAACCCAATAATCAAATAAATATAAACACAAAATACAAACTAAACATAACAGATGTTAGTAGGGGACCGTCCAACCCTCAAAATAGAGAGGCCGCTGTATTCTGCCCAGGGGACAAAATCAAGAGGCAACTCTCGCTAAGGGAGTGGGAAGAAGGCTAAAATATTATGCGGGAATGGGAAAATATAAAGCTGACCCAGTCGAGATAAAAGGGGGCCAAAACAAACTGGGGAGGTTGGGAATCTCGACTTGGACCATAACCAAAGAGTAGCCGGGTTACAGGCCAGGAACAACACTTACTCACATTAACTAGGTACACTGAAGCTTGTCTAACCAAACCAAGGGGAGGGATCCACAGGAAGCCACCCCGATGTGCAATAGGTTGACCTAGAAGAGAAAATCAAGGCTAGCCCCGGTCACACGAACCAAGCTCGCCTCTTTTACCCACCTTTCGCTAAAGACTGTCGAATGCAATCGTTTTCTATCAGATCTAATCTTCATCTTGAGCTGATGCTCAAAGAATTGGATTAGATGCTGATGAGAAAGACGGTTGCCCCGCAAGACTTCCTCCTTTCGCGTCGTCCAAATCACCATTCGAGCCGTGGCCAGCAGCGTCAGAAACACCATTCGTTTCACCCCGGAATACGGGGGCGACACATTGTCACACGCGTATGCGCGATCAATGGACACAAGCTGTTCGGGAGCGAGACGAGCCGTCAGCTCGCCGACATGGTCCCATAAGGGGCGGACCCGGGGGCAATGGTAGAAGGCGTGCGGAGCCGTTTCCTCTAAGCCAAGACCACACCGTTCACAGTCTGGCAAATCCGCCAAACCCCATATGAAAGCCTTGTCGTTGAGAGGCAGCCGATTCCGAGCCAATCGCCAGGTAAGCGAAAACTCAGGGTTACTGAGGTAATCCGCCGCTGGCGCCCAAGACCAGTAGGAGCGATACTCCTCCTCCGACAAGCCGAGCGTATCACGTAGGGAATCCTTCGCGGGCCCCTCCACTAATCCACGATAGAAGACCTTCCTAGGCCGTGACAGGTCACTGGACCGGGGAATGGCCTTCAAGGCCGACCGACACTCGCGGATGAAATCCGACTCGTCCCGGGGTTTACGACGCCGCTCAACCCTCGAGATGGGGGGACTTATGGTAAGGCTAGGGAAGGCGTCCCTAACAATCCCCTCCAGAATCGGATCTCTCCCAGTCAATGCGCGGCGTAGGAAAGCCAACCTAGAGGCACGGACGTGACTCAAGAGGTGTGGCATTCCCAGCCCCCCATGACACGGACGTTTAGTGCAGACTCGTCTGTCGACCCTGTTCACGCGTCCCCTCCATAAAATGGAGGATAGCGATCGCTCGAGCGCCTTCCAATGGGTCTCACAGAGAGGAAGTACAGACAATCGATAAAGAATCAGGGGGAAAATGTATGTAGCACACACCTCCGCCCTGCCCTTCACGGACAACCGCCGTCGATTCCAAGTCTTGCCGGCAGAATCGACCTTTGCAAGTACTTCAGACCAATTCTTCTCCAGCTGGAGGTCCGGTCCAAACCACACTCCAAGAATGCGGACAGGTCCATCCGTCCAACCGAAGCGGCCCGGAAGAGCGACCCCCTTCCAGGCACCTAACCGCAAGCCGGAAGACTTGTCGCGGTTTATCTTGGCCCCTGTCACCTTCTCGTACCGGTCAAGCGCCTTATGTACCGCCTCGATGTCGTCCCGGGACGACACGAAAGCAGATACGTCATCAGCGTACGCGGAAACCCTGGCTCGAGCCCCTCCAGGAACGGCGATTCCGCGTAGGGCCGGACTGCCGGTCTCGTCCTTCAGCCGGCGAAGGAGAGGCTCCAACGCCAAAGCATAAAGGAGAGGCGACAGCGGACAACCCTGACGAACTGACCTAGACAGCACGAACGCGTCCGACAACCTTCTGTTCACCTGTACCACAGCACTGGGGGAGCGATACAGGAGGCTAATCCAGCGGCAGAAGTTGGGTGCGAATCCAGCGGCCTGCAGGACAGTAGCAAGGTAGCGATGGTCGACCCTATCAAATGCCTTGGACTGATCCAAATTGATCAGCGCGGCTTGCTCGTCGTCTTTTACACCCTCTATGATCGTGCGGATCAGATGCAGGTTGCTCTGAATTGTTCGGCCCCTCACAGAACAAGTCTGCTCAGGTCCCAACAGAGACTCGGCAACTGACTGCAAACGCTCCTGCAGGATCTTGGCCATAATCTTTAACTCTGTGTTTAGCAGAGTTATGGGCCTGTAGTCATCTAGCTTCCCCCCACCACCTTTGCCCTTTCTCAACAGAGTGATCACGCCCCTGGTGATCCGGTTGGGGATGGACCCCGACCGAAACCAGTTGTTGAACACTGCAGTCAAAATCGGAACAAAGATGTGCGACAGCCTCAAGTACAATTCATAGGGCAAACCATCCAGACCGGGCGACTTGCCTCTGCCGACCTTCTTCAAAACCGCGTAGACTTCGCCCTCCGTGATCTCTCCCTCGCAGCTAGCCGCTTCAGTCGGCGAAAGCCGAGGAAAGTCAGCCAAATAGCTACGAAACTCCTCCTCACGGAGACCAGGCTCCTTGGTAAACCGGCTCTCGAAATGGCGCCGAAACGCCTCGCACATGTCGTCAGTGGCCCGAAGAGTACGCCCCTCCGGGGATTCGACTTCACGAATGTAACGATCGCCACCTCGACGGACCTCTTCCCTGCGCAGATCTGCGCCCAAATTCACAGCTTCGGAAGACATCTTGCTTAACTTATGTCTAATTACCTGGCCCATGTACCGCTCGCTATTCGAACGATCCAGGGCCTCCTTAGCTAAGGCTATCTCTAGGGGATCCCCCCCAGCCACCGCCCGGGAATAACTAGACTTGAGTGTCTTCACCTTATCAGCTCTATCTAGAGCGAGCCGTTTGCCGAAATCAGTGGTGAAGGACCTAATCCTACATTTAAGGCGTTCCCACCACTTATTCCCGATAACCGCCCCCACTAGCTCCCGCTGCACTAGTCTAATTAGCTGTTCCCGAAAGTCCTCCCTGTCCAGTAAGGACAGATTGAACTTCCAGTAACCAGCCATTCTAGGCCTACAGTCTAACGCCACCCGGGCACAAACGAGTTTGTGGTCCGAATAGCCTACCCAGTGGAACGTAGGGCAATCTAGTAGATCTATGTCGGCTCTTCTAACTAACATTCTGTCAAGGTAGCTAACTACCTTGTCAAAAGGCCAATTAAGAGCCCACGTCCACATTTTCCCCCCGGGATGATCGACCCGGTATCTATCGACGAGACCATAATCGTCGATCAGATCAACCAGGCTACGATCGCCCCTTCTCCCGCTAGCTCCCCGCCCCCTGTCTAACTTGGGGTCCAGGATGGCATTCCAGTCCCCCATTAAAACTAGGCGCGTTGAATCCACTAGGAACGGCCCCAACCGCCGAAAAAACGAGACCCGCTCCCCCCGGTCGTTGGGCGGTGCATGCTATGTAACTAGTGAGTTAGTTCAAATGCCTTGAGTCACTTTATAGTCCACCAATAGAAGGTTAACCAACCAGAAGCTGCAGAACATTCTATCCGTCGTGTATAAAGGCGGCCATTTTTGTTTACCCTCCCCGAATGATCAGTGCCAACTTGTCAGGCGAAGATGAACAGAAGGAAGTACTACGCTCTGCTACTTTGCTGCGATATCCACTGCTAACCTGAACTACGCTTTCCTACTGTCTCCGAAATATTCACTGCTAACCTCTGGATTCTATACTCGAAGACGACCATCATAAAATGTCTAACAAATGTGACTACATACGTGCAGGAAGGAGAGGAGATGCTGAATTTTTAAACATTTTAATTATGTTTTTATTTTTAAATATGTGTTTCGCTATATCGTCTAACCGATTTCATTTAGATTCTTTTTCATTTTGTTTATGTTTTTATCACTTTGGTTATTAAGTCTCCCTCATTGTGATAATAGAAAATCTGCCAAGAAAGGTAGCAAGAATATAGGACAGAAATTTAATGTGAATTTACTAGCGATCAAATCACTTTTTATATTTTTTGTCTTAGTTATTTTCTATTTAATTAGAGCAGCATTTTTAAATTAACTTTATAACCAGAGTTATTACGGTGATCATTATTGCGTTGTGTGTATGGTTTTTAAGATATCTCTTTTGTATTCATTAGTAGCGATTATTACAGGTGATAAATTAAGTCCCTCCTTTAAGCAGTTGAACAAATCAGAACAGT
>OZ010613.1:10413136-10435636 GCA_963932145.1 Acanthosepion lycidas | reverse complement strand
GATTAAATTTAGATTTTAAAATTGGTAATTTTTCTTCTTTTAATTTTAATATCAAATTTTATCATATAATTTAATACTTATTGGTTAGAATAAATTCTATTTTAATACAACCCCAACATTAAAACTCTTTAAAGCTATTATAACCTTACTTCGTTGTCAAGTTTTTTGAATTCTCTTATACTTGTGTTTTGATTGGTCATTCTAGCTTACGTAACAGCGTTTTCTCCTTGCGAAAGATCGTTAATTAATTTGAAACTTTTCAAACCATTTATTCTACATTCAACATCATCACTTGATAAGACACTGGAGGTATTGAAACAAAATGGCTATTTTTGTAGTGATTTTATAACATTTTTATGTTATAATTTTTAACTAAATAATTATATGTGCTCTACTCTGAGTTGAGCACTCTTTTAAGAATAGTAATTGTTGGTTATTGAAATTTATTCCGTATGCACCAATCCTATACTTGTATATATATATATATATATATATATATATATATATATATATATATATATATATATATATAATTTAATTCAATTTAAAAGAATAACAGAACACTTTAAGGCTCCATAGTAATAATCTATTTCACCAGAGAATTTTATTTTTTCTCTGGATCCTTAGACTTTACTTTCAAAGACAAAACGAAAAAATGAATATAAAGTTTACATTTTTGACGGGCTGTATTAAGCTTATATAAATTGAATTAGAGGGTAATGAGTAATGATGTGAGAGACATGGCCGAGCTTAGAGAGGGAAGGGAGTGTTTAAAATTTATCTTCATATTTCTTTGTATTACAATACTTAATATTGAGGAAGTGGGGGGGGGGTAAGGATCAGACATTGACCTAATTTAACCGGTCAACTTAACGGAAATGATATGGGAAAAAAAAACAAAGAAGGAAAAAGAAAAAAAGGGGGAAGTAAAGAGAGAAGAGATCTACTTAGAGTTTTTGTAGGAAGGAGACGGCTGATATAACAATTTAGATAAAAACATATTTTAACATTATATATATATATATATATATATATATATATATATATATATATATATATATATAAATTAATGAATCATTCATACAAAAAAAAAATATAGAGGTTAATGATTTAAATTGCGAGAATACATCGTCGCAAAGAATATAAATAAGATACATCAACCCCGAACCTGTATATGAATGATATGATCCCCGTTTATAAATTCCGGTTGCATAAGGTCTTTTTAATTTTTTACAAGCTTTCGTCTGTTCCTACAGATATCATCAGGTATGGAAGTAGATTTTGTTCTTGTTTTTACTTCTCAGTAATAAGAGGGCAACGAAAATGCTATGAGAAATGTATTATTGTTTTGGAACGTGCTGAGTTTGAATTTAAATTTTAAGGTTGTGCGTTTTTGTACAAATATAGCAATAAGAGAATTCTTTTTTACTGGTAGATTTTCCGTGAATATGGGATGAATTATATTGTTCAATAATTACAGTAATGTCATAGTTATTATCCGAGCGTTGCACGTTGGATCAGTTATTTTAATTTCAATTAAAAGATGCAAATATAATTTATAAATTCATGAATCATTCATACAAAAAACAAATATAGAGGTTAATGATTTAAATGGCGAGAATACATCATCGCAAACAATCTAAATAAGATACATCAACCCCGAACCTGAAGATGAATGATATGATACACGTTTATATTTGTTATTTATTATTATTATATATTATCTGTCATATTTAATGAAACTTGCATACACACACACACACACACACACACACACACACACACACACACACACACATATATATATATATATATATATATACATATATATATTACAAAGTGTTAATCATACCTTGAACAAATTAGCAATATTAACGCAATTACTGGCGAAATTCAATATCCATTTTATACACGAATACACCATATTCATTTTATACATAAGGATCCCATCATTCAGTGGATTATTAATAGTATAATGCTTATTTATTATGTCTACTAGCGAAGGGATTTCACCAATAATTGCATTAATATTGCTAATTGATTATGATTAACTATTTATAATATAAAATATATGCTGCCTATTTTATTATATTCATACATATATATATATATATATATATATATATATATATATATATATATATATATATATATCCGATGCAGTGAGAACGAAAATTATATATATATATATATATATATATATATATATATATATATATATATATATATATATATATATATATCCGATGCAGTGAGAACGAAAATATATATATAAATTGTAACTTCCACAGCATTAATTCAAACGAGAGCTCGATACGGATAGTAGAGCAATAATTATTTATTATAATTTTTTCATATAGGCAACATTAATTTACTCACTACAAAAGGTGCAACTTCGTTTCAGTGCATTTCAATTGCACTTCGACTGGTGATAACGAAAATTGCTATTCTGTTATACCATCCACATGTACCACCCATAACGGCTTATCAACCACAATGGGTTATTTAATGACGACAATATTTTTTAGGATAGGTTTCTATGAAAAAAATATGTATTTGTAAAAAATCAGTTTGTAGATCGGGTTTCATTGACATATTTTTGTAAAGGCGGTTTCAATCGAGAGTTTCGTTTGGTCTGGTTTATTTTGTTTTATGTTATATTAACCTTAATGGGTTATTTAAATTCGACAAGATATTTAGGATAGGTTCGTATGAATAGGATAAGTATTTGCAAGTAACAGAGCTTTTTCTTTGTATTGACAACTAGTCTGATGTCGAGCGAAGGAAAGGCCAGTAATGGCGCTTTGTTGGAGTTTGTTTTTCTCGGTCAATGTGTGTGGGATACATAATGCTTTTTTCGGGACGTTAGCCAGAGAGTGAAGATGACGAGCGACAGTAAGAGGAGAGCTTGTCATCTTCTAAGGCAATTCCCTCATCTACTTGTAATTCCTTCAAGGTGGTTTAACGGTTAGTAATCTTGTCTCACTAGACAAATTACGACGGAATAGCGAGTTCGATCCTCGCTATGTAGCCCCATACTTTCTCCTTGTAACACATGTGATCTACGCTTAAGAAATGATTTTGGGAACCTCGGCGAACCTAAGCTTGTCTCGCTAGAATAATTACGACTGAGTAATGAGTTCGAACCTCACTGGGTGCTTCATATATTCTATCTTGTGTCGCATCTAAGCTACGCTTAGAGAATCGTCAAGGACACCATAAAGTCTGGCAGACATACGTATGCATCTCCTACACGAGAGACATTTCGATATTTATGGCAATGGTACCTTTTTATACTTATATTAAGAAATGAATGAGAGTGAAGGAGAGAGGAAAAGAAAATAGTGAGAGAAAAAAGAGCGATAGCTTGATTATATTTTCATTCTCTCCCTCTTCATCACTATTCATCTGTCTCTGCCTTTAACGCACTTCCTCTCTCTCTCTCTCTCCTTCTCTCTCTCTCTTTACATGGAAACTATTTATATTAAGAAATGGACGTGAGCGAGGGAGAAAGAAAGAAGAAAAGAGAAAGAGAAAAAAAGAATTATAGCTTGATTATATTTGTATATATATATATGAGTAATATCTTCATTATATTTTAATTGTCTCCCTCTCCATCACTATTCTTCATCTCTGCCTTCAACTCTCTTCCTTTCTCTCTCTTTCTCTCTCTTTACGTGGACACTACTTATATTAAGAAATGAACGTGAGAGAGAGAGAGAGAGAGAGAGAGAGAGAGAAGAAAAGAAAGAGTGAGAGAGAAATGAGTAATATCTTCATTATATTTTAATTGTCTCCCTCTCCATCACTATTCATCTATCTCTGCCTTCAACTCACTTCCTTTCTCTCTCTCTCTCTCTCTCTCTCTCTCTCTTTGGATCTTTCTCTGTCTTTGAAGATGCATTATTTACAAGATCAATCTACATTTTTACAAAGAACTTTGACCTGTCCATCAAAGATGTTTTTTAGGGGCCAAAACCCCAAAATTTACTAATATTTTTTTTCCTTGTTAGCCAATTGCTTAATATACGCCAAAAATTATTAGGAAGATCGGATTTAATGGGGAGTGATTTTATATCGATTTTTAGAACGGTAATTTTAATGATTACATCCGCTGAAAATTAGTGTTTCTTCTAACAATTAACGATATCATTTATCGTAAAGTTTTTTGCTTTACATTGATTGCTATTGTTGGACAAGTAAGTTTATTTATACCACACCCAAATGAAGGGTATTGTAGCTGATGAGTAGAAATCAGTATTGTCGATAAGTATCTAGTTGGGTGTTATAGTTACATATTGATTGCAGTCTCTTCTATTTCATCCTATAAGCCATTCGATGTGCGTGTTTTCGCCTGTCGAGTTACTCTTTCCAGTAAGTTCTTTCCATTTTGCTTCTGCTATGAACATTTGGGTTTTTTTTGCATTCATCTATTCAGTGATGACTCCCTACTAATGGATCTAATCCACGTAATTTTACTTTTCGTATTCATTCAGTTTGCTTTCCTTATAGACTTCTAAGATTTTCTTTTTTCACTTTTGGTTTCCCATTCTATTTCCGTTTTTTTAAAGATTTTTTTCACTTTTCTATTTAGTTTTGATCATCTTACTTTTTGTTCTCAGAGTTGAGGGCTCCGGATTTCTTCATTTGGTAAACCTTTCGTTTATTTATTTTATTTTTCATTTCATTCTGTACACTTCATTCTTTCTATCACTATCTATCTATCTATCTATCTATCTATCTATCTATCTATCTATCTATCTATCTATCTATCTCGGTCTTTTCCTATTTATTTATCACAGTCTCATTATCTATCTATCTATCTATCTATCTATCTATCTATCTATCTATCTATCTATCTATCTATCTATCTATCTATCTATGTATCTCGGTCTTTTCCTATTTATTTATCACAGTCCCATTATCTATCTATCTATCTATCTATCTATCTATCTATCTATCTATCTATCTATCTCGGTCTTTTCCTATTTATTTATCACAGTCTCATTATCTATCTATCTATCTATCTATCTATCTATCTATCTATCTATCTATCTATCTATCTATGTATCTCGGTCTTTTCCTATTTATTTATCACAGTCTCATTATCTATCTATCTATCTATCTATCTATCTATCTATCTATCTCGGTCTTTTCCTATTTATTTATCACAGTCTCATTATCTATCTATCTATCTATCTATCTATCTATCTATCTATCTATCTATCTATCTATCTATCTATCTATGTATCTCGGTCTTTTCCTATTTATTTATCACAGTCTCATTATCTATCTATCTATCTATCTATCTATCTATCTATCTATCTATCTATCTATCTATCTATCTATCTATCTATCTCGGTCTTTGCCTATTTATTTATCACAGTCTCATTATCTATCTATCTATCTATCTATCTATCTATCTATCTACTATTTTCCCATTTATTTCTTCAATTCATTCATTTTCATACAAACATATATATATATATATTTTTTTTTTACAAATAATCATTATTTGACACCCTTTTTTTTTCAAGTAATAATTATTGAAAACAATAGTTTTCCATCGAAAAGACAATTGGCAAAAAATAATTCTTTTCAGGATGACTTATTTGATCTTAGATCTCCCCAGACTTTCTTTCCTCGTTGCAAGACAAAATTTACAAACTGTAGAAAATGATTTGTCACATTTCCTTTTCTTGACACCTGTGCTTAATTGATAATTATGAAAGAACAAGTAACAAGTAAGGTAGGCGTGAATATTAACCACTTAACGAGCCACTCTGCCCCGAAAATGAGACGGTGGGCAAGTTATGTGAGTGCCATATTTTGTAAATATTAGGTATTTGAATTTCTCGCTGTTTTCCAATGGGTGGCTTCTACAGAACTGCGTGCGAGTAGTTTCAAATTGTAACGCATCTATAAACTTTGTAGAAGATCTCTGATGCCAAACCGTTTTTATCTAGAGCATAGCAGAATATTTCCGCTATTACAGTCAGGTCATTAGCAATTGACCTTTAAAAATCTCTGAAAACAGGCCCAGCGGTTAGAGGTTATGAAGCCATTCTGCATTGATTAGGGTCCCTGGAAGTTTTTCAAAAAGAGGTGGAAGAGTAAAAGACTAATAGTTCGAAGGGTCGGACAGTCCAGCAAATGCCTGACCACTCATTTAACTGTGGGAGAGATGAATGACGTAATGCCCAGCCACCTGTTAAATGGTGGGTAAAGACTTGTAACTATTTTTATATCTACCGTAAAACATTACATACCAATTATTTGCGAATAATCTCAGAGAAAAAGGGTTAAAATTATTCAGGAACACAGGGATGAAAGGATTAAAAACTGGGACAAGAGATGATGATTTCCAGCAGTCAAGAAAGCAGGAGGTATTGATGCATTTATTATACAGCTTAAAGAGAACGGGTTCCAGTTCGGGATCACACTTCTTAATGACTATTACATGGATACAATTGGGATCACATGCTTTGCGGGGATCTAGATGATAGCAGAAACCATGGAAGGAGTTATATGCATATACCTTAACAGAGTATCAGTGCTAAATGTGAAGTTAGGTAGGGGTACTCTTGTTTAGTGAAGAGTAGATTTTAAGGAGAATTTACGAGCGAAACATTCAGCTTTATCAGCAGAAGATACTCGCATCTCAAATTGAAAAAATTATATGCAACGCCAATCGTCTGTTTAATAATAACCTATTCCTTTACTGTCCTTTCTCTTCTTCTCAGTAGGGGTCTCTTTTAATCCCAGTAACCTCGTGTACAGTAATGGCATCATCGCATTACTTCGCGTATATCAAAGCGGACTGTTCAGTGATATTTAACTATATGGGAGAAGATTCAGCACGATTTCAATTGTTATTACACTGATACCGCAACAGGGATCCCACTAGGTTTGTAATTCCACTAAAGGCTCGTGATGCACCTTGGAAGAGGTAACGAACTTGGGAGACGATTCCAGTGCGCAGTTAACTCAATACTTGTGAATTAAATTGGGTAGACGGAATATTTTGGAAGTCATCGTGATAGAGAAGACGAGCGTGTGGCTTTTGATAAAAAAAAGAAAATTGATTACACAGTCCGCTTAACATAGTCGGACATTGTTGTTTGAATAGGCATCTCTTATAAGGTTTTCTTGGCTGCTTTGATTGAAAATAGGTAGATAGTACGATTCGAAAGCCGTCGAGGTCAAACGTCTTCGTGATAGAGGGTTTGTGCATACAGGCCTTGGTAAAACAATTGAACAGCTCTCTCTCAGAAAATATGACGAAGGTCCATTCATCATGGACGCAGTGTAAACGACAGGGGACTCGGTGGGTTGGGCAGAGGTCTGCAAATGTTGTGGCTCGTCGCTCGGGTAGACATAAATCAAGTATCCAGGAATTTTCATTTTGGTCGACAGTTTGGATTTGTTTTAAACAAGCATTTAATATTTGCACTATTTACATTGTTCGGAATATTGTCAGTCAGTTATATGCCATGCGCGATACACGCATATACGATCATCTATCTTTTAATACATGACTGACGAGGCAGATTTTTTCCCGTAGTAGATTGCCATTTCTTTCTGCGGTAGAGCAGTTGCCATCCAAGGCTGGTCTATCTTGCTATTTGCCCATAGGTGGTGGGTGAAGAAGAGGATTCATAACTTTCCCAAGAATATTAGCACGTAAATGAATACAATAGATTCGACTGGAATTTGAACTTGGCTCTCTGATTCTTTAATCCGCGCCGCTTATCCATTACTCCCCCCTCCCGGAATATTGTACTCATCTTTATTGTCATATTAACGATCTTTCTGTCGTTGTATGATGCAGCCATATTTAAGTGATTGGATACATGGCTCAGTGGATAAAAGCGTTGTTTGAATGCAATGACTTTGTTAGTTCAATGTCTTGGAATTTCGAATTGAGCTCATTAATTTTTCCACTAGTAGATTTTGGACAAAATAAAGTATATCACCTGATGATGGCTGGAGCATATAACGACCGAAACGCTACAAATATGACAGTAAAGATGAGGGCAACAGTCCGAACAATGTATATAGTATAAATAGTTGTAATACCTCCTCTCAGGAATATAGACAGATTCTGAAGAAGGCCCAAGCACACAACGACCGGAACCTTGTGAATACGACAATAAAAATGAGGACAACAGCCCAAATAATGTAAATAGTGTAAATAGTTACAATACTTAATCTCAGAAATATAGCCAGATACTGACGAAGGCCGCAGCGTACAACGACCGAAACGTTACAAGTATGACAATAAAGATGAGGGCTCCAGTCCGAACAATGTAAATATTTAAATTACCTCATCTCAGGAATATAGACAGATCCTGAAGAAGGCCCTAGAGTAAAACGGCCGAAACTTTTTCAATATGTCAATAAAAATAAGAACAACAGTCTGAAGAATGGAAACAGTGTAAATAGTAACAAGAATTTAAGAAATATAGACAGATGTAGCATATATTTAATTTAATCCATTAATCTTCTTTTAAATAAATAGAAAAATAATATTTATTAATTTTAACCATTAATGCTGTTCACAAGTCAATAAAAACTGCGTTTATTGTCATTTAATGGGTGAGTATATTTTGGGGGACACCCTGTATATACGTATATACGTATCTTCGGTCTAATTTTAACTTTTTGGTCCAGTATCAGCTTTCAATTTACCGGCCACATTATAATTACATGCAATACAAATGTTATCTTTTTATTACTAGTTATTTTGGCAGTCTTCTGGGGAAATTAATATTTTAGTAATACAAAAACATCGGAGTAGATGATAAATTATTATTTCCTTTCTATTAATAAATTTCTGGCGCTTTCAATCGATTATTCTGTTCGATTTGTTTAGAGGAAGCAACGTTGCAATCAACTGTTTCCTTGTCAAGAACACACTCTTCATGACGAACTCTTTTCCTATCACAATATATCCATCGTCCTTGAATAAAGAAATAAAAGAAATGTTTTGTACGATCAAGGATAAGGTAAAATATCTATTTTACCCCGTCTGAATCGATGCAAGAACGTTTTGTTGTTGTTCTTCTTCATCGCTAGGACGTAGGCGATCATGGCTCTCCACAATTTCTTGTACTTTGTAACTCTTAATAAATTTTATCTCTCCTAAACCTTGTTTCGGCATCGATTTACGTAACTTCTTCTTCCTCCTCTTCTTCTATTTGATGGGTTGCTTAAGGAAGCGATAATGGTTCTCCACACTTTCCTATCCTTTGTAGCTCTTAATAAACATTGTCTATTTTTTTTATCTTTCCTAGAACTTGTTCTGTCATTCGTTTACTCAATCTTTTCTTCTTCTTCTTGCATATGCCGCACCACTTAAGGAAGTTGGTGAACATGGCTCTCCACACTTTCCTGGCCTTTGTAGTTCTTAATAAACATTGTCTATTTTTATCTCTCCTAAAACTTGTTCTGTCATTCGTTTACTCAATCTTTTCTTCTTCTTCTTGCATATGCCGTACCACTTAAGGAAGTTGGTGAACATGGCTCTCCACACTTTCCTGGCCTTTGTAGTTCTTACTAAACATTGTCTATTTTTATCTCTCCTAGAACTTGTTCTGACATTCGTTTACTCAATCTTTTCTTCTTCTTCTTGCATATGCCGTACCACTTAAGGAAGTTGGCGAACATGGCTCTCCACACTTTCCTGGCTTTTGTAGCTCTTAATAAACATTGTCTATTTTTTTTTATCTCTCCTAAAACTTGTTCTGTCATTCGTTTACTCAATCTTTTCTTCTTCTTCTTGCATGTGCCGTACCACTTAAGGAAGTTGGTGAACATGGCTCTCCACACTTTCCTGGCCTTTGTAGTTCTTACTAAACATTGTCTATTTTTATCTCTCCTAGAACTTGTTCTGTCATTCGTTTACTCAATCTTTTCTTCTTCTTCTTGCATGTGCCGTACCACTTAAGGAAGTTGGCGAACATGGCTCTCCACACTTTCCTGGCTTTTGTAGCTCTTAATAAACATTGTCTATTTTTTTTTATCTCTCCTAAAACTTGTTCTGTCATTCGTTTACTCAATCTTTTCTTCTTCTTCTTGCATGTGCCGTACCACTTAAGGAAGTTGGTGAACATGGCTCTCCACACTTTCCTGGCCTTTGTAGTTCTTACTAAACATTGTCTATTTTTATCTCTCCTAGAACTTGTTCTGTCATTCGTTTACTCAATCTTTTCTTCTTCTTCTTGCATGTGCCGTACCACTTAAGGAAGTTGGCGAACATGGCTCTCCACACTTTCCTGGCTTTTGTAGCTCTTAATAAACATTGTCTATTTTTTTTTTATCTCTCCTAAAACTTGTTCTGTCATTCGTTTACTCAATCTTTTCTTCTTCTTCTTGCATGTGCCGTACCACTTAAGGAAGTTGGTGAACATGGCTCTCCACACTTTCCTGGCCTTTGTAGTTCTTACTAAACATTGTCTATTTTTATCTCTCCTAGAACTTGTTCTGTCATTCGTTTACTCAATCTTTTCTTCTTCTTCTTGCATGTGCCGTACCACTTAAGGAAGTTGGCGAACATGGCTCTCCACACTTTCCTGGCTTTTGTAGCTCTTAATAAACATTGTCTATTTTTTTTTATCTCTCCTAAAACTTGTTCTGTCATTCGTTTACTCAATCTTTTCTTCTTCTTCTTGCATGTGCCGTACCACTTCAGGAAGTTGGTGAATATGGCTCTCCACACTTTCCTGGCCTTTGTAGTTCTTACTAAACATTGTCTATTTTTATCTCTTCTAGAACTTGTTCAGTCATTCGTTTACTCAATCTTTTCTTCTTCTTCTTGCATGTGCCGTACCACTTAAGGAAGTTGGCGAACATGTCTCTTCACACTTTCCTGGCTTTTGTAGCTCTTAATAAAAATTTTGTTTTTGCTATCTCTGGTAAAACCTGTTCTCCCATCCGTTTACTTATATCCTTTATTCTTTCAATTTTTCTTGCGAGTGCCCTTTCACTCAAAGACGTTGCAATCATTTCTCTCCGTCATTTATTATTCTTTGAAGCTCTTATTGAATTTTGACTTTTTAGTATGTCTCCTAAACATTGTTCATTAATCCATTTAGACAAGGTAATCTTCTTTTTCTTGTTGTTGTTGTTCTTTTTCTTCACCTACTCCTCTTCTTCTTCTCCTCCTCCTCTTCTTCCTGTATCTGTCATAACCCTTGCTTTTTACAATGTTCTCTCCTTTGCAGATCGTAATAAATGTTTTCCCACATAAACCTGTTCTTCTCTTCATTGACTCAATTTCAGTATGTAGAATATACGATGTTTTCCTTTGTTTCTCTCGCATTCATTCTATCCTGTGAGTATCAAATTTCCAAGCGATCTTTCCTCATTTCCTAGAAATTTCTACTGCTTCTTCTTGATGTTAATTATAAGTTTTTCATTACATAAAAGTTCAGTACTTTTTTTTCCTGTGCTGTTTCAAGTCTCTTCTTCAACTGTCATGAGATTGCCCAGCATTCATTGCAATATAGGAGGACGGATATCGCATAGCATTTCGTTAGTTTTTATTTGTTTCTAAAGTACATAGAAATATGGCCTTTGTCGTTTCATCCGTAGGTTCTAAGTAGTCCAAATTAAAAATGATAGATTTATTTTATGTTAGTAGTAGATTTGAAGCTAATGTAGAAATTAGCGACTTCGAGTCGAGTTCCAATTTCTTGCCGAATTCAGAAATTATTCGCAGAAAAATAGACTGAATATTTCTCTTCTCTCAGCTGCTATTGTTTAAATATCAGGGTACGTTTACCGTCTCCGACAATTTGATAAGTTTTATTGTACAACAGGATTCTCGGTTGTCATAGACAAATATTATCTATTATTTTAAAGACTGATTGGCAATTAAAATTTGAACAAAGGCGGGAAAGATGTTTGTACTTAAAAAAAGAAAAGAAAAAGATATTCAATAATTTTCCATGATTTTTTTTTTCGTTTTTTTTAATAAATTCACCTCAAGTAAGTCAATGGAAACGCTAAAATGCAAGGACTTACTAAAGGTTAAAGAATATGAAAATATTATTAATGGCATAAAAGAAAACATTACAAGAACAAGAATTAAGAAGACATTAGATGACGATTGAGATTGTATTTAAATTTTTGACGATCAAAGTTCCCAGGGAAGCAAAAATCCGGAATTAATTCGACAAGCGAGAAGTGCGATAGAAAAATCTGTCAGCATAGAACTTACGGTTACATCTAACCATTTCAACATAAGTAAACCTAAGATGCGTATATTATCCTAGTGTAGACGCAAGGTAACTTGAATTAATTATTCTTTTATGTTTGCTTCCATTAACAGTGTTTTATTTTTCCTATTTTCTAACACACAGTAAGTCTTTAAGAAAGGGTAAATTGAAAAGCTGACAGATATTACTAAAATCCCCGATACAGAAGAGCAAGAATGAAGCCAATATGGACATATTATTTAGTATCATGCTTGCTATTACACGATTTACATTGTTCGGGCTATCATCCTCATCTTTGTTGAACTAAACCCTTTATTTCACTCTTTAGGCTCTGTCACTAACTAACGCCTTTATTCACTTGAGGACGGCTGTCTACGAATTTTTCAAACATAATGTTGTCAGCAACACTTTTTACCGGTGCTCATATAGCAATTTTGCTGTTATCATTGTATTTTTTTACCAGAGCTCATATTGAACTTTTCATTGTTATTATTCCTTTTCTCTACCACTCCTTATTACTGGTTCCCATATTGTATTCATTTCTATGCTTGGTCGGCTCAGGAGATATTTGTGGCTGATATATATATATGTGCTGATTTTTATGTTTCCGAATTTTCCAGTGATGTTCGTTCATCTATGATTTCAACCTGATCCCACAGAGTGCGGTGATTTCCCCCTTTTTTTTCCATATATGGTCATATATATATTGGAGAGGGGAATTAACAGGAGATAACTTATAACTGATATCCATTTGACATGGTACGAGAAACTAGAACAGTCTACCTCAGCGAACGAAATAAAGGGTTCAGTTTTACATTCCAGCCACCTGAAGAAGGCCGGAGCGTACAACAGCCTAAACGTTGTGATAAATATGGCAACAGAAATGAGGATGATAGTCAGAAAAATGTAAATAATGTACGTAATACCTCATCTCCGAAATACAGACAGATAATGCTTGCTATTACTTTTGATTTTTAACTGTAGTTAATTTTGTTTTATAGTTATTTTAATAAGTGTTTAATTAATGTATAATTTAATTTAAATAATATAATATATAGATTAATGTTGAAATACTGTTTAGTTAATGTTTAGTACAATTTAATTAATATTTAATTTAATTTGAATAATACTTAATTAATGTTTTATCTTCTTTTATTATAGTTATTAATTATAGTTATTTTTAATCTTAATTTTAAATTCCAGTTTAGTGAAGATATCAAATGATATGAAATGCACGAATACATAAATATCTGGATAGACTTAAACATGGCACAAACAAAACACCAATAATATATGCAATAGGATAGACAGTATTATTATTATTAGTAGTATTTATCTACTAGCAAACAAATCGAAGAATTCAATATGGCTTCATCTTAAGCATTACAAAGACTACCACCTTACATAGTTAAATTTGCATATAGGTTAGTCAATACATGCACCATCTTCAGATATATGATCACATAATGTTTATATTCCAAAATACCCACTTATAGTAAACAATCGAACAATTTAAAACTAAGATATATAAAATTTAAGTCTGAGTTTGGATTTCTATAAGGACATAAGCTTCTTCAGTTTATTTCCAGTTTAGCGAAAATATCTGTGAAATTTTAATCTAATATAATATATACAAGTTGTTTATTTTATGTTGATATGTCTTGACCTTTAATGTCGAACAGAATTTTTCATAAAACAAAAAGATAAAGATCGTGAATTTGATCAGAATCTAGTTTCCAAAAACTCAGTTAAACTCATGTGTTTAATTGGTTTCTTTGATGTAGAATGGGGTAATTTTAAAGATAGTCATAATATTACTGGTTATGGTTTTCAACTGTCACCAAATAGTTCACTGATATCTTGGAATTCCCCCAAAAATTTCGCTTGAAGATGGAACAGAGCTTAGTACTTTCATTCAATTTAATTCAAATAATTATATTGAAGTTTTCGGCTCTTGTTTTGAAACATGAGAACTCTTATGTAGCGTGTTGGAATCATATTTTTAAATAAATAAATATATATATATATATATATATATATATATATATATATATATAAAGAAAGAAAGAATAGTAAGATATATAATCCGGTGTTCTTATAGATATTTTTATTTTTACAAAATAATGCTCAATGTAAATTTAAAGAGCATTAATATTATAAACAACTGATTTAAAATATGGATATACATATATATAGTAATTAAGAGGATTTCATAATTATATTAATTGATCCATCGAGTCTGATAGAAACCTCAACAGAATGCAGAAAGCACTGGACGGCCGTTTCGTCCTATATTTGGGACTCATCAGCAGTGCACATCCACTACCGAGGGAATTGAAATCCTGACGGATAGGTTGGCAAGCGAACACCATACCAACTGCTCCACCGGGTCTCGGTGACAATGAGATTGCATATCAGACTCAATGTAGCGCCGCTCACTCCCATATTCCGTGGTGGAACTTAACTGAGATTCTCTCTAACCATAGGACTGAGCCCCCTGGAGCCACGACTACTCTCACCAAGCCGCTCCAACTGGAGCATTAGAAGCCGGTTCAAGCGATGATAAACACAGATAGTAATTAGGAGGAGTTGATAATTATATTAATTGATTCATCGAGTCTGATAGAAAGCGATTTTGACATCGAGTCTGATAGAAAGTGATTTAGGTTGGCATTGAGTCTGATTTGCAATCTCTTCATCACCGAGGCCCGGTGGAGTAGTTGGTATGGTGTTAGCTTGCCAACCTAAACGTCGGGGTTTCGATTTCCTCGGTAGTGGATGCTCACTGCTGATGAGTCCCAAATTTAGGACGAAACGGCCGTCCAGTGCATTCTGTTGACGTTACTATCAGACTCGATAAATCAATTGATATATATATATGTTCTAGCAATATCCTTTATTTTAGGATATTACATTGAAAACATGTCAAAATCGCTACACAATTGCAGTCATGTTTCGATGAGTATCTACGCATCTCATCATGCGATTGTAAATTACAGACGAGGAAACGATTTATTTAGATTTAAAAGCAAAACACGACCTCTTTTTACGTAAAAAAAAGACAGAAAAAAGGTGGGTGGTTATAAGATTTGTGGGCTCTACTTAGATCAACCAATCTTGTATGACCAACGTTAAATTTAAACTAAGGGAAAAAGCAAAAATTGAGAAATTAATAAATTTTATTATAAAAAGTAAACTTAAAATCCATTTACTTAATTTATAAGCGCAGACATGACTAAATTTTTTTAATCATTGAAAACCCAGCCGAATCACTCAATAACGGAAGTATACGTTTATTAACAGACGACCCCACTCCACCTAAACTTAACCTGACTTTGTAAGTAACATATATTGGATACATATACTGTTTAGAGAAATTAAAACCCAGCCACCCCAAAATTAAAATAGATTTTCCTAAACCTTAACAACACATAATATCAATATTTTCTGCATATATAAATTAAGTAAATTTCTTTGAAAGTTTATTCCTAACATCGCTTGACAATGGAACAAGACAATGGATTTTTATAATTAAATTTATGAATTTAATTTCAGCTTTGAAAAATGTAAATTCTCTGTCGCGATGGATTCATATTTGTAAATAGAAATTGCATGGAGCACTGTGTTTTTAAAAATAAAAAAATAACTGTCAAGAACATCGGATTATAAATCTTACTGTTCTGTCTTATTATTTTAACACACACACACACACACACGCACACACACACACACACACACACACACACATATATATATATATATATATATATATATATAGCAACAAGCAGAAATATTTCTCCTCCCGATGATGGCCATTTCGGCCGAAACTAGTCGAGGAATCTAAATGGAATAATAATAAGAAAATGCAAGAATATTAATCTACAACCCAGTGTGTCTGAAGATTTGAATTTTTGAATTTTTTTATTGTTCAAAATATATATATATATATATATATATATAGTGATTTTCCAAGTGTAGCTTAGATGTGGTACAATGCCGAAATTAGGGGCACCCAGTGAGGATCGAACTCATTACTCAGTCGTAATTTTTCTAGCGAGACAAGTTTTCTAAGAATTACACCGCCTCGAGGTACCCAACACACACACACACATATATATATATGACAGTGGAAAAAGTTTTCTTGTGACACGTTTCGTCCTTTAGGATTTCATTTTATGTTATGTTGGTGCGAGTCAGAGAATTGTTTTCAGCTTTGATCAAAGTATTAGGTTGGTGCAAAAAATAATGCCGTTTTTTGACGTATTTTTTAACGTCAAAAAACGCCATTATTTTTGTACCAACCTAATAGCATTTTTTTACGTCAAAATTGCGGCCAGTCTCGCTACGACGAAAATCTTGAAAGAGTATGTTGATCGCAAGGTCATCTAGAGCAAATTGGCGCCCGGGATCATAAAACATTTCACCATTCCTGACAGAACTTCTATTATCACGGTGTGGGGTATCTCGTGGCAAAAGTGATGGAAACAAAAAAATGTGATTGAAATCGGCAAGACTTAATATCTAAAAAAAAAATCACTAAACTAATTGAGTTTCTTTTTTCAGATATGACGTTTAAGCAAAATTCAGCCGTTTAGTAATGGTGCCAGCATTCATACTCTGGCTACCATCTTCAATGTCCATTTAAGAACCATCAAGAGAACTGTGAATAAGTTTAAAAAAGAGGGGGCAATGCAGAGTAAAACTGGATTAGGAGCTCACAACAGGAGAAAGGATCATCGTTTCAACTTAAAGCTAAAGAGATCAATTAGAAATGATCCAGTTCAATTCATAAGGCGTTTAGCACGTGAGAGAGGAGTTTCTGCTATGACATGAGCGATGAAAAAAAGATATGAAAGTAAAATCGTACCTGAAACCTATGAAGCAATTTGTTACTCGAGGACGGAAAGTTAGGTTAGGGAGGGCGATAATCATCTTGAATAAGGTGGTAAATGATCTTGGAATAATAATAATCATAATATATATATATATATATATATATATATATATATATATATATATATATATATATATATATATATATGTGTGTGTGTGTGTGTGTGTGTGTGCGAAAAGTGTGAGTGTATATAAATATAAATAAATAAATAAATATATATATATATATATATATATATATATATATATATATATATAATTATTTATATATTAAGTTGGTGCAAAAATAATGACGGTTTTTGACGTAATTTTTAAAGTCATAAACCGACATTATTTTTGCACCAAGCTAATATTATATGCGCGGTACTTTGTCAGAAAGCGCTCAACATCCGAGATAGAGCTAACATATTTGGTTGGATTGATGTGAGCTTGTGACCCTGGGTTTCACGCTTTTGCGATCGTCAGACAAACTGACGATCGGAAAAGCGTGAAACCCAGAGACACAAACTCACATCAATCCAACCAAATAATATATATATATATATATATATATATATATATATATATATATATATATATAATTATTTATTTTTAAAGAAAAAAAAATTTATAACATAAATATATATTTATAACTTAATATATATTTATACTTAATATATATTTATAACTTAATATATATTTATAACTTAATATATATTTATAACATAAATACATATTTATGTTATAAATTTTTTTTTCTTTAAAAATAAATAATTATATGTGCTCTACTTTGTATTGAGCACTCTTTTAAGAATAGTAATTGTTGGTTATTGGAATTCATTCCATATACACCAATCATATACTTGGGTATATATATATATATATATATATATATATATATATATATATATATATATATATGAACTTTATTTCAGTCGTTCATGATCTTCGGCTGCTTAGCTATAATTAATTAATGATGAACATGTCTTTTCCGTTTATGATCGATTTCATCACGATTCTACTGTTAAGAGTAATTATACATTCTTATTGCTAAAAGTAGAGCCCTATAGTGTTATAATAACTGTCTGTCTGCAGTCTATTTCTATCTATCTATCTATCTATCTATCTATCTATCTATCTATCTATCTATCTATCTATCTCAGTCTGTTCATATCTATCTATCTAACTATCTATCTATCTATCTATGTCTATCTATTTCAGTCTGTTCATATCTATCTATCTATCTATCTATCTATCTATCTATCTATCTATCTATCTATCTATCTGTCTGTCTGTAGTCTATTTCTATCTATGTATCTATCTCAGTCTGTTCATATCTATCTATCTATCTATCTATCTATCTCTATCTATTTCAGTCTGTTCATAGCTATCTATCTATCTATCTAGCTATCTATCTATCTATCTATATATATATATATAATGACTTTTATATTGAGTATATTTGTTTCTATTTATAGTTCATAAATACCTGGCATTCCTGATATATATATATATATATATATATATATATATATATATATATATATATATATATATATATATATATATATATATATAAGCCTGTAAATATGCTATTTCTCGTATATAAGGTAATCAGAGAAACACAGAACGCATGACTAAATATCAGACAACTTCGTAAAAGGCAAGAAGATTGTGTCTGCCTCCTTATGCAAAATGTAATATTACTCATATGTATCAGTAAACTTTCAAGCAAGACATATCAACACAGAGAGACTCTTGTGAAAATATTTCATAGAAAGCTACTTAAAGAATGCGGAATGGTGCTACAGATATTTGAACGAAATGGAAACGTCGCAAGATATGTCTCAAAGTTTTCATGATTTCTGTCAATTTAAGGCTTTAGATTTCTCATTGTCCCGACATGATGGCAAATATTCGAACGCATCAGCAAAAGCAATATCCTCTCTTAAAGTTAACTTCTTCTTGTTACAATGCCATCATATTGTTGCACTATCGATTGACAATAATAACAATAGATATAACAGAACACTTTACTATTAATATGAAAAATGTTTTGTTTTTTTACTAAAGTTAGCCAAGTGAAACATTCATGAAAGAGAGTTACGATTAAAATTATTATAATTAATGAGTTGTAGGAAAAAGTATAAATTAGGTGTAAGAAACTGAATATTAGAGCAGGATAGATAATGATTGTCCCTAGTGTCAAGTGAATCCTCTACAGGGATTCTGTGTTACAAGGAATTAGGATGTTACATACAGTGGACTACGATAAGTTTTTCGCCACAGCAGTTTTGGCTTATCCCCTTTTTTCAGACAATACCGTGTTATTATAAAGCTACTCTAATCTATGAACAATAATTGACTTATATTTTGCAATGTAAGTTCACGGAAGTCAGAAAATTGGTGAATTTGAACGAGTGTAAATAAGAGGATGACATCAGTGTGGCTAGTCAAATAGAGAAATTGCAAAGTCTTTCCTAGGTTAATCATCAAAATTTAATGAAGACGGTCATTGTCATGTGGAACAACAATCAGGAAGACCAAGCATCGTGTTGAGTGAACGGAAAGGGCACTGAATAGGGAAAGCATCAGAAACCTTCGTCAAAGATGTCTCCAACAGCATGGAAATGTCGCCATATTCGGTGAGAAAGACTCTGAATGAGCTAGGCTATCAAAAAAGAATTGCAAGAAAGAACTCTTTGATTTCAGAGGTTAACAGAAAGATGGACAGGTCTAGAGAATTCGAGAGCAAAGATTATTAAATTTGGCAGTCTGTAATTTGGACAGATTAAAGGAAATTTTGTCAATATTTTAATTCGAGACAGGCTTATGTTTGAAGAAGTCAGAATGAGACCTGAAACACTGGATGTCTGCAAGCGACCGTGAAACATCGAGGGATTGTAGTAATGGTGTTGGGCGCTGTCTGGTTTGGAGGGAAATCTGAGCTGATTCTTGTTGACGAGCGTTTGTATGGTACAAAATATTGTCAAATATTAGAGAACGGAATACTCCCACTATTTGAAATCAATCAGATTGACAAAAATCTTTTCCAAGAAGATTCAGCCTCATTTCATACGAATAAAGTAGCAAATGCCTGCCATGGGTAGCCCAAAGTCCTGACATGTATCTAATAGAGCCTGTTTGGAGACCTTCACTGAAAACTTCGAGAGCGTGCAACAAATCTCACGTCATTGGAAACTCTTAAAGACACATTGCTAAAGGAGTGGCAAAATATGGATTAGACGAGTTTTAATAACTGGATCAAATCCATGAATCCATTGAGTAAGGATTACGTAATTAATTTTTGATATTTGATGTAGTTTATTTCTACTGGCTAAAATCTTTTCTTAGGCCTCTGTATATTTGATCGTTTTTTACTGATAGTTCTGCGAATTATACCGGAAAAATATTCTGTGACTTTTATGCCAACTTTTGTAATCTGCTGTCAATGGAGGAGCCTGTTTCTCTCGGTTAATGCATATGTCCCCCACCTCAACTCCGCGGAGTATTTCTGCACCATACCCACTGAGTGAAGACAGTAACATGTGTTCTTCACATCTTCTGAGACAATTCCTTGTTTGTCTGACACGATTCTTTAAACAGAGCGTGTAATTATTTCTCTTCTAGCTGAATAGATTGGCCAGAAGGCGGAGGATCTTTGAATTCGAAATTCCCCTCCTTGAGACCGGAAAAGCATTTATGCACCGTTCTGTCTGTAATGAAGTCATCTCCGTACACAACACAAATGTTTCGAGTACCTTTCTGAAGTGTTAGTACCTTGATTAAAAACGAAGGGTAAAAGATGTTGAAGATGCTCATTTGTGTCTACTTTGCATCCAATCTCAAAGGAGGGTGTGTCTAATCTGAAATAAAATTTCAACTACGTTAGGCAACAGTTTAACTGGATGACCAGAAAAAAAAATATGAAAGAATATACTTCGAGAACTTTCCTAGAACATCTGAAAAAAACAAGGACTAATACATGTAACGACCTGATTATTTAAATATAAGACGAAAAGGATAAACTACTCAGTTACCTTTGGTGTTTATTGGATGTGTAGCGATGCAATGGATAGTGGCGGGGTTCGAGAAATTGGAGAGCGGAGTTCTAATTCAAGTCGAGTTCATTACATTCACTTACGCTCAAATACCCTTGAGAAAGGTATGGATCCAGTTCTTCTACATCCATCGTTGGGTAAATCGCAAAAAATAGCCTTGGTTGGTAACCAATTTAGGAGAATGAAAACAAACGAATATGTAACAACCTAAATTTTTAATATTCGAAGAAAGGGATAAAGTATTGGCTTAATTCTTCTAATAGAATAGATCCCCAGCATATTTGGCAGCTTTGTGACGATGATTAAAAATCTGCTTGGTATTCCATTTGAAACGAGTGTTTAATCTGAAATAAAAATCCAATAACGTTAGACAGCAGTTTCCCAGGATTATCAGAGTTACAAAGAAGCAAAAAATTCTAAGAAAGAATATTCTTAAAGATTATTCGCAGAACTTTAGAAAAAAAAACAAAAAAAAAAAACGAATATATATACAAGATTCTATAAAATCCTTAGTAAAAATAGATTTATCTCCCTCCTTACTTTATAAATATATCCTCCTTGGAATATAAGTCGACTCCGTGGAAATACCAAGACATGTCCTAGCTGTAAATGTCACGCCTGGTCAAATTAAACGAAAGGGCATATGTGAACATTTGCAATGAAGATAGCGATCTAATATTGAGATGCTTGCCACATTGCGTCTATGGAAAAGAAAATGCCGAGTGGAGCATATTTCGTCTCCCACGAAACCGGGAAAACAATTTTGAACTCCATCAAGACTAGAAAGTAAGGTTTATACTACTTCAGCCAATACGACATTTTCGGGATTCTTCAAAGGACAAAGATTATTTGAAAGAATCAGATCTTTGAAAGAATAATAAAGTGAATGGATATATTTTTAAGCATTTTTAACGATGGTCCGTATTTATGTGTCCGAATTGACGATCAACGTATGCAGCATCTGTTGAATTTTCGATGATTAAAATTATCGCCGAATCGCTTCCTCACATTGAATCTCTCTCTCTCTCTCTCTCTCTCTCTCTCTCTCTCTATATATATATATATATATATATATATATATATATATATATATATATATATATATATATATGTACGTATGTATATGGTGAATTATCCCGTCGTATTCGACGTATGGGGGCCAAGCAGCTCAGTTCACAGCACATATGGTTTGGTTATAGTGGTAAACAAACCACATTTTTGAAGGGCCGAATACTGCATCTGGTGCAGTACGTGCTCCAAACGACCCTCCATAGATTTTGAATTCAGAGTTGTCCTTCTCCAAGACCAGTTGCCATACAAAGCTTTAGAACCCAGTCTATCCTGTT
>OZ010613.1:10370636-10410636 GCA_963932145.1 Acanthosepion lycidas | reverse complement strand
CAGACAGGAAAAATAATGTATATAGACCAGTCATAAAGATTTCAAAAAAAGAAACCTTGAAACTAAGGCATATACCTTGCCCACAACAGTCCAATGTTTCCGAATTACTATTATTCCTCATTTGAGCGCATAAAAATTTATTGCTTGTAATAATTTTTGTCACAAACAATTATTTCTGGTATTAAAATCTATTTTTACATTTTTATAGTGCTTTTATCCACAGCTGGGACCCTAACAGGTGCTACCACCCCCGAGTCAAGGTGGACCGGGGAACAACAGCAAATAAGAGGTGGCTCCACGCTCCTGAAAACCTCATGTTCAGAAGCTTTGCTGTCGGACCTAGTTTATCATCATATCCATGACGCGGATGTAGTTTATCATCATACCCAGGACGCAGATATTGTTTAACGTCTTACCCAGGGCGCGGATGTAGTTTATCAACATGCCCAGGATGCGGATGTAGTTTATCAACATGCCCAGGATGCGGATGTAGTTTATCGTCTTACCCAGGGCGCGGATGTTGTTTATCGTCCTACCCAGGACGCGGATGCTGTTGATCATCATATCCAGGACGCGGATGTAATTTATCGTCTTACCCAGGTCGTGGATGTAGTTTATCATCATATCCAGGACGCGGATGTAGTTTATCATCTTACACAGGACGCGGATGTAGTTTATCATCATACACAGGACGCGGATGTAGTTTATCATCTTACCAGTGGCGCGGATGTAGTTTATCATCATACACAGGACGCGGATGTAGTTTATCATCATATCCAGGACGCGGATGCAGTTTATCGTCTTACCCAGGGCACGGATGTAGTTTATCATCATACACAGGACGCGGATGTAGTTTATCATCATATCCAGGACGCGGATGTAGTTTATCGTCTTACCCAGAGCGCGGATTTAGTTTATCATCATATCCAGGACGCGGATGTAGTTTATCACCATACCCAGAAAGTGTCTTATGAGGGAATCTGACAGGTCCAACAAAATCAAATATCCCCCATTCAGTGGTTATGCCGGGTAAAGGATAGATTATGAATTTTAATTCCTCCAAAATAAAGCTGCTCTCATTTAATCAGCCAGGTGAACCCTTTCTGACTTCCCAGCCTGGCCGATGCTAATCTCACTGAGAGTAACGTTTTGCACCTTCTTGGGCTCACGTGTCCTACTAGACATTTTTTCTCGCCACAATTTACCATTTTCATTCATATCTAACATCTGGTCTGGTGCTTCTGCTTTCTATTTAGAGATTCTTGATAAGATTGAAAGTCCTTTTCCAACAGTCGTAACTTAAATTTTCGGTGCTTTTCATAAATATTTTCATGCTAATTGTATTGATTGCACGTAACTTTTATAGAGCTATGTCCCATAACTTGAAATAGAAACTTATTTCCAGCCTATTACTTTTTTTATTTTCAAGGAGTTTAATGCAGTGTCATTCATTAGCTTCTTCATTCCTGATTATCGTTCTTCCTTTGTAAAGTTTTTTTTTTTTTTTTTTGCAAAATTCTTTCGCAATCAGTAATCCGTTCTGTTTTCATCGCTTTATTGCCTTGCTTGGGATGAAATGATTAAAAAATAAATTCACTAAGATGAGCTGCTGAACAGTTTCAAAATATGTTTATCTCATACATAAATTCTATAGCAGCGAGTTTCCATAATTTCCTGTCGGCAACAATTTGTTTTTATACATAAATCAAAATCCAATAAATAATCTTTTTCAACTATTTTCAACGTTTTATTATTAATATATTCGGTTTGGTGAGCTCCATATTTGTCAAGACAAATATCAGATTAGAATATTATTTTATCCAACTTTTTTTTTTATGTTAAATGTTACTGAACATTATTTTGGTACGAGTCTACACGTAAGGCAAATGTATTGTTAGTTTATGTTATTTCCTATTGAAATTATTTACACTATTTACATTGTTCGGACTGTTGTCCTCATCTTCATTGACATAATCCCGACGTGTCAGCCGTTGTACGCCCCAACCTTCTTCTGGATCTGTCTACATTTCTGAGATGAGGTATTGTAATTATTAACACTATTTACATTGTCCTCATCTTCATTGCCATATTTATGACGTTTCGACCGTTGTACGTTCCGGCATTCTTCAGGATCTGTCTACGTTTCTGAGATGAGGTATTGTAATTATTAACACTATTTACACTGTCCGAATTGCTGTTCTCATCTTCATTGCCATATTTATGACGTTTCAGCCGTTGTACGTTCCGGCATTCTTCAGATTTCTGAGATGAGGTATTGTAATTATTTACACTATATTGTTCGGGTTGTTATCTTCATCTTTATTGCCATAATAACCGTCGTTTCGTCTGCTGTACGCTCCTTCTGGATCTATCTACATTTCTGGGATGAGTCATTGTAATTATTTATACTACATATATTGTCAGATTTTTGTCCTTATTTTCGTTGCCATTTTCAAAACCGTTTCGGCCATTATACTCTCAGGCCTTTTATATGTTTAATATGGTTATTAAAGCAGTGCAAACTGCACTAACTGAAGCAATGAAGATTATTTCATCAAGAGTTTTGGTTAATAGCGTTTCTCTTTCGTTAAGACATTCTAGTTTTTTTTTGTTCACTGTCAATTTTTTTCAAGATTTGGGTAAGACAATTCATCAAGTATATTTTTGCTTAAAAATATGGATTTTGGAAAATAAAATCTCTGGTGTATCCATTGTTCACCTGACGCCATTTAAAATATCCTTGTCTTACAACCGAACCAAGCCAAAACACATGAATTTATATCACTGATGAGATAATATCGACTTTCTTTGGGAATGGCGTTTCTGGTGAAATGCATTATATTTAGTTTAAAAGCATACATTCATTGTCTTTCAATTTGCCGATAAATTCTTCAAGATATATTCCGTTCGATATTCAATCGATTCTACTTTTATACATACATAGAAAAACAAACACGCACACATGCACACACAAAAACACACACATACACATATATACGTGGGCACCAAACCCTCTTTTATACAAGTTTCATGAAAGCAGCCTGACAAGTACCGCTATAGAATCGTCCATGTTTGTCTACTCACCCCCGTTAAAAATAGACTCTTCTATAAGAATTAGCTTCGACCAATCAACACCACACATTGTGAAACTCGGCTTGTTATTGGTCGAGACGACCCCAGAATGTGTATCCATGGTGAAAAATCTGTTTTCCCGCCAGGCTCCTGGGAGCCTACTTCGGTTTCCCAAAACAAATAAAAGGACGAATTTCAGTCCAATTCACCAGTTAGTAATTCGACTTAAGAGTGATTCCACCCATATCCACGCCTGTCTACATTTTGACTTGAGAACTTTTCGCGCGTCAACTCCTGACTCAATTACCAACATCTTTCTATCTCTCTAAATCCCATTACAGCTTTCTTAAAAAGTGTTAAATACACTACGAAACAAATTGTAATGTTAGCATAAGACAAATGAAAATACAGTCCAGACTCTGTCAGAACAAGGTTAACAAATTTAACTTAAATCTCACATTATTTTCAATTTACTTCTTCATAAATTTTTCCTTGGTATTAAAATGTGAAAATTTTCTCAACAATTGAACATTGCTGAACTTTAATTCATTTAATATCCTCGATGCAAACTTCGTCAACTTGCATAACATAAATACACAACCTTTTCTCTATTTGTAAAAAATGTAAATATAAATGTTCGATATTTTTTAGTTGAATGCACATCCGCCGTTGTTTCATCTTCATTTTGCATTGAGTCTTATTCGACTAAAACGTCTATGCTTTTATTTGTTGTGATTCATGCGAAGAACATGCTTTCAAATTCATCACGCTAGCAACTAAAACCTTCTGATTTCACACTCAATTCTTTTCTGGATATAATGTATCCGAAAACTGTGCTAGTGTTTTACATATCCATGCGCTTTCAGATATTCTGTAATCCATTATCTAGGATATATTCATATTTTTAACTAAATATATAGATTTTTCTACTGTATGTGTATCTATAATGAGAGGAATGTAGTTTATCATTTTTTAAGTACGGCCAGCACAAAGGTAATAAAGTCAGACTGCAAATGCAAACATGAAAACAGTTTTTACTACGTTAGTTGAAAGTCGAAGACTAAATAATCACCTTGAGATACTATCGTGATAAACGCAAATATATACACTATACACAACGAATATAATTTAGCCAAAATCAGTACATAAATAAGTTCATCAAAACCCGAAAGAAATAAACAATATATATATATATATATATATATATATATATATATATATATATATATATATATATATATATATAAAAGTGAACATAGAAGTCAACACTTAGAGGCGACAGTCTGTTTCATGCTATATGCAATCGTCAAGCCACGTGTGCTGTTATTTTTCTCGGCTATTTATATATATACGGGTTAGTGGTGCATTGTGGGTATTCTATTATGGCGGTTATTTCACCGGAAGTCGTTTGTTTATCTATTTAGGTCAAATTATATTGCTTGTTTTTATTTTTGTTTCTTATTTTATTTATTTATTTATTTATTAACGTAGTAAAAATTTGTTTTTATTACTTATTTAACAGTTTTGTTTTGGTTTGGGAATTTAATTAAAACTATTTGTTCAGTTTTGGGGTTGACTGTTGTAGTTCATTCTAAGTATTATTTTGGCGGGAACAGTTTTTAATTGATTATCTTTATTTGGGATTGGTTTGTTTATTTATTTACTTGGATGAATTTAGGTTAATTTATTTTACTTGTATATTTTCTCTTTTCGGTTTTCGATTTTTAAGTAACATAGTATTTTTTTATGTTTTATTTCTATTTTTTTTTTGTTATTTTTGCTTATTAGTATATTTATTTGTTTTTATTTTATTTTTTCCGTTTTTAATTTTTTAGGTTACGTAGTAAAAATTTATTTTCATGTCTGCATTTTGAGATGAGTTCGGATCTTTTGTTTAATAATTTATTTTGGTCGGGAAAAGTAATGATAGCTATTTTTTCCTCCGAGCAAAGTTTGCAAGTTTTTGATTGGTTATTGTAGGCTGATGATTTTTTCCTTATCTTCCAAGATATTTTTGGTGTGATGTTCGTTTTGTTTTTAATTTCCCAGATATACTTAGAAAGCATTGTACTGTTTGCATATTTACTATTTGTGAAAGATGTTTTGTGTGTATAATTTCTTTGTTTCCAGGGTCCTTCAGTTACTCCTATGTATACTTTTTCTTCATTATCTGGTGATTTTATCGTGGCTTGGTATATTACGTTGTTTTGTAAACAATTTCCGTTTAAGGGACATTCGTTCTTTATTCTGCTACTTCCATCTGGCTTTAAATTAATTCTTCGTGGACCTAATGTATATCATATTAGTATTAGGACTCTCAGTGGATGAGATAGTACATTGGTGTACCACAGATTGTATGCAGCATTTATTTTCTAATGGGCAGTCTTCTGGGTTTCTACAATCACACACTTTTTCACTGTTATTGTCTGATTTAAGTGTAGGGTTTTTATTAATACTATTCAGGCATGGGTGTTTGTTCAGGATTTTATTATTTTGTTTTTTTTTTATTATACTTTCTAGATTTTCAGTGCAGCTGTAACTCAATTTTAGGGTGTTCTTATTAAATATATTACTAAGCCTACTATTGTTCGGGAAGTGTTTATCAATTAAAGCTAAGAATTTCTGTCCTAGTTTAATACTAACTATTTGGTTAACAGGGGGGTATACCAAATGATTTTTCTTTTCCTGTTTTTTTTCTTCTGGCCAGTGCAATTGTTTCTATAGTTAATGTTTACATTTTTGTAACCACTATTTTTAGGGCAGCGTTCTAGAAGCTATTGTGTTGTTGGAATATTTCTTTGTTAGCGGAGTTAATGCTACTTCTATTTTCTATTGATGAGGGTATATGTTTAATTATGGATGGAGAGTGGTTTGACTTCGGGTGTATATATAAGGGATCCACTTATCCAGTAGAGGGAATATACATGGCAGAAAACGTAATATACGAAGCTACAATTTCCCCCAAAGAAGATATTAAACATAAGAAGATATACATAGGAATATCGGCAGGAAATTGGAAGCAACGTTTTTATAACCATCGCCAATCCTTCACACATAAATCTAAGAAGCATCATACGGTACTATCAAAACATTATTGGGATTTGTTGGAAAGCAACTTAACCCCACAAGTAAAATAGAGAATAGTCTCGAAGGCTAGAACTCCAATAAACTTCAGAGACCGATGTAACTTGCGCATAAAAGAGAAAATCCTAATAATAAGGCATGAAGATCCGGACATATTACTGAACAAACATAACGAGTTGGTTTTTAAATGTATACATAAAGGCCACCTCAATTTAACTAAATATTTTTATAAATAACTATATAAAAAGGCAAAATATTACTTTTTTTTTAAAATGAATGTATGAACACATGGATGCTGTACTTGGTCGTATGTACTCTAAAACGTAGACGGACCTGGACATTTATATGTGAATTTATATATATATATATATGTATGAACATTTTGGATAAGGGTGCTTATATGCATATATGAGTTTGTATGAATTGTAGGCGCATATGTATATGTGTATGTGTATGTATATATGTATATATATGCATATATATGAGTATTTGTTTTTCTATAAGGTTGGTATGTGTTGCTTGCTAAATCTAGAGTTAAGTCAAGGAAGTTTACTCTTTTCAATTTAGACTGTTATCTTTAAGTTTAGGTTTTTAAATTCACTAAATATAATTTTTCTGATTTTCTCTATTTTAAAACTAGTAGAACTCCTCACCACCATGAGCCCGTCATCTCTATCCAGTCCGATGTCCTTAATATCAATTACGCGGTGCGCGGTTAAGTTGTACGGTATTAAGTTGTATCTATCTATCTATCTATCTATCTATCTATCTATCTCTCTCTCTCTCTCTATATATATATATATATATATATATATATATATATATATATATATATATATATATATATTTCAGTTATGAAGAACTTGGTAATCCGTATGTGTAATCCCAAGGAGGATGAAATCAAAAAACTATGGATCAGAGCTGATAAATCAAAAAAACTGATAAATCAAAAAAACTATGGATTAGAGCTGATAAAACCAAGAATATTTACAAGATTAATCCATCGGAATACAATCATCTGATTCTGAATAAAGTCTCTATCTCTTATAAAAAAATAATAACTGCAGACACCTATCCTCCATCCACAGAGAAACTGCTAAATTCGCATTTAAATATAATATTGCCGATAGAATGGGTAATACACACTTGAAAGTTGCCTACCTACTTTTTAAAGACCATAAACCTAACTTTCAAAATAATATACATTCCAGACTAATAAATCCCGCCAAATCAGAGTTAGGAATAATATCCAAAAACATTCTAAAAAGAATAAACACATCTATATTAGAAATATACCCCTTAAACCTTTGGAAAGATTCATCTGACGCCATTAACTAGTTCCAAAATCTAAAATCTAAAAATAACGCAACTTTTATCCAATTAGACATTATCGAATTCTACCCCTCCATTTCAAAAGATTTATGAGAAAATAGCTTAAATTTTGCTAAAAATTATACTGAGATTACTGATGAAGAAGTACAAATCATAATGAATTCTAGACAGTCTGTACTGAGACTTAATGACTCTACTTGGTTTAAAAAAACAGAGACAATTTCGATATCCCAGTGGGAAAATTTGATTCTGCCCAAATAGCAGACCTAATAGGTATATACATTTTAGATATTCTGAGCAGATTCCTTAACCCCAAAAATGTAGGGCTTTACAGAGATGATGGACTCATTGTTATACCTAATTCCAATGGGCCTCTAACATCCCAAATACAGAAGAAAATAATTAAGGCATTCAAATTTCTAGGATTTAAAATCGAAATATCATCTAATCCGAAAATGGTAAATTTTCTAGACGTAACATTTTATCTCGACAATAACACTTATAAACCCTTCCAAAAGGCAAACCAATCGCCCATATACATAAATATCGACTCAAACCACCCTAAAGCAATTATAAAACAGATTCCTAATACAGTAAATACTAGAATAAATAAACTATTTTCTAGTAAAACTATTTTTAATCAAAATAAATCAACATACAATCAAGCCCTATTAAAAAGTAAATTTAAACAAACAGTAAATTATATAGATAAATCTATTAATAACACATCCTCTAAGTCCAAAAATAGGAAAAGAAAAATTATATGGTTCAAGCCGCCTTTCTGTAAACTTTCGAATATTAATATAGGGAAATACTTTCTTAAACTAATTGACAATCATTTTAGAAAAGATGAACTATTAAAAAAGATGTTCAACAACATGAATTTGAAAATTAGTTATTCCTGCATGAGCAATGTAGACAAAATTATTAGCTCTCACAATTGCAAAGTTTTAAGAGAATGTCATAATAATCAACTATAAAAAGAACTTAATGCAAGCCAAAAGAAAAATCGACCTGTAATTGCAGGGAAGGATCCGTTTGTCCAGTAGAGGGGATATGCATGGCCGAAAACGTAATATACGAAGCTAAAATTTTCCCAAAGAAGATATTAAACAGAAGAAGATATACATAGGAATATCGGCAGGAAATTGGAAGCAACGTTTTTATAACCATCGCCAATTCTTCACACATTAATCTAAGAAGCATCAAACGGTACTATCAAAATATTATTGGGATTTGTTGGAAAGCAACTTAACCCCACAAGTAAAATGGAGAATCGTCTCGAGGGCTAGAACTCCAATAAACTTCAGAGACCGATGTAACTTGCGCATAAAAGAGAAAATCCTAATAATAAGGCATAAAGATCCGGATATATTACTGAACAGACATAACGAGTTGGTTTTTAAATGTAGACATAAAGGCCACCTCAATTTAACTAAATATATTTAGAAATAACTATATAAAAAGGCAAAATATTATTTTTGTTTTTGAAATGAATGTATGAACACATGGATGCTGCACTTGTTCGTATGTACTCTAAAAAGTAGATGAAATTAGACATTTATATGTGAATTTATATATATATATGTATGGACATTTTGGATAAGGGCGCTTATATGCATATATGAGTTTGTATGAATTGTAGGCGCATATGTATGTGTATGTGTATGTATATATGTATATATATGCATATATATGAGTATGAATATATATGTATGTGGTATGTACAGGTGCAAGCGTAGTTTTTGGCTAGGTATTTTTGTATATATATGTGTATATGTATTTTGCATGTATGTATGTGTGTATGTATGTGGTTGTATATGTATATGTGCGTGTGTATGGATGTATATGTATATATATATTGTTTTTGATATGGAATTGCATGTAATCAATGTATGTATGTGTATACAGATGTAAATATTTGAGAGTTAATATTTGTAATATGTGTGAATATATGTATAAGATAGTAATATAAATATATATGCATGTGTGGATGTTTATGGGTATAGTTCTTTTTAGATGCTTGTTTATGTATAAATATGTGTATGTGTATGTGTATATATGTATATATGTATATATGTATATGTATGCATATGTATGTATATGTGTATGTATGTGTATATGTATATGTGTGTATGTGCATATATATATATATATATATATATATATATATATATATATATATATTAGAATTATGAGAGTGTATATTTATCATCTGGAGGTGTTAAGTTGGTGCAAAAATAATGACGTAATAATGTCGTTTTTTGACCTGTTTTTTAACGTCAAAAACGACATTATTACGTCATTATTTTTGCACCAACCTAATATTTTCATTTTAAATTGATAATTTAACTTAAATTTCAATATACCTCTCTTTAACTATTAACATTGATAGTAAAATATTAACTTAATTTTTTTTTGAATAATTAAACACTTCAGAAGTCACCTATAACTATAACTAAGAAATTAGACAAAAATCTAAATTAATTTCAAGTATTAAAATATATGTAATTATTTATAAATGCATGTGTGTGCAATTTATGTATAAATATGTATAGGTACCTGTGTATATCGCTACATGTGTGTCTATGTGTGTATTTGCGCATGTAAATAAACGTATGTATATATGGGATTTGCAAAGCAAAATCTTTAATATCACCCTCAAATATTATTCCATAATTAAACCTAAACTTTAAGTAAGTAAGATTACCCAGAGAAAAATAATGATGAATTGCATTCATAAATTAGATTAAAAGTAAAACTAATAAAGATGTTACCATAACTATCTTTTACAATATTAAAAAAGTACGATTGGTCGGGTAAACAAATTATTATAATTTAAAATATTTTTTTAATATGTTCTCTATAAATGTGTTAATAAATATAGTATTTAACTTGTATTAAATCCCTAAACTATTTGTTTTTAAAAAAATTAAATATTTAAATTGATAGCAAACATCAATTTTTTGAGACATTTCAATGAAGGATTAAAATCTATTCTTTACATAGATTGCTAAAACCCAATTACAGACTCTTTCTCTTTACTTCCCTCTCCCTCATGTTTCTTTTTCCTTTTTCTTTCTCCCTTCTCCCCTCCCATTTCAATATATCACTTCCGTTAAGCTAACCATCTAAATAGGTCAAGGTCTGGTCACTCCTCCCCCCAATACAATGTATGCGTGAGAGATATATGAAATTAATCCGTCCCTATACTCTACCATGTCTCTTTAACTATCCCTCTTACACTCTCTGTTAAATTACAAAAACTTACACTACCCATCAATTTTAATTTCATTTTACGTTTCATTTCATTTTTGAAAGTGCTATCTGATGATCCGGCGTCCTTTCAAAGGGCTCTGGTGAAATAAATTATTATAATGGTAACTTAAAGTGGTCTGTTTTACTTTTAAAAATTTTTATATATATATATATATATATATATATATATATATATATATATATATATATATATATATATAAAAACTAGGGTTAAATAAAGACTTGGGTGTTTTAAATCTTTATAAATATTTTAATAGTTAAGTATTTTTTAGATATAGTTAAAAAAAATTTATTTCTTATTTTATTTTTTTAATTTTTTAAACAACATCTAAGATATTTGTAGTTGTTGGTGTTGTTGCAATCAGCGACGTCTGACGAAACTTTCTGAACAAAACACAATATTTTCTTGATCCGCCTGGTGTAACACCGCAACGACTCGTCGACACCTTCAAATCTCTGACTGCCCAGACGCCGGCGTTCAGCGTTTTTTATGTTCTTTTCTGCCTTCCTTCATTTGCATGCGTGAATCCACTTTCCACGGCTTTACGAGACTGTCCGCGTGAGGATACGTGATCATTCGCAATACAAGCTTGCTGGGGGCGGCCATGTTTCTTTTTCCTGTCAAGAAGATAAATCTTGCACGCGGAACATGTACGCTGCCGTTTGCGATCAGGTGGGAGAATATTTTCGTTCCAATTATCACTACACTCCCCCCTGATCTCGTGATCACAAATATCGCATGGAGGTGGCGCTCGTTTTCTCCGGTTGCTCCTTCTCAGAGTTCCAGTCTGCTCTTCCATCAGGTTTCCCACATTCCCTCTATCTCCACTGATTTGGTCATTCTCATATTCGGTATCTTCCTCAGACGATGACTGTACAGATGAATGTTGGCTTTCCGATCCACAAGTCATTCTGACCGACATATCGCTCCCAGGCGATGTGTCGCTTTCGTCTTCCCCTGTAACGGAAGATTCGTCGCGCCTGCGAAGGTCTTTCACATGGCGGGGTGTGCCATTGACCAGCACTGTCTGAGGACTGATTACTCCGTCAACTCGTCCCTTGCCAAATCTGGTAGTGCACCGGCCGTCCGGTGGTTTGACCCAAACAGGCTCGCCAACATGGTATGTGGTACTTCTTACTTCAGTAGGTGAAGCTCTGGGGTCTATGCCTTTAACGCGCTGCTCATACCGGTGTATGCCATTTGCTGGTGCACTAGACAGCGTTTCGTTATCTTTGGGTGTCACATTATACCAGTACACATCCTCCGGTATCGTTCACCGCGACCTCGCAGCTATTCTCTTGACAGTACGGTGACACCTCTCTGCAATGCCGTTACCCTCTGGAACATAAACACACCGGTAACGCATTCGTATACCCCATTCGTCTGTGAAAGCGAGGAAAGTTTGGCTGCAAAAAGCTGGGGCATTATCGGTCAGTATTTCAGTCGGTGCACCGCGTTCAAAGAAGACGGACCTTAGTTCTCGCAGAAATCCATTGCCACAGTAATGGGTTACATCCATACCAAGCCGATACCAGTTTCTTCCACTTCAATTTTCCCCTTTTTGCACCGGGCTGGAGCAGGGTCGATCGATTGGCATTCTTCACAATTTTGTATTATCGATCTGACTATTGCTTTCGTGCTAGAGGGGCATATCCTACGGCAGAAATAGGTCGTACGTCGGACGCCAGGATGTCCACATTGTCGATGTATGATTCAGATTTGTTCAGGTGTTAATTGCACCGTCAGTGCGCCGCACATTAAAGGTGAGAAATCCAACCTATGCCTTATCAAATTTAGCCATCTCTTTGGTACACGAGTCAGCTCATCTGCCAAATTCTGCTCCGACGCAACAATAATAACATCAACTTTGAGGCCATCCTCGAGGATTAGCTGTTTCAGGATTGTCAACCTTAGAACCAGCATCTCGCTAGCCGCTTTGGTTCTTACTCCGGCTCTTCCCGTCAGTGCGTCGGTTAATCAATGGTAGACGCACACGGAGTCCGTGTGTAGATTAACTGTTTTGGCCTGCCATTGCAGTGCAAAGTTGAGACCTTTCACGGTGGCGTCAAGCTCTGCTAAATTTATATGCTGAGTTTCCTTCGTCGAACGAAGCCAGCATGCATCCTCCAGGATGTCCCCATGTCTCTCCAACACCACGTCAGTCGCCAATGAGCTCGCATCAACCTATGCGTTTATCTCTTCTCCAGATACATTTCAGTTCCCTCGAACAGAGTCATCACGGGTGATCTTGCCAGTACTTCTTACAGACTTGCCTGAGAGAGACGTCGTCTATCGGGTCATCCCATCCCTTGGTCTTCGTGGTTATGCGTCTCTTTAAGACTCCGGCTATTACGCGCAGCCAGCCGCAAACAGGGAAGTGGCCCACCAACTTTCCACACCAGGAAAATATGGTACGCCGTGTCATCTCAGCCGAGGGTTCTGGAATGGCATTTCCTCGCTTCCAACCTAAAGTGTCACTCTCCCCCCAGACCTTAAGACCCAGCACTTTAGCTTCCTGCTTTAGGCGCTCAGGGTTTTTACAAGTTAAACCAAAGGATTCCAACTTGGTCTTGATCTCGTCTGCAGATAATATGTTCTCATTTACATATATGTCGTCAATATAGGATGACGTCGCCTTTTTCATCTGTTCTTCTTGTGCCAGCACTGTACTGACGATAGCCTTCATGATCATTGGTGCCACGTTTAGCCCGAAGCCCAACCGCGTGAGGCAATATCTTTTCACCTTGATTAGTACAGTTTGAAATGCCCAGAGAGACTCGTGGACTCGTACTTGTAAGTAGGCCCCCCGAAGGTCAAGGAGTGCCACATCAACTCCTTCTTGACGCCACTCCCTCAATCTGACTGTACATACGTCTGCATCCACAGTGAAGGCATCCACGTGTTCGTTGAGCTCTCACCGGGCGCACCTTGCCTTTGGTATGTTGTACCACAGTCATTAGAGGAATCAAACCCTTAGGAGGTCCTAGTCGTTCCTGGGGGGAAGGGATCAACCAGCCGTTTGTGATCCACATGCACAATTCCTTCTCGTACTCTCCCCTGATGTTATCGGGTATCTTATATTCTGCAGCCTTATTACGAAGTAGAGTTGGTGCGTCTTTCAGGGTCCATTTCCACTTGGCAGTCCATATCCTCTTGGTATGATCAAAAGCGGCCTCAAAATCCGGTTCTTTGACACAAAGGGCTGCACATGCTTGTTTTCCTCCACCGAGTTTCACGTCTTCGGCTGGCGTGATCATGACGCCTCTTAGTGCTCGTATTGCGTCAATTCCGATCAGTAGGTCGTAATCGAGAGGCCTCTCACGAGCCACTAAATCGTTGGGCTGGGCATAACCGCCTCGATGAGTGAGAATCGAAACGGTCCCGTCTCCACAACATGCCCGGGAAGTTCTGTGAATTCTCCGAATTTCTACTTATTGTTCACTCCATACATTACATCGGTCAGCACTAATTATTGATCGGGAACATCCAGTGTCGACAAGCGCCAAACCTCGCACACCATCAACTTGCATGTTAACTACAGGCAATGCCTCATTTACCGGCCAAGAAGGGGCGAGGCTAGCGACGGCACCTCGTCCCCGGACCCTTTTCCCGAACAATTTCGCGCTATGTGGCCCAGCTCGTTAGAGCGATGGCAGCGCAATCGCCCCCGTGTTCGTTGGTTATTGGCACCTCCTGCATTACCCCGGCCTCGACAGTGTCTTGAATAGTGGTTAGGACCACCACATCTGTAGCATTGTGGGTTTCCTCGTGGCCTTAGCACGGCGGAATCACTTAAAACATGTTGCCTCTCGGGCCCTGGCTAGCAATTCATCGATGCCCAGTTTGTCCAGTCTCGAGGAGGATCGCAGCAGCCGACTGACATTGTCAGGAAGCCTAGCCAAAAAAGCACATTCCAATATGCGGTCAGTTGCACCGCCAAACGGTACCGCTAGCTTCCTTAAATCAGCTCGATAGACGTCCACCGTCTCGCCTGGTTCGAGCCGTCGCACGACAAACTGCTTCCACGGGATGAAGGAGTGTGTCACAAAAGCAGTGTACAGGGCACGCTTAATTTCTTTCAAATCCGCATCATCCTTAAGGTGTTGGTATACCGCATAGGCACCTTTCGTGAGTTTCAATAGGATCACCGTCGCTGGTTCTTTAACTTTAAATAGTCTGCAGACCCGTTCTTTTTCGAACCATGGAAGAGCCGTCAAATTATGGAAATTAATTTCAGGTCGAACTTATCCATAGTTGACAAGTGCCGAAATAGCTTGTAGTTGTTGGTGTTGTTGCAATCAGCGACGTCTGACGAAACTTTCTGAACAAAACACAATATTTTCTTCATCTGCCTGGTGTAAAACTACAACGACTCATCGACACCTTCAAATCTCTGACTGCCCAGACGCCGGCGTTCAACGTTTATATGTTCTTTTCTGCCCTTCCTTCATTTGCATGCGTGAATCCACTTTCCATGGCTTTACGAGACTGTCCGCGTAAGGATACGTGACCATTCGCAATACAAGCTTGCTGGGGGGGCGGCCATGTTTCTTTTTCCTGTCAAGAAGATAAATCTTGCACGCGGAACATATACGCTGCCGTTTGCGATCAGGTGGGAGAATATTTTCGTTCCAATTATCACTACAATATTATCACAGTTAGATTTACCTTAGGAATATTCGTTCCATATCACGTGACGTCCGCATCTCGCGGCGGACGCTACTTGTAAACAAACAGTCATTTCTGAAGAAAGATTGAGGCCAATCTGAAATATCAAATATATATACAAATAAATAAATACTTTCATAAAAGAACATTATTTTTTTTAATTTGCAACTTTATATATATATATATATATATATATATATATATATATATATATGAAACAATAAAATATAAACGAATTAACAAACTACAAATACACTGACAATCACAATTAAATATAATAATAATAATGATAATAATAATACTAAAAAAAAAAACAAATAATAAAGAAATCAATAATAAATAACGGTTAAAAATGTTAACAATGAACACTATAAAATAGCTACGCACAAACATATTAGGATCCACAATTATTCCTACTCAGTATCTTCTAGAATAATTGGAAATATTACCGTTATCGCCCACACTGTTAGCGTTGGAATAATACAATATACTTTACTTCCCATAATGCACCATCGGTCATCATATATAAATAGTAGAGCCAAAACAACACACATTGCCTGAAGTTTCGTTGAAGCATGAAAGAGACTGTCGCCACTTGGTGTTAACATCAGTGTCCACTTTTCTATTACAGACACACATATCTATATGGAATAAAATGAAAATTGGAAAAAATCTACGATTTTGCCGACGCGTTTCGTCTTCCGATTTTTCAAGGCAAAAATGAAAACAAAATTTTTTGTTGTAATATATATATATATATATATATATATATATATATATATATAGAGAGAGAGAGAGAGAGAGAGCGAGAGAGAGAGACAGAGAGAGAGAGAGAGAGGGAGACAGACAGACAGACAGAAAAGATAACATTAGAAAAATTCTAGAGGAACATCAAGACAAATGGATTTTGCATCTCAAAACACCTTCGTCACGACGGGCTCAACATCAAATTTAACAACATAGAATTAATATAAAACCCTATAAATCAAGCCCTACCTACATTTCTCACCCACATAGGACAGACATGATTGCGGGGGTGTTGAGGTCTCAAACTTATACACGCACCCATAATATATACATATGTATATATATATATATATATATATATATATATATATATATATATATATATATATTTACTTACACACATCATACACACTCCCAAACAACTAAATCATAAGTAACATACACTTGACTCACAGACATCTCCTTCCCAGCAAGCAATTGTTTGTGGTAGTTCGTCTGTGGAAATAGGTTATTTAATCACCGTCAAGGCCTCCTAGATACTTTTGGACTCAGTGTAGACTTGCAAGTGGCGACCGGTCATTTCTAAGCGAGATATGGTCGCAGTATTCCGTCTTTTAGTCTGACCTGTCTGTTAAATAATAGTTTAACTGACTATTATTTTTTTAGTTGAAGTCGATTTTGATTGGCTGAGCGAAGGTCAGAATGAGAAAGGTAGAAATGGTTTTCAGTGAGTTGTTTCTTAACAATTCACAAATGTAGACGTGTTTTATTCTGTGTCCCGACCGCCTCCCCAGTGAGGAACACCCACTGGTTAGAACATATCAAAATATAGAAAATAGTTAAGTTAAAATCCCTTGTCTTGAAGTTCTTTCTTGGAAACAAAACAACTAGAGATCAACGGCTGCGAGAGAAGAATGTGACTTTATTATCGAATGGAGACCGTCAACCAAAACCACCCCCACCAAGGGTCAATGTAACAGCTATTGTAAAGACAAAAAATGACAGGTGGGACCAGGTACGTAATGAAACGATACAAAGTACTGATCATTTTTTCATTAATTATTTGGTTAAATTCTTTGTTTGTTTTTTTCTACTGGGAAAACATTTTTCTTCTTTATTTTTTTTTGTCTTTATTTATTTTATTTATATTATGACACAAAATATTGTCATTTTTACGACACCAAATATTATCATTTTTACGGCACTAAATATTATCATTTTTCTATTGGGAAAGAATATTTTCTATATATTTCTTTTTCGTTTTTCTTTCTTTTTTTTTTTGTCTTTCTTTCCTTCAATCTTTCTCCCCGTTTTTGTTTGTTCAAGTTTTCTTTTATATATATTTATATTTATATATATTAATATATTTTATATCGTTAATACATTTCTTGTGTAGTTCTTTCTTTATTTACGAAAATAAATATTTGTTTAATTTCTTTCTTGTTTATTGTGACAATATTTTTTATATTTTACTGCTTTTTCCTACGATTCTTTTGTTGGCTTACAGCCACATCACGTTGAAACACAGAATCCCGCACGATCACTGATGTTAAGCAACGTTAAGCCTGATCAGTACCTAGTTAGGTGACCGCTTGGGAATACATGTACAATAAGCGTGGATGTGTTAGTGGTGTGTCTTACGGTCGGCAAAATCACGTTGAAACATTGGTTCTCATATGAAGTTAAGCAATGTTGAACTTAGTCAGTACCTTGCTGGCTCGCTGTTGTAAGCTTAGATATACGGATGGAGTAATGGATAATGGCACAGAATTGTTAATGGGTGAACCAAGTTCCAATTCCTGTTCGGTTCCTTATATTCACGTAAGCGCAGATACCATTTGGAAAGGTATGGATTCACCACTTCTTCCTCCAGCTACGGATAATTAGTAAGATTTATATAGCTAAACCACTATTATCTGCCACAAAAAAGCATTCTTGCAATATAAAATATTTTTTGGCTTTAAATAACCTGTAAGGTTTGATAAACCGTAAAAAAACGGATCAATATTAATTTCTTTCTTTATGTCTTTCTTTATGTCTTTCTTTCATCACACTAAATATATGCTTAATTTCTTTTTTTTGTGAGGCATGTAATGAGGAAAGTAGGCTTAGAAAAATTAATACACACGGGATAGATTGAAGGCAAGAGGGACAAAGGAAAACAGTGTATAACCTACCGAGCTTAAGTAAATTGATGGCAGAACAGTATTTAGGAATGGTACGTGCGATACCCTGAACTCGTCATCAGCCAACCAGGGGAGGTAACACAGTTTCGGTAGCTAAGGCGGTACTGCCACCCTCGATGCCACCAGTAGCTTTTGCCACCGAACAGGATATTGTTTTGTTTTTTTTTATATAGTCGTGTTAGCCTTTTGCGATTTTTTTTACAACTGCAAGGGAAACGGCACATAGAAAAAAAAAGGGTGCACTTTCACAATTTAATTTGTTTCTTTCTTTTTGTTTGTTGCTTTTTTTTTTCTTTCTTGGTCCACTTTCATTAAAACCTTTGTTTTTTTTTGTTTTCTCAATTTTTACTTTCTCGTTTTCTCTCTTTTTTTTTAACAGCCTATTTTATTTTTGTCTTTATCTCCCATTCTTTTAGTCTCCGTCATCCCTCGTTTATTTTCTCAAACAAAAGATTTAGAAACCAGCCTTCATTATTTTTTCATTTTTATTCTTTATTACTTTCATTTCTACAATTCATTTTTCTTTCATTTTATTTTAAAATAATAAAAAATAAAAGTCTTTATTCTTTGTTTAAAATCTATTACCTTTTTTCTCTATATATCTCTGTCTCTGGTTTTCTTTCTATTTTTCATAATTTATTTGTCTTTCTTTCTTTCTTTCTTTCTTTCTTTTTTTCTTTCACACGCTTCCTCTATCTGGCTTTATCACTCTGACTTTTTTCTTCCACATTCTTCTTTTTTCTTTCCTTATTCTCTCTCACACTTTCTTTCTTTATTTGTTCTCTCCCTCTCATTCTTTCTTTTTTTCTCTCTCTTATTTTCGCTTTTTGGCATACTTTAGTTCGTTCGTTTGTTCTTTCTTTCTTTCTTTCTTCTCTCTCTCTCCCGCCTTTTCTTTGAATGCCTTTCTTTTCTGTTTATCTTTCTTTCTTTCTTTGCTGTCTCCCTAGCATTGTTTCTGTCTTTATTTTTTTACTCTCTCGTTTTCTCGTTTTCTCTTTTTGGCATTCTTTTTTTCTTTCTTTCTTTCTCGTTTTAACTTTCTTGCTTTCTTTGCTGTCTGCCTCACATTCGTTCTTTCTTTAATTTCTCTCTCTCTCTCTCTCTCTCTCTCTCTCTCTCTTTCTCACACGCTTTCTTTTTTGGGCATTGTTTGTTTGTTTTGTTTTTTCTTTTCTGCTTTTCCCGCCTTTTTCCTTCATTGCACATACACTCTATTTGTCAAGTTTTCCTTCTTCCTTTCATTCTCACACCTTTTCTTTTTCTTTCTTTCTTTCTTTCTTTCTTTCTTTCTTTCTTTCTTCTCTGTACCTTTCTATCTTTTGGCGCACCTATTTTTCTTCTTTTTTCTCTTACTATCAAAGGCTTGGTATTTTTATTAAAATTTCTAATTTTCAACTGATACTTTTGGGAATGTCTTTCTCTTCAATACCTTTTGGCATAGTCTTCTCCTTCTTCTCCTTCTTCTTCTTCTTCTTCTTTTCCTTCTTCTTCTTCTTCTTCTTCTTCTTCTTCTCCTTCTTCTTCTCCTTCTTCTCCTTCTCCTTCTTCTTCTTCTTCTTCTTCTTCTTCTTCTTCTTCTTCTTCTTCTTCTTCTTCTCACACTCTCTGCTTCAGGCGTGTTCCTACATGACTCTACTTCCATAAGTTTCACCTATTTCAAGATCTTATCATGTTTCCCTGAAATTCAAACACCGAGGTCCACCTAATAGACATATTTACTTAAGGCTATCCTAAAAACTGATCAGATCTCAGATTTAAAGGTGTGAAAAATACAATTTATCAATTCTAAGTAAATCTTTGAAGGAAAGTTGATCAGATTGATTTTTAAATGCCCCATTTTCTTGCATTTGCTGTCAGTGGGATTTCCGTTGTTAATTAAAATCCTGTGTAAAACTCGTAATGTATATACTGTTTATATACGTACATTACATATATTCCAAAGTTTGTCCTAGATTGGGGTGATAGTGGAAACGAGCCAAACCGTCTCATGAAATGTTTTCCGCTGCATGCGTCTCGAATATCCATGAACAACTAAGTCCAGCCCCAAGCCGGAGAATTGGCAAAGGCGGACATCTAGCGCCTCATAATCAGTTGCGTCGGGTAGATGGAGCTCGACAGCTCAGGAAGGCAGTGCATCTAGGGGAAGGAATATTCTAATTTAAACCTTCCCTGTATTGCGGTCATCCGAAAAACACGGAAATCGCTATGGAATCAAATCCAGACAGAAAATTCAGGGTCGACCGACGAATGTGGTTGTTTGATAACGCTGAAAAATTAACGGCAACGCATGCGGACAAACTGTCCCCAAATGATATATTCTCAGTACGGCCGATAGGAGGCGTATATTGTCTGTGTAGCTCACACATTCCATATACCATCGTCCAGTCCTGCATCCTGGAGAGGTCACTCCGATTACACCACGATAAAGACTGAATTTCTAGTGAATCTCACGAGACAAACAGATGCGTATTAAGCTACCTACTGAACACGATTCTATTACCAACGTAGTAATATGGCTGGCCGTTTGTATCAAAATATGTCTGTCTGATAGGGTAACTAGCTCTCTTTTGTTTGCTCAGCATCCACAGAAACCAGCTGCGGTTTATACTGCAACGATGTTGTGACCCTTACGTACAGTTTCTGGGAAAGAATGCATAATCTGGTATGAATCTTAGTTTAAACAAAGATCCTTCGGTCGCGATGTCTTGCGATATCACGCAACATCAGTTTCGTCTATCCAGTTTCGATAACAATGATTGGGTAAACCCGTTGTATAGTTTTCCGGACACGTTTCAACGCTCGGATCATCCATTCAGGGTGATATTTACAAATCAATCATCGTACAATTCAAACAGGTCTCAAGATCCGAAATCTAAACTTATAACCACTCAGCCTCGAACACACTAAATATAAGAATATTGTGCATCAAAATAAATTTTACCTCTCTATCAATAGAAAATGTCCAAAGATCTTGTTTATATATTTGCCGGTTAATACTTTGTATATGGTATCCTTAAATGAACTCGGCTCTCCTAAATGTTTTTACGTACTTGTAGTCTGGTTCTGCCCCGTTCTGTGTTGTGAAGCATTATAATTAATAACTGGTGATTGTCAGATTTTATACTTTAATTCAAGCGATAAGTCATCAACCTTAAAATACCTTAATCCTTTCATACGGTGTATGGTTGTTAGGGTCCAGGTTAGGACCAAGAAAGAACAATACGAAGACAAGAGTAGAAATAACGAAGGTATATTACACGAAATAATAATACGATATGTGGAAGGTGTTAGTATGATTGTCAGTCTGACTCGATTAGGTATCTAGCCCCCCCCACACACACGAGGGTTGCATGTGTTGCGAGGCCCAGTTTAAAGTGGGTTTTCCGAGCCTGTAGGCTCGGCAAAAAAATGCCCGTAGAACTCATATAAACGGGATCGGGTTGGTCAAACTCCCCGAACGAGACACTGCCCTTCGGCGGAGCCTCGTCCGGGTTCCTCTCTGCTCAGAGGCAGAGAGTTCGACCGTCAAGCCGAGCTTCTCGGCTTGATTCGGTATCTAGCCCCATCCCCCACGAAGTTTGCATGTGGCACAAGGCCGAGTTTAACGTGGGTTTCCCGAGCCCGTAGGCTCGGCCAAAAAATGCTCGTAGAATCCATATAAACGGGATCGGGTTGTTCAACCTCCCCGAACGAGACTCTGCCCTTCGGCGGATCCTCGTCCCGGTTCCTCTCTGCTCAGAGGTAGAGAGTTCGACCGTCAAGCCTAGCTTCTCGGCTTGATTCGTCCCTCTCTCTTGAGAGGCGTAGTATACATAGTGTTAAGAAGAGTTCATTCTGTAGTTATAGGTAAGGACCCATGACAATAGTAAATTATTTTTCTCATTTCCGGTCACTTCACGAATTCTTGGAGCAGGAGAAATGACATCTTCTTCCATGTTACGTCATGATATAGGTGATCTAGACTTACCATGCGTCATTGTACGGCTCCAGTAAGTTTATTGCTCTCCGTGCAATATTTTATCTTTACAGGAGCCTTATCATTTCTGACATTCCATAACTATTCTCACTGACGTGGTGTTACCTCCCTCTGTCTTTTCAACAAATATTTTCAAAGCAATTCCCCTTTTTTTCCCTGGTGTCCCAAGTAGATGAATTTAAGCGTGCTACTAGAATGGCATCTCAGTCCGATCCTTTTACTGCTGAAATAGCTAAATCAAACCGACATTTCTACTCCAACAGTTACTTTTCTCGAACTTCCTACCTGTAGAACTCCCTTCCGATTCCTTTATTCTCAGCATTTACCTTTGACTGCGCACTGAATCAGGTTGTGACGCAAGGTCGGTTGGTTTTAATGCGAGGACCGCTCGGCTAAGCTGGTCTTAGCTGGTCATAGCTTGTCTAAGGTAGTCATAGCCGGTCACACCACCATTACGGAACACAAATCCGTGGATTCTGTCCAGGCAGCGAAGGAGAGGACAGCTACCGGCACCGGACAGATACTACAACAACAGCATCTACTTGATCGGGAAACCTATCCAGTTTACTTGTTTCTCTGATAACTGCAATCTTAAAAAAAAAAAAAATAAATGCAATATTCTGTATTTTGGAATTCCGTTCATCTTTTGTCTTTACCAAAACCTCTTTGGTCTCAGTCTTCTCTCTCACTTTAATTCTGTGTAACCCACTGCGTACCAGTTGCGTCTCCACCTCTTTGGGATGAAATAATTAGAAAAAAGAATTCTGCTGCGAGGTATCGTAACTATTTACACTATTTACATCGTTCGGTTTGTTGTCCTTATCTTTATTGACATATTCATAACGTTTCGGCCGTTGTACGCTTCGATCTTCTTCAGGTTCTGTTTATACTTCTCAGAAAGATGTATTTTGACTATTTACACTGTTTGCATTGTCGTTGTTTGCCCCAGCATTCTTCACGTGGTATTTTTTTGAAGTTCAAATCAATACTGGTATAATTATTCTCCAGAAACATCAACATATAGATTTACTATTTCGGTTCGAAATTCAGACCGATATCACAGGGAGCGTACAACGGCCGAAACCTTGTGAATATGACAATAAAGATGAGGACAACAGTCCGAGCAATGTAAATAGTGTCAATATTGCTGACATAGCTGGGCTGGAGATACGTAATCCTCACCCGTCTGATTTCATAGTGTTCAAAAGCATCTACGTAGCCTTGGGGTTGATTAATCATTTTACATCGATAACCCCTTCCCCACATAGGAAATTTAGCAAGTATCTCGCTGCTCTATTGCTATTTCCCTGACATGGGTTCTGACGAGCTATATTTCTCAGTGCCACCACCCCTGATCGTTACACTTGTGACACACTATGCGACTTACACAAGAGTAAATCATCCGATTTTCCTTCAATTCCAATAGTAAGAAGTAAATTCTCTTTCTTTGTGGCTCTTGAGACTTGTATTGCGTGAACATTAGTATTAAAAAAAAACTCCTATCCCTTGCCGCTCTGACCAACGTTTGTCCTTTGCCTGCCTCCCGTCCCATAGTTTGCCACCCATTCACAGAAGACAGGTAGGTAGCCCACTACTTTCCTCAGTCATGTTTTCCTTCACTATGTTCTCTGCGTGTCAAATTCTCTAAACCTTCCTTCCTCGTTATGTGCTGTCCCTTCTTGCTTCTAAGTATATGTATCATTATTTTATTTCTTTTTTTCAAACTTCACATCTTTCTTGCATGACCTGTCCCATTGTATTCTTACCCTTTCTTTTTCTGTAGAATGACTATGACTTAAAGTTTTCTCTAAATTTGGTAGGTGATCGTCCAGTATTCACTGCCATAGGAAAGGTTTGATATTACATAACAGTTCAGTATTTTATTCTATTTTTTTCTCTCGGAATTTTACATTTTTTACATCGTTCGGCCTGTTGTCCTCATCTTTGTTGCCATATACATGACGTTTCGGCCGTTAAAAGCTCTGGCCTTTTTCAGGTGATATCATTGTTCGAACAGAATGTTTCATTTAGTACATGGGCGTAGATTGTTCTAATTCTCCGTGTCTTGCTTTTTCTAGATAAGACAATTTCAACGTCGAAGGCAGGATCGTACAATAGCTGAAACGTCGTCAATGTGACAGTAAGAATGAGGACTATAGTTACAATGCCTAATCTCAGAAATAAAGATAGATCCTGACGAAGACCGGTGCGCACTACAGCCGAAAGTTTGTGAATGTGTGAGAAAAGATGAGGACAACAATGAGAACAATGTTAATATTGTAAATAGTTACAATGCCTCATCTCAGAAATATAGACAGATCCTGACGAAGGCCGGTGCGTATACGGCCGAAACGTTGTGAATGTGAGAGAAAAGATGAGGACAAAACAATGTAAATATTCTAAATAGTTTCAATATCTCATCCAGAAATAGAGACAGTTGCAGAAATCTCTTTAAGCCAAAATATATTTAAATTGTGTTGTGTTAATAATATTTATTTTTTACGTTTGATGCTTTTTTGTCTGGCTATATTTCTCAGATACGGTATTGTAATATAGACAAATATTTTCCTGTTTCGCAGTTCTTTACTTAACTTTTGGAAGGTATCCATTACTATTCCAATGCGTGTAGCAATTTCCATCCTTTGTTAAAACACTTCCAAGCAAAATCATACCTCGAAATTGTCAATATTCGTATCTGCGATTACAACATCATCACTAGAGCATCGAGTGGAACAATATTGTTAAAGATTTAATAGGTTCAATAAAAATCTTCGTAAAATAGTAGTGTTATAAACATTCCTTAGATGTGTATATAAAATAAGCTTTGAATAAAGGCGTGTAAAAAACGAAATTACATTTCGTTTGACCTAACAGCACTCGATTTGGTACATAAAAATCGATCGAATATTCTTCAGGTTTACACATTCAGAGCTTATAAATGCTTCGTGTGAGAATTCTCATTAAATTTATCTTCAAAGACAGGAGAGTGATGTTTAGATAGAATTATCATTCCAGGCCACGAGAATTTCACATCACAAAATCCAAGAGGGGTTATAGCTTAAGCGATATTTCCAGTATTTTAATGATTATTAAATAGTTACCTTCAAATATGCATTGATCAAATAAATTAAAATATCTTTTTCATGTAATCAGTATTCTTTTCAGAATCCAGCGTAAATAAATGTCTTACAAACACGCACATGGTTCAACGGTGAAATGATCTGGAGGGCCAGAATATATGGGCCCGTCTCTCTTCTGATATACACCAGGCGTCATAATACGGAAAAAAATCAAGCTAATAAATTTTGACCACCACCGAGCAGTCATTTAACTATCACATACCTTGAACGCCTATTGCGATTCAAGACTTCACCAGACCCCAAGTGAAAATTATATCTCAGTTTAGTGCCATACGCGATATACGTTTGGGCGACTATGTTTCTTTCGTTAAAGTGAATGACTAGGCAGAAGTTTTTTTGTTTTTTTTCCAGCAATAAGCTGCAGTGTTTTTCTGCTTTAAACTGGTTGGCAACCAAATCTACTGACGCATTTTTCGTCCTGCTATTAGCCCAGAGTTGGAACGAGAAGGGATGGATTCATGCCTTTCGCAGGGGCATTTGCGCATAAATAAACGTAACGAACTCAACTAGAATTCGAACTCGGATATCCGTTTTTTTTTCGATCTGAGCCGATAGCCATTACATCACAACTAATATATCCGATTCATTTTTAAAGATGCTACAAAAATAGTTCATTGTCTGGCTCATTTTATCTGACTACCCCTGCTATACACTATCTTTACAAGAGCCAGAAATGGGGTATTTTTTTTGCTATATCTGGGTTAGAGATTTCTAGTTACCCACTTTCTTATCTTTATAGTGTCCAAATGCGTCTACGTGGAATGTAGGGGGATGAATTATTTTCCAACCCCCTTTCCCACTGACGAAACAACGCGAAACTTTTGCTGCTCTGTCGAACTTTCCATGGCACGTATTCTGACGGGTTATATTCCTTAGTCCCAAAACTCTGAACCTTATAACTGAGACATCCATGAGACATACATAAGGGTGAATCATCCGCATTTCCTTCAGATCCGAATATAAGCCCCATTCGTACAGCTTCTTTCCAAACACTCCTGCCTCGGGGAACAGACTCAGGAAAGAATACTTTCCTAATCACTACAATCTTGACCTCTTCAAGTCTAGAGCTAAACGTTACCTTTCCTGCTTAAATAAAGGAACTTGATTTCTTGTTTTTTCTTCCGCTCATACAACATCATACTCTACCATAAATGCTTCTGGGACCTTTCACTGTACATTAGAAATGTACATAGCATAAATTAATAACAACAATTTATAAAAACACCATTAAACAATTTTATTGAAAAAAACTACACATTAACACACACAAGCCGCCTAAATTATAACTTATCTATTATGCAAAAGGTAGTATAAATCTTGTTTTATAGATTGTGCAAAAGTGTTTGATGTAGTGCTCCACAAATAACTGTTGGAATTGAAAGTGAGATTGATATTTTTGGAAAAGACATCAAAATAGTCCAGATATTATATTTGATATTTGTATGCAGAGGATAATCCAAACATACGCATAACAAATTAGATAAACCGAAATAAACTATAATTAAATATATAGAATATGTTTTAACAGCAGAAAAATAGTCGACACTTAAATGAGAAGGCGAATTGAGAGAGAGAAAGAGAACTAAGAAAGAGAAAAAAATCGTTCGTTCAAAAGAAAAGATTATTTGACTGTGACGTAATATCAGTCCTCCTATATGACAGAAAATTTTGAACAATCTCCTCACAGATGACGAAGATACTTGAATGAACAGAAACAAAAAAGAGTACTGAAATGTTGAATAATATTAGTCCTCCTATATGGCAGAAAATGCTGGATAATCTGCTAAAATATCAGGATGAAGAAGACATTTGGAGCAAAAGAAACAAAGAGTACTGATCTGTTATATAAGAACAGTCCTCCCATATGGCAGTGAATGCTGAACAATCTCCTCACAGATGAAGAAGAGATTGAAGCAACAGAAACTAAGAAAAGTCTATGGAGCTGCTATGTTTATATCAGTCCTCATATATGGCAGATAATGTTGAACAATCTCCTCAGATGATGAAGAGACTTGAAGCAAGAGAAGCAAAGAAAAGAGTACTGAATTATTATGTAATATCAATCCTCCTTTATGTCAGTGAATGCTGGACAATCTCCTCACAGATGAAATAGACGCTTGAAGCAATAGGAAAAAAAGACACGATACGACAAAATGCGTTTTTATCGAACAGCCTCATTTCCGTCGAACTGAACCTGGGAACACCCGCAATTGAGTGGTGGTTCCACGCTCATGAAACCCCCCTGATCAGAGGCCTTGCTGTACGATTTTGTTTATCCTCATACACAGGAGGGTCCCATTTCTTGATTCGGAAGCATTCAGTATGCATTGAGTGAGAATCCAGAGCTATTTTCAGTTGAAATTTATATAAATCTTTCTTTGAAAATAATTTTTCAGCTTCAATCTGTTATCACTTTCCAGCCGTCTCACTGCTCTCTCGCTACTTCCAGGGAAAATCCTTTGGTGATTACTTAGTTCCATCCATTCTAACCATCACAGCTGGCATGAGGGTATTCTCTACAATAGAGAATACCCTCATTCCATTTCTATGTCTTTAGTGAGTTCTAATTTCCACTCGTGCAGCTTCTTCACGCGAACAACTTCGACTAACAAGATGATGTTTTCCTGATCGCTACAATCTTAACGTTTTAACTCTAATGTTCACCGTTATCTTCCCGACATATTCGCATAAACTGTTCCTCTTACTCTGTAGCAATCTAGCTAGAGTGACTCCCGAGCCTCGTATAGAGTGAAACTCAATGGAAAAAATATGGTTTTGGGTTCTCTTACAATATATTCCTTTAATGTACTGTTTGATGTAGTGCTCCACAAATAACTGTTGGAATTGAAAGTGAGATTGATATTTTTGGAAAAGACATAAAAATAATCCAGATATTATATTTGATATTTGTATGCAGAAGATAATCCGAACATACGCATAACAAATTAGATAAACTATAATTAAATATATAGAATATGTTTTAACAGCAGAAAAATAGTCGACACTTAAATGAGAAGGCGAATTGAGAGAGAGAAAGAGAACTAAGAAAGAGAAAAAAATCGTTCGTTCAAAAGAAAAGATTATTTGACTGTTTTGGATTCTCTTCCAATATATTTCTTTAAAATATGTGTGGAATAATAACAGGTTGATTATATTATTTGCTCTTCAATTTACGTGATATCCATATTAGTTGTTGCTGCTGTTGGAAGTCCGCAAGAGATGTATTGCTTTCATATTCATGTTCTATGCTTTCATATTCATGTTCTATGCTATGTATTGCTTTCTATTCATGTTCTATGATTATAACACGACTCCAGGAATTTCAAAGAAGTATGTTCCTCACAAAAAACATATATGGTTCATTCACTTGAAACCATAGTTTACAATTCATATTTCAAAAACCGTCCAATCAATTCACACAGATTTTTCACACAATGTTGTCAACAATGACCTGCGCAATCACGGAAATTTTCGTACTGATCTGCGCAGTGTAAACAAACTGGCACCATATTTGTTATCAGCATGGTGATTTGTGCGTGCCAAATTATTAGAAAGGTTTAGTAAAATCCCCAGAATTGAGCAAACGAAACGTTTATTAATGTTGCACGTGAATATTTATAATCAAAAGAACCTAATAAATAAGATAATCAAACAAATAGTAACAGATACAAACAAAGGCACAGTTTTAAACAAATTAATAGGGAATGTGCTTTCCCTATTTTGAAATTACTTGAAGATGTCGACGATCCATAGAATTTGTTAATTGTAGGATGTCATCTGCTGTAATGCCGCGAGATATGTCAAGAATTGCTTTCCACAACTCAGCGTTGCTCCTGAATTGTCGTCCGTTGGCGTACTGTCTTCGTTTCATGATGCTCCAAAGGTTTTCGATTGGGTTAAAATCCGGAGAATTTGCTGGCAACTTCATTTTTCGAGGTCTATCGAAGCCTAACTGTTTCAAATATTCAGTAGTCTTGTGAGCAGCATGTGAAGGAACATTATCTTGCATAAAAACAATGGCCTTTCTGAAGGCAACTCTTTATCTTTTCATCCACTGTTCAAGATGCTCCTTCATAAACGCTATGTATGCATCAGCAGTCATTTTGACGGAATGTGGTACTCTCGATGGGCCCACGAATGTTTTTCCAATAATACCACCCCAGACCATTATGACTCCACCGCCTTGTTGGCGTCCCAAACGCTGATGGCGATGCTGTCCGTTCATTACCCAGCCTTTTCACCATCTATCTGGCCCATCAAGTGTTGCTCGAGTTTCGTCTGTGAACAAAACTTTAGAGAAGTCAATCTTCATATTGTCCATGGCCCATTTCAATCGATTTTGAATGTGATTTCTCTTCAACGGAGGCTTCGATACAGGTTTGACTGTTGTTGTTATTTCCCTCAGATACCGACACCGAGTACTTTTAGACACAGTAGGATCCCCAATGCGACTGAAAAGCTCTTGAATGGTAAGTCCAGGGTTATTCGTGGCCTCTTGTTTAAGGCGTGACATAAGACGACGTGAAATAACCTTCGACTTTATCTGCCCTTTTGTGTACTTGTGTAGGGTCGGCAGTGAACTTTTTCACTTTTTGATGACATCTACCTATCATTTTAGAAATTTATAGGGTAGATTTACCTTTTGAGAGTTCTGGGGTGATAGTTTTCCTTTCAGCAGCAGCACTTAAACTGCTTTTACGGCCCATCTTTTCACTAAATTCTTACGCTTTATTAATAATTTGGCACGCACGAATCACCGTGCTGATAACAAAATATGGCGCCAGTTTGTCTACATTGCGCAGATCAGTATGAAAATTTCAGTAATTGCGCAGGCCTGGGTTGCCAATATTGTGTAAAAAAATTGTGTGAATTGATTGGACGGTTTTTGAAATATTAGAAAAAAAGTTATCTCGATAATAATTTGGCACGCAGTGTAGTTTCAAAACATATAATAGAGATCTGAAAGGCAGAAATATAAAATATTTGAATGAAAGCTAATTTTCTAATACATTTTAATCATTTTAATCATGAAATAATAATGCAAAATGAAATTTGAGCTTACTAGAAAAAAAATTCTGTTAATAACTTATTCTCGAATAGCTCCTTATTCTGTTGGTACGGTAAGCCGAAGGATACATATCCTATGCACGCCCCACTAAGATATTACCATGTCGCACCGGTGCAGCATGCGCCTTACATTCGGAATCATTAGTTTAAAGTGTTTCTTAATCCATGATCGAATAAAATTCAAAATCATGCGGATCTGGATTCAACTAACGAATGTGTCCATTTACAACCTCCGTAAATTGAAGTAAATTTGATGGTTTGATTCTCACGAGACCTTGTGAGATTTTCACTTGTATTAAAGTAATGACATTGACGACACAAACTTACCTTATGTTTTTAAGCAAATTTCAAAGGCAATATTTAAATATTTATTCATTGATTCAATGAACTACACATTTGTGTGGCACGGATTATTTTCCGTTGGCGTTTGGATTTGGTTGTTATCAGCGACTGCAGATCTATTGGAACGTTCACGGTCTTCCAGATCAGAATTATCACTTCAAAACCTAATGAACAACTGACAAACAGTGGTCTCAGCTATGGCACCATATCTATAAATGGCACATTTATGTTTTGCTGTTCGTAATTTCTTTTTTTTTTTCGGAAATACAAGAGAATTAAATGATGAAAATGAATGTTATTTTCCTTCATTTTATATATTAGGTTGGTGCAAAAATAATGACGTAATAATGTCGTTTTTTGACGTCAAAAAACGACATCATTACATCATTATTTTTGCACCAACCTAATATATATATATATACACATTAAGAAATGGACAAAGTCCGACAATTTTATTTATTTAAGACATTTTTTATGTTTAACGTTCTTTTTATAGATACAAGTATTTAAGTAAATGCTTTGTTTATAATAAACAGTATTAAATAACATTTACCGGCCTGAATGTCCGAGAAATTTTCATAGAAAATATTTGTCCTTTGACAGGATTCGAACCTGCATCCTATACGGAACCGCCATTTAGCCTGGCGTGCCTAACGGCTCGGCCACAAAGGATCGTCCGGTTGGCAAGGTCGAATTTACTGCTTATAAACTTCAATCTTCCATGAATCTCGTACATTCATAACTGCTCATGGCGTATCAAATGTAAACAAATGACGTGATACATTAAGAAATAGACAAAGTCCGACAATTTATTTATTAAAGACATTTTTTATGTTTAACGTTCTTTTTATAGAAGGCGGGTAAATGTTATTTAATACTGTTTATTATAAACAGAGCATTTACTTAAATATTTGTATCTATAAAAAGAATGTTAAACATAAAAATGTTTTTAATAAATTGCCGGAATTTGTCCATTTCTTAATATATATATATATATATATATATATATATATATATATATATATATATATATATATATATATGTCCCGAGGATCCGCGTAGGTGAAACCTAGGTAGGTTTGTCTGGCTCTTTAGGTTTCTTAGTTTGTTCTACTTAGCGTATTGAGAAATTTTCTTAGTTAGTTTTACTTTACTTGTTTTGGACATTTTTTCTTTGAACTCTGAACTTGCATTCTAGACGATTATTTTCGCCGGAAGTACATATTATTAGTTCTTTCTTTTTTTTCCCTTGGGTATTGATTTGTTCATTTACAAGGTAAAACACCTAATGTTTTGGCGGACGAGTATCTCTCCTTATATTTATAAGATTACTCGTATTATATATTTATATATATATATATATATATATATATATATATATATATATATATATATATATATATATATAGAGAGAGAGAGAGAGAGAGATAGATAGATAGATAGATAGATAGATATTGATAATATTAGTGGTAAATATACATATGCAATCATATATCTAAAATATATAAATATATATACATACATACATATACATATATATTTGTATAAAAAATAATTCCAAGACGTTAAAATCCAGGTAGAACTCAATGTCCAGGACAGAGTAAGGATATAATAAAAAGGCTTAAACACTAATATTCCATGGTCATAATTTATTCCATTGGAATCGTAAATACGATCCAATTCATCAGACCTACAAATTCAAAAAGAAAACAGAAAAAAAAACAAATCCGGGAATAAAAAAATAAAATCTAGGGAGTGTGTATATATATATATATATATATATATATATATATATATATATATATATATATATATATATATATATATAATTATTGGGGGGAAATCCCTGTTTTATGTACGTTTCATTGAAAACGACTGACAATCTGTGTTGGTTCGAATTTTTTTCATATAATTTCTTATGTGATCATACATTTATTTTACTTTTCAAGACCAAAATTATACAAAAATTGTCGAAATGCAAGCACTTTCGGCTATTCTCTTAGCCATTATCAAGGATGAATTTTATCCTATTTTTAAGTGGATATACGCATTTAATCTTCTACCCTATTAGTCTCATAAATTTTTGGTGTTCGTGTCACTATTAATAAAAAAAAAACCCAAAAATCCCCAACGATATATCTCCGAAGAAGGGTTGACCAAAAAGGTTCTTTAAATCTGTTTTTATACTATTAAGATAATTTCATTAGTATTTACTAAAGTTTTGTTAACATTTTGTTCTATCAAATCATTGTTTATATATATATATATATATATATATATATATATATATATATATATATATATATATATATGCGTGATGTGTGTATGCGTGTGTAAGTTTGTGTGTGCCTTATATTCCAGTCACGAGTGAAGCGAAATCATTTATTCATACAAAAAATTGCAAAAGGCTATCCTTTATTTGGTTACGTCGATAGGAATGTGACGCCAAACTAGATGCCAGGTCAAGACCGATAATATTGCAGATTTTTCTTTCTATTTTATTAGGAATTTTTAAATACATAGCAGAAGCACTAGATTTATAAATGTGCGATATAAATTCTGGCAGGAAATTTTCAAACACGAAAAATTGAATCCACCTTATTGCAATAGGCAGATATTGATTCATTATCATTTTTACGTCATATCAGCGAAAGACGTTAGCCTGAGGTGTAAATTTAACACTCTTGGAGGTTAGCATCAGCCATGCTGATGGACGAGAAAAAATGGGAAAATTTACTTTATTATTATTATTATTATTATTATTGTTGTTGTTGTTGTTGTTTTCGCGTCAGTATTAATAATAATAATAAAAAACTCGAACGATATATCTCTGAAGAAGAGTTGACCAAAAAGGTTCTTTAAATGTGTTTTTATGCTATTAAGATAATTTCATTAGTATTTTTTAAAATTTTGTTAACTCTTTGTACTATCAACTCTTTGTTTATATATATATATATATATATATATATATATATATATATATATATATATATATATGCGTGATTTGTGTATGCGTGTGTAAGTTTGCGTGTGCCTTATATTCCAGTCACGCGTGAAGCCAAATCATTTATTCAAACAAAAGATTTGCAAAAAGGCTATGCTTTTTTTTTTGGTTCCACCCCAGTAGTTTTTATTCCCATGGTAATAATTTTTGCTTTTGATCTCCAAAACCAGTTATGTCTCTGAAATGTGGAAGTGATCTCTGGGAAATCATGTTGATCCTTCTGACATATTACGCAAATTGTAAAAGGTTTATATTTCTCTCGCTATTCTGAACTTACACATTCTCATAACAATTTTCTTCGTTTTTCAAAGAAGTCCATTCATCAAAACAAATTCAATAAATCTTTCGCCACAACATAGAAACACCAGGAAGAAAATTTTTATCGAAAAAATCCTAAAATATTTGATATGCTACGTACTGATGTGAAGTTAGCGATTATGGTTTTCCATAACTTCCTATCTTTTGTGGCTGAAAATAATTTTAACTGAATTTTTTACACAGCATCGTTAAATATGTTGCTCGCCATTATTCACGCTTGTGCGTGTTAGATTCTCGAAGCCTTTTCCCTATTAAGTATCTCATAAATTTCAACCGTCTCTTTCTGATTGTAAGTATAACTTCATTAGTCAAATTTTTGGCTCATAGTTTTCACAGTATTCATCATTCGAACGTCAATTCTGTCGCTTCATAGCATCGTCTTTATTTAAGACGATGCTATGAAGCGACAGAATTGACTTTTGTCTTTATTAAAGTTAGTACCAACGTACATAAATTTTAATGTTATCGTTCTAGAATGTATACGAAACATTTCTTTTTTTTTTAATCATTTCACCTCAAGAAATGCAATAAAGCAACTCGAACGCGGGAGGGTACTAATTGTTAAATAATATGGAAAAGGGAAAAACATTATTAAAAAAAAAAAAAGATATGGAATTAAGAACGCAAACGATAACAATTGATATTGGATTTAAGTGTTTGGAGATCAAAATTGTCCCGAAAGCAAGATGCCATAAGCGAGAAGAATGAAGAAAAGGCATAGAACTTACCGTTACATATAGCCAATTCTTTTGTAAAATAATGGGACCTAACAGCCAATCGAGTACTGCGCTAAAATTTTCAGTACAATTACCATTAAAATATTTAAAGACACAGGGAAGATAAATTACGTCGATGAGAATGTGACGGCAGACTAGATGCCAGATCAAGACCGATAATAGTGCAGATTTTTCTTTCTATTTTATCAGAAATATTTAAATACATAGCAGAAACACTAAATTTATAAATGTGTAAGATAAATTCTGACAAGAAAATTGTCAAACACGCCACATTGAATCCACCTTATTGTAATAGCCATATATATTGATTCATTCTAATTTTTACGCCATATCATCGAAAAACGTTAGCCTGAGAAGCAGTAAGTTTAACACTCTTGGAGGTTAGTATCAGCCATATTGATGGACGAAAAAAATGAAAAAAAAATGATATTATTATCATTATTATTATGTGAAGAAATTTTAGAACATCTAGTGTTACATGCAAGGTAAGATAGGAATTCAGGTGTCTTTTCGTTGTGGATATCATTATTTTCCTATAACTTTGGTTAGCTTCAGGATGAAATTTTCGCTATTCCAATAAGCTTCTGTATATTTTTTTGTTATTCGTACTGTTTATAAACACGAAGTATTTACTCAAATACAGGTATCCACTAAAAATAAAGTTTGAATTAATAAAAATATGTCGGATTAAAAATAGAATCCATTGATTCTTTAGAAGTTGCTTTGTTTACTTTTCGAGTGCGAAACTGAGTAGACATGGCTTTCTAGAAAATCTTAACGAGCTGATATGCTTTAATGTAAACAGAAACTTGCTTTACCATAAAGCATGCTGTATTCGAGCGCACAAAGCAGCAGGATTAGACAGTGGTTTTCTCTTGCAAATTAGGCATCCAATCCAGATGTTTTCTATTAATTCACCCCCAAATAATATATATATATATATATATATATATATATATATATATATATATAATGAAAGATGAACACCAAATTTTCCCAGTGCGCGGCCCTTCCATTGAACTACATTTCAGTTGACCTTTGGGATCACCCCAAATGTGGCCGAAATCTGAATTACTTCCTGATTTTTGGTAATTTTTCATTCTGAATTTTGGAGTTGTTGCGAGGTTAGGTAAACAAATTTTATTTAAAATTTATAATTTAAAAAAAAAAACTAATTTATTTCTTGGGGTGAATTAATATTTTGGATAAGTGACTTTACATTATTTGGGGTGAATTTACAGAAAAGATCCACGAATCCTGCCGGAGAGCACGATTTCGTTATTGACTTTTCTTGAGTGTACAGGCCGGTAGACAAATTAAGCATTGTTTACAAATGAAGGCTGAATCTACATTAAAAATAACGTTTGAAGTAACATAAAACATAAGACATTAAATCTTTTGAAATACTGTATCGCTACTATTAACAGGACCCCACCTCTCTCTTCTAAATCTATAATCAATATCTTCCTTTCTGATAAGTGTTACCGTCCAAGGAATATTTAAAAAATCAAATCGATAGATATTTTCTTTGAAATATTTGACTGTGTTTTATACGTGGTCCAGTTTATTTAAACTAGTACTTCTTTGCCGAGTTACTTTCGGCAACATAACAATCAGCATTTATTTGGTGAAATTTATAATTACAACCTCTCCTTACTCATGACCACGAGCATGAAACCCGTACCACCATTAGGGTCATAGTGTTATGTGTTCCTAATGTTTTTTTTTCTTCATAGTAGATTTTACGAGGTAGAGGAGTTAGCCATAAAAGTCTAACGAATATATAGTTGTCCTTCTAACTTGGTTACCAATTGAGGTTAAATAGCACAAAGTTTTCTGCTAATTAATCCATAATTAGGGAAAGAAGAGATGTATTTTTACATTTCCTTAAGAGTATTTGCGCAAAAGCGGATATAGTATAATAATTAAGAATTCTAATTCACTTTCAAGCCGATAAGTTACGTTTACATTCTGTAGCCCACCAAGAATTCTAAGGAACGGTTGTAATCATCGGTTCCTGGATTTAAATCAGGGAAAAATACAATAAAAAAGGAGCCGCAATTCTTCTAAAGAACTGACATAATTATCGGTTCAATTCCATTACCAAAATATCGACAAGAACTAACAGATTTTAAGGTCCGCGAGAGAGAAAAAACTGATACATTTTTATTGGTTATTATTTCAACGATGTAAAAAAAAAAAAAAAAACTCTTCAGGTTTTTGGTACCCTGCGCCCCCCTACAATTTTATAACCTGTAGAACCCTCTTCCGTTTTTATGCACCCCGGCCATGCACACACTTCACACCTGTAGAACACTATTCCAGTTCATTTTTCTCCAGCCATGTATAATATTTTCACCTGTAGATCTCCCTTCAAGTTTCTTGCTACAAATTTCTCACCTGTAGAACTATCTTCCGTTTTCTTGCTACCCCGCGCCCCTAAAATCCTATCACCTGTAGAACTCTTTTCCGTGCTTATGCACCCCGGCCATGTACAAACTTCACACCTGTTGAACACTATTCGAAATCATTTCTCCCTTGCCACTTGAAGAACTCTCTTTCGAAACTTGCTCCCTTCCATGTACAATATTTTCGCTTCTACAAATCGCTTCTAATTTCTTCCTCACCGGCCATATAGGATCTCGTCAACTCTATAATTCTCTAACGGTTCCTCGGTCCCGTACCCATTACAATTTTCTTACATCTAAAACTCTCTTCCACTTCCTTCCTCCACTGCCACGAAAAATCATCTTTGTTCTGCTGATAAGATGATTTTGCGTGGCAGTGGAGGAAGGAAGTGGAAGAGAGTTTTAGATTTAAGGGTTTTTGTATCCCAGCCATTTACAAACGTCTCACCTGTAGAACTACCAGTTTCTTGCTATCCTGCCCGCTACAGTCTTATCACCTGTAGAACTCTCTTTCAGATGCTTGCTCCGCTTTCACGTGCAATATTTACACTTATAGAAGCCGATTCTAGTTTCTTCTTCAACGGTTATGTAGAATCTCCTCAACTCCAGAATTCTCTTCTAGATTCTTGGCCCCCTGCCTCTTACAATCTTCTCTCATTCGGTTCCTTGCTCCAAAGCTACGTACAAACTTTTCACCTGTACAAACCACTTTCGTTTTCTTGCTCACCTGCCACATACAATATTCTCACCTGTAGAACTCTCTTCCGGTTCCTTCTTCAAATGCTACGTACAAACTTCTCACCTGTACAAACCACTTTTGTTTTCTTGCTCGCCTGCTACATACAATATTCTCACCTGTAGAACTCTCTTCCGGTTCCTTGTTCCAATGCTACGTACAAACTTCTCACCTGTACAGCCCACTTTTGGTTTCTTGCTCGCCTGCTACATACAATATTCTCACCTGTAGAACTCTCTTCCGGTTCCTTGCTCCAATGCTACGTACAAATTTCTCACCTGTAAAAAACACTTTTGGTTTTTTGCTCACCTGCCACATACAATATTCTCACCTGTAGAACTCTTCCGGTTCCTTGTTCCAATGCTACGTACAAACTTCTCACCTGTACAGCCCACTTTTGGTTTCTTGCTCGCCTGCTACATACAATATTCTCACCTGTAGAACTCTCTTCCGGTTCCTTGCTCCAATGCTACGTACAAACTTCTCACCTGTACAGCCCACTTTTGGTTTCTTGCTCACCTGCCACATACAATATTCTCACCTGTAGAACTCTCTTCCGGTTCCTTGTTCCAATGCTACGTACAAACTTCTCACCTGTACAGCCCACTTTTGGTTTCTTGCTCACCTGCCACATACAATATTCTCACCTGTAGAACTCTTTCGGTTCCTTGTTCCAATTCTACGTACAAACTTCTCACCTGTACAACCCACTTTTGTTTTCTTGCTCGCCTGATACATACAATATTCTCACCTGTAGAACTCTCTTCCGGTTCCTTGCTCCAATGCTACGTACAAACTTCTCACCTGTACAAACCACATTTGGTTTCTTGCTCGCCTGCCACATACAATATTCTCACCTGTAGAACTCTCTTCCGGTTCCTTGTTCCAATGCTACGTACAAACTTCTCACCTGTACAGCCCACTTTTGGTTTCTTGCTCACCTGCCACATACAATATTCTCACCTGTAGAACTCTTTCGGTTCCTTGTTCCAATTCTACGTACAAACTTCTCACCTGTACAACCCACTTTTGTTTTCTTGCTCGCCTGCTACATACAATATTCTCACCTGTAGAACTCTCTTCCGGTTCCTTGCTCCAATGCTACGTACAAACTTCTCACCTGTACAAACCACATTTGGTTTCTTGCTCGCCTGCTACATACAATATTCTCACCTGTAGAACTCTCTTCCGGTTCCTTGCTCCAATGCTACGTACAAACTTCTCACCTGTACAAACCACATTTGGTTTCTTGCTCGCCTGCCACATACAATATTCTCACCTGTAGAACTCTCTTTCAGTTCCTTGCTCTTTGGTCACGTACAATGTTCTCAGTTGTAGAAGTCTCTTCCTGTTTCTTGCTCACCGGCTATGCCAAATCTTATCACCTCCAGAACTATCTTCCGTTTCCTTGCTCTCCTACCACGTACAGTCTTCTCACCTATAGAACGTCGTCCGGTTTCTTGTTCTGCTGCCACGCACAATCTTCTCACCTGTGGTAACCTCTTCAGGTTCATTCCTCCTAAGCCAGATATAATCGTATCACCTGTAGAACTATATTCCACTTGCTTGCACCGCTACCACGTAGTTTTCTCACCTTTAGCAATCCATTCTGTATTTTTGCTCCACTTCGACGTGCACAAATTTTAAAGAAGACGTCAATCATAATCTTTTCTTTTTCTGATATCAGTTCTTGTATTGCATTCTTCTTCTTAAGTCTCATGTTTCTATTCCCTTCCCAGAAACTCCTTAGAAATATCTATCCAAATATCTATCTAATAGACATTTAAAAATCCTTACGGACCTCGATAATAAGAATTTACAACTGATAGGATCCTGGCAATGCGCTACTCTCGCATTTATGAAATACGATGGAATTCAGTGTCGAGTGTTAATCTCCTTC
>OZ010613.1:10333136-10368136 GCA_963932145.1 Acanthosepion lycidas | reverse complement strand
GTTTATATCTATCTATCTATCTATCTATCTATCTATCTATCTATCTATCTATCTCAGTCTGTTTATATCTATCTATCTATTTATCTATCTATCTATCTATCTATCTATCTCAGTCTGTTTATATCTATCTATCTATCTATCTATCTATCTATCTATCTATCTCAGTCTGTTTATATCTATCTATCTATCTATCTATCTATCTATCTATTTATCTATCTATCTATCTCAGTCTGTTTATATCTATCTATCTATCTATCTATCTATCTATCTATCTATCTATCTATCTCAGTCTGTTTATATCTATCTATCTATTTATCTATCTATCTATCTATCTATCTCAGTCTGTTTATATCTATCTATCTATCTATCTATCTATCTATCTATCTATCTATCTATCTATCCCAGTCTGTTTATATCTATCTATCTATCTATCTATCTATCTATTTATCTATCTATCTATCTCAGTCTGTTTATATCTATCTATCTATCTATCTATCTATCTATCTATCTATCTATCTATCTATCTATCTATCTCAGTCTGTTTATATCTATCTATCTATCTATCTATCTATCTATCTATCTATCTATCTATCTATCTATCTATCTATCTATCTATGTATGTATCTATCTATCTATCTATTTCAGTCTGTTTATATCTATCTATCTATTTATCTATCTATCTATCTATCTCAGCCTGTTTATATCTATCTATCTATCTATCTATCTATCTATCTATCTATCTATCTATCTATCTCAGTCTGTTTATATCTATCTATCTATCTATCTATCTATTTATCTATCTATCTATCTCAGTCTGTTTATATCTATCTATCTATCTATCTATCTATCTATCTCAGTCTGTTTATATCTATCTATCTATCTATCTATCTATCTATCTATCTATTTATCTATCTATCTCAGTCTGTTTATATCTATCTATCTATCTATCTATCTATCTCAGTCTGTTTATATCTATCTATCTATTTATCTATCTATCTATCTATCTATCTCAGTCTGTTTATATCTATCTATCTATCTATCTATCTATCTATCTATCTATCTCAGTCTGTTTATATCTATCTATCTATCTATCTATCTATCTATTTATCTATCTATCTATCTCAGTCTGTTTATATCTATCTATCTATCTATCTATCTATCTATCTATCTATTTATCTATCTATCTATCTCAGTCTGTTTATATCTATCTATCTATCTATCTATCTATCTATCTCAGTCTGTTTATATCTATCTATCTATTTATCTATCTATCTATCTATCTCAGTCTGTTTATATCTATCTATCTATCTATCTATCTATCTATCTATCTATCTATCTATCTATCTATCTATGTATCTATCTATCTATCTCAGTCTGTTTATATCTATCTATCTATCTATCTATCTATCTATCTATCTATTTATCTATCTATCTATCTATCTATCTCAGTCTGTTTATATCTATCTATCTATCTATCTCAGTCTGTTTATATCTATCTATCTATCTATCTATCTATCTATCTATCTATCTATCTATCTCAGTCTGTTTATATCTATCTATCTATCTATCTATCTATCTATCTATCTCAGTCTGTTTATATCTATCTATCTATCTATCTATCTATCTATCTCAGTCTGTTTATATCTATCTATCTATCTATCTATCTATCTCAGTCTGTTTATATATATCTATCTATCTATCTATCTATCTATTTATCTATCTATCTATCTCAGTCTGTTTATATCTATCTATCTATCTATCTCAGTCTGTTTATATCTATCTATCTATTTATCTATCTATCTATCTATCTATCTATCTCAGTCTGTTTATATCTATCTATCTATCTATCTATCTATCTCAGTCTGTTTATATCTATCTATCTATCTATCTATCTATCTATCTCAGTCTGTTTATATCTATCGATCTATCTATCTCAGTCTGTTTATATCTATCTATCTATCTATCTATCTATCTATTGGGTACAATTTTTGCATTTCTTTAAGACATGCACTTCCAGGAATCCTTTCAAAGAATCTTTTGGAAGCATTTCTTAATCAATTCCAAGTGACTGATGACAGATGTGCACATGTGTCAGATTTTTGTGATTTCAATTTCAAAATCCTCGTCCGTCCTGGGTATGACGATAAACTACATCCAGCAGCAAAGCCCCTGATCAGGAGGTTTTGAGGCTAACCACCTCTTAATTTTTCGCAGGCCCACCCTGTCCCGTGGTAGTAGCACCTCTCAGGCTCCCAGCTATGGTCAAATAGTTAACCCTTCAAGGTGGGGTCAAAACATGGGAAAATAGGTGCTTCCACGGTCCTCAAAACCTCCATGATACACGCTTAGGCGATTATGTAGCTTTCGATACATGGCTGAGGAGGAACATTGTTTAACCCGCAGTAGGTTGCCATTTCTTTCTGCAGTAGACCAGTTGCCATCCAAGACTATAAAACCTGGTCTATACCATTATTTACCGGTAGCTTGGCCAAGTATCAATAAAATCATCATTATCTCAAAAAAAAAATCTTAGAATATAAAAATATTTATAACTTCAAATAGGGTCCGTAAACAGTAGAAAACGAAGCAATCAAATATAAAATTTAATTCAAAACAGCGAAAAAAAGCAACGAGAATCCATTCATTCCCAAGAATTTATTGGTCTTTTTTATGTGATACTTCTTAGAATTACGAATTATAACAATTTACCCTCGTGAACTAAATAAAGAGTTCGCTTTGAAATTCCATGAAAAATTGCCTGAAGAAGGACAGAGCCTACAAGGGCCTAAACGATGTGAATATGGCAATAAACTTTAGGACAACAGTGCGAAAAATATAAATATTGAAAACTGTTATAATACCTGATCTCAGAAATATAAACAGATCATGAAGAACTCCAGCCTTGTGACTTGGTGCTACTGCCTACCCCAATAGACAGAAGCAGGACGTCACATTCGACAAGAAGTATGGTTTTCAGGCACTTTTCAAGTATTTATAAGCCCGATAATATCAAGAAGTCACCTTCCTGTCAAATTGTCCAAGGTAGAGATTCGAACTCAGATCTCATGGTTAGAAAGCGAATGTTCTAAAGATTCGGACACATGCGGATTTCAGCTGATGCGGAATATTAGTAAAAAAAACAAAAAAAAAAACATGAACAAATCATGAAGCAAAAAACCTGCAAAGAAAACCGAAGGAATCAAAGTTACAACTTGCATCGGATGCTGAAAATTGCTCAAAAGGCAAAAACTAATTTCATTGATGAATGTAAAATAAAGGAGAATATGTCAGAAAATCATTCAGAGAAAGAAACGTTAAAAGATACACCGTAAAGAGTGTAAAATTTGTCGTGGACAAAGAATGAAAACGAAGGTAGAAGAAAATAGGGAAATGTTGATGGAAACAGCGAAAACTATTTTACTTTAGTAAGTTTCTGGCACACTATTAAGGTATATCAATTCCTCAGTATTACAGTGCCCCTTTTTAGACATACAGTGCAAGAAAAAATGTATATTGAAATGAAGATGTCCAACGTTTGCTAAAGTGCCCAGAAACACGTCATAATCTCAGTATAATTCAATCATTGTGGAGGGAATTAAATAAAATGGTGCTCCAACTAAAAGCACACAATCAGCAAGAATTTTAGATGCTCTACCAAAAGAATAGGAAAAATTCATGAACTTCATTCAATGCCACAGCAAATTGGGGTAATTATTCGAACGAAAGGCAGCAAAATTGCTAATTCCATATTTTGACGTTTTTTTTTTTTTGCGTAATAATAATGATTCTTTATTTGTCGAGTGTTTATTTTGGGAATACATAAAATCATTTTTTTAACTGTTGGATCTTCAATTGTAGAAACAGTGCTTAGAAACAAGAGAGTCAGTTTGACATCAGTTTTGCAATGGACATTCGTTAGAATTTCTACAGTTACATTGCTTAATATCATCAGCGTTTATTGCTTTGGAATGGCTATTATTACTGAGATTTTTGCATTCGTTTAAGATTATGTTTTTTTTAATATATTTTTTTCAAGATTATTTGTACAGAGATAGCTATTAGGTTGGTGCAAAAATAATATCGTATTTTGACGTTAAAAAATCCGTTAGGGATTTGACTCATTGGATTATTTCTTGGGAAATAGTTATCATTTAAATGGAGGAATTTCTTCCCTAACTTAGTATTAACCATTTGTTTAAATAGGGGTGTCGACCAAATGCTTTTTCCGATTCCATTCTTATTCATACGATCTTTGTTCTCATGTTTTATATATATGATACTAGTTCACTTCTAGTCACTATTTTTAAGGCAGTGTTGTAAACTTTACTATACTTGTAAAATAAATGTTCACTAAAAGAGTTATTTCTATGTTCTATAGAATAGTTTATGTGTTTGGTTACTAATTGAGCGTTGTTAAAATACGGATGGATGCATACTGGATTAGCATTTGTTTTCCTGTAGGGTTGGAATACATTATTAACTATGTCTATTTTAGCGTCAATGAAATCTACTTTTTCAAAATTAGTGTTTATCTTAACTTTAAGTTTAAGACTTTTAAATTCTCTATGTACTAATTTTCTGATTTTGTCATCTTTAAGTTTTGTGGAATTTTTCTCTAACATAAGGCCATTATTTCTGTATCATCATCTTGCGGCCTCAGCCGAGATTGAACTCACTACACCTCTCCAGTATTCCCTAACTGTCATAGCACCTAAAAGATCTTCCTTAGGGGTCAATGTGTCTCGTTTTATCCTATCTGGAAAGGTTAACTTGCGTGATCGATTGTCAGATGATGGGTGCCTCCAGAGTACAAATGATGACACAAGTTCATCTGTGGCACGTGCGCAATGCCCGGCGAACTGGACACGTCTCTTACAAACTAAAGTTGATACTCTCGGCAAGTCACCATATATCATTTCTAGAGTTGGGTGGTTTCGCCATGAGAGATTAAGCACTCTTCTAAAAAGACGTGTATAACATCCATCTAAACGGCGCTGTTGTTTTGTTGAGAGAGTCCAAGTTTCAGAGCCATAGAGTAAGATTGGCTCAATAAGTACGCGGAAAAGTTGGATTTAGAATTGACGAGCAAGACTGGATTTCCAGATGTTATCGATTTTGTTACAAGCAGTCCATGCTATGCCTTTTCTAATGTTGAAGTATTTCTCAGAGTTCTTGATGCGTGATCCTAGATACTTGTAGTCTTCGACACATTTGAGGATGTTATCTGAGAGTGTTTTGATCTCATGATTGTTGCAAATGTTAAATGGCATACACTCAGTTTTGGTTTCATTTAGGTGTAGACCTGCACAGTTAGCTGCTGATTCAAGAGAAGAAAGGAGTGCTTGGGCACTAATGAGGTTGTCAGACAACAGTGCAATGTCATCGGCAAAATCAGCATCGGTGATGTAAAATGCAGGATGACGTGAGCTTCTTCTAGGCTGATACATCAGTCCATTTTCTTTGATTGTATCCACTGATATACGCATGATGTAGTCTATTACAATGATGAAAAGGAAAGGTGCAAGTGTGTCACCTTGGAGAATGCCAGCCAGAATATCGAAAGGTTCTGTTTCTCCATCTGGGGTCAGGACAGTGGCCTGTGTGTTGGTGTACAATACTTTGATTGCTAATTCTCTGTATAACCCCATATTATCAATGTCAACATTATCGTAGACACTAAGATTATATAAGATAAATAATCCAACAAGGTCGGAACTAATGAATCCATGGAAATATCAAATTGATCAACAGATTTGTTCTTAATCCATGATAATAATCTCATGGGTGAGAACAGAACTTCAGTTCATAATAATCTCAAGCTTCTCGTTGTAAAGATCTGAATACTCCCTGGCAAATGATGAAACTTTCTTAATTCTTCAGTTAATGATTGAATAAATTCATGGCGAGATGTACGACAATAAAATGACCATAGAAATTCATCTAAGCTTCGTTAAATATTTGAGCTTAACAACCTTAACAAAAACAGCTCATGGCGAGTTCTACGACAATAAAATATCCGTAGAAATTCCCCTATCGCATCGTTAAATAATTAAGCTTAACAACTTTAACAAAACTAGAAAGACCCGTGATAATTTCACGGTTTTCCTATTTGAATTTTCTCATGAATCTTAATTCTTCAGTTAATGATTGAATAAGCTCATGGCGAGTTCTACGACAATAAAATATCCGTAGAAATTCCCCTATCGCATCGTTAAATATTTGAGCTGAAGACAAAAAATTGCAATAACAACGTAAATATGAACTACGGTCTTTATTTTAATAAATAAAGGGGCACAAAGATTTGAAATTGAGAACTTTTATCCATTTCACTGAAATAAACATTACTTCTTCCTTTCCATCCTTCTTTCTTTATTTATTTGTTTCGTTCTTTATTTTCTTCCTTCGTTTTCTCACTGAAACCAAGTAGCGTCAGATTTGGTGTGTTTTTAAACAGAAGTTTAAGGACGATGAGATTTGAACAGTCCATCATTTTTGTTATAAACTGGTTCCTTGTACCACGGTGATAGTCAAAGGTAGAACCAATAAAGAAGAACGCGAATCCGGATATGAAATAACACAGATATATTACAAACAGGAATATATACAAAGAAGAAAGTGTTAGTACGAACAATCAGGTTTAGTAGAGAGAACAATTTAGACTCGACCATTATCACTATTCCAATGTCTTGTAGTAATTGTCTAAACGCGACTCTGTTTCGGACTGCCTCTGACTCGACTGACTGAATCGCTCGCTCTGACTGACTGACAGACTCCTGACGGACTTCACTCCAGACTTTAGACTGAACGGGATTTAGTCACTTCCCCACGAGGGCATCATTTGGTACAAGGCCGGTTTAACGTGGGATCTCCGAGCCCGTGGCCTCGACCAAAAATATGCCCATTGAACCAGTATAAACTGGTTCAAGGTCGGTTTACCTCCCCCAAACAGACTCCGCCCTTCGGCGTAGCCTCGTTCGAGTTCCTCCCCGCCCGAAGGCAGAGAGTTCAACCGATCAGCCGGTCAGCCGGTCGCTTGACTTCGGACTGAACAGTATTTAGTCCCCCCACACACACAAGGGCATCATGTGGCACAAGGCCGGTTTAACGTGGGATCTCCGAGCCCATGGCCTCAGCCCAAAATATGCCATTTGAACCCGTATAAACGGGTTCAGGGTCGGTCTACCACCCCGAAAGTACTCCGCCCTTCGGGGTAGCCTCCTTCGGGTTCCTCCCCGACGGTAGGCATAGAGTTCAACCGATCAGCCGATCAGCCGGTCGCCCGACTTCGGACTGAACGGTATTTAGTCATCCCCACGAGGGCATGATGTGGCATAAGGCCGGTTTAACTTGGGGTTTTCGAGCCCGCGGGCTCCGGCAAAAATATGCCCTTTGAACCCGTATAAACGGGTTGAGAGTCTGTCTACCTCCCCGAAATAGACTCCGCCCTTCGGCGTAGCCTGCTTCGGGTTCCTCCGCGCCCGTAGGCAGAGAGTTCAACCGATCAGCCGATCAGGCTCAGTATTTATTACGTATGGAATAAGAATTTTTGAAGTATTAAAATGAGTCGTTAATCATTTTTATCTTCAATTCTTTGTTTGTTTCTTTTTTCTTTCTTCCCTTCATTTTTTTAATTGAAACCAAGTTGCGTCTCTGATACGTATTTCCCTCTTTCCACGCTGTCAAACTGGAATAGTCCGTTATTCATGAGATATTGTCAGACCCTAGGCAAACTAACTAATGAAGGGTGGGACAAGAAAAATTATAATAAGATATTTGAAAAAAAACAAAAAACGCATGAATCTATGACAGCCAAATGAATTTATATATTCAGAAAGGATTCTTTTGAATTAAATTAGTTAACAACTATTCACTCGTCGTATCATTCAAAAAAGAAAATATATAATACTTTGATAGACACAATATATTAAACGCTGTGTTTTCCTATGAAAAGATTTTATTAACAGGGATTGTTACGTTTGAAAAAAAATATTTGAAAATGATCAATTTCTGTTTCAATGCCGATGAAGGAGCAGAATAATATCGTCAAAATAAATATTTTAATTATCCTAACAGTGCATAAAAAGGCTTGGTGATACAATTGACAATAGAATTCCTCTAATATTGACATTAACACATGTGACTGGCCATATGCAAATAAATGCAGATGGAGATGTTTTGCGTCCATGTCCGATTGGCTATTTAAACAGATCTTAATGCAATCATGTGTTTTGGTTTTTTTTTTTATTCCCAAAATTTGGACAAGTCTGAAAACAAACAACGTTGATGGACCGAGATAAATTTTTACAGTTCGCATTTGTTTTTATCCTGGGGTAATTATAAAGATTTATTATAAAAATAAACAAGATGGAAACACAAGCATCCAGCAGTGTAGTTCGTTCATTCCATTAATAATTCTTTCTTTCTTTCTTTCTTTCTTTTGATCAGTCTATATATTTTCATTTTCTATCTATTTATCTATCTATTTCCCTAAGACTACACACACACACACACACACACACACATATATATATATATATATATATATATATATATATATATATATATATATATATATATATTCTGTTTATACGTTATTTTTTATAGATTTAGTTTTTCAGTTTATTTAAGTAAATGCTCTGTTTTTTTTAATTAAACAGTATTAAGTACATTTACCGGCCTGAATGATCGAGAAATTTTGTATAAAAAAAGCGTTCCTCAACAAGAATCGAAACTTTATATCTATACAGAAACGATCATTTGATCTGACGTGCTATACAATTTAGCTACAGAGAAGCGTTCCGTTACCAAAGTCCAAATTACTGTTTTTAAACACAATCTTCGACGATTTTGCTCAGTCGATCATATATGGCCACGAAACGTATCTTAAAGTAAACACTGACAACATATAATGAAATCCGACACTTATTTAACATATTTCTACGAAAATTCTTTTTCTGTAGCTGAATAGTACAGCACGTCAGGTCAAATGTCGGCTTCGGTGTAGGAATAGAGGTTTGGTTCCTGTCGGAGAACGCATATTTTCTATAAAAATTCTCGAACTTTCAGGCCGGTAAATGTAAAAATAACGTAAAAACAGAACACGTATTAAATATTTGTCGAAATTAATCCCTTTCGTAATACATACATGATTTGGATATTTTATGGTGTTCCTTGATCGAAGCTTTCATATGAAAATATATCAGATTTTGTACTTATTCCTCCCGAAACTAACGTCACTATACGAACCTTAAACATGCACATGACCAAAAATAATAGACATTCGTTGTATGTTATATTTAACAAAAATATGTTTGAATAATGATCTACAGCCCGATACACACACTCTCTCTCTCTCTCTCTATATATATATATATATATATATATATATATATATATATATATATATATATATGAAATAGTATGAAAAATTGGGAAAACATTTTCTGATGCGCTTTAGCCGTTAGTATTTCATGAAGCTGTGTTTTGTTGATGTTGCCACGTCTACGAAACGAGAGATGCTGGTAGTTTCAACATTTTTGAAAGATATTTTTTGAACAAATATTTTTTTCAATCTACCCAGTTTAATATGTATATTTTTTTTCTCTCCATCACCTTTGTCCCTGACTATCCCACATTATCTCCTAGTATCGAAATCTACCAAGTATGGTGATAAAAAGCCTGGACGCAATTTAGCGTTGCTAAGCTAGCGATCAAGAGACTTTCCTGGCATTTCCGTTTTCGTGGATTATTTTCTTTTTTTAATGAAAGTAGCATCACCTGTGTCAACATTGTGGACAGTTTCGTTACGGTGAACAAAAACTTGTGTGTATCAACATAGCTTTTCGATCAATGTATCCATTCAGTTGTATTTATATCTATCTATCTATCTATCTATCTATCTATCTATCTATCTCCAGAAATATTTATGCTTAGACAACCTTTCAAACTCCCTTGTAATACACAGGAACAAGACTAGCCATAACTTTGATTTTAATAATGCCATACTAAATAAAAAAGAACGTAATTCTTTACATCGAAATACTTTCAGAGCCTAGTAATACGAATATTACCAACTATAAACTCACGTCAAAAACATATCACCAAACTTTATAGACGTACTCCAAAACAAATGAATAATCTAACCAATATACGTTATCATCTGAATCTCACACAGAGAAAATATTTCTGTTCCTTCAAGTCTCTTCTTCATCTGTGAAGAGATTGTCCAGTTTCAATACCATATAAGAGGGCCGATATTATGTAATAGTTCAGTACTCTTTTCTTTGTTTCTCTTCTTCACGGGTAAGGGGATGGTCTTACATTCACTGCTATATAAGAGAACTGATATTACATAACAGTTCAGTACTTTTTTATGTGTTCCTGTTGTTTCAAGTTTCTTCTTCATCTGTGAGGAGATTCTCCAGTTTTAATGCTATATAGGGAAACTGATATTACATAAGAGTTCAGTACACTTTTCTTTGTTTCTCTTGCTCCAGGTATCTTCTTCATTTGTGAGGAGATTGTCCAGCATTCACTGCCATATAAATGGAATGCTATTGCATAATAGTTCAGTACACTTTTATTTATTTCTGTTGATTCAAGACTCTTATTCATCTGTCAGGAGATTGGCCTGCATTCGCTCCTATATAGGAAGATTGAAATTACGTAATATTTTAGTACTCTTTGTTTCTGTTGCTTCAAGTCTCTACTTCATTTTTTGTGGAATTTGTTCAACATTCACATCCTCATAAGAGGACTAATGTTACTTCAGTGTTCAGTATTCTTTTCGTTGTTTTAACAATATTTTCCTTTTTTAATACTTTGCTTAGCTTTTGTAAGGCCACTTTCGCTTTTCAACACTTCTCGTTTATTTACATTGTACTATTTATTTTGATTTTGGTATCTTCAATTTCAATTCCCATGTTGAGCTGTTCTTCTTGCTATTGAAGTTTAGGGTTTTTTTTTCTAATTGCTTTCCTACACTGCCTTCTTTAGAAGTTGTTAGATTTCCTTTCTGTGTCTACTATCAACACTGTATCATCTTCTCAATGATAAAGAAAAGACATGAAGCAACATTAATTTGTTTTTTGGTGTAATGGGGCCGGATGTTGGCTATGTGGTTGTTAAGTTACCCTGTTTGTGTATGCATTTCTATTTGATAGAGGAATCCTTTTTCTCTTTTACAGCAAACTTACAGCAATAACAAAAAAAAAACTTTGGGAGACATGTTGAAATTAATGGCAACATATCTATTTTTCTTTTCGTGATGTTAATTAAAATATTGCTATTTATGTGAATTAAAAATGTTCTCAGTGTTATTGTCTCTTCTTTCTTTAACAGTTTGTATGTGCTTGTTTTTGCTGGTTCCGAGAATTTTATTGTAAAGGGTAGCGTTTGAGACTATTAATTATGGATTTTTATGGAACAAAGAAGATACGTCTGTGTTGTTGTTTATACTATTACTACTGCCACAATACTGTTTTCCTTGTAGTAGATGTTCGTTTTTATCATGATGAAGTTTTTAATTTTAGAATGACGAAATATCTTTGTCATGGTGATGAAATATCCTTATCAGCAATCATCCCTTGTGGAAAAGTTTCTTTTAGAATGATGACATATCGCCATCATTTGTCGTCACCGTTGGCCAAGGTAGTTTTTAGAATCATGAAATATTTATCTGTATTTCCAGGATGACAAAATATCCTTATCACCAATCATTACTGATGGCGGCAAGGTTGCTTTTACAATGATGATATATCATCAACATTCTGGATCATAACAGGAAAAACGATGATTTTAGAGAAAATGAAAACAATATCTGTCTATATTTCTGAGATGAGGTATTATGTACACTATTTACATTACTCGGACTATTGTCTTAATCTTTGTCGCCATATTTATTACAAAGTTTCGACCGTTGTACGCTCCGACCTTCTTCAGGTGGTTGGAATTGAACACTTAGTGGCGTAGACTGCTCTAGTTCCTCGAGGACGCATGGCACAGTGGATAAAGGCGTTAGTTAGCTCTAGTGACACGGCCCAAAGATTGTGAGTTCAATACCAGGTTAAGGCAGTGGAGAACATGTAGAGAGGAATTAACAGGGGATAACTGACAGCTGAAATCTATTAAACATGACACGTAGAACTAGAAATAAAGGGTTCAGTTCAACATTGAAACCACTTGAAGAAGGCCGGAGCGTGCAATGGCAATAACGTTGTAATAAATATGTCGACACAGATGAGGACAATAGTCCGAATAATGTAAATATTTTAAATGAAAACTAAAAATTTATATTTAACATCAGAAGAAGACAGTTGAAGATTCTGAGACACAGAATAAGGAATGATGGCTTAGGAGTTTTGATACCCAAAGATAGATTGAAAGCAAGAAATGTTGGAATTTTTGGGTAGTTTTTAGTACTAGTGAGCTAGCCAAAATGAGCTGACTCATTTTATAGTTCACCAATAGAAGTATTAACCAATCAGAAAGTTCAAAATATTCAAATCGACGTGTATAAAGGCAACCATTTTTGTCTTTTTCTCCCAAAATATCTTCACTTCCAACCTGATATCGAAGACTTAAAGATTTAACAGCCGCTACTTTCTCCGAATCTACACTGCCAACCTCAGATATTAAAGAGATTACGGACTTCCCTGGATCCCATATTCAGAGACTACGGCAAACATGGTCAACAAGATGGACAGAAAAAAACAACACATCATCTGCCAACTCAGGCTGAGTAAACGGATAGCAGAACAGTGTGAAGAAAAGGTAGCATAAAGCTAATATTCATTAAGAGTTACAAATGTCAGAAAAATCTGGAGAGCCAGAGAAAGAAAAAATATGCAGTGGTCTAAGAAAAGTTTTTAGACAGGAGAAATAAATGATAACCTATTTCAAAATTTAAGTAGGTAATCCAAACACAACATAAATAAACAGTATTTTGAGCTGGTATAGAGTAGGTCCTCCATTTAATAGTTTCATTTCCGGTAGTTGATTTTTCATGGATTTGATCAAGTTATCAATAATCGTCTGATCCATATTTTGCCACTCCTTTAGCAATGTTTCTTTAAGGGTTTCCACTGACGTGATTTTAGTTGTACGCTCTCAAATTCTTCGATCAAGGTGCTCCTAAACGTGCTCTATTGGATTCATGTCAGGACTTTGGGCCGCCCATAACAGCGACTTGATTCCTTCAGATTGTTTCCAGGCCTTTACTACTTTGCACGTATGACATGGCATTTTCTTGAAAAAGGTACACATTCTTGTCAATCCGATTGGTTTCAAATGGTGGGAGTTGTCCTTCCTCTAATATTTAACAATATTTTGGACACTTCAAACGTTCGTCAACAAGAATCAGCTCAAAATTTCCCCCAAACAAGACAACGCCCAACGCCATTTCTATAATCCATGCATGTTTCACGGTTGCCTTCAGACATTCAGTGTTCCAAGTCTCATTCTGATTTCTCCAAATAAAAAATTAATCTCGATTTAGAATATTGGAAGGATTTACATTCATCTGACCAAATTACAGACTGCCAATTTTCATAAACTTTGCTCTCGAATTCTCAGTCCACCTGTTGCTAAAATCAAGGGCTTCTTTCTTGCAACACTTCTTTGATAGCCTATTTCTTTGAGAGACTCGCCGCACGGCGACATTTCCATACTGTTGGCGACATCTTTAACGCTCTGACAACGGTTTCTGATGACTTCCCTGTTCAGTGCCATTTTCGTTCGCTCAGACACGATGCTTGGTCTTCCTGAACGTTGTTCCATATGACAATGTCATTCTTTATTAAATTTCATTAACCGTTTGGTGATTAAGCTTGAAAAACCTAGCCATTTCTCTATTTGACTTGACACACTGATGTCATCCTGATATTTACCCTAGTTGAAATTCACCAATTTCCTTACTTCATTGCAAAATATCAGTCAACTTTCGTTCATGGATGAGAGTTCTTCATACTAACACGGTATTGCGTGAAAAAAAGAAGACACGTTATTACACAACCCAAAATTACTGCAATAAAGAGTGGCTAACAACTTATCATAACCAACCGTATTATTTAAAACCGCAGTGAAGAAAAATATGTCTCCTGACAGCAATCAACATTTTATCCCTTATGTTCATCCTGGAAACAAACTCAATTCTCATTGCTTTTTTTAGGATTGCCGTCTCATAATCTTCAGCCAACCACTGAATATACACTTGTGCCATACTAAAATTAATGGTAATAATCATCAAACATATTACTATTGTTAGGAAATATCTTTGCAGAACATATCTGCCATAAAACTGTTTTTGCACAAAATATATTTACTTTAATCATTCTAAGTGAAATTATTACAAAATGACTGCTGTTCGCATTGCCTTTATCTCTATGATAAATGATTTCATTTTCAATGCTTGCTTTGCATTAGTTATTCATCTTTGCTAATAATTTGCCTTTAACAGCTCGCTTGATATTTGAGAGGAATATTGTATGAAAAAGTAAATAGAAAATTCTTCTGCATTATTCATGTGGCTATCTGCTTCGATTCAATATAAATTTAAATATTTTCCAAAAGGCAAACAAAACGTTATAATTTAACACGAGAGCTGATGAACGAATTTCAGTAAATAATCTCCCGAGATTTTCAACGACATCATATAAAATGCGGCATTAACACGCCCAACTGCCAACTATATATATATACACACACAACGGTTCGAAAGTTCGAGGAAAACTTTGGTATTTTTTTAAAAATTGACCTAAAAACTTGTCTTGTCCTTTAATTAAGAGAAAATTATTATACGCGGTTAAAAAAAAAGAAAGAAATGTTATTAGGACAAAGAGAAAGAAAAACAATATTCTGATAACATTTTGCTCTCGGCAAAATATCCTCCTCTAGCCTTTATTCAGTAATCAACCCTAAAGGAGGACATGTTTGGAGTCCGTTGCAAATGTTTCTCAAAGTTTAAGTTTGATAATTGATTCCATTCTTTTTTTAATGACTCTAAGAGCTCTTTTTCCTTTTGTTGTGGTAGGATCCACCTAATTTGCGTAGTGGAGTACCGACCATATAAATATGGTTGGTACCGGGAAGGAATGAAGAGATCCAACCAGAGATCGACTGTCGAACTCTATGCTTTAGCATAGAGGAACCCGGACGAAGCTTTGCCGAAGGGCAAGGTTTCGTCCGGGGAGGTAGACATGCCTTGAACCCGTCTAGGCGGGTTCAAAAAGGCTATATTTTTGGCCAAGCCTACGGGCTCGGAGATACCCACATTAAACCGGCCTTGTGCCACATTTTATCCTCGTTGGTGGATAGATAAATAGAGAGATCCAACCAGAGATCGACTGTCGAACTCTATGCTTTAGCAATAAGGAACCTGGACGAAGCTTTGCCGAAGCTAGGCGGGTTCAAAAAGGCTATATTTTTGGCCGAGCCTACGGGCTCGGAGATACCCACATTAAACCGGCCTTGTGCCACATTTTATCCTCGTGGGTGGATAGATAAATACAGAGATTCAACCAGAGACTCTGCCCGACTGCGACTCAGTCAACACATTCTCCAGGAACGGTCTTCCCAGGAATATACAAAAGACTATATGTAAATATTGTGTACACTTTCTTGTTTCACTACATTTTGTTCTAAGTACATTTTGTATTGCATTATTATTCCATGCATTAGTCAAGTTTCACCACATTTTTGGGATGAAATGGTTCCACTCTTCTGTCAAGTTCTTCCCATGTTAATTCTGAGGGTAGTTTCAAATGTTTGAATATACTGATTTAATCAGATTCATCCCATGCAAAACCACTAAGACATTAGGGAATACTGAGTGGGAAAGAATTAAAAAGAGAAAATATTAAGGGGCGAGAATGGTGGCTTTTGTTTCTCACCAATATATAGATATATATATATATATATATATATATATATATATATATATATATATATATATATATATATATGGATCACACGTTATTCAGCAGCGGAAATGGCGTGTTGGAAGTTTTTAAAAATAGAACGACGTCAAATCGAATGAGCCGATCAAATTTCACGAGACTCAAAATACGTGCTTCTTTTATTTAGACATCATAAAACCCACATCTTAAGCAGACACACATGGAAAGAAATTAACAACACGTAACAACAAAACTATTGACTATTTACATTATTTACATTATTCGGACTGTTATTCCCATCATTATTGTAATATTCACAATCTTTCCGCTGTTTTACGCTCTAGGCTTCTTCAGGTGATTGTAAATTCGATCCGAACACTTTAGTTTGTCTACGGGGTAGATTGTTCTAGTTCCATGTGCCATGGCTCTTCCAGCTGTGAATATAGCAATGAAGAAGGGGATAACAGTCCTAATTATGTAAACAATGTAAATATAATCATAATACCTCATCTCAGAGATACACACATATATTGAAGGATCAGTACGGACCTGACACACCCAAAATATGAAGACAACTAGAACGGTCACACCAGAAACCATCTGACATTCTTACAGTGATAAAGAGACTTAAGACTCATTTCTTTAGGCTTGGTACCAAGACTTTCCGTCAATTCAAGGAGAACTTCTCTGGTCGCAGAGAAAGCGGTACACGCCCTTGTCCGAAAGAGAATCCATTAACAATCGTTGGATAAAACAGAAACTACAATCTCATATCTCCCAGAGGCTCAAGCCCTTCTTTGACAGAATGACCGATGAAGAAGACGGAAAAAGAATCAATCACAACCTGGATAAATCCTTCAGGCATGAATTCGATGCAGTCAAGTACAAAAATTAAGTAGATTGATAGATCAACATCAGCTAAGTGATGGGAGGTCAGTACTAAACAAAGGCCTCATCTTCGCCACAAACATCAAGTGAACACCATAGCTGGACATCATTGCTCGAATCGAAGAAATAGCTTTGAACTTCCCTCAGGCTCAGGCAGATGAATTTTAAACCATCTCAGCCATCATTTTTTACCAGTGCTCATATTGCATTCTTCGTTGTTCTTCATTGCTTTTCTCTAGCTCTCCTAAATTAATGTCTCCAATATTGTATTCATTTCTATGCTTGGTCGACTCAGAAGATTTTTGTGGCTTACCATATGTGCTGATTCCTTTACTTTTCGTATTTTCCAGTGATACGCTCTTTCTATTATTTCAACCTCATCACACAGTAGGGGGGTCGGTGATCTTCCTTTTCTCTCCATATGTTGTCAGCTACGCCTGATTTTTCTAGATTGAAAGATCAGAAGGTGACACACAAGATCCATCACCAGCAAGTAAAGGCAGTAGTCAACTTTAGTCAACAACAGCTGAGCACCTCTGAGGAGTCAATTCTAAAGAAGGGTCTCAACTTCGCCACAAACATCAAGCGGATACCATACTTGGACATCATTGCTTGAATCGAGGAAATAGCCTTGAACATTCCCCAGGCTCATGCAAATTAACTAAGATGGAATGTGGAGACAGATACTGGAGAAAGCTAAGCCACCCAAATCAAACATCACTAAACTAGAGAGGCTGACAATCAGAATCCTACAGAGTAATGGAAACATCATTATACTACCGGCTGACAAAAGCAAAGCAACTGTAGTGATGGACAAATCAGAATATACAGAAAAACTGGAAGACATCATTGCGAATGGTAGCTACAGTAAAATAAAGAAAGATCCTACAATGAAACTAGAATGCAAACTGTCACAGATCCTAATCAAGAACAACGACCACATACAGGTATTTGTCACATCATTAGACCAAGCTACCTCCCAAAAATACACAAAGGCGGTATTCCGCTCATGCCGATAGCTAGCTGTGTGCCACACTCTGAATCGATTCTTAGTAGATATAATCGACCTATTAATCGGAAAGTCACCACTTCGTGGAAATAATTAAAGATGCTTCTATACAAGCCAACCAGATGGTGAGCCTGGACGTGGTGAGTCTGTTCACCAAGATGACCACTGAGGAGACACTCTCGGTAATCAGGAACAGACTGGCCTCGGATTGATCCCTAGGAGAACAGAGCAGTATACCAATACATAACCTGATGGAGATGCTGACGTTCTGTACGCAAACAACACACTTCAGAATGGGATCAGATGTATATCGACTGAGTGAGAGTTTAGCAATGGGCTCACCATTATTGCCAGCAATTGTAAAAATGTATATGGGATACTTTGAGGAATTGGCATTAGAAAGTACATCGCCAAAGCCAACCCTATGGCTGAGATACGGTAGGTGAAACCTTCATACTCTGGCTACTCCAAGAAGAAGTCCAGCTACGACTGGACCATGTAAACTCTATAATTTAATCGATACAGTTCACAATGGAGAGAGAAAACAACCACAAACTCGCCTTCCGGAATGTACTAATATCTTGAATATAGCATGCGTTCAAGACAACCGTATAACGCAAGCCTACGTTCACCGGACAATACCTCAATCCCACCATCCATACAGTATATATAAAGGGCTCGTCCGCTGCTTACATCAAACAAAAGTCCTAAGTGGCGATCCAGAGACATATGAACAAGAGATGGTCAGTATAAGCAGTACCTAACCACTACCCCGAGTACATGGCTGCAGCTTCAACAAACTGGGATAGAAGGGTGCAAGAGGATACCAGAAACTCAGAAAACAGCTTTGGTCTGCCTACACTATGTGAAAGGATTATTGGAGAAAATACAAAGGATCTGTGGTTCATACATCATCAAGACAATCTTCAACACTCCACAGACACCTCTTTCGAGTACGACCCCCGATAGAGGAGAACATGACTAAAGACTATGTGTACGCCATCCCGTGCAGTTGTGGCAAGAAATATAAAGGAGAAACAGGCAAACCTCTTAACGCAATACTGCAAAGACATCGTGAATCGGTAACACGGGGAGAAATAGAAAAATCAGGCGTAGCTGGTCACAAATAGATGGAAAAGGGTGATCACTGCCCCCTGTGGGATGAGGTTGAAATAACAGGCAGAGAACATCATTAGAAAATACAAAAACTTAAGGAAACACCACATAAGCCACATAAATCTAAGCCGACCAAGCATAGATACACGCAACAACTAGAACAATCTATCCTGGACGCAATAAAAGGTTTTGGTTCGAAATTCCAATCATCTGAAAAAGTCAGGCCCCGGAGCTTACAAGAACCAAAACATTGTTAACATGGTTATAACATTTCGTATAATGTAAATAATCATAATACATCATCTCATATATATATATATATATATATATATATATATATATATATATATATATAAAGAAAAATATGGAAAAACAAAAATCCGAATATGCAAGTCTGCTGTTTTCATGTTGTTTCAATGTCGACATAAGACGTTTCGGTCTAGTAGACCTTCTTCAGGACATAGTTATTAAAACATAATTAAAATTAGACGATATTCAAGTCAACATGAAAAGATGATATACATAAGACTAATCAAAACGGAATAACTGAATTTTTTAAGATCAGCGTTCCGTTTCGCAATACGATCACGTCGGCGTCACGTCGGCGTCACGTCGGCGTCACGTGGGCGATGTTGTGAAAACGTATTTACCATATTATTCTTGATGTGATCTATATCCACATATTTGCTAACGCGCGCGCGCGCGCACACACACACACACACACACACACACACACACACACACACACACACACATATATATATATATATATATATATATATATAAGTGGATATTAAGGCGGCGGCAGTCTGTTTCATACTAAACGCAATCGTCAGACTATGTGAGCTGTGTTTTTGTTCCACTATTTAGATATACTGGTCTCGGTAATGAATTCTGGGTAGTCTATAGTATTGCATTCTGGGTAGTCTTTTGCATTATTCTAACTATTATTTCTGTAACGGCTCTATTTCGAATTATGATTGAGGGACTATTGAGTGTGTCGAATTGAAGGTCCGAATGTTGTTTTGGGGCTTATTATAGTTTGTCTGTTAACTTTTCTATTTATTATTGATTCTTTTGTTGTTCGTTGTTATTACTCCGTTTTCTTGTATTCATCTGTGCGTACGTAGATTGTTAATTTGTTTATTATTTACTTAGATTTTCAATTTTGATTTTCTTTAGATGTTTCTGTTAGATTTAAGGTTATTTAATTATTTTTGTTCGTTTCCATTTTTCGATTTTTAAGTAACGTCGTAAATCATTGTTTCGTGTCTGCCTTTTGAGATGAGTTTTGGTTGTTTATTTTGTAATTGATTTTGGTCTGGGAAGATAATTAGAGATATTTTTTCCACCAGGCAGCGTTTACAAGTTTGGGATTGATTGTTGTAGGCTGATGCTGTTTTCCTTATTTTCCATATTTTCGTGTTGTTTGTTTTTTTTTATATCTATATACGATCTATCCCTGATATTGAAAGCTTTAACCCATAAACATAGCATTACTTAAAACTGTATTTTATCACATATACACAAAAAAGTAGCTTGTGTATTGAGATAAAATAGCAAACCTGTCTATATTTGCATCCTACAAATGCCAAGCTGATTAAATAAAAATGGTTTCCTAATAAGAATGTCATACGAACTACTAAAAGAAAAAAAAAACACAAAACTAAAAACAAGATAAAACTAAGATCTATTCCGTGAGGGTTAAATTTAAAATCCAGCCGATATTAATGTCTTCTGTACGAAGCAGAAATTCTCTGGCCACAGTATTTGATTTTTATTACCTCTTCCCCATCACAAAAATATTAGTTCCCCAATGTGACATGAGGATTGATAAAGAAAAATATAACAGACATCTGTACGGAGTGGGCTAAATTTAAAATCCAGCAGAGGTCAAGGGCTTCCGCGCGAATTCTCTGGCCGAAATATTTAATCTTTATTGGAAAAACGTTCTGCTAATGTTTAGTAAGCCAATCGAAATCTGATGATAAGAATTTTTCAATTATATGTCACAGAATCAAATGATGCTGTTTTATTCTCTGTCTGAATGTTAGCTGATAACCTGATGGAGATGCTGACGTTCTGTACGCAAACAACACACTTCAGAATGGGATCAGATGTATATCGACAGGGTGAGTGTTTAGCAATGGGCTCACCATTATTGCCAGCAATTGTAAAAATGTATACTTTGAGGAAATGGCATTAGAACGTACATCGCCAAAGCCAACCCTATGGTTGTCATCTCAAAAGGCATACACGAAACAATGCAGAAGATTTCCTTGCCACATCGCTGTGTTAAAATTAAAAAAAAGGTTTATTGATTATACCACTCAACTAACTAGACTTTTGTGAATATGTGGAATATTATAAAAGATAGACCAATGGAAATCACAGCCACAGAATATTAAAAATATTAGCGTAAATAAGAGTGACGGCATATCTCAAAATTATAATATAGTGTGATACCCATGTAGAAAAGGTAGATGTGATATATCTCGATCTTGAGTGTCTCTGTTTGATAGCCAACAGGTATTTTTATGTCTAGTTTTCTAAACGGCTTCCACTTTGAACGAGGGGGGAACGGAGAAGTAAAGTAGTGGATGAGGGTGTTTTGAGATGTATCAATTCAATGTATCTAATAGAAAATATATTAATTTTATTTGCATTTATTCTTGAAATAGTAAAATTTTGAAGTCAGTTTTAAAGCAAATCAGACGTTCTTTAAACCTAAATGCTCAATCATTGTTAAAATCTATGAATGTAGTTCTTAGTGCCAGTAATTATCACAACAAGCCGCAGATTTCAAAGTAAATGCAATGAACATTAGTTAAAATATATGACAAATCCACCTACCCTAGTATACCTGTGTATACGATGTTACATTCATCCTGCTTTATCATTTCACATCAATTTCAAGGGTTACTGAGTGTAGGATAAATATTAAGAGAAAAAAACATTATTAACGAGAGAAAACAATAAAAAACGGAAATTAAAAAGACAGAAGATAAGGATTACATTGCATTTAGATTTTTTAAGATCAAATTTGGCTGACAAGAAATAAGCCGGTAGTGAGTTCTATAAGAAAGAGGCGCGAGTGAAGACAGTTAAAATAGAACCTACGGTTACATCGTCTCATTTCAGTTGAATAATTAAATTATCGGAACTGGTACTGCGTTTTATTTAAGCAAAGATAACAAAGATGAAAGTTCATGAGTACATTTACCATTAAAATATTTATAGTAACACTTTTAGACTATTGAGCACTTTTACATTTTTACTTAATTTACTCTGTCAGTGTTTTTTTTTTCTTTTGACTGAGCATTACTGGTTTGAATGATTATTTTTGACACGGATGTTTATTCTTTCTTTTTTTACTGATATTTTTCCACTGATATCGGTTTGCTCAAATATTTTATTTATAAATTGTATTATTCGTTTTTTTGCCAACCGCCTGAGTAAAGTTATTAAGACATTAAATAATAATAATAATAATAATAATAATACACACACACTCTCACACACACACACACACACACACACACATATATATATATATATATATATATATATATATATATATATTCGTCTCGGATGTTACCTGAATTTTACCAAAAAAAAAATAATGAAAGAACTTGCGTATTTCAGAAAGACCTTATACAGCTTATAATTAAAAAAAAAAAACAAACAAAAAAAAAAAAACAAACAAAAAAAACAAGGATCATAACATTCATCGAGTGATTAATAGGTTAATGCATCTTTAAAATTTTGTTAGTGAAGGAATGTCGCCATTTTATAGCATTAACTTACTAATTTACTTTTAGTATGAATGATTCATGTTAATATATATATATATATATATATATATATATATACATTTATATATATATATATCCATATATTATGTAATGTTAAATTTCAATGTCTATATTAAAAAGGAATAAGCCCATAGTTATGAAAATATTTATTCGCTAGCATAACATTCTTTGCTTTCTAGAACAAGATTCCACCTATCAACAAGCTTATAAATGCTACACCTGTAAAATTCCTTATGTTTTCTAGAAGTCAACATAAAACCATACAAATATTATATAGTCCCCGACTTATGTGATAATCAGAAGGAGAAACGGTAGTAGAATACGGTGGATGAAACAATAATTGTCAACCAACCTCCTCCAAATGGTTTTTAGTCAGCTGAGCTGCGTTATCGTAATGGCTGATGGCACCCTTTCTGTTCAATAAGGAAAGTTGCTTTTGGTTCAATGCTGTTTTCAAACGACGAAGTTGATCACAGTTCTGATTGGCTGTAATTGTTTGATTGTTGTTTAACAGTTCATAATGGAAAATTCCTTCATTATCCCACCATACAATGAAAATGATATTTAGAGGAAGTCCTTCTCTTAGTTGTTGAACTGATCTTCCTCTTCGACTGACCCACGTCGGCACCATTTAACTTTATCTTAAAAGATCCACTTCTCATCACCAGTCACAAGCCTAGCTAAAAATGGTGCCTGAAGTTGTCGTAAAAACAATGATTCATAATAAGCAACACGCCGTTGCAGATTTTCTTGAGACATTTCCTGTGGGACCCATTTCCCAACCAGTGAAACTTTTCCGATCATTTTTAATGGGTTACTTTAAATTGTTCAGCAAATCACCTAGAGATAATCGTGTGATTGTGACAACAGCTTCCAATTCTTCGGAATCAAGCTTTTTTGGACGACGCCCTTTTTACTCGTCACTGAAACTGAAATTCTCAAATCGGAAACGGCGAAAACACCTCCTGCAATTTCTTCCATTGACTTCATCTTCTCCGCAAGCACTCCGCGCTTGCATTAACATCTTTATGAAACTCATGCAGAAAGATATTTTGATTGTGATCTTTAGATGCGATGAACATGGGTGCAAATATTACGGAAGATCATGAAAAATATTTTTATAATCTGAAAGAGAAACGTATAAATTACTTATTGTGATATTCTTTAACTATAAGAGATTCACATATTTCATAAATACTATTTAGAGCAATCTTCTAAAAAATCAGACATGTGTGTGGGTTCCTGTGTATTAAATTATACAATTCCCTTAAAATGGGCGTATATACAGGGTGTCTCCCCAAAACGCACTTTTGACTTGGTCATCAACTGGAATATTTATAAACAAGTATTTAAAATCATTTAATATTTAATTTAAACAGTACTTTCTGATTCAATTAACATAGAGAATATTTCTAAATTTTAAAAATTAATCTTGTTTGCATGACCATAAAGACTGCATTTAATGTCATTTAAAGAGGGAGAACATTTTGGGAGACACGCAATATATATATATATATATATATATATATATATATATATATATATATATATATATATATTGTTTGGGTATCAACCAATCAGTAGGTTCAGTCGCACATCTTTAGTAGGCAAAGTATTAGGTTGGTGCAAAAATAATGACGTAATAATGTCGTTTTTGACGTATTTTTTAACATCAAAAAACGACATTATTACGTCATTATTTTTGCACCACCCTAATAGTAACGGAAACGTAGTCAGAAATGCAACATTCCCCTCGCAGCAGCAGAAACGCTCTTTCAGTCACTAACATCAAAATCCTTCTTCTCTCGGTAAGCAAAAAAGCATAGGGCTTTATTCACCGAGCGATTTTTTCCTGATTGGTCATGACAGACATGGAGGGAAGATCGTTGACATAGTTTCTATGATATTTAATGATACTTTTATGCTACAATTTTTCTTTCGCAAGCTCTTTTTCGATGATGCTGATTTTTCTCTTTTGTAATATATATATATATAAATATATATATATATATATATATATAAGCAAATATATGGATATAGATCTGACAGTATGAAGAAAAATATATGGAAAAAACAAACAAAAATCCTGATATGCAATTATGCTGTTTTAATGTTAATATAATGTCAACGTCGGACGTTTCGGTCTAATAAACCATCTTCAGGACATATTCATAAAATATAATTAACATTATCAATTCAACATGACAAAGACGATGGACATAAGAACAAGTCTTATCCAAACAGATAACTGAAAGTTTTTTTGTTTTTTGTTTTTTATTAACATTAAAACAGCATAATTGCATATAAGGATTTTTGTTTGTTTTTCCGTATATTTTTCTTCATATATATATATATATATATATAATTTTTATATCTCAAGAAGAGTTTTGAAAGAAAGTTATATGACAAAGTGACGAAAGTTAGGACTTCATCGGATTCGGTTTGTTTACATTGATGCCAATCCATATGTACACGAAGAAGAGACGCTTGGAATTTTAAATTTAGGAAAAAAAAGTGTTTTAAGTATAAAAACTAATCAGTTTCAGTTTCATTTTTTTTCTTTTCGTTTTCTTCTGCTTTGTTATTAAATATCCCACACTGTGGGACTAGAAGATTTGCCAAGAATGGTGAAATATTAAAAGTACCAGGACAAGAATTTAGCTTGTTTGATCGCGCGCTTAAAACATTTTCTAAACATTTTCGTCTTAGTGAATTATTTAAACTTTTGCAGTGCGAGTAAATTTTTGGAGACACCAGCATATACACAATTCCGGAAAATCCTTGTGGAAAACACAACTATACTTAAACATAAAAAAATAAACAAAAACTAAAAATTATTGAAGCTGTATACATAAAACAGTTGAAATCTAACCTAAAAAAAATAAACTATGAAAATTCCACAAATATTGTTAAATGCTATAATTGATAACAGTTGCCATTGGTTTATACCAACAGCTTCCCATATTTAACACTTCTCGTTTTCAATCTCGCGTGGTCATATGTGATGTCATGAGCCGCGGTGAGATTTTCGCTTCCAACGTCTCGTATGCACGAATTTGCCGTTGCTTGGAAAACTTCCATGCAAACAAAAACAGATTATTATTGCCATGTCAGTGTATTGTTTAATCTATTGTAATGTTATATTTGATGATGGCTTATGTAAGATGAAAGCTTTGATAGGATTACAAAACATGTATCAATATGGTGTGTTTCTTTCGTCTTTCAATGATAATGTTATTAAGCTTATCAGACGATATGAAAGGAATTTGCATAAAACAAATAGACAAAACTTGTCTATATTATTTAATGAATATATATATATATATTATATATATATTATTTAATCAATATATATATATATATATATATATATATATATATATATATATATATTTTATATATATATATATATATATATATAATTACAGCATACGTGTTGTTTGTTTTTGATTTTGTCGACTGCACGGTATAGTACGATCAGTTGAAAAAGAGCGCCATGACGCAATTCACTTGGCCAGTAATTTGGAAACAACTTCTTCGTATACTCACAGAAAAAGCTGCAATACGAACATTTCAGTGTGTTTGGATTCTGGACAGTGCAGAGGATTCGGAAAATTTGGATGATATATTTAGTCAACATTATGGTATTTGCAGTGATCAATAGTGATGGCGACATGATGCCTCCAATCATCCCTCGAAAAGGCCTCAGATTCAACACGAATGTCTACATCAAGTGCCTTAACGAAGTAGTGCTGTCCTGGGTAAAAAGGGCGGTTGCTGAAAGACACTATGTCAAACAACATGACCCTGCAACATGTCACACAGGCAGGACAACCCAGTCGTGGTTGTCAGACAAATTCTTACATTTGGCCAGACTTTAACCAACTTGATTATTGTGTGTCAGATACAGCCGAGCAAGAGACCAACAAAACTCATTGTAACGCCAAAGATGAACTGAAGGCAAGGATTATGGTAGCATTAACCATCTTAAACAAGGGAACTGTCCAGAAGAGTTGCAGGAGATTCCGAAGTCATCTAGAGGCCGTGGTTGAAGACAATGGCGATTTTATTGAATTTACCATTTAGTATTTCAAGGTAATTATTGTGTAATTTTGTCAAAATGAGATGACAGTGTTTTCTATCTTTTAATTTCGCATAATTTAGACAATTTATTCATCGCACATTTCATATATATATATATATATATATATATATATATATATATATATATATATATATATACGCGCGCTTCCTCATATATGATGAAGCGCGCGTATTCATAGTATTCACTGTATGTTTGTGATGAATTGAGATTGTGAAATTGTTCTAATTTATTTCTATTTCCAATCTCATATATATATATATATATATATGGAGGTGTATGTATGTACATTTTTTCTCATTTTTCTTTGAATACATCTATATATGTGTACATAATTTTTTTCTATCGGCCTGTGTCTATCCTTTGGGTCGATTGCTTTAACTCGATGTAGACATTTTGTCAGCATAAGATGTAAGAAGTAAAATAAGCTTTTTCTTGTTTTTGCCTGTCAAACACAGCGAACAAGAACCGGTTCTGAAGGGTCCCTTATCTCATCAACGCACAATAGAAAGGTCGTTTAAATCATGCACAAATACGCCTTTAATGCGTTTCTGTTTGCAGACACAGGGCTTTCGTTTAAAATTTGCTTTCTTCATTCTTTCGTTTAGTCATCGTTCTGTTTGTCTTTCTTGTTCTTGGTTTACTTTTCACCGAGTTTTCTTTCTTAAATTCTTTTCACTTCTGTTTTCGTTTACTTTTTTCCTGTTTGTCTTTCAGTTCTTGATCAGATTTCATCATTTCCAGTTTATTTTTATTCCTAGAGATATCGCTACGTGTTTTTCGTCAAACTCTCCGCCATTTTGTTTGTCTTTTTCTTCATATTTTTTATTTCGTACTTCCGTGTATTTCTCTTCTCTTCAATGTTCTACTTTAGCTAGCTCGTTATTTATTTCCACTCTTCAAGTTTTCTTCTCGATTTTCATTCCTTTTTGAAACATTTCCTGTCGTTTTATTACCTTCCTTCTTATGCATTCTTTTCTTTCTTTCAACGTTTTATACGCTTTGTTGCTTCAGGACGGGTACGAGCAAGGCTCTCCAGAGATAACTTTTTCTTTATTATCTGTGAACTGCCGTAGTTTCATAGAAAATATTGTGGCGTGTTTTCCCATTACCCTTTCCAAGGTTTGGAATTCAGCAATTTCTTTCACTTAGGCTGATTACCACTCAAGGCTAGGGAACCTGTTTTCACTGCTGTTTAAGCCATTTCCCAGAAGGCATTTGTTCAAACATAGTTTGGAATTTTCGACTCGGCTCGTTGATTCCAGTTTCGGTGCCAATAACCACTACACTATCCATGAATCCTTTACCAGCATCGCTTTCTTTGTTATTCTTTCTTTTACTAGGGGATCGTGAAAAGTTCTCAGCATGACCAACATATGATTCCACGTATTCATTCAGCACCTCGATATATTTGTTGTTTTGAAATCGAATTCACTCTAAACAATGCAATAAAGCCAAAAACTCACAAGGGGTTATTTAATGTGAAACAATTCGAATGCTGAGCATTATTTGATTTGTCTGGTTCAATTTGTTTATCGTCATATCATACTCTATGGGTTATTTAAAACCGAAATCTCAGTATTTGTAACACAATTTTATGGCTTTAACTAAATATATTCTGAAGACATTTGTATGATTTCAGTTGTAAATAAAATACACTGTTGTTCATTTTATATAAAATGTATTGTTGGTAATTCTACTATAAATTGTATTGCTGTTCATTTTGCTTTGAAATTGTTGGTAATTTTACTAGAAATACATCTTGTTCGTAATTTTTTATATAAAAATGTATTAGTGGTATTTTTATTGTAAAAAATGTAATTCATACTTTCATACTCTCTTGTTTTTGTTTTTGTGTTCACTATTTGATCATAGCTGGGGCCCTAACAGGTGCTACCCACGCGGCTCACGGTGGGTCTGAAAACAACAGCAATTAAGAGGTTGTTTAACACTCCTTGAAACCTCTATATCTCCTGATCAACGGCCTTCCTACCGGATATCCTTTATAGTTATACCCAGAATCCATTAATGATGTGCAAGAACAATAGAAGTGTGATTTGAAAAGTATACGTTTGAAATAAAATAACGATTGACACTTCATTTACATTTTTGAAGATGAAAGTTGGCTTGAAAGAATGTAGGCCAATGAATGTTCAAGAAGCGAGAAGTGCGACAAAAGAAATTGTTAGCATAGAACTAGCCAATCTGCTAATCTAGTACTGGGCTTTAATTCAAGTCTAGGGACCATTCCGAAGAGGTCATCCGAACAATTACCATGGAAATATTTATACAAAAGGCTGTGGGAGCCATCTTTACAGTGGTGGGAAAGTCACTGATGCCGGGACGACAAATCAGGACATATAATTCTGATGCTTCTTTGGATATTATCCAGAATATCGAAATTTATAACAATTGAACCATATGTCGTAGCAGTATCCGAAGTATGGACATATGGTAGGCTTATAGATATATCAATATAGATTCAGAAGATAAAGATTCTGGCGATTCAGTAGACATTCTTAGTGGAAGTCTTTCCATTTCATGTCGAATGTTAACCCGAGAAGGTGCATCGTGTTAACTATGCCGATGGAAGGCAGAAACTAATGTCACCGGGGCTTAACAGGAAAATTGTTTTGTTTTGTAGACATTAAAATAAACAAGCCATTCTTTGTCCCAGTTAACAACAAATTGTAGGTTATATATCTTGTTACAGAAATTCGTTTTGTCAGGTGTTTTCTGCCTTTTTTTTTTGCCAATTTCACGCGAGAAGACTGATGGTAATGGAGGGGTGCGGGGCTTTGATTGTCTCGGTCAATGCATTTTGGGCCCATGTTTCCTTTTTCTGGATATTACCCAATCATTGATGATGACGAGCCACAGTAGCATGAAAGCTTGCCAATTGTGTTCTGGCACGGTTCTTCTTCAATCAGCGCGTGTAAGTAATTCTCATCAAACTGAACAGGTCGGCACAAACGGGAGAGTGTGTTGGTTCGTACTTCCACTCCTTGAACGGGCAAAAAAAAAACCCAAAAAAAAAACGATTCTGTCCCGTTCTGTCGATAATGAAACCATCTTCGGACACAACCCAAAGGCCTCGAGCAGTTTTCGCAGTATCATGTCCTTGATGTAGGGAGAACAATATGATCATGCTTGTCAACTTGGCATTCCATCTCAAATGGGTGTTTAATCTTAAATAAAATGTGAATAAATTTAGAAAACAGTTTCACAGGGATGGCCGGTGATGCGAAATATTATTCTTCGAAATCATTTGCAGAACATCAGAAATGAATGAAAAAAATATGAATAACCATATGTGTATATAAAAACTAGGTTTTGACTGGTTTAAATATTTTTATATGTTTATGTTAAATTTGTAATCTGTAGAGGAAAAAAATTACATGTTTTTTCGACATTATTTACATTATTCGGAATATTGTCCTCATGTTTGTCGCCATATTCATTAAAACATTTCAGCCGTTATACGCACGGGCCTTCTTCAGGTAGTTGGAATGTCGAACTGAACCCCTTATTTCGCTCACATGGCACGTGGAACTAAAAGGTCAACGTGTCATGTATAATGGATGTCAGTTATCAGTTATCTTCTGTTAATTTTCCCTCTGAAAGTTCTCCACTGCCTTAACCGGGTATTGAACACTGGATCTAACCAACGCCTTTATCCAATGTGCCATGTGTCCTTGAGGACATCTGTGTATGAAATTCTGGGTATTATAAACCTAATGTCTTCAGCAACCATTTTTTACCAGTGCTCATATTGCAATTTTCGGTGTTATCAATTCATGTTTTTACGAGAGCTCATATTGCAACTTTTTGATATTATCGCTTTTCTCTGGCTCTCCTTATTATTGGTTCCCATATTGTATTTATTTCTATGCTTGGTCGGCTCAAGAGATTTTTGTGACCTAGCATATAGCGACAAAGATGAGGACAATAGTGCGAATAATGCAAATAATGTACATAATACCTGATCTCAGAAATATAGACATATGTTTTTTCTATTTATGATTGATTATACATCATTTCTCTTATAAATGCCCCCCTTATGTTTTAGGCCTTTTCTTCCTGTCCCTCTTGTTCTCTTTTCTTCTTCTCTCTCGTCTCCTCTTTTCATGTATATATAAGGTTAATAGATTCTAACCAGACGAAACATTTTTCATATATACATTGGCAGTGTGAATAGGTTTGATTTTAAATTTGGATCATATAATCTTTTATTATGTCACCACAAATATGTCACCACAAATATGTCACCACAAATAGATCCACACTTTTTTTGCTGTCTGTCTTTTTTTAATTTTAGGTCAGCGAATCGGTAGTGATATACACATCTGAGAATAAATTTATTATTATATTTTCCGATTTCATTTTGAAATTTTAGGTTTGATGAATTGCATCGTGATTACGATTCAAATGTTATAAATTATAACCATAGAATATTAATGGTTGAGCCTTTTATATCAAATCATATATATATATATATATATATATATATATATATATATATATATATATATAATTTTTTTTTCCAAATTTCCGACGTAATTCAATCCGTCAGAAACAGCATCCTGTACTGTTTGGCGCCAATACGAAAACAGTGTTTGAATGTCAATATAAGAATATTGCAGAGCATTCGGAAAGAGTTGGATGAGTCTAATGGTGATTACGAAGGTGTTTTGAGTGATCACTAGAGATGGCAATATTATATTTCCATTCATCCTCCCACAGTGCCTCAGACTCAAAACAGGGGTCTACATCAAGTGGCTTGAGGAGGTAATGCTTCCCTGCATCAAGAGGGTTGCTGCAGGAAGACCTTATGCCAGACAACAGGACTCTGCACAATGCCACACAAGCAGGAGAACCTAGTCATCACTATTAGTTAAATTCTGCTATCACCTCACCCTTTACATCTAGGCACCTATCTCCCCAGACTGTAACCTCCTTGATTATTATGTGCGGATTCAGTTAAGCGACACACCAACAAATCTCATCCTAACCCCAAAGATGAACTGAAGGCATGGATTATGGCAGCATTTACCGAGTGAAACAAGCAGAGAGTTCAGAAGAGTTGCAGGAGATTCTGAAGTCGTCTGGAGGCCAAGTTTGAAATAAAAGGCGATTTTATTGAATTAATTTTCTCTTTAATATATCAACATATTTTTGTGTAATTTTGGTAAATAGATCTGTTAAAATAAGATGTTTGTGTTATTTTCATTTTTAGACGACAATTTATTCATCGCATCATGTATTTTCCGGCCTTTCTCTGACTCTTTCGTCTAATCTAATATTTCAGCTTGAACTTGTTCTTACACATGCAAGTACATATATTTCGCATTTTTTTCAACACGTTCTCTCTTCTGAAACTATTCCCACAGGACAAAAACTAGAACATGTATCTGTTTCTGTCTAAATAGGAATTATATCACGTGTTTTCAGAAGCACCTACCCAGAGCAACTGACAGAAGACAATATTAAATAATAGGTTTATCCCATCGCATATGACAATATTTGTGTGAACTGTCAAAATGAATAAATAATCCTCAGATTGTAGCACTTAGAATGAAATTATAGGTTTACAGCAATATGGCAGGTTAGGTAAGATTCTCTATTCAACATTTGTTTTTGACATTATATAGAATTTTAATTCTACACCATTTCAAATAGCTGAAAATAACTTGTCCAATTTTGTGCAAAAAGTGGATCACATAGGCTTGATATTTCTCTGACTCCTGATTGGTCAATTAATGCTATTATGATGTTTTCAACTACGTCCGAATTGTATCGACCTACTTTCTGACATTAACGAAAATACAATTCCTCCAAAAATCTATGTTTCGAGCCCATCACGTGACATACAACATTATAAATACCAGCTACATTTCCAACTCTTTTTTTTTTGCCTTCTCTCAAACACAGGATGTAACGTTAGAGAGATTACGTTTGTCCCTTAAGGGCAAACACTATGAAATACACACACACACACACACACACACACACACACACATACGTACGCACATTTACGATATCTATTTATTCTTTAAATTATAAGGACACTTAGCAACTCCTAACAGAAAGTTTTTCTTCAATACTCAACAAGTCTACAACACCTTCTCATCTAAGAAAAATCTTTTCATTGAAACTGAACTTTCTTTCTCGAACAGAAATCTTTCCCTGGAGCCCAGATAAAAAAATACTACATAACTTCTTGGATAAACTCCCCCCCCCGACACACACACCAGTTAAACACACACAAGAGGTTACACAAGAATATAAAGGGGTGTTTGAAGAAAGGATAAAAAGAGGGACGGGGATCAAGATCAAGCCATCAGAAGATGTCGATTGATATTACTTTTACATTTTTGAAGATTATAGCTATCAGGGAAGCAAGGAGGAAAAGAGACGGGAAGGGCAAGAGAAGAAGCTGTTGGAATAGAAGAGGCGGGTTACATTTAACTGTTTCGACAGTGAAATGGTAGGACTGAGATGCCAGCCTAGTAGCACGCTTAAATTCATGCAGTTTGAGTTCCAGTGAAAGTAGCTCGTCATATCAGCTTCCATGAAAATATTTGTAGAAAAGACACAGGGATACCATATCATGTCTATGAGAAAGTGACTGTAGACGAGATGCCAGATCAAGACATATCACATTGCATGTTTAGATTGTACTAAGATTCTAATCTTAGCTTTTTAAAACAATAAAAGTTGCAGGGGTGTGTATATATTAAACAGAATAGCGGTGTCAGTGAAAAAAAATGTCCTTTTAGCACCCGGTTTTTCTTTCGGGCACAAAAGTTAAACAGAATTTGTTATTTCTTAGGCCGAGATATTTTCAGCATCTACTGAGTGAATATTGTTATGGCAATACTGAGTTCAGATATGAAAAAGCCCTTCGAAATCATATATTTAATATGTATATAACACAGGAGGAGATAATTCGTCGCGTGATACGCTAATTTGAACGCTTTATCTGATAAGCAAGTCATTTTCCATATATCTTTATCTACACCGATGTTTCTAGTCAGCAGTATTTCTGAATATTTTAGAGATTTCCAAATTTAGCTCAGAATATACAATATAATAAGTAATAGCAAAATAGCGTAGACCTGTTCTCTGTTAATAATATTTATTGCAAGTAGGCAAACTTATTTAAACCTATAATTGATCCTAATTTCTCTATGATAGTTTTTCGAACTACGCATTTTAGGACACGTTGCGTATTGTCTCCTGGTTTTGACAAGATAAACAAAATCATATTTCATTAATAATCTTGACAGCACAGGGGGTTTGAGGAGGAAGGATAATTACTTAATAGATACAGAAATGTTTATCAAAATGGAATTACTACTTTTTTAAACAAGAGTAGAACAAACATATTAAGGTGTCAGTTGCTATTAACATGTGTGTATTCACCCTGCTCTCTCTCTCTCTCTCTTTATGTGTGCTTCTATACATATCGATATGCAGTCATCCTGCGCGAAAAGGAAGCATATATATATATATATATATATATATATATATATATATATATATATATATATATATATATATATATGCGTGCGTGTGTGTGTGTGTATGTATTAAGAGAAATCGCAAACAATTTATTGTAAAATATATATTATAAACCATTTACCATAATTATGATGCACGGGTTTCTGGTTACACGACCTTCATCAGCAAAGAGTAGATATTTCCACATATTATAAAAATGAACTTTTTGCGTGGTAGTGATTCAAATATCCTTCTCGAACTAGTGATAAGAGTTCATATATATATATATATATATATATATATATATATATATATGTATGTATATATTGCATATAGTTCTCTTGTTAATATTTAGTTATTTCCTAGAACTGCATTATGAAGTTACGATTTGCGTCTGATATTCCGCGATCGTTATCGTCGCATAGCAATTTTCTATCTTAGCATAACAAAATAGATTAATATATTTAGTCCTTAGGCATGTTTTTATGTGTGGGATTATGATCTATTTAGTGCTGGTTTATATTTATGAAGTTTTATTTCTTGTATTTGTAGGTAATGACAATTGTCTGTTTGGTATATTGGCATTATTTTTAATTTACCTTGATTACATTTGTAAATTTGTTGTGATACAAAGAGTTTTCTCAACCAGAATTATGGAAAATAGAGTAAAATAT